>JAYKKO010000008.1:6875000-7500000 GCA_037074685.1 Glyphodes pyloalis
TTCTATTCGTATGTACAATTTAAAATACATTCATGACAAACAACAACATCAACACGATTTCTGACCCCTAAAAGCAAGCATCTAAAGTAAAAAACACGACCCATGATAAACCAATTGAGAAAAGGTCTGACGTAGCTCGTAAAGAATTTCTGAAACTAAGAGCTTTTACTTCGAAACCCGTTATTTTTACACATCTCCATTAAGATCGTGTGGCCTGCGTAATTGGAATCGGGCTGAAATGTACGGAATTACGACGGTTTTAATGTAAATGGGCCCGGACGGCTGGGTGTGATAAAGGCTCAATGAAAATGTAGCGGTTCACCTCACCGATTCCGAAGAGTTGTTTTATCGCCGGGTTAGACGCTCTATAAAACGGGTACAACAATTGATTTACGTATTCTATTTACGAAATAAAGTACTTTGTATAAAACATGTGTCCCAATAAAACGGGAAGCCTTAAGAGACAGCGGATTCACAGTTTTTTGACAGTTAACGGAGGTTAGGAATTATGTAGGATATTCATGCGTACTAATGTTTTCTTTTTTTGTTGTTGTTATTATCTTCCTGAATTAGAACTCTTTTTTCATTATTCTTATTTAAATGGGTTTACATTTATATCAGATAATTTATTTGTTGATAAACGGAATCCTAACATAAGGATTTATTTCAGGATATGATTGGTATGCCCCGGAGCTCCCTAAAATCTCGAGAAATCTAGGTCAAAAGGAAGAAAAAAGTGAAGGAGCTGACTATTGTAGGCTTGGTGTTAGTCGGCAACAATATCAAATCTCCATTTAGAAACATTATTATTCTCTCAATAAACAAGAGACAGTTTCCAAATATTCGAGTTGAGGTACCTAAGCGATTTCCGTGGCTAAACAAAAACCAGTTGGTAAAGTGTTGAAGTATTTACAAGACTTCATTAACTTGAAGTTTCAAACTTATCACTTGAATCTATTCAAGAATGGGCGTTCTGTCTGTTCCCTGTTCCTCTGTGACGGGAGTTATTGGAATTCTTTAGATTTGCTCCAACCTACTCTTGGAGATTTTACCGCCCAGTAACAGATAAGCTTTATAGTCTAAGGCGATTTTTAAAACTATATTATTGTTACGAATAAACATACAATATACACAGATTTCAGAGATTGACACGTTGACGCAATGGTGTAAAAAAGGTACCTTTGTAGGAGATGCATCCTATTAACATATTATTAAAAACATAAGAGCTTGTTGTTTGGTTTTTTATTTCTGTTTTACGCAAAAAATAATGTTAATGTCGTCTAAATCTTGTACTCAATAGATTTAGATGACATTTGATAGCTGGGCTACTTAGATACAAGAATAATATTATGTAAGAATAATATAGCATGTTTTTTTAATACAACAGCTAGTATGAAATAATTATGTGTGTATTGTTTATTCTTTTTAGAGTAGTTTTTTTAAACGAGTTTGTATGTATTGAAGTATATTTGATGATACTACCTACTTTTAAATTTGGTTACAATAACACGAGCACTTGAGCAACTTACGTTAGGCAAATCAGCTCAAATGTTTTTTGGTGTAGTTTTATATCTGTTTTCTTTTATTTTAAAGCCACAGAATGCTATGACACAAGTTAAAAAGATAATCACATTTGACTAAGTTTGGTTTTTGAATTTTGAAAGGATGCAATCGTATTTTTGTAGTTCTTTTCTTACTCACTCGGATATAAGCCTTTCTGTATCTCATTGAGCTCTGTTTATCACATCCGTTCTGTCGTAACCTCAACATACTTCGCCGGTCGGGAAAGGGATTTGAGGATGGATGCGGGCCTGGTGTCTGATTACTTTTCGGTACGGTCTATTTTGTAAAAGCTGTTAAATTTGATTAAGAATTTGGACGAGGCTTGGATGTAGATGTTTATTAGCCCACGCTTTGATAAATTGCCCGCAAGTTGTTCCGCGTGAAAGGTTTGATGTAGGTACACAGTAGCATCATGGTATTACAGACTAAATTCTTTAACTGAACCAATGTCATCTAGATCTTATTCGGGTCACAATATTTCATCTATCGACCTAAAATTAAAAAAAAAATAGAAGTGAGTACAACTATCTTATTAAAACCGTGAAAATTTGCTTGTGTTAACTATGCCTATTAATAAATCTTTTAGACGAATACTAGCGCATAGATTTGGATTTAATTAAGTTATAAACTTTAATTTAGTTGCTAGACAGATTAGAAATACGTTTTATAACACAACCCAATGGTTTAATTTCAAAACGTAATGGTTAACACTTAATTATTGGCTAAACGTTATGTCTATCAATCTCTTTAATAAATAATATTTACACGGTATTAAGTTTTCGTTTATTAACATTCTAATAATTTGTTTAAACAATCGGCCGCCTATCACCACTGTGCATTCGTTCGTTATTTACCTACGAGTACTAGCAGCGAGACTATTGATACTGCCCAGTGTTACATTATTTGAATAGTATTGAAAAATTATATTTCTACCAACGTCCTCGATATACTATATTATCAATACAATTGGCAACACTTATTATAGGTAGATATACCCCTTTGTATAGACCAGTGATTGAAACTGACAGATGCACTGAGATCTTCTTTTTTGAAATCAACTTTATGCTATTCAAACAGTTGTTATTAAAATTTCTTTCGAAGCCCGACTACGCTACCGCGCTGCATACCAACTGAGGCTCACAACGGCACACGCAACAATTTTTATTAAATCATTTTTCTTTCAATTACTGCAGCAGACAAACTGCCGCGAATTCGCGCATACGAGATTGTTGGATGTTTCATTTAAACACGAAACAATATTAACGCTCATCTGGAACAATTGGGTTTTGTTTTAATCATGAAATAACTTTAAAGCAGCAACTTTCACACGAAGATGATTATTATCCGTCTTCAAAAAAAGGTGGTTACTCAATTTGACTGTGTTTATATTTGATTTGACGACCTCGGTGGCGCAGTGGCTAAGGTAGGCGCCCAAAGCGCGTAAGGTCCCCGGTTCGATTCCCGGTCAGGTCAATTTGGAAAACGAACTTTTCTCAATTGACTTGGGTCTGGGTGTGCTGAGATGACGCCCCCAGTTAGTATCCGTCGTCTGGTACTCATAGTACAAGGGAAAACCTTAGTTTGAGACCAGGTGATTGGTGTGATTGTCTGGCGCATTTATTATTTATTTATTATATTATATATATTGTATGTATGTATCGCGGATATTATCGTCATTTAAGAAATGACTGGTGTATTTTGGTACCATAAAATATAATTTTATTTTTATATTTATAGAACCAACAACATAATATTACAACAATATAACATACTCACAAACAGAACATTATATGGTCAGTTGGGTTCCGCCTCAGCAAATACTGCTAAGCATTATTTCAAACATTCAACTCTCATGATTTGATCGAGGGTAAATCTTTTTTTTTACTTACTACTTTAATCATCACAAGAACACTTAATCAACATGAAGATAGTTAGTTATTAATAAATATGATAGTTCATTATAAGATAGTTGACGAAAAATGTTAGTTTGGTCCAACACTTAGATTACCAAATAATATGCTAAACAATCTCCAATAAATAAAATCTCTGCAAAGCCCAAGGATTGCCTAGGGAGAGTAAAGAATGCTCTTAGTATTAAGTTCAGTTGTACTTTATCTATATATTTAGAATAATTGTTTTTTCACGAATCATCATCTCTATTCTCTTGGCTATTCAAATGCATTACAATGCTTATTATACAAATATACATGTATATTGTCAGTGCATACTGCGGGCCGGGTTCCCATGGTTCGTGACTCTATCAGCATAATCATTAGATAATTATGCAACTTTCACGATCGATACATACAAATCGGTTTCTATACACCATCATAGGTATATTAAATCATTAGTACCAACAAAGCTCAGAAACGAATACCTTACCACCGATTAATGTAGAACCGAGAAATTCAAGCAAAGCTTATTAAGGTTTTTCATTTGACATTGAACAAGTCATTTTCTAAATTTATCCTTTTCCTTTCTTAATATATCGTAATTTGATCTATCTAATATATCATCTAGACAAGTACATTCTTGATACTTCTTTATATGCTTCACCAATTGTACACAAATGATACAGGACTTATCGTTTTGAAGCCAGCGGTCGTGAATCAAGCAAATGCAAACTTAAAAAGCTTCATAATTAAGCAAAGTTATTTATTTTATAAAATTAATTCAAACGAAATCAAATTAGAAGAAGTTTGTTTTTAAATGAGTGCTAAGCAAATATACCTACTTCCACATTTGAGTTTTTAGACCCGGGTATTAATTAACGGTCTCCCAAAAGTTTCAATTCGTTTGCGCGTGTAAAGACGAGTTCAACGAAGGATAATAATAATTTGGGCATATGTAATTAGGACAGAAATGCCCGTTCATAAGATCTCTTCTGGTAACCTGATCCGAAGTTCAAATCATAGCGGTTATAAAGGAAGCTCAAATGAAATTAAACTGTCCGTTGATTGACGAAGGGAACCGTTTGTGCACAGTAATTACCTCGGAGGAAGCGGGTAAGACGATCGTCACAATGCGTGGTCCAAGATATTTTATTTCGTATCGTTCTTTAATTCGCAATTTGCCATAGAATTGTTACTAAAACCCAATTTACCTAGAAATTTTAGTACCTAGTTGATGATTTTTGATTGGTGATTTCAGTTACATTTCATATCTAAAGCCACTGCCAGTTTATAACCTATATAGTCTCATAGAGTAATGTAATCCCTCTGATAATAACTCGGCACAAAACTCAGTATCAACTTTTTTTTTACAATGATAACGAAACTCACATTTATGAATCAAATCAAAGAATCTTAATCAAAATGAAGACGTAGTAACCCAGAATGTTCAACGTCTACCGGGAATTCTCGAAATCCCCGATATGTTCATTTTCCTGCTACATATACGTGCCCTAAATATGTCATTAATTATTAAAAAACTCAATTAAAATAGCAAAGTTACACGGACCGTTTCGAATTCTAATTAATTTTTTTTTTACCTGATTTATTAATATTTTGATGTTGCAGTTGCTATTTTGATTTCTTTTTATATTTAAAACTAGCGAACCCGACAGACTTCGTCCTGTCAAAAAGATTTGGAATGTGGCTTGACTCTAAATTTTAGTTAGAAAACGTTTGTATGTAAAAAAGAAAAGGGCTGTTTTTAGGGCTTTCCCGGCAATTATTAGATTTTTTCTCGCCGTAAGAACCATCCTTGGACTTCAACGAACATTTTAAAAAAATAATTGTCCAAATTGGTCCAAGCGTTGTTGAGTTATGCGCCTACCAACACATTTTGCGATTTATTTTTATATAATAGATGTATTCAGCTCAATCCAAATAAATATTTTTCACAAAAGATAAATCGATTTCAAATAAACAAACCGCGACTCTTTCGCTTTACATGTAAAAGTGACCTAAAACAATGGTCAAGAGCACATTACATGACATTGGACCACAAAACTGGGATGATAGAGGCAAACGGATACAATCGTTTAAGAATGACTGTCCAGTTATGCAACTAAGGCCTGCATAGCGACCTGCGGTTCTTTTTCCTTTTCGTGATCTCGCCGATCCAATTGCTGAAAGGTCAATTTGTGTTAATTCTGGCGTCGATAAAGTTCAATATTCAATAACCAATCTTACAATAAAAATTAAAGACACAATGCAAAATACGTCCTTAAAAGTTCCAATAATTCCTATGGGTTTCCATTTTAACAATATAGATATATTTTATCCGAATTCGTTCGCATAATCTACTAACAGAATGCGTATTATTATAATTTCTTACTTATATATAACTAAAGAGGAGATTTTTGATAATTATTTGACAACAACTTGTAGAGTTTATCAGTAAACATGGCATGCATGGAAAATAAGTTGCGGGGTAATTTTGTTAATTTTGTGATTTGGTCTTAGTTTAATGTCTCACAACAAAGCTAAGGCCTCCCTTCATAATAAAAAATCATCGCACCAACAATGGTGCTGGCTTAATCACCACATTGGAGAAATCCGAGCTATGTTCTAAAATTACAAATTTCGAAGGCGTTTTGTCTTGCCTAGCCAACATTTCATTCAGCTTTCAGTGAATCTTCCACTAAGTCACCGCCACCGCTCATCATCCATTTATTTATATCATTATGCACTTGTCAAACTTCTTAGACATTCCACCAATCACAGTAAAAAAAATCAATCAAAATAATATTTTATAAATTTGAGGCTTTTTCAATCAATAAGGGTCGATGTCGCAGTAAAAGTACAATACTAAGATTTTTAATCGTACGTCTCAGTTATTTTGGGGTTTAGATTCAATATGAAAAAATGTGATAGGTATAATAACTAAAACATGTGCAGGCAAATAAAATAGTTTATTCCCAGCCAACACAAAAAGAGTTAAGAACAAAAAACACGGAAGTTCATTTTTCAATTTATGAATTCTGTTAACATTAAAAATAAGTCATAGTATTTTACTTTTTCCGACTGTTATGTATCTGAAGAATAAGAATTGAAAAATCGGTCCTAAATGGAGTTTACTAGCAAGTCAGTTTCTCCAAAAGTAGCCTAAAATAACAAACACGCCTAACAAAAACACGTAGCTAGTTAAGTAAAATGCAAAAACTAAGTACTAAATAGCACTTTCTTAAAGTCACTCTGGTAGCGGATAAAAAGTCTAGCGTCGAGCGACTCGACAGGAGCAAAGTAAAACATGTTTTCGACAGGATTATTACAGCGCGTGCGATGACGAACACCGGAGAAATAAGAAAATGAACACTCTATTTTTAAATGGGTAAAAATATATAAAATTAAATTTTTTATAACAATAAGTTTTTACAAATATTGTAACGGAATTAATGCGAGAAAACGGCGTAATTAAAAATAAGTAAGAAGTTTTTCGTCGCATTCGCGTACCTACAATTTTAACAATTTTCGTAAAAGACATAAATAACAAAAAGACAAAAGATTTTCTTCCGGCCAGTGACTAAAGAGGTTCATGCAATATGTACCAATAAAATGTCAAAAATTAACTCCAAGTAACCTAATTTTATTCGCTGGACAACTCTTAATCTGATTGGTCCCTATTTCAAAGTTAGATAGATAGATAGATATACTTTATTGCACAAAAACTTTACAGAAATAGGTTTTACAGATTGATTATAGTACAATTTAGGCGGTCTTATCGCTAGAAAGCGATCTCTTCCAGACAACCTTAAGGTAGAGGAAATAGTAAATGGCGAGAAATGGGTACGGTCGTGCAACATAAATACAGTTTTATTTTAGAATTATAGTAATTGTATAGCATGATAAACATACATAAACTCATAGATATATAATATATATAAATATACAAATAAACATGCTTATAAAATTAAAATCAAGTAAAGTATTTTGAATAAAAATAATAATAATAATAATAATGATATGTTAGTAAGTAGTTAATATTTATTTTAATTAGTGCAAAGTTATTATGGTCGTGGAGTTTTAAGGGTAAATTAAGTTGCATGAACTTAACTTTGACAGGAATAACGGACGATTTAGCTGTGTCAAATTGCACAAAATGTATGGGGACAGTTTTGACAGCTGGAATCGTCCATTCCATGCAAAAGTAGGTAACGTAACTTAACAATTACTACGCATGCTAATGTATATCGAGTTTTGTGTATTCTTACCAAATTACTTTCAACCAATGATAGATTGATCTAAGAAAAAAACTTACTACGAACATAGAATAAACCGAAAGTACCTAATAATGATCATAATATTTTATTTACCGTAATAAATATTACAAAAACTAATACAAAATTCTTATGAAACTCTGGGGTCTACCAAAATAAAAGGCATGTTTTGCGATATTCGATCGGTATGTGTCGTGAAATTTTGTCCTACATTTCTTCGCAAATTAAATTTGTCGGACCCGGAAAACAGAAAACATGTGTCGACAAAACGGGAAGTGACCCTTTGGTAAGTATGCGAAATTGTTTTATAATAAATTCATACCTGTGCGGATATGGTCGCTTTTTGTTCGTCTGAGAGAGGTTTGTGTTTTATGGTGGTATGTGTCACTGATTTAGATGAGATCTGTCCACCATACTGGCAAGCGATCACCAGATCTTTCGTTCTTGCCATTTCTTTGCACAAAACATTCCATGGAGTCCTCATCACAGGAACAAACAGACACAGTTAGACAGACAGACAGACGATTAAGGGGTGAGAGCCATCTGCGCTCCCCTTTTTTTTTTTTGAGATGGAGAAAATACATTTCGTACCATATCGCGGCCGTGGGGACGACAGCGACGTGTGTGGGACTCCCCCGCTAGGAGCGAGGACTACCCGAACTAAAAAACCCATCCACCTTCTCATCGCCCAGTGACAGCTCTATAGGAAACTGTAGAACCATAACGGCCATAGCGCCGTCGGCGATAGCTGCCCCCTAGGGCCGCTCCGTCTAGTCTCCCCTGGATGGTCGGAGGACTGGCGGGAACGGCCAAAGACGATAAGCCGTTCCCGCGAATCTGCGGAGGACCGCGCAAGGCCAACCGGGGTGTATCTGCGCTCCCCTAAAAGCTCGGTGAAGAGGATAAGGCTTCGCAGCTATCATCGATAGTCAGGTACGAAAAAAAACAGAAAGACGAAATTTTAAAAAAATGTTATATTTAAAATAATGTATAGCAAACCACAAAACTTGTCATGTTTGCAGCAACTGCACACTTGCAACTAGATATTTTTATGTTCATATTTTCTAATCACATTTTATCATATCATTTTGTGTTCCTCTAATGTTTTGATTGATAACAAAGTTACCCGCCTTTATTTGCTTGTTTGTTAAAATACCTTGCAAACTACGTCGCTTTGAAACGTTAAAACGTTTTCGTTTTGGGAAACAGGTTGACAAGTAATGGTTACTCGTACAAATATTGTACAAACAGAATCCACAGCGCATGTTGCAAAATAAGAAACTTATTTCGGTATAAATTATCCATATTCCAGCATAAAACAAAATAGGTTTTTGTATACTGATATCTCCAAGGCATTGATATTTTTGTATTAGAATGGATGTGTTTTCTTCGACTCAACTTCGTGCGTGCGTAAATCACACATTATTCCGTATTGGGTAAAGTTGACAAAAGCAAAGAAGATTATAAAAAAGGAGTTCCAAGAAAAAATGCTTGAATTTTAACTATCTTGAATGATAAAAAACGACTTCAATAATAATAATGTATAATATTTATCAGTGGCGTGCACACAGTTTTAAGACAGGGTAGGCAGAAAATATAACTCACCAAAACACTTTGGTTTTGGTTCGTCGTCTTGTCGATTGATAATGTAGGTAATTGCCAATGCTAATATCCATAGATTGACTGATTTTATAGACATATCAATTTACGGATATTCGAAATGGCCTTTCGGTGCGTTTGTTTGAGGTTTTGTAATGATTGTGTGATTTGCAAAATTTCAATGAAAGCAGTTAAAAGATGGTGGTATGAGTATCATTTTTTATTTTCTCTATACACACACCATCTAACCACCTTTACAGACAATATTATCAATTTTTCACTCTGTTAACAACGATAAATCATAAATATCTGATAGCGTAGTCACAAACACAACACACATCAAACAATATGACTATTGAAATTACTTAGTAGTAAAAAAAGAGAAATATAATACGACAAAAAAATTATAGCCATCAAAATGCATAAAATTCAATGAAACAATGTTACTTCCTAAAATATTTGCATTGCTTAACAAACTTTCTTTCGGAAATGTTCGGTACGAGTCGTAATTTTCGTGTTACATAAAAGGAATAACTACAAAAAGACACTGGCTTCTCATGCAGTTGTATGCGTGATTTTTGTCATTGTGTGTCAGCAAAGCCCACGTAGCTACAGGAACGCACACACATTAAATCCGCATGACCGCGACTTACCACGAGAGCGCACACACACAATTTTAGAGATTCGTAGTTTGTGTCTTTGCCGTGGCAAAAGGGCACGCAAGGGCGAGGCGGCGCTAGTGCAGCGCCGATTGATGCTAAATTATCAAATGACATGCCGATCTTACCTTAATGATACCACCGGCAATCGATAGGTGGAGCTAATTTACGATTTAAGTTTTTATGTTATTTTGTTTATTGATAAAATAATATTGGATCTATTATCAGACCTAGGGTAGGCAGTGTCTTTCTGTCTTTATGGAACGCACGCCACTGATATTTATGACAAGTAGGTAGATAGGTAAAACATGCGATGTGTATAATATTTTGAACATGAGTTTGCCCATTATGCGATTGGATCAAACAGAGAAATTATTAGTTGCATTTCCCATTAACGAAATTACGCATTTTATACACGAGCGCACAAATAGACGAATGTGCAACTAAATATCGTATGCTAAAATTTCACAGGTCGGCTAACAACGTTCAACATAATGATAGTACAATCAGCATAAAATCTACAGTCGTCTGAGTTATTGATCAGCAATAACGTTATGCCTGCTGGTTCAGGGCATTAGTGTAATTTGTTGAACTGTACCCAACTGGCGACGATCTGTCACACTTAACTGTTCAAGGCTAATGGCTCTCGACCGCAAGTGACCGCTAGAACGCCGTGGGTCAGAGGTTCGAGTTCGGATTGAAACATTTGAACTGTATGTGAGAAAGTTGCGTTCATTATTTACTAAGGTGCTTACCTCTCTGTTATCGATTTGTAACTGGCATTTGTTCTTATACCTACGACTTATCGATATTTATATATATCTTGTTTGATCTACCTATGATGTGGTATTTTATAAATACATCAGTCAAGCATGACCGAAGAGCGAGCTGTTATGCCCCCTCATCTTGGTAAATTTACCAAGCTTAAATAAGATACAAGATCAAAATAATTATATTCTCTAATTTCAGTCCTCATAAAATCTATCAAGACTAAAATCTGGTCCAGAAATCTCGCACAGGCGTATTTACTTTGGTAGGTAGTAAATTTTATCAGCATTGTGCTGGCTTTAACAACCAATGCCAAAAATCCCTTGGAGTAAATCCCTAAGATGGGACGTTAAATAGATTGAATGAGCACTCGAGATTGCTGATTCCGCGATATAAAAAGTAACTTCAATTCTTTACGGAATTATTTCATTGTTACAGATCAGGTATTAAAACTTCTGAAAAACTGTTGATAATGAAAATACATTTTTAACCTATGATTTGCCTAATTCAGTTTTGATTGTCCGCTCATTCAATAAATGCTAGATATGGTTAAGGCAATCTGCTATCCAACGTTCCAAATACTGAGTATTTAAAGATACCGAATTAAAATGCGCATTAAAGGTTGGGTTGCATAAACATTAAGTAGCATTATGATATCTACTAACTGCGTACGGCTTATACATTTGACAAATAATTTGCATCCATCTTCCCTTTTCAAATTGTTGTACCTACATGTACTAATTTAATCTTTTAAGTTGAACATGCATGTAACACCATTCAGTGATTGATACCTATTCCCTCTGAGCTGCCGCAGATTTGTATTTCTGTCCGTTTTTGACAGTTGCAATATATTGCTGCATGGCTATAAGCCCTATTGGTAAGAGGCGTTATAATGGATTCAAGCTATCTTTAGAATATAAATAAGGATGATGAAAATAATAAAATATGGTACTACAAAAGAAGGTAAAAAATTTCGCATGTGTGTTGCTTTTAATTGGTCATTTTGGTAAATAAAATAATTATATTTCTAAATTATAAAAAAAAAACAAAAAAAAAACTACCGCATTCTTAAACGATACAAAACTTATGGGGTTTCAATGGGCTTCTTATTTGTGAAGCTAGAGATTTAACACAGCTTCGTACTATTTCTTTTTTAATATTTTATTTTCCAGTTAAGACCGGTAAGACTTGACTAAAGACAGTAATAGAGGCTGCAAAAATTATGAGACGCCACAGACGGAAAGGGATTGGCTCCACAAAAAATGGGCGAGCCGCGCAAACAAGTATCTCATCTCGTGGTTTCTTATATTAAGAAAATTGTCTGCACTTAATCTGCTCGAGTGCTTAATGAACGTCAGAAAAATAAAAATAATAGTCTCGAGTCTCATCAACCATAAATAATGAAACTACTCGTAGTAATTCCTGTAAGCCTCTAGAACTGTATTTAGTTCGCAATAACATTAGAGTAAAGAGAGAATCAGCGCCAGGATTTGAAGATAAAAAAAGGTTTTAATTGTTTCCATCTGGTCCCAACTATTTTTTATTATACCCACTTTACTTCCCTCCTTAAAAGATCTCCTCCAAATATCTATCATTATTCTTAATTCTCCCTGTATCTGACGATTCTAGCCTACTAATCTGCTTGCACCCTACTCACGTGTCCTGCTCAATCACCACTTGAGCTTTGCGAGCTATGCAGCCCCGACGTCTAAGAACTAATGGAGAACCAAGCCATGGTTCTAACATTTTCTTCCATACCATCCAGTGTGGATTTTAACTACTGCAAAATGTAAAGTGATCTACTACTAACAAGTACACGCAGTAATAAATACTCTATATATTGCAATCATTTACTTATATAAGCTTTACTTTTTAGCTTTTTTTAAAGAATGAGCGTCTCTATAATTAGCGTGCCTTTATAAGGTCTTTAGTGATCTAATTTTAAGATAACACCTTGTAAACACTATAGATGCAATAAAATATTGATTATTGAGTATATCTACAAATCCACATTGGTGAAAACCAAGCCTGGATGCCTCCGAGAGACGTCTGAGTATCCATGATTTATCTTTTATACGTAGAATATACTAGTGGGCACAAACTGATTTGAGCATTTCGAGTTCTGGAAACAGATTATGAATGTTATTAATTTTTGTAGAAAATTTTTCATAAGAAAATTTGTTGATAATAATATTCAATAAGATACTGTAAATCGAACAGCAACCAATTTAAAAAAAAAATGCCAATTAAAGCTACGTTATTTTATGGTACCTATATATGTATACATATGGTAGTCATATGACTATACAGATTTGTTTTAACATATTCATATCTTATTTACTGAAATACAATTACATACAATAATATATCATGGTTAATTGTCAAGGATAGAAACAAGCGTCGTTATTTTATCGCCTAATATTAAATCCATAAATTCGTTAATATTTAATCTTTTCAGTAACTCAAATATTCTATTTTATTCCATACTAAAGTATCAAGACATAAAGAAAGATTTATGTTTGGTTCTAGGATTGGAAACAGAATGAAGAGCCAAGATGCATAATTCAGGCTACGACCGTCCTTCCAACCAAAAATGCAGCTACCTATAAATTTTAAAAAGTTGGCGCGGAATTGCTCTTGTAGCTTAACTTGATTTAATTTGTATGCACCTAATTAAAGTATTAATTCAAAATAACGTCCAGAGTATTTTAATTTTGTTTTTTAATTAGACAATCAAAGTTATTCAAATTATGCAAATATTCTCATACACCAAAAGCTGAGTCAGAGAAAATTATGCGTAATTACAAATGGGGTTTAAGTGGAAGTGGAAGGGACACTTGCATATATATGCGTACATTATACGTGTACCTAAGGACTGGTGTAAAACTATACTTGTGTATAAGTCAAGTGAGTCATTGTCCAGCGACAGATGGCCGGCGATTACAAATCTCCTTTGCAATAATTAAACACAGCTGCTTTCATTGAATTATGTAAATCGGAACAATGCATTAATTGTACTTAGTAATGTAACACAACTCGTATGTGCGATAATAATAAATAGCTGAGTACCAAGATTAACTTGCGTAACTTGGTAGAGTAGCTTAGGTTAATAGAAGTCAGTCTTGCATGAATAAATAAGGTTAATATTCATACATACTCATTGTGCCGTGGGAATTATTGGTTTTAAGGTGGTAAAACTTTAGGTAAACTTTCTTTTATTGTACTCTTTACTAACCTTTCTTACGCCATATCCGTAGTACTAAGTAAGTATAATTTATTAGGCACCAATTGAATTAAAACAAACCCTAAATGCAAGAGTTTGCAACAGTAAACAGTCGAACGTAAAGTAACAGGATTCGAACAAGAAAGTTTCAAATACCTGTGAGAGGTCCGCGTCTTGCATTAGTTTCTCAGCGATCGTCGGTTTCTTGTCGCGGGCCATCACCAGACCGGCGCACATCACTATCATCATCACAAGTCCACCCATGATGGTATCACAAGTGATCCTCAAAATTGTCACAAGTTGTCACTACACTCGCGGTACATGAGGCGGCGCGGTCGCGTGGAGCCAAAGAACGCGCGGCAACGAATGCCGGATGGATAATGGTGATGCCGGTCGGTCCCTTCCCGCTCCGCTCGCGTCCCGCGTCGGTTACAGAAAAACTGGTCATCCTAGTCCACCGACCATAAAAACTGACCGTTGACGTTCAAAAGTAAGAGTGAGCGTGTTAGTAACACAATAATCACAAAAGGATTTGTGATTCTAATCTGATTACGTCGGAGTTACTGTTATAGTTGATGGGCACGCTTTTGATATTTTGTCAGTATCTCTACATCTGTGTATGGATTTTTTGGTAGGTGTGTTGTACAAGGTAAAAGGCATTTGGGTTCTATTTAATCTAGCATCAAAACAATACTAACTTTAATAAGTAAATACATTTAATAAGTAAGCCACTTGGATTTGAGCGTCTAGTGGCCCAGTCAGTATTTATATCGCCCAAATCAATTAAAAGTCAAATTCAAAGTCAAAGTATTTATTGCGTTCATGAATGTAAATTACAGGTGTTATTAAAATGTTTAGGTACAGTACATCATGCTACCCATTTGGGCATAGCCTAATTAGGATGAAAGCGTAATGAATTAGCATGCTTAGTATTACCTAATTTTATCATAATATATTATTTTGGAACCTGTTTTATAATAATAGTTATATTTTAATTATATTTTTTATTTAAATATTAATTGAGGTTGTAATAAAAAAACAGGAAAAATATAAAAAGGTGCCTGTAATATTATTCCTCAATACATTTTCTTATTTATTAATTTTTTTTAATTACGCTTTCACTGTCCAATAACCATAAGCTAATATAAAATTACAAATATATTTAATCAGTTTAACATTGGAAATAGAATATAAAAAAACATCAAACAAAAAAATATCAGGATGCAAGTCAGGTACAGAATATTATGTTCGACACCTAATGACTTCTCTCGCAGTTGAACTCCCCATTTTAGGTCATGGCCGAAATATTTATTTGAATTGAGCCTAATAAATTATATTGCTCGAGAATCAAAATAAATTGCAACGACTACGTACCTACCTACCTTATTCAGGATTCGTAATATACAAGTGCTTTGTAAGTAATAAAATTAAGGGAAAGGAAGCACGATTACCTACACTCAGTCAAGAAGAAGTCGGTTTCTGCTTAACTGCGCAAATTTTGAAAAACAAAAGTAATTCTAAAATATTATTTAAAAATATCTGTGTATGTTTTATAAAGACGATTGCCAAGTTATTTGTTGTCCTACTACGCGTGCCTACAATTTTCTATACCTACTACGTAGATAATATTAAAAAGCTGAAGAGCTTGTTTTGTTTGGACGCGCTGCCCTTAAAAACTACTACACACAAGTGCTTTAGCTACTTACCACAGAATCAGAGCAATGTATGTGATGTTGTCCAATACTTACTTATTACTTATACTTACTTAACTACTGGTTCAAATTGAAAATGATTTTTGTGTTGCATATTCCATTTATCGAGTAAGGCTTTAGGCTAAACAGCAACAAATAAAAATAAATAAATTAACAATAATATTAGGGTACAAGACGGAGTGTCAATACCATTTTATGTTTTATCGGCCATGCTGATTTAATCCATATGATCTTTAAAATGCTACAAAACTATAAAGTAAATTAATAAGTAAAATTGGGACGTCAGAGTGCGCTATTTACATAATTCTTGAAGTATCAAAAGTATCTCAGTTATGCGAAATTAGCCAGTATCTCGAGATAGAATATATCTGGTTTCGTAGTAGTGAGGTAAGTAAGGGCATGGGAGGGTAAGAGTTGTGGAGGTCAGAAGGCAATTGCACCAATCCAATGTAATAAATAGCCTCGTCAAATCAGGATCGTAGTTGTAGCAAACCCCGAGCTCCATAAAAGATGCACAGCCGGGATACACTCGAGAAAAACTGGAATAATCTTGGTGAAGTAAAACCAAAAAATATCGAATTAGAAATAAATAAATACAATAAATATTAGACACAATCATATACAATACATTGCTCTGATTCTGTAGTAAGTAGTGCTACATAAATCTGAAACAACAACGGTAACATAATTCCCAGACCAAAGAGACAATATCAAATTATCGCTTGACAGAATGTTTTTGGGTACGCCTAAATTTACAACGGCACTTTTCAAAATGTAGTTAAATGGCAAACGTAAAAGCTCCATCGTTCTCATATGCTACATAATAACGAATTTCCATATAACTTTAAATGTTATTTTCATTTCTATCAAATTAACAGCCAGAAAATTGATTCAAAATGACGATCCTGTCATTCAACATTTAATTTAGAAAAAAGAAAGAAAGAAAAGAAATTAATCCTTTTTCAGACTCAAGACGGTACGTGCACTAAGTTTTTTTCTTTCGACAGTT
Organism: Glyphodes pyloalis; assembly: GCA_037074685.1. Lineage (NCBI taxonomy): Eukaryota > Metazoa > Arthropoda > Insecta > Lepidoptera > Crambidae > Glyphodes > Glyphodes pyloalis. The sequence goes on from JAYKKO010000008.1 coordinate 6,891,697, forward strand.
AATCAGTTACGTTCGCATTTAGATAAGGATAATTTCACTTATCATATTTTTAACGCTATACTGCAATGGATCAAAATAATGTTAATAGATTCTGCGATGAAAGGTAGACCTGAGTGGCTAACAGCCGATAAGAAATACATAATATTTTGTGTGTGCTATCCGTTTGGTAGTAACGGGTACGGCAACCCTGTCGATAACTTGTAAACTTCTGTAAATGAGTAGCTCTGGCCAAAACATGCCAATCATCGCTTTTTACCTGTCCATAACTTACGCAACTTTTAGTTCCCGTCTGAAGTTGTTTTTTTTTATTAAAGATTTTTTATTACAAGATACTGAAGAAAATGGATCAAAACGTTTGTCTCAATGCCTTGTCAATGTTATGATCGTTGCGAATCTTGGGCACGAAAACTCATTACATTATTTTAGTTGTGCACTTACTTCGAAGCGCAAATAAGATTATGAACGATAGATTTGTTCTTAGTGCAAAATCATAATTGTAAAAGTATTGTACGGTAAGCAGCACGAGACGACAAACGACAGTTTTCGTTCTACGCTCACAAAACAATGATTGTGCAAATTACAAAGTCTGCCTGCTTTCCGACTGCACCTTCAAATATATTAATCGTATTGAATCTCTCCTCGTCATCACAACTCACGATTAGCCAGTCTGTTTCGGTTAATATCTGACGACCGAGAAGGCGGCCTGCCACCTGTAATGCCCGGCTGTTTTTATATCAACGTTTTTACCTGAGGCATTGAGGTTTCCGACAGCGCGACGCGGCCGCGCCGGGGATTCGGCAAAACGTGACAGGAACACATTATGGCCTATTGTTACTTAACCCCGGAATGTTTGATTGTACTCATAAAAAACAATTTTATCACAAACTTAGAAGACATGTAAGAAGTAGTTTTCGATTGCTTTACAAATCTTTATGTATCGACCGACGTCTTTCGAAGATTTTAAATTTTTTAATCTAGTATGTACATTTAAATCTTTTCAAAGAAACAGAAAATTCTATCTCCCCTTGCGGTGCGGGAATTGATCTGCACGTATCGTGCGTGCAGGTGCAAGTAATAACTTGCACCTGCACGCACGATACGTGCAGGTGCAAGTGCTTACAATAGTAAGCGATGAAATTTTTCTGCTATATCAACCTACGGTAAATGCCCTCTGCCGAATATGTTTAGAAGTACATACTTATACGGTACATTTAGCACTTTTTACGTTTAGTTTCGGAGGCTTAAGCCCTTTTTCACATTTTTACCGGCTGATACTAGTGAATGAATAGCAGTGATTTTAATTTTCATCTTGTCTTTAACTAAAATACTTTTATTAAAGAAATGCTTACCGCACCGTCACTCTCTGCGGGGAACATAGAGTGGTGTGTCAGGCTTCGGTGGCCAACGCTGCGCAGTTGTGAAGGAGTCGGGATCTTGTGCTTTGTGCCTGCCTGCCTTACCATCCCATCACCCAGGTCATCAACTTTAACAAAACAATATATTGATATTGAATTGTAAATTTGTATCGGCGTTTACCGACGACTTTAGCCAAAGGTAAAAATATTTTTACCTACAATTACATATAATAAATATAAAACGCTTATGTACCTACCTACATACTAGTAAGTCGACTAAAATTTAGGTTAAATATGAAAGGTTTTGCCTAAAATCCTAGCCCATTCATATTGACAAATAACTATTTGAATGCAAATCGTAAATTTTTTATATTCTATGAACGGCTTAGAGGCCTAATTTTATATTACATTTAATCTTAAAATATTCTTCGATTAAAATAAAATTAACTATTTTTATTAATAAATGCCTTTCTTTATTTACTACAGAAATATAACAAATAAACCGAATTCCAAAATGCGTAACGTACAATCCCGAGTCAGTCAGTCCCGAGATAATTATGATTTTCTTAGAAATTCACTGCTCTCCTTCTAAGGTTCTGTAAGTCAAACGTATAACCATTCTCACAATTTACTATATGAATAAAAAGGTAAACTTTAGTATGAAATTCTTTATCTATTCTTTGTCACAGTCGGCGATGCGTCGTGACAAAATTGCGCCAAGTTTATTGCCTTGTCTCTCCGAGCTTACTAAACTATTTGTTTCCGTAGCTTCATTGCGAAGGAAGCAAACGGCTGAAGAAAGAATGAAATTCAATGGCTGTGATTGGTTTTCTCCTAGGAAAAAAGAAAACCTCTTCTGCAATCCTTATTCTTTCCTGTTGGTAAAATATACCTAATCCAGTTTCGTATTTTAACATTTCGAATGGTTAAGATTATTTTATTACCATGATTTTTTCACTTCATGTTATCGTAAGGACATAGTAGAAGGTGAACAAAAAAGACACATGAAAGATTTCGGTTCTGATAAAAATACTTTCGCTCGTATTTTGCTAGCATAATAATAATAACGTTTTGAGGTTAAGCGCTGTATACATAACATCGAATATTTACTATTAGATACAATAAGCGAGTATTTCAAAAGATCTAGATGTTTATTCGTTACCCAGTATCCACGACAAAAGTTCTGCCAAGTTTAGGACTAAGCGATGCTGTTTCGAAATGCGGAGATTCGCTTATTTCTGATCCTCAAAAATAAAACGAAACTATTTACATAAGTGTCTGTTATAAATAAATCTAAAATGGGCAGAATGAGACTAAGTTTTATTATGAAAGTAAAGTTTTCAAGTGAGAGGTCTGTTACTAAAAATAACTTAGATGAGAACGGCTAACGTAAATCTCCTATGTTAGAATTAAATATTTTTACATAGCTACAAATCTGGCTAGTATTCTCAATAGATTCATTACTATGACAGTGTCAGCTTTAAAGTTTATTATATTGAATAATATATAAATAACAAGAAAAACAATGTAAAAGTAGATTTTACAGATATGGTTTTCTGCCGGGTCTAGAAATTAGCTTTACTATAAATGTTAATTAACATAAAATTTCCATTACTAAAAACTCACTCAGAATTATCCACAATCATCTGAAAAAACTCTTTTACTAAAAATTCAAGATAGTAGCTAGGAAAATAAGCTAGGACAAGCAAAAATGGGTCATAAATAGAGATAAGCCGGAACAAGCGCGCTTGTTCACGTTAAAAAACTATTAAATACGAAACGCCAACATCATGGTCTTGAACAAACAGATTTAAAATGAGAAGGAGATAAAATTAGGCATGAATAATTCCATACAACTTTCATAATGCCACAAAGGACTTAACTATTATTTTTAATGCGCTGAGTTAAAAATGTCACTTAGTGGCCGCTTTCCGATTAGAAAACATTATGCTTTCTTTGACTAATTTTACACTAACATTTGCCAGCAGCAATTTTGTTCACGTTATTCCAAGATAAAAGGTATTCTACGCATAAATCTAGTGTCTTATATGTATCTATCGAAATTAATTGTAATCCATTCAGTACTTTTAGCGCGAATGCGTAACAAACATCCATGTAAACTTTCATGTTTGATACATTAATAGCAAAAACTGGATTTGACAAAACAACTTGTTATGTCTTAAAGCATTACAGATACGATGTTTTGACGAATAATTAATAAGTATGAACGTCTCAAAGCGCAAAAATTACAGCACGCAGTTTAAACGGCATGAGACTGTATCGCAAGTCGCGATACCTACTAGCGGTCGAAAAGCTTTTGTAGTAATTCGTATGCGCATTTGAATTGATGCAGTAGCAGTATTTTTTGTATCGGCAAAATAAATACAATATTTTATTATTTTTATAGTACTAAACGCCGTACTAGCGAACTCTAAATATTAGAAACAGAAAAATTTCATCTCCACTTGCGATGCGGGAATCGAACCCACGACCTTCACGTATCGCGCGTGCTGCTCTTACCAACTGAGCTAACCGCAAGTTATCGTAGGCGATGAAATTTTTCTGCTGTATCAGCCGTTAACCCTTCGGTAAGTGCCCTCTGCCGAATATGTTTAGAACTACATACTTATCGGCCCATGGTACATTCGTTGCAGAAATGTTTGAAAACCACGGAATCGAAGACACCTGGCATCTTAATCGATTTTATTATGTTTATAGTACTAAACGCCGTACTAGCGAACTTTAAATATTAGAAACAGAAAAATTTCATCTCCCCTTGCGATGCGGGAATCGAACCCACGACCTACTTACTTGCGACGACGATAACTTGTGGTTAGCTCAGTTGGTAAGAGCAGCACGCGCGATACGTGAAGGTCGTGGGTTCGATTCCCGCATCGCAAGGGGAGATGAAATTTTTCTGTTTCCAATATAAATACAATATTAACTACAGAATCGATGCTTTGAGTAGCACGTATGTTATGTTTGACGTTATGCGATAATGCATCGCGTTCGAATCGCGGTTTGCATCACGGCTTAGTTACCGTGTACAAAGGTCTTAGAATTACCTGATGGATAATCATTTGTTTTCCTACAGAAATTAAAGAAAGTGATCGGACAGAGTAAAAAAGATTGTAGGTATTTAATTGTAAGCTTACTGGTAGATACATGAGTGATGATTTTTTTAACTTTATGTAGGTATCTAAGGGCAATTGCCCTAATTTAACGGTTTCGGGCGATTTGACAACTGAAAAAAATGATGACAGTTTAGAAATATTCTTCGCAATTTGAAAACCGTTTACTCAGTTGGGGCGACTGAGGGTAAATGTACTTAATTGTGTTAAGATTTGGATGAGACAAACATAAAACTAATCTACACGACGTCTGAAGTGGTTTTTCAACTAGTCCCTGTCATTGTGATAATGACTTCATTTCATTGATGAAGGTATTTGCCCTGAAGGACGTTAAAAGGATGGCAATTTCCTTTATTTTGTAGAATTTATATAATTTGGGAAATTAAATATATTTATGCTTGATTAGGCTGTATCCTCATTAGGTTACAATAAGCAACTAATTGATAGGTTTTCATTAGTGTCGTTTTGCTTCACAACCTATTAAGGGATATGCACCTGTACATGTAGGTACATACCTATTTCATATTGAGATTGTGAAAGAGACGTCCGAATTACCTACTTAAGCTCGAAAGAACTGATTTTCATGTATCCGTCTTTTACCCTTCGCGAGAAAGCCTAATGAGTTGGAGGAAGACTCAGCAGCTACTGTTCAACTAAGAAAAAACTACCAGATATTGCACAAATGTATATAAAATTAAATAGCTCTGTACATAGGTACACTTACAAAACAAAACAAAGAGTATCACGCAAGAGGATTATTTTCCGTAGGTTATAGTTGCTGGTGTATCGCTTCAAGTTATTGTTTACATGATTCGCTAGGTTTGCCGTGTGCACGGAACTTATTAGAATTTCCCTCGAGTCCGTAAGACGGCTTAGACTAACTCCTTTAAGTTCAACTTTTCGGCAAAGTTTAAAGCTGCTGGCGCAACTTTGGTGGGAAATTTACAAAGATTTTGCAATTTTTAGGCTTGATGAAAGTTATGACAGACTATTGAACCTATTGGAGTTAGACTTTAACTCTCTTCGTTCAGTTACGGCATGTTGGTCTTTGAATAAAATTGCTACATCTTGTTTCCAGGCGCTTCACAGTTTTCTGTGACCACCTCTTGAGCGTAAATTCATTGAGCAGTATTGGATGGGCAGACAGAGAATCAGACGTAAGTAGGAGCATTGACCAAGTAATCCTTTTATTCAACCTCGTATGCAGTAAGATCACAAAGTTTTTAACTGCATGGTGGGCTTTACTGAGCCGATATCCAGTCAAAATCAAACTGTGTTAATATGAATATCAAGAACTCGATACTTTCAAATCAAAACCAAAAATAGTACCTTACCATTATATGAAATCTTAAATAGTGTTAGTTAGATATGTATCTATGTAGTTACGAAATTATATGACTTTAGAGGCCATACAAAACTGTACGTTATATTTAAATATTCAATAACCGTTTGTATTCCTGCTTAAAGTACAAAACAAAATGACCTTTCAGTTTTATTACAAAGTATCCAGCAAGATATCGACAGGATAAAAATAACTTAAGGTAATTCAAAATACTTATACTTACTAGTAGAATAATGGGCGCCACGCGAGTAATTTTTATCACGCTCTGAACAATAGTCAAAATCAATACAGTGTTTTTTCAAAACACTAATGCAGTATAAATAATAAATATGATAATAAAATATTGGGCAACATCACATAGGTACATTGTTCTGATTCTGTGGTAAGTAGCATCAGCATTTGTGTTACTGTTATCAGAAACAACGACGGTACCACAACACCCAGACTCGAGATAATATAGAAAAGTTGGTTTCCCATATTGACCCGACCGGGGATCGAACCCGGGACCTCAGAGATCTGGTCACCTCTCGGCTACGGTTGATCGGCTGGTCGTTACCAGCCAGTCAACAGTAGGTCCCTACCGAAACTTTTGTCGTATTACGCATGCTAGTAAGCTTAGTAAGTGTTATATCCTAGGTTCATTTAGCAACCTAGTTATAGAATTTTCTAATTATAAGCGTTACTGTATATATTTATTGTCAGTTTACGTCTTAAGCAATACCTACATTGTTTTATATTAGTAAATCTGATCAAAACATAGTAAACGTCTTAGCATTAGAAAAGCAACGGAATTATTAGGTGCCTTGCGTATTGAGTGGAAACTCCCTGTGGTCGCACCGAATCATAAATTCATACCCCTAAATATAAACTGGCTGGTAACGGATCAGCTAAAGATACATCCATTAGCCTCTCAATTATGCCGAGGTTTAGCCACGAATAATTCACAAAATCAACCAAGTATATGCCATTATGCTTGTAATACGAAACCGTTAATAATTGAAGAAGGTATTTGGAAGATTTACATTATAATTTATTCAAATCTGTGCCCATCAGAATTAAATTGCTTCTTAGATTTGGCACAATGATTATGGTACTTTACCGTTCAAATAAGACATGTTCACAAAAATTAGGATATACTTATCACAACGCATTTTTACAACTTTTACTTACCTACTACCAACTGTCAGTCATGTCATGCATAAAAAAATATATAAATTTCACCACTTTTTGGAACGTTTATAGATTGTATTTGTAATTTTAAAAATGGAATTGAAATTGAATGAACAAACCAATAAAAAGGGTCATTATAGGAACGTGATCTCAGTCAGCAGAAAAAAAGGCAGATTTTATCATATTTATCCGTCCATACAAAAAAAATGCGAAGTGGCAAGTAATAAACAAAATTAAATTACCTTTTTTCCCAAATATACAAATCCTCTTCCGAATTCTTGCAACATTACAATAAGTAAATCATATTGCCATAGAGTCAAGTCAAAGTCAATCTTTTTTATTTATGTAGATTACATTAGTAATACTTATGAATAGTCTCTATATAAAGCAAATGAAGCAACCTAGCTAAGCTTTTCTTAATTTAAATTGACTATACTAAATCGGAAATCCCCTTGTATTGGTCGGTTCCTATCACAGAACATTATTTCTTTCTATGATCTGAGGTTCCAATACAAGGGGGTATGTACGTATGTCTCGATTGATATACCTACATATTTGGCAGTCTAGAATCACGCAGAAGAAAGTTATCCGATAAACGTAACGTTTTAAGCAATCCAAATATACATATTCTGATTTTTGTATAATTAAAGCTACCCACACCAGAGCCAAGCTCTTACCAAACCAAAATCCTAAAACCGGCAAAAGCAACACTAGAGCAGCCGCAACCGTTTTAGACTAACTACTTAAACGTCCTTAAGTTTTATTAGGTTTCGTGCCTAAACACTTAAAACAAAACCTTGGCAACACATCCCATAACAGACGTTTTCCTCAAGATACCCCATATTTGCATTTGCTCCCAAAAGAAGGCTTTATCATTGAACAGCCATCGTTGCCGCTACACATAATTTGGCTGCAAGCCAGCGCCTGCGCTTACTAACATCTTTATTATGCATTACCCGTGTCGTGTGGAGCTAAATAAGCAACTGTTCACTTGCCAAGTCGCAGCTTTACATTTTCATTAGATGATGGTCTGTCGTCGCGAGATGCCATTATCGCAAGGGGAGTGGGAGAGAGTGATAAAATAATGAAGCCAGATAATTAGTTGACGCCAATGAAGAGACGGAGAATATAATTTCGTTTGTTCAAGTGGCAACCATTATTTTTACCAATGTCAAGTGTAATTAATTAATCGCAGAAAATAAATATGGAATGTGCATGGGCAGATATTTTTAATACAAAGTGAACGTCATAATAATTTACATTTTATTTTATTTTGTTCTTTATAGGTAACATAAAAACTCATTGCATTTTTTATATTGCACTATAAGATAGACCTAGTAAAATGGCGACAAGTGCAGCATAATAATAGCTGTTACTGAACTTGTCACCCTTACCTTGAAGGCTTGACCCCTGCTACTAATGTAGCACCCCCAGGAGCTCTGGAAACATTACTCACATGCAGGAACACAACAACATCGAAGTTATTGTTATTTTGCTCCGGTCTTCTGTAAGGTGGAGGTATTTCACCAGTCGGGCTGCTTCAGTTCGAGCGATAAATCGCTATGCCCTACCCCACTCTTAAAGTTATTATAAAGTTGAAGAGTTTGTTTATTTATCTGACCGCGCTAATCTCAATCAGGTTGCTCCAGTTTATAGCTGTCTTAAAACTCTCTTAATGTTTTTGTAATGATAACTTGATTCCGTGGATGAATGTCTTTGCGTTTTTTTTTTACATAAAAAAGAAAAGACCATGACCCAGTAGATTAAAAGCTGCAAATTAATTCATTTCGAGCAAGAGAGCGACTATTAATAATTGGCGAAAAAGGAAGCTTAATCGGCTGGAATAGCGTCTCGTCAAAGTTGAATAATTTATTAGGAAATTTTTCATCAATCAGATTTTAAGGTTATCAGGAAATTGGTAAAGAAATGTTTAATTCGAACGTCTATAAACATGAAAAAAGGTTTCGAGTTTTGATATTTAACATAAACGAAATACGCACATTAAACAAATATATAATTCAAGTACCTAAAATATTTGAAAGAAACTTGATAGAAATTGTTAGTATATTGTAATTTATTTGGTGTGTCACAAGGCCAACTTCTAGGAAATTTCTTAACTTGAAGTAATTAAAAATTATAAACCTAAGTATCAAGCACTGATATTGTTAGTTGATACAATATTTAAGTGTAGGTATGCTATACAAGGACATTTTATCAAGAAATTTAAGTACTACAAAATCTCTAAATGTTAATCTGGTCTGCTATACCAAGTTTAATAACTTCAACGTTTTGGTAACGAAAACCACAGAGTTTTTTCCGATGTAGTTGCATTATGATTTTCGAATTGCTCAGTCTCTTTTGGTTTGAATCGATCGATACTCGTAATTCATAGCCTTAGTGGTACAGGAACAAAGAATTTAAATTGAATTCTGATGCAAAAACTAGTGCCCGATTACTTGTGAATTAGCTGCTCGCCTAGCCCGCGGCAAAGCTTTCATCTACTAATTACGTGCAACTCTCACTACCTCATTTAGTCGGATAAATACTAAGGCACTAGATATTTTACCATTAAATCCGTCTTTGTCTGCAACGTAATCATCCCATTACAATGTCGCAGTCCCAAAGGCAATCCTTTTGTAGTTTAATTCGTGCTTGACTGTGCAAGTTAATAAGAGAACTGAAAATTTAGTGAAAAAATATTATCAAAATATAGTAGTAGTAATTTATAATTTATTTATTAGTAATAATTTATTTATTTATTTGCATAACACCAACAGCGTTTATAAATAACATTATTTGAAAATATATAAACAAATAGCAAGGCCAATAACAGGTTTTCCTAATGTATTCCAGATTATGTAGTAGGAAACAGTATTTTTTTATGGACAATAAATATTGCTACCGAAACCCACTACACGTCTACTCTTGTCGGACTGCTACGATACAAAGCAGGACATAATTGGACAGCATTACATTCTATACAATATAAAAATAAATAAATCCTATCAGATTTAGTTCTAACAGATATATAATATTTGTTTACTGAGATATTCAAGGAATCAAAATCACTAATTAGTGTTTATGCATTACTTCATAATGAAATGTTATTTTTGTATTAGAAATTAAAAAACTTATTATCAGTAATATGTTTAATGAGGAAGAAAAAGGTATTAAAATATTTACCCTTTCGCGAAAAATCGTTTTAGGGATTAATATTGATGATAAGCCAAACAATTCAAATAAAGTTTCTAAAAAAATGACTTTTGACTAAATTAGGTATCATATTATTTTAATTAGGTATCATATTATTTTAATTAGGTATCTTATTATTATTGTTAGTTTAAAAAAATTAATGAATTATTATTGTGATGAAATTGTAATGATCCTAGTTGGTTGAATAAATGACATTATTATTATTAAATCACAGATAACCCAATGATGATAGTATTTTATACCAAAAAGGTTTCATTGTCAGTCACTGTTCCAATATTGTAAGAATGCAGTGCAAATCGCCCAAAGGCTCGTATATTGTTGTCGAGTGGAGGCATTAGATTAAAGGGCTCTCGGGTTCAAAAGATTTATGACGGCAATACTGACTCGAATCAGAACGCTTAGGGAACCTCTTTAACACAATTGTCACGGATAATGTTATTTTACCCAGGCAAATATTGAATTTTCTTCTCACCGTTGAGTTGGAAATTTGTTTTTCTCAATAAAAAATGGTATTAACCCTTCTCTTGTCTATAATTTATATCATTCTTCCTGAATTTCATTTTCCACTTGCATTTGTTTTGGAGTATCAAAAGTAAACGTCTAAATGTTTATTTTCTACGCTGTAAGCTCCTATACAATCCAGACCCAGAGCTTATTTTACGAGTAACATTTAATGAAGTAAAATATAGTTTTGGTATTCATAAGACTTTGACAAATTTTACATTATTGAAATATACCTATTTTATTTTATTTAAAGTGGAACTGTATCACATTTAAATAAATTCCTCATTTTTTTTTAATGAGAAATTTAGTACTCGTAATTAAAGACAATCATAATTATATACTTCATACTTTTGACCACAACCACAAAACCTAGGCTTTCACTAATAAATATTGTTGACATGTGAGGTTTCGTATTATTGTTTCATCTGAAATATCATCCCAATTATACGAAACCAATCGAATTGAACGATGGGGATGTTTTATTCATGATGTGTTTCTCGTATTCTGTTTCGAAACCTGTTTGTTCTACAAATTTAATGTTTCGTTTCTGAAAATATCCAAGGCTTTTCCTGTTTCTTTTAGAGGGCTTAAATCTTTGAATGATTTTCAAAATATTACCAAAAATAACAACGTTGAGAAATCATATTTATAAGTCGAACAAATATTTTGCAATAAAACAATTAATTTGGGATTCTTTTAAAAAAAAAATATAAAAAAATTAAAAGTTTCGATACCAAGTATAAACTCAACCCTCGCCCACGGTCAAGCGCTGAATATTATGGCCTACACTTAGTCGGGTCCAATGTAAATTGATGAAAAGGTACATTCAACAAACGTAACGTATACAAATAAATTACCAACCTCATTACCAGGAGCAGAGTGGTTTTTAACTAAATTTGCCATCATTACAAACCGTCAAATTGAAAATTTTTATTTATGTACAATCTACATTCGTTTCACGGATTAATCATTCGATTTACGTGGGCTAATTACTTGACTTAAAACAAAGACTCTCCTTAAAGTAGGGCACAAAGAAAATAATGAACCTGTAAGCGCTGCATACGATTTCAAAAGCGGGTTTGGTGGCTTTTTTATTTCTACCAGCATTGTCTCAACCTCAGTGTTTATACCACTGTCACAGCATTGAATGATATTTTTTGTGCCACTCTTTTTCTACAGAGATACCTCTTTTAACTCCGTTAATGTGTCAACATACTTATTACTTCGCTAACAACATTCTCGTCGTCATTACGAAAGAACAGGCCACGGGTTAAACAGCCAAAAATAAATTAGGGTGCAAATTTTGTGAACTGACGAGGTGCTCTGTCGCCGGCTAGCCTTTGATCAGACGAAGCGCTCATTAAAAAGGAAAATTGGTCAGCTTTGGGTTCGCACGTCTGAAAGAGCATTCACGCTAATGTGGAACCGACACAAATAACGGATACCGCCCGTAATAGGTTAGTTAGGCTAAATACTAGGTTTGACAAATAATTACGATACCATAAAAGTTCAGGATTCAGGAATTTAAGTTATTACTAGATGCTAAATTATAATAGCCTAAATGCGATAGCTAGCCCCACCACGGAATCTAACAAATCAAACTCAAACTCAAATATTTCTTTATTCAAGTAGGTTACATATAACACTTTTGAATCGTCATTGAATACAATGCAAAGTGATTCTACTTCCGGTTCGGAACCTATATCTACCGAGAAGACACCGGTAAGAAACTCAGCAGATCATTTACAGTATCAGGATCTAACTTATTGCTATGTGTAGCTCACTTTGGATCAAGTCATATAGTTTTGGTTTTGATGAGTGATGAAACAAATAAGTACTCAAGTAAGTTTTTACTTTCGAGAGGTAAGCTGGAGCAGACCAGTCCCCAAAGGTGGCACCTGTTCACAAGCATGACGTATGTGCCAGCCATCGATATATGGTAGCTTCAATGTTCAAAATTGAATATTGAAGTGGGTATTTTGGTTCGAAAGCAGGTACACAAGCCCCAAAGTACGTTCGATCGAAAGAACATGACCGCGATGTATGGAAAATGATTCACGCGCATATAATATAATAAACGGGAAGGTTGTACCTTCCCGTTGGTGAATTTTTCTTGACAGGAATAAATAAACATACACAATATGATGATCAAGAAATGTCTATCAACCAAACATTATTTGTATTTTGAAAACTAGTAATTCACAATACAGAGATTCAACGTCTCGATTTAATACAAAATTATTTAAGTAGTCCGAAAATATATGTTACAATAATTACAAAGAAAATAATCCCTTAACACTTTTGACCAAAGTCTCACCCATGACTTTAATGTAGGAGTTAACTTTATTTTTAAATGTATTGAAATTCATATCGACGAGATATTGTATTTCACCGACAGAAACATGCAACGGAAAGGCTGGTACCATCATGTAGGTTTCCAACTTGAACTCTTCGTCGTCAATCCAGGGAAACCACACATAATCCCTTAAAGCAGGGTCGGCTCTCACGTCACACAAAGGCTGGCCTCGAGGCTTTACCTCTGTCCAGAGTGTTCTTACTCGTAGGGTCAAATGCCGCACGATTTCTGGTGATGAATGCCATAAGTCTTGAGTTTCCAAAGGATCCGCGCTAATGTTGAAAAGGCAACCTTTAGCTACAAAAACAACACAATTACACAATAGAAGATCTATACCAAGTTACAATAGAAGTAATAGTATTATCCTATAAGAAGTTTATCTAATTTACCAAATTTTATTTTTGTTATGTAACACTTGAAAAAATATTGTGTTCTATGCCGCTTTTTAATTGGGAATTGCTATTAGACAAATACATCATAAGCCTCTGAATAAAAATCAACCGCAGATTCTTTTGCAATTTAAAGATCACATTCCAAATAGTGTTAAAATATTTAAAAAAGTAATTATGTACCTTTTGTAGGAACACAGGCATCTCTTTTCGACTCATGATAAATTTGCGAAATGTTAAAGTCATCTCTGGTGATTGTAGCCTTTTGCACATCCAATATGATTTGTAATGTCTCTTTAAACACATGCGCTGTTTCACAATCCAACAAAAAGTCATCATAAAAAATAGAATCGCCTTTTAACTGCTTTAAGTCATTTCCATAATAGCTGCTAAATTCTCGACTTAAATCTCCAATAATAATTTTAAAATCGCCTTCCCTCAGCGCAACCCAGCCCTTAGATTCATCAATAGATAGCAAGATTTCATTTCGCTTATTCTTTTCAGTACTGTTCCCTATTATGTTGCTCCATTGATCAATGCCGTCTATTTGTTCTTTAATATAGCCTCCAGCTGCAGTAACCAAGGTTGGTAACCAATCAGTGACATGAAAAAGTCCTTCGAATATTCTAGGAGACATCTGAGCATGCCACGCCACAGCAATAGAACGAACACCACCTTCCCAAGGCGTACTCTTTATTCCACGAAATGGGAAGTTAGAACCATAGTTTTGCGACCAACCTATAGTCGGTGCTCCGTTGTCTGATACAAAAACAATTAGAGTATTATTTAGCATTTCTTTTTCGGCTAGGGAAGCAACCACATGCCCAACACTTCGGTCCAAACTAGTCACTAAACCTGAAATCATAGAACTATATTAAGACTATTCTTAATAAACCAACCAGCCTATTTATTCTTGCTACTCTCACAGTTGCATATTTTACATTTTTTTAATAGCGGAGATTTCTGAAAACCTTTTTAATGTGTACAATACTTAGTACATTATTTTGATAAATCTTGTAGGGTTCGGCCTGCGTTTGCAATTAAACTATTTACGACATCACATAAAAACCTTAAAAAATAACAGTAGTTCTCCGCTATTTAATGGATGTTATTATACATATAAACCTTCCTCTTGAATCACTCTATCTATTTAGAAAACCGCATCAAAATCCGTTGCGTATTTTTTAAGATTTAAGCGTAGGTACATAGGGATATAGCGACTTTGTTTCATACTAGGTATGTAGTGATTATCACACGATATCTCACCTGCGTAAAGTCGACGAAGTGGGTGTGCAATATGATCGTTTTCGCTGATGGAGTCCACGGATGGCTGAAGTTCTGACAGAGCTCCTCCGATGTGCGGTGCTGCGTGCGACAGGCACAAATAAAGCGGCACTGATGCATTATGATTCCGAATTACTAGAACAAACAATGGAAACCTAGGAGCATCAAAAATAACATAGCTGGAATTCAAGTTATCAGGACTTCAATTCAGATTGCCAATAAAAAAACAATTTCTACCAGAAATGGGCAAAGAAGTAGCAAGGCTACACGTGGGTATCTATAAGACAATACTTCTAATAGGATGACATTGCTCACTTTTTTAAATGTAGGTACAAAATCCTCAAACTATCAACGGTTTACTACCAGATGGGTATTATGAGCGATGCATAAGCTGAGGTGTGAACTCTAATTTTCATCAGACTCTCATTGGGTGAAACCAATAAGTCTTTAACAACGCAGCTTAAAACATATCAACACATTGAATCCGAAAAGCATTTTTGCTTTAAGTGCTATTCATACAAACGTGAAAGTTTGCATGATTGTATAGATATATGTTACATTCAAATGCATAAAGGCTTAGATTATATATTCAATATTAGATAAACATTTTCATCGCGTAAAAGTGAATGATGTCGCTGGCAAGTTAAAAACTAATTATTTATTTATTTATTTATTGGATTACCAACACAAGATACAGTAAATAAAAAGTTACAATTTATACAGTATATTGACAGCTAACTGCACTTGTAATAAAAGGTAATCTCAGCATGCTTACACATTACATACTTATTGTTGCGATAAAATGGATCAAAAGTATAAAAAGAAATAAAAAAAAAACACAAATTAAAATTTAAAAAGAGAAGTTGAGGAGAAGTTATTAGTGCACTTAAAGAAAAGGTGCCATATGGTTATGTAGAACATTTAAAAATTTAGGAAGGCTATGATGGTGGACATCGAGCTCGGGTATCTTTTTTGTTAAGTCGTTATAGAGGCGCGACAAGCGTGTGGCAGGTGAGTCGCGACCCAGCCTCGTTCTGCAAAACTTTTTTCTAAACAACCCACAAGGATATCGGGGAGTTCTTTTTGGAATGTGAAACTCTAGTTTGTTGAGAAGTTTTGGACAATCTATTTTGTTGTTCATCAGCTTGTGTAAGAGCGACATATCCAAGTAATTCCGGCGTGCATATAATGTATCTATGTTGATATGTTTCGCTTTATCAGGGTATGATGTCAGCGTACGAGGGATCTTAAAACGGTAAGTCATATTGCGAATTAGTTTCTTTTGGACTTTTTCAATACGGATCATATGTAATTTGTAGCTTGGACACCATACTGAGCAACAATATTCCAGCTTGCTTCTTACGTAACTATTATAGAGAAGGGTGACTGTAGTAGGATTATTGCGGCATGCAGTGACACTCATCTAAAGCGAACGTTCTCTTATGACTATATAGTATGAAAATAATAAATACTAAAGAGAACAAGGATTTTTTTACCTTCAACTGCCTTTTCAGTCAGTACCTGAGTTAAATGTCCACTTTGATGTTCGATCGCTTCCAAATTATGGAAAAAATCAAGACCATAAAACGTCGATGCGTCACATTTCTGAAACGTAAAACACAGATTCTCTGAACCTAAATTTCTTGTTCAAAGGCGCTTTTATCATTTAAATCAATTAGTATTTAGATGAAAAGCTTAGAATGAATGGCATTCGCGGAAATGGTATTACTACCACATGGAAAATGTTTTTACGTTTTCTTTGATATCTTCGCTTTTTTGGCCGATTAGCCTTTTTTATTATATGTTTATTGAATGTAATAAATGTTTAAGGGAAAAAAACTTAAATATTTACGATAAGATATAGCCAGAAAGGCTTAGTCTGCTCGCCCACGGACTTATTTAAATAGCTCACAAAATCGCAACTACTTTTTGGGTGACCATATTTAGAGTGGCTTTTAAGTCTAGAATGGTTAAATTCCATTAACTACTAAAAAAACACGGTCCTCCTCTTTTAAGTAGTCGGATAATAATAGGTCAGCGATTGTTGCTCATTGTCTGTGGAAACAACTAATAACGAACTGGAAATGTTTAAGATGATGTACTTTTTACCATGTATGTACATAAAAATGTGTGTATGTTTTCGTAAATATACCTACATAAAAATTCATATGTTTATGCATCTTAGCAGAATTATGTACAAATGCCCAACAATAACTTCTACCCTGTATTTAAATCACATCTATGTGTAATAAGTTTACTTCCTCGACCCAAAAATTCAATAAAAACAACATTTCTACGAGTTCTCACCATAGACTCACGTAAACCACCGTACTTTATAAGATTATCCTCAATAAAGATTAGCAACTTACGTACAGCAATAGCACGTCAGTCTTCATTTTGGACTTTATACTGCCCTTATGTTACAGGCATAAGAACCAAAATCGAACTGCAAATGTTTACTATACCTCTATTGCGTTGTACGTGAAATAATCCACAGAGTCGCCCAGGAAGCCGTAGAAGCCTTTGAAACCCCTATTGCTTGGGAGGTAGTGTGGCCTAGATTTGCCTACACCCCACTTTCCGACCATGTGTGTCTCGTACCCCAATTCCTGTAAATAGTTAGATAGGAGGCGTTCCTTTACTGGTATTCCACGATCCTCGGAAGGTCTAATAGATGCACCTTGGGTACCTGAAAAATTACGGTACTTGTTTGATTCATGTAGATTTTTAAATCTTCAAAGAACTAAGCACCTATTTGGCTGAACGTGTACGAGCATTAGTTACACTAAGTTCATATTTAGGCATTGCATTTTTTAATAGTGGGTAGGTATGATGACATCATTAACAAATAATTTTAAGGTATCAATATTGGTGATCACCTCGGTGGCGCAGTGACTATGGTAGGCGGCCAAAGCGCGAAAGGTCCCGGGTTCGATTCTCGGTCGGGTCAATTTGGAAAACGAATTTTTCTAAATTGACTTGAGTCTGGGAATAGCCCCCAGTTAGTATCCGTCGTCTGGTAGGTACTCATAGTACAAGGGAAAACGTTAGTTTGAGACCATAAGTTTGATGTGATTGTCTGACTGTCTGGATTTCATTTATTTAATATTGAAATAAAAAAAGAACTTACTAATCTTCGGCCATGTATTAAAGGGTTTTATGCAAAATAGCTTCAAAACGAAAAGAAATGACGTTTTCGTTCCGTATTTTCATACAAAATTTAATAAGAAAATGTGTTTTGACAGCTATTCAAAGTATTCAATTGACTAGCCAGTCATGACCACTATTGGTTACGATGATTCAAACAATATACTTAGATGTACTTAGAAATAACCACAAATAAACACCAATCACAACATTAACATTTGGTCTGAACCTAGTACCTACGCTCAAACTAGCGGGCTAGTTGGCTTACCCATCCTCATAGCATATTTTCCCGTGAATAGAGCGCTCCTAGATGCTGTTCCATCACAGTCAGTGTAGTACTGATGCAAGGCGACGCCATGGTAAGCCAGAGTGTCTATGTTCGGGGTCAATATTTGATCCGAGCCGTGGAAGCTCACGTCGTCCCATCCCTACATCCAAAACATACTTAATCTTATTAAAATTGAAACTACTTTTAATTGAATTAAGGTACATTTTTAATAATTGCTTTAACTTTCAGAAATAATTAGATTTAAAACTAAATATTTTCACAGGTAATCCCTTCATCAACAATTTGTACATAACATACGTCTTCTTATCTATGAACAACTTCCTAGCTAAACTTCACATCAAATGCCATCTCATCCATCAGGTATGCTTCCTACAGAAGTTCCTGACATTATGTTTATTATTCACTCAATCTTTTATTTTGAAAAAGTAAATGAAGGGTTTTCTCTAGAAGATAACATTAATATAGGTACCTAATGAATAAAGTTCAATACATTTTAAACAACAAAAACACGGCCAACATTGTGTTTAATTTATTCAACGAGATTACGTTGCAGCAGTGATTCCTCGCTTGAATTAAGCAAGAGCTTGTGTTATTATTTAAAAAGTATTTACTCACCAAATCATCCGCAACTATAAACACGATATGCGGTTGATGAATTTGTTGGGTAACGACTAACGTAAACGCGGTCAAAAAACTGAAAAAATTATAAAGATACAAATGTCCAACATTAAATAAAAAAATCACGAATTCCTATAAGCGGATAACTCACATATTCCACTGAAGTAACATTATTACAGTTATTTAACAGTGTTTCTCACTTCCATTTAAAAGCCCGAATAACTCTTTACGAAAAATGTTTTAGTGTACCGATCTTTTGCGAACTAAGATATGTAACAAAGACTAACTAAAAAGCGTATTTTGATATAATAAAGCAGAGTACCAATTTATCACCATATTACCTATATCTAATCATAAAATGTTATGATAAGAATTTTTTTTGCACTATATAATTTGAAATAAAATGAAAAGTGATTTTTAACAACAAATAAGTTTAACAACTAATTTTTAGTCATAATTTGTATTTATTGTTTTCTATTTGTAATATTAAAATAATGGTTTAGATTGAATAAAATGTTGTAAAGTTTAATTGATGAGAAGATAAATAATTTATTGAACTAGATAGGCACTATATTTTTAATTAGCAACATGAAAATAATTAAAAACCTCTAGATTCTGAATGCAATGGAGTACAATATGAGAATTCCATTACATCTGATACCTGTAGGCAACGGAACTAAATGGTTTCTAACTACGTCAGTAACATTTTTACTATCGTACATACAAAACATTAATACATAAATTTATTTATACATTAATATTTTAATAACTTTGTGCTTAAATATCTCTATCTTATGTAAACTCTACATAACTTTTTGAGTAAATCATTCTCATCAATTATTCAGTGTGATAATTTTAACATTACATCAAAACAATATTTTTTAACGATTTAAAAGATTTTGAAATCGCTCCGTCTATACAAAAAGGCATAGCCTAAGCCACACTTGCGCAAATAAAGTAATTACCGCTATTATTCATAAGTATATTTTAATATCTGACAGGCTATAGCAAGAACAATAGTTGAAACTCTATAACTGGGTACAATAATGTCTTATTGATTTACTTATGTGAGTTGGAAAGCAAATTGGAACAATGCATTAAATAACGAGAATAAAGCTACTTAACATGATTAATGATATGCACGTCCTCACTTGCTACCGAGTGCACAAATAAGACGCAAGTGGTTTCGTATTGTATTCAGGGAGATGCATAACAATTCATAGAAATGATTATACTAGTATTTTTCGTTTATACTATTATATGAACAAAGCAATTAGAAGAAACAATCATGTACAAGTACATCGGGAAAGTGCAACACGCATTATTGAATGTTATCAAACTATGAGTCACAAATAACTAAAAACATAATAGAAAATAAGGTTTTTCTTTCAACTAAATACTGAGTCGACTACAAGGAGACATAAACTACTGTATTTTATTATGAACTAGCTATCCCGGCGACCGTCTTCCCACCTGTTCTTTTTCCAAATGTTTTATAATGCCCAGTTCCAATATTTTACGATTCGTAATGTGTCAAAAATGACAATTCGTTTTTCTACGAGTCGTTAATTCAAATTTACTTTCCATACCAGCTGTCATCAGTCGTTGGTCACTCGTTTTTAGCTTACACCTGTAAAATTTATAATTATCCGTACCTAGAACGGAACGTTTTCCGAATATTGGAACCGGGCATAAATCTTACCTCTCTATAATTATTTCAAAATCTCCATAATTATTTCAAAACCAACATTAGCCTAAGAAACTAACTAACTAACTGCGATTCATTGTTGTTATAAAATTATTTTAACAAAATGAAATGTAAGGTAGTTAATGCTGCACAAAATTAAACAAATTGTGCTAAAATTTTCGTAACGAATATTGAAAATGTAAAGGCAACCACTTCATACGTTTCAAAAGCGCTCGTAACTTGACTTAATTTAAATGTCGTTAAGAAGTTGTAGGAACACCTCTCACGAAGTTGATGTTTCAAGAAAAAGTTTCACGGAAAACAGTTGTTTTTGTAACTTTTTTGCTATAAAATAATAATTTGCATCGGAAATGCGAGCATCTGGCTTCATTTAGAAGATTTAAGTTACCGCGTAATTCTTTTTGTTTAACAAAATTTGATTTCACAATGTAAATGTTATAGGTCATTTAAAAACAAATTTTATTTCTTATGATTGTTTATAAAAAAGCAACAGCTATTTGTTACAAATTACTGTATTGATAGTTACAGAAAATCGAAAATAGAGCATTTATAAATAGTACCAACATTGAACAGACCATAGAGAAAACAAGTCTTTTACTCGTAATTTACAACATTTTCCCCTATCCTCAATAAAAACGCATAATGAAAGATCTGAGAATGATGATGACGTTGTTACTAAATAAAATATAGCATCCAAAGAGCCCTCTTCCGTTTTTAAAGTACAGAGTGTCTCGTTCGAAACGCTTTTGAAAATTAATAGATCATAATGAAAAATATGCACGGTACAGTGCCGTGTAAAAAAATAGGAAAAGAACCGCTCAAGTCGCCCTGAAGGTTTCATATAACTTTGTATGCTAATATTTATTTTCCTTTGCTGGTGCTTATCTTACCTTTTCGCTAAACTTTATGATCTTTATTCGATATTATGACTTTACAGCTTCAAGGAATCGCAGCAGTAATTGACGTTAATACCAACGAGGTACTCAACATGTTCGTTAGAAAAAAGGTCTTGGTTATCTATGGTAGACAAACAGATGGACGGACAGCAAAATGAATCCGGAAGGATTTCAATGAAAAACACAAAGGATCAGATCGTCCGACCTATTGATTCATAACAGCCTTCGAGATCATTTGCCAGATTTTTCTTTTCAGTTGGATTTGCTAAGATACTACATAAGTAAATTCCTAATAAGAAATCGCCAAGTTTTAGGCTTTCTCAACCCGTTCCTGTTTCCTCTGAGAGTATAAATGTAGATATTTTAAACAATTTGATGTTTATTTCAGCAAACATTTACGATATAATTGATCAACCATAAGAGGGTCCAACGTCATAAACCCATACACAGCTCGTTGAACCCGATTATTTTCACGCGTTCTAAAATCACAAATTTGTCTATAAGGATCACAAGGAAACCACTTTGGGAATCGCTGACCTATTAGAACAAACGCAGTCAGGTATTTTTGTAATAGACTTTTATATTTTTAATACTAAAAGAAAACTCATAAATAATATATTTAAGAATGTCCTACTCTGTCAAAAAAGAAAATTTACAATTATTACATTGAAATAATATTACACATCATTATATACAAGAAAAAAAAACTTACATGAAAATATTTATATAAATATAATTAGTCTCCATTGTCGAGTACAAAAAAAAAAACAATTGTCAGTTTATAACCATTTTTTTAAATTATTTTTAAGTAGGTTATGCAGTAGTTTGTGCATACATTACATTCCTAATAAATCCCTGGAATGTGTTCCCTCAATCTGAAATCCTGACGGCTTTTGTCACTTTCTGTTAAAGATCTTATTTGACAGTTCTTCAAATCTGAATAATCCAACAGCCCACCCAAACTATTATATTCATTCAATGGAGTTCCGTTAACTTAAAAGATAAATACTTTATTATATTGTATTAACCTGACACATAATGTTCTATGACCCATATTATCTCGTGGCCAAGAGTATGTGCGTGGAATCCAAGGGCTAACTTAGAACTACCCCGTAGCATGGTCTAAGTACCGTCGTAACTCTCCCATATCTTCTCGTATAAAATAACTATTTGCTACGTTAGCCAAAGGACATTATCACTTTCATCCTGTATATTATAGTAATAAATTTGAGCACCGGCAATTTTGTGGCATATTTTCTCGTTTCTGTTTTGGGTAACTATGTTATATTGCCTCCTGGCTTGCAAAGTTACAAAGTGGATACTGCAGTATCTTTTGTGCATTTTGTTTGAAAGAGGAAACTTTGCCCGTAATAAGTTTCAAATAAAGAATGAAAATTGGAAGAGTGCGTGTTAGGCCACGCCGTGTATAGGGTTCCGTAATTGTGCGTAAAAACATGTATTTACTACCATTTTTTTTTTCAAAATAAATTTAATGTAATATTTAATGTTATAAAATTTGTTTGCATTTTTTATATTCCGTTTAAGTTTACATGTGCAATTTAAAGGATAAAACATGGTTTACTTCCTATTTTTTAGAGCCAACCAATTACTTTATTACAAGTTATTTTACGACCTTTTGTATATGATGTTGATACCATGTCAAAATATAGCATGCTAGTAAAAAATTGTCTTCGCGCTAAATCCCGGGCAGCCAACGAACATGTTATTACGATACCCTAAAATAAGAACGTGTGCCAAGAAAGTTACAAAATAGCAAATTAGTAAAGGTAGGTACTTCTGAAACACTCCTATTTTCAAGAGTAACCTATTTACTCAACATAATATACAGGTAACTTACATTACCCAATTTAATGTTTCTTCGACTAATAAGATGTAGTGATAAGATGTATAAGATGTAGGTATCTACATCCCTTATAAATTCCACACCGTAAGTCTGCGCAATGAACACACGCAAAGATTTGTTAGAGCAGTGTATTGAGATTGTATTTTCGACGACCTCCGCTTCAATTCCGATCGGGTCAATATGGAAAAATAACTTTTCTACATTATCTCTAGGTCATGGTGTTGTGGTACCGTTGTCGTTTCTGATTTCTGTAACACAAGTGCTTAAATCTACATATCACAGAATCAGAGCAATGTGTGTAATGTGGTTTAATATTTACATTATTTATTATTATCTGTAACCTACTCGTGTTGTTCGCTAGCCTAATCAAAAATCTTCCTTCAACATTTTAGTTATTTGAGACAGAACTTGTGAGTATATTCATAATAATTATTTAACTTTATTGAACAAAATCCATTAACATCTTATCCTATCCTATCCATCAGATTTTAATTTTAATGGATCTGTCTTAAAATAAAATACAGGCTTTTTATACTCGTAGTGACAGGCACACAAAGTGATCACGAATAATGTTTTGTAAGATTGAATTTGCCAACTCCTGTCCAGTAATGTCTGGAAAACTGAAGCAACTTATTATACCGAAGTTGACTCAGTTTTTAAATTCTTAACCAACAAGACTACTTTTTAAAAGTCGAATAAAGATAACAATGAAGGGAACTCACGTAACTCTTATCCGATCCGATTTTACCGTAAACGAGAAACATCTCGCTCCTAACAAGGTAATCATGATCTTTCCTGCTTCAGTAATGTTATTAACTTTTCTTCAAAATGATTGTAAGTAACTTTTTATAATGCCTTATTATAATTATTTCCAGTGCAAAGAATTAAAACAAGATTCATTTATTCACACGTCATCATCTATCACTACCCTTGGTGTTCATGTTTAAAATGTTCATCTACTTAAACTAATATTATAGAGAGGACATAGTTGTATTTTTACTTGTAACAAATAAACGTTCTGGACCGATCTCGGTAAACTATTGATTATTATCGAATAATATAATAAAGAACTGGTACTGTAATTAAACTTCATTATTTAGAAAAAATCTCAATAAAATATATATATCCAGTATGGTTAAGGCGCAATAAGTGATATTATATCTGAAAAAAAAAGAAATCCCGCCGGTGGAACAGGCTTCATATTTATATCTCTCAAAATAAAAAACTTGAAATATAGTACTGTTTTAGTACTTTTGTAAAACGCTTTGCATGATTCCATTCGAACATTCCGTTCAAAAGACATCACTAGTTTAACAATGTAAGTATTAGAAATCTAAGGAGAAAGTTTTGTGATTGCCATTCACCCCTGCAAGCTCGGCTAGCTAGGCAGTACTTGATTTGTAGTCGTTACTGGATACAAATGATTGGAAAAAGTTAGAGATCAGTGTGAAAACAAAAACCTTTAACAGGAACAGGGTAGGATATAATTAGTGAATGAGCTACATCGTGATACTTACACAAGATGCCAGCTTAACATCGGCCTTACCTACAGCGTTCCGCCTTTCATGCGGTCTCTTTGTCAGGCAGGCAGTTTGTCTCAGACTTTAATTAAAAGTAAGAAAACGGTAATCTGTTTGATGCTTTACCTCGTATGAAAAACAAAAGTTTTCAACGATTAAGTTTCGATTGTTAGTCAAGTCAAGTCAAGTCAATATTTTTTTATTCACATAGATTACATTAGTAATACTTATGAATAGTCTCTATATAAAGCAAATGAAGCTACCTCCGGTTCGGAACCTATAACTAAAGAGAAGATACCGGCAAGAAACTCAGTAGTTTTTTTTACAAATGAAAGCTACACTTATTACTAATTTTGCACTAAGACACACAGTTAGTTTGTCAATTGTAAAATAAAAATTTTAAATCAATTATTAAAATAATAATAATAATAATAATAAAGCAAAGGTATTTGTAAATTAAATTAACTGTATGACTCACATGCGTCATCGAGGCCCAATTCTGACATTGATTGAGAAAATGCGTTACATATATATTTGTAAAATTATATAAAACACGTAGGTACAGGCGAGCACACTAGTCACTGATCCACACGTTCCTGTCATTCAAATACTCTTCCACTTTGTAGTAGCCTTTTTTCAAAAGACAACGTTTGACAAATGTCTTAAATTTGTACAAAGGTAACTCAACAATAACTTGAGGGAGTTTATTAAACATTTTTATGCTTAAAGCAACAAATGAATTACCTATTTTATGTAGTCGACGCTTAGGAACAGCAAGCTTATTTTTATTTCTGGTGTTAATGCTATGATTGTCTGATTTTTTAGGAAATGTATGCAAGTTTTTGTATACATGCATTAAACAGTCGAGAATGTATTGAGATGCGACTGTTAAGATGTTAATTTCCTTAAACAATTCTCTCAGCGAGTCACGTGGTCCTAGCTTGTACATGGCTCGGATGGCCCTCTTTTGTAAAACAAATATAGTTTGAATATCGGCCGCAGATCCCCATAATAGCAGACCGTAAGACATGACGCTGTGAAAATAGCTAAAATAAACCAATCTTGCTGTTTCCATATCTGTTAGGTACCTTATCTTTCTGACCGCATAAGCAGCCGAACTCAGTCTTCCAGCCAGGTTAGATATGTGGGGAGACCACTGTAATTTTGAGTCTAAAGTTATGCCAAGAAATACTGTCGAGTTAATAACTTCGATATGTTCATCATTCATTTTTATTATAGTATTGACCTGCTTTACGTTAGGCATTGAAAACTTAACACATTTTGTTTTCTTGGCATTTAGTAAAAGATTATTGGATGTAAACCAATGAAGTATTTGATTCAGGGCATCATTAATCTTATCAGCATTGTCACTCTGTCTATTAGTTTTAAAAATAAGAGATGTATCATCAGCAAATAATACTATCTCACATAAGTATTTTGTATAAAAGGGCAGGTCATTGATATAAATTAAAAATAGTGGGACCATCCCAATATCGAGCCCTGGGGCACTCCCATGAACAGAGGAGCGCCAGAAGAGTTTGATCCATTTACGCTAACTTTTTGAGTACGGTCAGACAGATAGGATTGAATAAGACTAAGTGATTTGTTCAAAACACCATAATGCCGCAGCTTCAATTTCAATGTTTGATGATCTACACAATCAAACGCTTTTGATAAATCACAAAATACACCTACGACATCCTGCTTTTTATCCCATGCATCAAACACATGCTTGATGAGAGCCACTCCCGCATCAGTTGTAGATTTTCCCTTAGTAAATCCATATTGATTATCATGAAATAACCTGTTAACTGAGAAATGACAAAGCATCTGATTAAATATAATTTTTTCAAAAATTTTACTAAATGCGGGTAAAATTGATATGGGTCTAAAATTCGATGGGTCACTTTTATCGCCGCTTTTAAATAAAGGTATTATTTTACTAACTTTCATTAAATTTGGAAACTGACCATCATCGATACATTTATTAAATATAAAAGCCAGTTGAGGAGCAACAGCATGTATGATATTTTTCAACACTTCTACTGAAATACCCCACAAATCCTCAGTTTTTTTCATATTAAGCTCCTTAAAAGCTTTCAAAATAGTTTTATAATTAACATAATCAAAGTTGAAGGGAGTTGTGCACTCATCCACGTGCGATTTGAGCAGGGACTCAGCAAGGCACGGATTTGAGAATAAGCCATTTGTTGTTGTGACCGGGATATTGGAAAAGAAAGATTCAAAAGCGTTTGCTATTTCAGCATCTTTTTCGAGAATACTATCATTAACTTTAAGAGAGAACTTGTGAGTATGTATGTTGTTTTTACAAGTCTCTTTGTTAATAATTTGCCAAGTTACTTTACTTTTATTTGTAGCCTTCTTTATTTTATTCTTGAGAAAATTTGACTTTGCTATCGCACAAACCTTCTTAAACAATTTCGAATATTTTCTAACATATTCTACTACTGAAGAGTCATTAGAATTAGCTTTTAAATCATATAGTTCAAATAATCTACGTCTACTTTTGTATATACCTGACGTAGCCCAGTCACTAAATGTTGTTTTTGAACTATTTATTTTTATAGTTTTTTGAGTAAAAACATTGTTAAATGCTTTTTCGACAGTGTGAAATAATTTTCCATAACAATGATCACTGCTGTTATTTGATTTGAAGTTTAGCAGAGACACTTTTTCGCATACATTTGTTTTAAATTTTTGTACACAATTTGCGGTGATAGGTCTACAAGTAACATATGAAGATTGAGGGGCACGATGATGTTCGAACACAGCTAATTGACCGCTATGGTCGGAGTTAATAAAATTTATAATATATTTTGAAATGCTACTACAGTTGCAGAATATATTATCGAGACAAGTAGCCGATGTGGCGGTGACACGTGTGGGTTCGTTATAAAGTTGAGTTAAGTTATATGATTTAAACAAATTCAAGAACCGAGTGGAATTCTGTGAATTATCAAGGATGTTAACATTAAAATCGCCACATACAACTATTTTTTTATTCGAAATGCATACTTTTCTTAGGGCGTCTTCCATAATATTCTCAAATAATACGTAATTAGCGGATGGTGGTCTATACACACACATAATAATATATTTCTCAAGCTCTAAACATGAAAGTTCAATAGTTCGTTCGACTGAAAGTTCTACTACATCCTTACGTTCCTTAAATATGACATTATTTTGAACTAAAATCAGAGATCCACCTCTAATAGCAGAAACTCTTGTAAAATAGCTACCAACTTTAAAATTATCAATGCTAAGAATTACCTCATATTTTCTCAGCCAATGTTCAGTGAGACATAATATATGTACATTCTGTTTATTTAAAAATAATTCTAATTCTAACTCTTTGCCAGAAACACCCTGTATATTTTGGTGCACAATGTTAAGAAAGTTGAGTTTTTCCTTTGTTATTTTATTGCCAGAGTTTTTCTCTATTGTCTGAAGTTTAAATTTAAATTAATTGGAACAGATTCCAAAGGTCTACTAAATATAATATTAATATTATAAGCTAACAATGTAGCCAATCGAAATTTGAATTTATTAGGCAAATAAAAGCTTTTGCCAGTCAATATTAAATTATAATTAATAAATTTGTTTGTGTCAAAAAACACAAAGTTGTCACTATGACTACATGTCAAATTGTAAAGTAATGTATTCAATAAGTGAATACTGTTATTTTGATTAGAAGTGTAATGTTTTGAAAAAGGGAAGGCACACAATATAATTTTTTTGACAATTAAACCCTTTAGAAAAGAAAAGCTTTTCAGTATATCTTTTTTACTAGTATTTAAGCCATTACCCATCATTATAATAATTATTGAATTCTTATTATAATTATAACTTCCCACTTGCTCACAAATTTTACTAAGTGGGGCGTCAGGCATACATATATTAGTGACACTGCAATGTATCATTCCACTCAAAAGAGGCCCATAGCCAACTCCAATTTTGTCAGAAAACACTAAAACATTCTTGGTACTGGGTGTTGATAAAGTACATTTTTGGGGTTCACTTATTGTGTCTGACAAAAGCTGAACACTGCCATCCACCAGGTGCTGGTCAGAAGGGTCAGCACTCTGGCTATAGCTGCATGGGTCTGTGAACTGATTTGTGGCCAATATTAGTTCATTTATTTGAACTTGAGCCAGTTTATAATTATCTGTCATTCTCTTAAGAGACTCATGCAGCCGTGAGATGTCAGCCTGCAACTCTTGTGTATCATTGTTATACTTTAATCTACTGTTTTCTAATTTTTTACTGTATAATTCAAGACTGTCAAATAAGTCCAAACGTTGTTTTCTCAAAATAATGTTTTTTTGGAAGCATTTACCACGTTTTATTAATTTTTCGGTTTTTCTAATGAATTTACTTAATCTAATGTATTTCTTTAATTTATTTCTACCACCTATTACATTTGTACTTATTTCAACACAATTATTTTTACTTTGAATGATTTCATGCCCACCCGGAGACCCAAGCAACTCCTCATACAGGCTATGGGTGTGAATAGCCTCTTAACCAATGAAACAACCTTTGTTTATGTTTGATTACTCTTATTGCTAGCAGCACCAAAATATTTCCACGTTTCATTTTCTTAGCAATAAAAATTCAGCAAATTTAGAATAGTATATTTTTATTGTATTTTTTAAGTTTTTATTAGAACAGTATTGAGACTCATTCTGAAATCACCAAAAATAAAGAAAAATAAAACTAACAGACTATGCAATAGGATTTTTGTATCCCTCAATTCGTAAGTATATAACGAGGTATACTTTTAAGAATTGACTCATCAAAATAACTTTTACATAATAGTTCACACCAGTCTATTAACAGAATAATTCACTAACTGCTAATAAATAAAAAGTTATAAGTATGTACCATCCATCATTCTAGTGTGAGATATTTAAAAGAATTTTTTTTCTGGTTCTGTAAAATAAGTCTTTTCAGGTTCAGGGCTCTAACATTGAAATCAAGTTAAAGTAACAATAGGTACCTATTGTTTTAATCATCACGCATGCCAAATGTGCATTGGTGATCAAAAACCGGATCTAAAATACGAAATATATATTGCTCGACCGGAGAATCAATACCAAGATCTTGAGACTTGAAGATAACGATATAGAGTAGGCTTTCGGGATTAAGTTAACGTTTCAATGTTATCTGACCTATAAACAGTTCCATGTTTGACTACATCTGCAGACAACTCCTAACAGAATTTAAATTTGAAGAATTCAACACGCAGCAGCTGTTGCTGGAATATTTTCGAAAATTCTTTCTAAATTTTCACACTTCCCAGATCTTTCCATTTTTCAATATCGGTGTTTGTGTTTTATCTTTTCTCGCTTAGCGCAATTTATTCGATCTTAAATTCAAAACGAAGAATAACTTGATTTTTATGAACGCTGTACTTTAAAAGCATGATATTACCGCAAGTTCCACTTGGCACAAGAAACTTTTTTGCAGCAGTTGCAAGCATTAAAAATACCTTTGAGTATTTTGACACTTCGTATTTTGAAACAGGAAGGTAGTACGTCAATTATGCTTATTTGATCTTTCACTTATATCTTATACTTTTCTCAGCCCACAATTTCTAGTTCGATATAATCGTTACACCTGGAGCAAACATTTTTGTAACGAGTGATAACACTCTTATCTATACAAACATGAAATAAGAAAATAAGTAATTCAAAGCAAATCTATGCACTAATGTATTGATAAACGATAACTACATAACCTTTTGTGTGAATATGGACACCTACTTTCTAGTTCAAACCAGGAGTCAAGTATCTAAATATACCTGTCAAGATTGGAGAGCAAAACCAAACCTTCTTCATTTTCCAAATGGCTAGTGCAAGATCGACCCATCCATCTAGTGGCACAACCATCCGGAACGTCTTTAATCATTCAGTACAAACTATCCGCATTCCAACCACTAATGGGTCGATCAGCGTCCTGCTCAAACAAAAATAACGATTCTAAGCGAACCTAAAAAACAAGTGGTCGAACATGAAAGTGGGGCCGGCCGGAAACCCTAATGCTTCTTTGAGAGTTGGCAACTAATTAAAAGTTTAACACCTCTTGTTGCGAACGATTCCGGCGTGTGCGCTCGCAAATTGGCTTAACTTTTCATGTTTGAACTATTCTCCGGCTATGGTAATTTGACTAACAATGACGTCGTTGAGATATCGAGGGCCATTGAATATGCATATTAGAAGCTTTGTGTCTTCTTTCGGCTATCCTGGCTGTGCAACCATTTCGGAGTCTGAGGTCTGCAACAACTAGAATCTTAATCGATTTTTTATTTTTATAGTACTTTACGCCGTACTTGCGAACTTTAAATATTAAAAACAGAATAATTAAGCAAGGGAAGATAAAAAATTTATATTTCTAATAACTAGAATCTTTATTTGAGAAGTCCGGTTATTACTTATGGCATTGAAGCGTAGTCATCATCAGCTACGTGTCTTTTCTGTTTGATTATAATCGCGATCAAAGGCTTAATTCTCCTTTGGAAGCACATTATCATTATTATCTCCTATTATGTGATCCAAGGCCGCAATAATAAACAAACTAAACTGAAAAATCCATACACACTAAGAGAGTACCACGCGAAATTTGTACTGTCGCCTAACAATTGCGTAATTGAACTTCTAAATATTTTCTTTTCCAATAGCAGTATATTTATGTCACACTCGATATGAATAATTTTGAATCCTTATAGGTGATGCTAAATGCAGGTAACTTTTTCTCTCTCAAAGTTTTCTTTGGTAAAATCTGTTCCGAGAAAAAAACACTTTCCGTCCATCTAAAACACAACTATCTCCTTTATTTTATTTGCCCAGAATTGAGAATGAGAAACAAGTAAACTAGCTTTTCCACCGTGTATTAGCGAGGCCTGGGCATACTTTGTGATTCAAATGTTGTTAGGACGTGGGCACAATGTGGTAACTCAATTTCCGTGCGGATGCCACTCGGCCGCCTTACGGCGGGTACAATGCGCTATTCTCAAAATTTAAATATCTTAGGAGATTCGCCAACTCTGAAACGGTAAGGATTGTGTGATGATTATTGAATTGATATTTTAATCTGAATGTTTCGTAAACTAATAAAGTAGCGTGGAGTTCCAAAAAGTTTTATTTTTATTATACTTAGGCTAACTGAAAGCTTGGTTTCTCAAAGGCTTAAAAGCCTTGAATGCTAATTCCTGTTTTATATTCATCCAGAATTGTAAAAAGCAAAGAAGTTAAGTGTTTTTTTTTCTATATTAGCAGTAGTTTGCGTATACTTTGTGATTCAAATGGTGTTACGGCGTGGGCACAACGTGGTAACTCAATTTCCCCGCGGACGACCGCGTCTTACAGCGGGTACACTCTTGACAAATGAAAGTATCTTAGGAACTTTGCCAACTCGGAAATGGTAAGTATAGTAGTGCTCATTAAATAGATGTTTTTAAGTTGAATGTTAGGCGTTATAAAAAGGTAATGCCGATTCCTAAACTGTTATATACTTATTCTTATGATTCTCTATTAAAGTATAAGGACGTTGAATAGTCAAATGTTGAAAAACCTTGATTGCATTTTTTCCTATGTTTGTATTTTATTCGTGTAGAATGATTAATAAAAACAAGTAAAGAAGCTTTCTCCGCATAGTAAGAAGAGCCTGCGCGTAATTTGTAACTTAAATATTGTTAGGGCGTGGGCACAAACTGGCTACTCAATTTCCGCACGGATGCCGCTCAACATCATGTGTCAAGTTCACCGCACTACTTCTTAAATTAAAGTATCTGAGAACCATTGCTAACTATAAAATGTTAGTAGTATGGTTTTTTTTATTGAACAAAGGTTTAGATGTTTTGCACCCGAAGAAAGTAGTGCATAATTCTAAATACTAACCTCTTATTTTATTTACTTTTTTAGTCATATAGCTGCTAGGATAGCAGCTATATGA
The DNA here is from genome assembly GCA_037074685.1 of Glyphodes pyloalis. Lineage (NCBI taxonomy): Eukaryota > Metazoa > Arthropoda > Insecta > Lepidoptera > Crambidae > Glyphodes > Glyphodes pyloalis. Next base: position 6,924,457 of record JAYKKO010000008.1, read on the forward strand.
CTGCATTTGTTGAGTACTCCTATCGAATTTATGGAAAGTGTTACGATGAGCCAATAACTAAAATAGTTAGGTTAGAGGGACCCCACACTAGCGTCTTTCAAGCGTCAGCGTCTTGCCGGCGACCTCCGCCAACTAGCGTTGGTTGGGCGTTGCGTCGACGCGGCGCCCGCACAGCGTCGGCGCGGCGTCAGAGCGGCGCTTGCGCTGGGCGTCCTCTGCACATCGCGTTCGAGCGTCGTGCCGCGCTGACGTCATGTACAGTTATTTCGAAAATGGAAATGTAAGATTTGAATAACGCACAATATAATGTTTTATATTGCAGTGATAAATTAATGCTTTCAACTAGTAAAGGAAAAAATATATTTTACCTATTTGACACATGGCCCGAATAGGCAACTTTAGCATTTATTTTCTCGAAAACTAAAAGTACTTAATTAAAAATGGGTTTCTTAGGCAATATGAGTTAGTATTTTAAGCTACATCCATATTTGCTATCAGCTAAAAAGTCTTGTACCTACTGATTCTAAAACACGGTCGGGCCGAAACAATTGAGTTGATCATTGTACTGTTGACAAAATAAACGCTGCGCAGGCGTCGGGCCGGCGCGGCGCCTGTGGAACGCAGTCCTGGCGTTCGTCATTTCGACCGCGCCGCTGCGCAAGCGTTGCGTCGGCGTCGCGTCGACGTCGCGTCGGCGTCGCGTCAGAGTTGCGTGGGCGTTGACGCTCAAAGAACGCTAGTGTGGGGTTACGCTAATTCAACGGCGCCGCTGAGACCTATCAAAGTCGAAAGATAAAATAATTTCGAAAAGAATAGCTCGTATGGTAAAAACCATTTTAGCGGTTGGCGTGTACGGTTTTTCAAAAATGTTAAAAAATACAGTTACTTGGGCATTCTCGAGCACGTCAGATATTCATACTACGTACGCCTTAAGTGCCTCTGATAACAACGCTATACTAATCTGCCGGTTTGCGTGGTGGACCCCCACCAGGCATATAAAGTAGTCAAAAATGCAGAAAAAAAAATTTACTCGAGCGCGTCAGATTTTCGGAAGGGGTGTTAAGTAAGCCCCAAGGAAGCTCGCTTTTATAAACTGACGATTGCGGCGTGACGATAAATTACGATGAATTTTTGAAAATGCAAAAAAAAAGTTTTTTTTAAATACTCGAGCGCCTCAGATTTTTATATGGGAGGTTTATCTCGGTATCCTGAAAGAATATTTTCTTAATCAGACAAAAATGTTGGTGGGTTCTCCTAATCTGACCGAAAAAGGTTTTCTGGTTTCCAGCACATTCGAGAAATATACCGTTGGGTCTTTTCTCTCTCTTCAATCGGCGTCATACTGAGGGCACATAGGTCTACGGTAGGGGACCATATATATATATATATATATATATATATATATAAAATTCCCTTCTACCGCTTCTTTCCCCACCATCAATGTTGCGAAATAAAGGAAAAATACTGGTAGGACGGCATATTTCCGCGAAGCGCTCAGTCTCTATTACATGTTTATGGCAAATTCCTCTTTTTTGCTTCAAGTCTTCACTTCGTTTTGCTTACGGTACGTCCAAAAAACAATTTGAAGATCAACAGGCTATTGAATAATATACAAACATGAAACTGTACATGTTAGTAATACTTTTGTATACAGATACGCGTAACTTTTTCCGAGTCCACGAAAATTGTCGAGAAACTTTAGAAAAAATTTTTTTTTGAGAAATAATAAAAGTCACATAATTTAATCATCGTTATTTCATATCATTTTTTTAACACCCTCAGTTTTCAAGATTACTTAAAAAACCGGGAGTTTGAATTTTTATAATGCTTCAAGTCAAAAAGTTTTAACTTTGGACAAAAATGTGAAGATACCTTTTTTGTGTAAAATAAAATTACGTTTTTTGTTTATTTAAACTTTTTTTTTGTAAAATGTATTGTTCGCGACTAATATGCCGGAACGCGTTTTTCGGAAAACGAAATGGCTTCTCCACACTTCCGGTTTCCGCATGACCGGAAGTGTGGAGGAGCCATTTCAGTCAGCCAGATTTTGTATTTTTAGTAAGTTTTAGATTATATTCTTCAAAATAAAAAAAATAAAAATCACGCTAGAGAATGCCGGATTAACGTTTTTTTTTACAAGTTCGCGACCCTATAACTCGGCGGCGTCAAGGACTTATCGTCAGATTAGTTAAATTTAGTCTTAAAACACTAAAATCAACCTCCAATATCTTAATCTGAGGCGCTCGAGTATTTCAGACTATCGATTTTTTTTTTTACTAATCTGATCGTCTATCCTAGGCGCGTCACTACACATAGAGATAAATACTTTACAAGGTGGTTCTATTAGGTCTAAGGCCACGCTCGAGTATTACCGAAAATTCCCCTTTTCGCCTCCCTAACTAAAAGTACGGTTCCTATGTGTAGAAAAGATAAAAAGCCTTCAATATTTTTTTTATATTTATAGAAATGTAAGAAAGTAGCTTTTCAACCGTAAATTAGCGATAGCCTGCACGTACTTTGTGATTCAAATGTTGTTAGGGCGTGGGCACAACGTGGTAACTCAATTTCCGCGCGGTCGCCGCTCGGCCGCGTCTTGCAACGGGTACACTGCGCTACCCAATAAATTGTAACATCTTAGGAGTTACGCCAACTCTAAAGTGGTTAGTAGTGCTAAATTGAATAAAGGTTTTTAGACTAAATGCCTGCGATCTAAAAAAAAATATCTATAAGTAAAATAATAATTGTAATGGAACTAAAATATAACGCTAATTTCTTTTCTCCTAACCTAACCTAACTCGATTTTTATGCATTATCTTAAAATAATTAGAAAAAAAAATACATTATTTTATTATTTCAGTGTTAATAAAATATAAATTTGAATTAAAATAAAGCTAATTAATTTTGCGTAATCTTATTTAACAGCCACAAAAGTAAACAACGATAAATAAAAATTATGGTAAGTACTCGCCCAGAATTGTGATACAGGAAAAGAAATGAGAAAAAAACTTAAAAGGTACCCTGCGCACACTTTGTGATTTAAATGTGGTTGAGGAGCGGACACAACGTGGTAGCTAAATTTTGGTCGCGGGAACATTCCTCCACAAATTACAACTCCTAAGTTCTAACTTCAAAAGTATCGCATTGCGTTACGATGATAAAGTTCTAGGAATCTATAATAAATTATTATTATTATTGGAATGCGAGCTGAAATCCTTGAGTTTCTCGAGAGCTTAATAAAGATTATAAGGTTTCACAGCTTTATTGGATTGCGAGGTAGGAAAAAAACTGTACAATAAAATAAAAAAAACTCTTAAATTGTTCTTAGTGATCGGAATAGTGCTTTGTAGTAAATACACATGAAAATCTGGAGTCCTGAATTCGATCTCCGGGTTGAGCAAAGTATGTTACAAATTTTTCAAACAGGACTGGTGGGTTCGCGATCTAGTAAGCGAGTGATGAAGCCAGGACCTGCAAGTGTATTTAATTCAGAGTAGACTTCCCGAGTTAGTACCAATTGTCTAGGACTCATATTTACAAGGTAAAACCTTTATTTGAGAATCTGGTTTGAGTTGACTGTCATTTATTTATTATACGAATTTCAATGATGGAAGCCTGTGCCCTACAGTGCAATATAATGGGCTGATACTTTACTTTATACGAACATAACAAACGTTACAATGTATTACTTAATATTAAGGAATCTAAAACACATTTTTAAATATATATTCTCTTTTCCAGAGCAAGGAATAGTTTTCTATTCCTAAACAATAAGTTTGCTTTTTTATTCCCATATACTATGTGGCCAGCCTGCGTACTTTGTAATTCAAATGTAGGGTGCCGTAGTGGTCTCTCCTAACTTAATTCCATAGAGCATTGGTCATGGCGGAGACCCTTCCGCAATATCTACTGCATTGTTCCGTAAAACAAACCAATTTTCTCGCCATCGCCTCAAAATATGTACGGAAATAGAAATAGTAACTCTCCATTAGGTAGAGAAACATAACTTATCCTTTGTAACTAGGTTCTGGCATATGAATGGGTTGTTGTAGAACCAGTAACTTAATTTACAATCTGTCTCTTTTATTTTGCTGTTTGTATAAAATCTACTTTATTTCAATCGAATAAGGTACCACATCAGCTCAATATATTTATGTATATAAACAAATAAATAAAATGCCTTGAAATAAAATATTTTTTGGAATCCAATCACCCAAACAAAACCTTTTCATCCTTGTACTTATTTAAATACGTAATGTTTTATATAAGCGGTGTCACATCAGTTACCTTAATATGTAAAGGTCTTTTTTCCAGTGTACGTTGGATTTCTTTTCAAGCATATAGAGTCCAATTTCAAAAGATCTGGTTGTAATTAAGGTTGTTAGTCTAATTTTAAAGGATTATAATTATGTAGTGTAGAGTAATGTCTTTCCGCCTTTACAAAGAAACCGTTTTTAGTAAAAAAAAAATGGACCAAATTATAAAGTATTTCTAAAAAGGGGCTTTAGAAACAGGAACATTACTAATTATTAATTGTTATTTATTAGTATTAAATAAACAAAACTTCTTAAAAATAAACAAAAGGCTGCAAACCACTTTTAAGTGGTTGCCTGCGAGTGCGAATCTCACGCTACAAAACAGAACATTATTTCTGAAATATTAACTAATGAAATGATCAATGAATGTATGCTAATGAAACATTTCGTTCAGTTTCAATTAATAATGGCGGCTTACAACTTAGTACATTAATTACATTTATTTGTTATGGGCGTTTACCGCTGAATCGTTTTTACTCAGATTTGATCTAACTTCGCCTAATTACTTATTCAAAATGTTTTCCTATATTAGTTAATACACAATCTCAAATTACTATCACTTTATTTCACAAAACAAGGCACAAAGTCGCATAAACTCCAACCAATCAACATTTTGAAAATTTAACAATGTTTATAAATCAGACCTTATTTATTTTAGCAGACAGGACACAAGTTACGAAGTTTGGAAATAGGAGAAGTTGGTGTTAAATTTTCATAACTATTTGTGAAGCCCACGTTGTAAAATGTAAATAGGGGCGAGATACATTAGATGAGATGGAGGATGGAGGCGCAACGAAACTTTGTCTTTAGTTATTTCACATAATACACAAAATGAATCATATTACACTCAAACAAACGAAATTATGGAATGTCCTCTTTTAGAAAGTCTGTTCCACAACAATACACAAAAAACTTTCAAGTAGGTACAAAAAAAGTTATTGCGTTGTACCGGATTATGTTTAAAACGAAATTGATCTGTCGATTTTATTTTTAAACCTATGTATCTGTGATTTTCAAAAACAATGGATGACAATTAAAAATATTTTTCTGTTTTTTTAGTATGTAAAGTTTGCAAATACGGCGTGATGCACTTCAAAAACATTTAATATGGGAGTTACTCATTATGAAAATCCTTTTTTCATTGTTATTTTACCTCTAAATTAGAAACTCCTACTATCAAAATATAAATCGATTATATTCCATTTGAAAAAAGCTTATGATGTCAATGGGAAAAGGCTTTGAAATAACAAAGCATTAATAAGGTAAAAAAATAATGCCAATTAATTTAAAAGAAAAACTCAATTTGTCCCAACACTCGTTCCGGTTGCTCTACTTTTAAAAAACACCACTTTTACCTGCTACTAAATAGCTCGTAAACGCCAGGTATTCTGACCTAAATTGCATAATTGTAAATTAATTAATGCCTCTGTGTCATGTTCGAGATTCAATAAATTTTAATCAAACTATAGTGAACCGATAACCAAACAGATAATACCTGCACTACTATCCTCTAATTGAGCGATAGATCCCAGCTCGTGAAAGCCGTTAATACCTAGTATCTACCTAAAATAGAATTCCTAACTAGACGAAGTACGCCCGTATTGCAACTTGTGGTGAAATAGAAAATCGGCACTTGAGTTCTTTTAGAGGCGAAATCACTTTGCCGTACAAGAAAGTTTATCTGAACAGTTTCACGAAGTTTACAAAATTGTGCTTGCTTTAAAATACTTAGTCCATTTTGGATCCAACGATTCTAACTATTAAAGACTAGTGATAGAACTATTCTTTATTTAATTTTCATAAGAGCTCGAGCTCTGTTCTGATCAACACTCAAGTGTTTGCGAATGATTATCTACTCTTGGTAGTTACATACGAGTGATAAGATTTAGGTCTCACACACTCGAATACAAAAAAAATTGCCAATTTTAAGAGCTTTTTTTAAATTCATAGAATAACTATAAAGTTATTTGTGTATGTTTTATATAATCTACTATGCTACAGAATAAAACTGTTTTCAATAATTTTGATTTTTGTGATGCATTTTCAGTGTTTTCAAATATGAACATATCTACTTCATGAAAGCGAAGACTTATCTTCTTACTACTAACTTACTTCACTTGTCTAAAACTTAAAGTTTAAAATGTCAACCCTATGACATTCTTTATTATGATATGATTAAAAGTTCTGCTGGAAAGAGCAGATTTTGAATAGGAATCGGCTCTGTTTACTTTTAATTAGAGGTAACCCTTGTCTCGGCCGTAGTGTAGCCTATCGTTAGTCTACAGTCAGGTGCAATAACACGTACAGGACTTCATTCAACTGTGTTCCTTATTGCATTATGATAAGAGCTAAGATGTTCTATCAATTCAGGTCTGTACCTATTATTTGGAAGCAAATTTAGTCATGTTGAGGGGAGGCGCTGCTAGCCTCTGACATGTCGGCTGTTTGCTTGTTTTGATTAATAGTGATGCAGCAAGAAATATAGGTAAGCGCTTTTCAGCTTTGAAGTTAATCTCGCTTCATTAACAAAAAACAGTTTTTTCTGCTGATTTTGGGAAACATAAGACAGGAAACTGTACGATAGAGTTATTTATGATAAGAGTCAGAAATTGGACGTATATACTGTATATTTGAAAAAGATTCGTTACTCGTTGCTAAAACTCCGGAATGGTATAGCTAAGCCGATTTAGCTGATTTTGATGTTGAAATATTTGTCGTAGTCAAATTTATGTCCTATTGTAGGTTTCCTGCATTGAAATGAAGTTCTTATAAAATAATTGGTACCAACTTGATTTCCGCACTTACTAACACTAATCTTTGACTACTAATTCACACAAAAGTTCGAAAATTAGTAATATACATTATGATCGACCAAGTATTTATGTTCCGCATCTCGATATCACGATATTAGACCGTCGAGTCATCATAAAACTTCACGGATTCAAAATTGTTATATTAAGTCAAATAAGTCTACCCGTTTAAAAGCAAATCAAAAGTTAACACGTTCTAATTGACTTAACGGAAATTAGTGCACAGTTTCGGAACATTGTTAAACTCCCTATTAACCAATTCCGAACTGAAACAGTTATCCCCAACTTTGACCCGAATAAACATTATCTGGTTAAATTCATACATCCACGTACGGATACTTAAGCAGCCTAATAGAATAAGATGTACATCTATAAATAAATATTAAATTATTGGATAAAATCACATAGACTGCTCTGATTCTATGTTTGTAGCTGGAGCACACAAATGTGTTAAGCCAGAAACCACAACGCTATTTAGAAAAGTTCCTTTTCTATGTTGACGCGTCCGGAAATCGAACCAGTGGCCTTAGAGATGGCGCCGAATTCCAACCCACTTGTCTCTCGGCTTCGGAAGTCGTTATAATAATGTCATAAGATTGTTTGACTTGTAAAACGAAACAACAGTTAATTGGATAGTTACTTCCAGGCCAACACGTTAATTTGCTACAGTTATCGATTCCATAAAATTAAAAATTATAACTGAATTCAGTGTGTATGAGTAATCAATGTATGCTAATTATAGCATTGATTTGTTTTTTAATAAATAAAAAGATGCAACAGACTATCTCCCCAATCAACTGTAAGGTTTCCCTTATACAGTAATTAGTACGTCAAGGTAAACAGTTCGATATTAAACTCGCAGAATAAAGAAGGGCCTGTGGCTGTTAAGGGTCTTCAGTTTCCAATGGCGCTTTCACTAGGCGATGAGGGTTTTAATTAGGGTCCCTACGAACAGGGGAGTCCCACACACACCGCTGTGGTCCCCACGGCAGCGGTACGGTACGAAAAGTATTTTCCCCATCTCAAAAAAAACGACAGAAGAAGGGCGGTTCAGTCCAAATTGTGTAGTCTGATGTTATTTTGTCTTAGTTTTAAACGACGAATGCTAACTGATGGCGACAACCCCGCATCGTAGTTTGATGTCACTCAACCTTAATCTATGTTAAAAAGTTCATTCTACAAATTTTCCTGATCTCAGGACATTTGTACTTTGGGTATCTACGTGACACCGATATCCTTCTTTTTATTCTGCAACATTTCCAAAAAATATATATATTTATTATACGTGCTTATCTGTACTTTTATTCTTTAAATTTATTGTTAGTAATACAAGCTTCCTAATAGGACAAAAGCATCAAAGGAATACAAGTTTCCTTTTTTTTGCCTTTTGATATCCGTATCTCTTATTTAAGCATAATAAACAGATATCAACAATATGAAAGAACAAAGTTCCTTTTTCTTATACAAATACCGTTTCCTTGCATATTTGATAGTCGATGTTATATTGTATAAACGTAATTCAAAATTAATTTTATTTTCGTGTAGATTTTTACGATTCTGCTAAGTTTTTATATTCGGTTGGTCTCACTTGAGCTTGGTACCTACTACATTTTGAGAAAAATTTCGATAGGTTTTTTGGCCCGAATATATTATGTTATATAAAGCTTTATAAAACAATATAAGTACTTATATTACGTATTTGTAATTAAAATGATTCGCTTATGAAATTATAATCACCATCATTTCAGCCGAAGGACCTCCACTGCTGAACATAGGCTACCAACTTCCGCAATCTTCGGCTTTTGCCCCACTTCAATCATTCGACTCCCCAGCATAGCAACAAAGAAACAGACAGAATTCAGTTTCAAGTATGATTACATATTTTCTAACGACCGTAAGAGCTGTATCATTTACCTGTTTCTAATAGTAACGGTCTTGAAAGACATATACATACTTACTTCAAAGTAATCTACAGGGCTTTTGAGGTAGAGAAACCTAACATAATATAAAGACAACAAACTTAAATAAGCAATTGTGCAGATAATACCCGTACATTTTCGTCATTTACACTTTTATTTACCATGTTAACACGAAACCTATACTATATATAGATTCGACAACATCAATTTCACAGGAGATTGATTATACACTTGCTGGGATTCCATTTCCTTTCGGCAACATAGCTTTTGATAATGGCTCGTTTAGACGCTATGCCGATGCTGTGAACATAACTTTATACAAATATCATACTGCTGGGAGCGTTTGGAATGCTCCAGGAATAGGGTTGCCAGGAGTTTGAATGAAGCTCGATATGGTAGCTACACTCATAGCATTTTTGAGACTGGTGATAAAAATCACATCTCACTTTTTATCCTCCGACGCAAAAACGACGGGGTGTTATAAGATTGTCGTGTCTGTGTGTGTGTGTGTGTCAGTGTGTGTATGTGTCTGTCTGAGGCAACGTAGCTTCCAAACGGATGATCCGATTTTAATGCAGTTTTTTTTGTTTAAAAGGTATATTTTCATATCTATTTTACACTTATGGCCTAATAGAATACAAAATTATATCCAATTCATAATAATAATACGATTTATAAACTTTAAATCTAAGACGGTGTTCGGGCTATTAAGCTTAATTAGATCACAATACCGTCCTGCCAGCGTAATCGATATTCCGTATTAAATGAATTGTCCCCCTTTTTAGCTAGAAAATTTAGTTTTCCGCTTTTAAGCGATTACTTACGCTGATTCGGAGCGATGGGGGAAACCCTTCAGGCTGAATTGAATTTTGGTAGGTTTTTAGTTACAAAACGCTAATGCTATCTTTTTGTACTTATCCAACAAATGCGATAGTTTGTTTTTAATTATGTAAAGGTGTTTTTTAGTTTTTTTTTTTGTCTCAAAAAAAGACAAATACATTTTAGTACTTTCAATGGTGAAGTTTTAGTGATATTTATCTTACGTTATTTTTACATTCGTAAAAGTGGTGTGAAAGTTCGAAAAGGTAATCTAGTTATTTCAGGCAAATTGATTCGTATTCAAAGTTTTGTCAACCCTACGGTAGAGTGATATGCGCCTAACGAGCTCTCGCCGAGGAGCGTGACGAGACTACGCACACGTATTTGCCAACGTATTATTGTTGGATTCAATTATTAATCTCACATTTTTTCAAAGAGGGTGAAACGAGCCGAAAAAGTCGCGGAACGGCCCGCTGTAATATGAAGTACTAGTCCAATATTATTGTCATGATAGTACCAAATTTTTTTTTTTTTTTAAGAGAGAAGCAAGGAGAAAAAAAATATGGAAATCCTTTACCGTCGACCGTGGATTTATAGCACCATAGTGTGCCTCTTGAAATAAAAAGTCGGTAGTGGTTACTATAGCCCCGACCAGAAATATTTATCAGCGTAAAACCAGACTCTCTTCTACTTTTTCTTCTAGAAGATTACATGTGTCCACCCGTATCCGATCGCCATGATCTACAACATTTACAAAGCCCGAAACCCGTAATATCTTCTCTCTTAACATGATTATTTTTAATTAAAGTATTTTTTTCAATTTATTTTTTTAAGTGGATAGAATTTCAAAACTCCGATCTGAGATTGGTACGAGTTTTAATAAAAGTTATGCTGAATTGTTGCTACTAGTGAAATTAGGATAGGCCTAAATTTAAATTTAAATGAGATTTCTTTTCAGTCATATGACTTTTATAGCTCGATATTGTTCAAATGACTATGTCAGAAAAAAAATCGCGGTATGAAAATGTAAACAGTCGAAAATTGCGAATTCAGAAAGGGCTAATTATTGTAACATATCGAGCCATCAACGGTCACGGTGCGGTCCAAGGGTCCTCCGGTGCGTTACGATTGTTTCATGTCGACGGCTTAATGACTTCCGCTAATGGATTTACTTTGTCCTTTTACCAGGACACGTAATATCGGATTTATCATAACTCTTTGGATCCCTTAACTTGTTTACTTTGTTCATGTTCAATGTTTCCTGTAGATTTTTAGAAAACCTTTTGGACTCTCATATCAGTAAAAGCAACTACTGATTGCCGTTGGTGATTATAATTTACTCGTATTACGCTGTGCTGGAATGTTTGAGATCGAGACTTTATTATCGCACAAAACTTTTAAAAGCTAAATATTATACCTACGCTGACTTAAATTTCTAGCTGACAGCCTAGGTGAGGTGGTTAGATGGCTAGGTTTAAAAAACCCTGAGTTGGTGACTTCAAATCCCGCGGGGAGACTTTCTCTTTGTAACATTTCTCAGTTTTATTCATGGCATAGCGGGCTTGAATCACCTGATTGATGATGACTCCAGCTAGTCTTCGGTTTCCAAATAGGTCTGGTTCTCTTTGTAAGGGTTGCAGAGGCTAGGCGACATGAGCTTTGCCAAATCAAGATCATAGTCACAACGCTGTAAAAACAAAAGAAAAAATAAAATGACTTAAAACAAATGATTCTAACTAAACCGAACTTGTATGCAGTAGCTCTTATTTACAATTAATATACGCAATTAACTTTTTGCAAAACGTTCTATTTTTATGGGGGCTAAGAATTCTTAAATTCCACTCAAACTTAACTAATATGAAAATAAGTGGCTTTACCTGCTTTCCACTAAATTAATCAAACCGGTAGTCTACTGATTACTTTCCAAAGAGTTTCGACACAATCGAACTGTCACCGGAACCCAATCGAAGTCTTCTTATTTGCAAAACAAAACAGCAAGTTCACTCTGTTATTTCGGCCTCGGTCGAGTTGTTCGGAAAAACTAAAATATCGGGAATACCGCCCCAGTGTTGTATTTTCCGAGCGCCCACGGCTCCAATTAGCCGGATCCCGGACAAACATCCATCAGCGAGCTCCGCAGGCATGACATATAGCCACGAATAATAGCCTAATCCTTCGCTGATAGAGTTCAAAACTGCGATTCTGTTTAAATAGCAGCTCGTCAAGGTGTAAATCCGTCAAAGGTTCTTATCAAATGCCTTTTTTTGACATGCAGACCAGTGGCAATCTACCTACCCGTGAAAAGAATGTGCTTGTCTACCTGACATGTCGCAATACTCGCGACATCAAAGAGATAGGCGCCAGGCATACCCCACGCCTGCGTCTTTAACTATATTATGTGATATTACTGCCAACCATTCTTCTAAAAACGGAGTCTCTCGCTTCGCTCTTATGTAGCTGAGAATCGAGGCTCCATTCGGCTCTCGCGTTAGGTTTTCTCATGACCAAGGAAAAAAGGGCAAGGCACGAAACACCGAGGCAATTCTTTTCCTCGGTAATATAAACAAAAAAAATACTAAGTATTTTATATTGCACCCCCGTTCTAATATCTATTCTTTATTTGTCGATGTTTATGATAAGGAAAAAATCGTTACATGAATCCTCTTTCGGCCATGTTTATGGCTATCATCATGGCTATTATCAATTAAAACGCTTTCAAGACTTTTGTATCGTTACAGCTCTAAAAATTGGAAAGTAGACACCATTTACAAGATATAGATGCAGGACAAGAGGACTTTAAGTTATATGGGTCATATAGATGTTTTGCAAATTATCTTTAAAAATAGACGTTGTGACGTTACTGTGTGCTGTGCCTCTTAAATTTTTCCGAGGTTTCACGTTGCTATGTATTCCACAAAATAAATTGGCGTACAGTAACAAATAATTGTACTGTTGTTTACAAATTACGGTATTGCAGTCCATTCACTTCAAATACCTAGTTGGATTCATGTTGTAAATGGTTCAGATGGTATTATTGAGATAACGTACCTATTCTCAAATTTTTGTCACATTAACTGTCTTCAAAAAAAGTAGAAGGTATTCAACGAGGTTTTTCTTGTTATCATCTTTTTAGATTGTCAACTTTATTACTTACTGGCGCAAGTTTTTAAGTAAAAAGCCAAAGACCGCCTCGGGTTGCCAAGGTAAACACGTAAGAGCAAAAACATTTTATTCTTGCAATCAGATTATATCCAACGGCTGTTCAAATTCCAACCCTCATTTAAATATCTAAATAAAAACAATGAAACATAATACAGGATTACAATTCTAAAGCGTGTTTGGGTACATGATGTATGCCCGCCTAAACAAACAGAGGCAGATTCATGTAACCAGGCTTATACTGTTTTGTTTACATCAAAGACGTCACTCGGGTCCCTATTTAGTTACCTACGTAATATACCAACTTCAATATGTCAGTGAAAGCTTAGCTACTTAATTAGTTTATCAGTTTCTTATTGTAAGACACTTGTAGGTAAGCCTCTTCATCCCTCTTTTAATTATTATCAAAGAGCTAATTTAAAAAATGGCTTAATTCTTACCATCTTTACGTTTTGTGCTAGAACTACTTTCAAACTGTAATTACATACGAGGCTTGATGGAAGCCCGAGATGTACTTTTTATCGTTCATTAATGTTTCCACAATATCAAATTCTTTTAACGCTTTATACTCGCATAAAAAGTATCTATATAAATTCAATATTAGCGCAATGAGGCTAAACGCAAAGACAAACACACAAAAGATCAGTGAATAATATTTTGGTTATTTTACTTTTTTAATATAAAAACAGATTATTAATATAATAGATTATTAAATAGATACTGATTATATGATATTAGTTAAGTAAAAACTGAGTTGTAAAGATAATTGCATCCATCAAAAAACTGTAGGTAACTGTCCAGCATATAAAAACAGAATTGTCTATGGAATGTGTATGGCGTTTTTGTACAATACTTCGAGCAATACAGGCTTCCAAACTTGCACGAAGGCAAACACTTGCAGCTCGGTAATAAATCTTATATGCACGATATAAGGGCAGTGGATAATCCACTATCGCGCCACGCCATCTACTATATAAAAATAAGTCGGGTTTTCCTCCCTGACGCTATAACTCCAGAACGCACGAACCGATTTCCACGGTTTTGCATTCGTTGGAAAGGTCTCGGGCTCTGTGAGGTTTATAGCAAAGAAAATTCAGGAAAATTTTCAACAGAACAGCGGGAAATTCCTCTAAGGCGAAACGAAGTTCGCTGGGACCGCTAGTCGTTTATAAAAGCATCTTATTTGAAGGAAAATCATTTATCATTCGACTTGCACGTAGTCGCTAAAATGTACGACTAACTTTGTTAAAGTTCTACTGTAAAATGTTATACCGTATAATGTAAATACTACCTTTATTTACTTTGTGATTACCTACATGTCCTTTCACTTAGAATCAAAAACTATTTGTCTAGTCTCATCATTACCGGTTGTACACTAAATTGGAAAGAACCGGCAACGTGTAAAATTAATTGGTTCTTAGGTTTCCTTCCCTCTAAGCGCAAGGCATAGTAATGTGCGTCCGATGAGTCAGCATGGTTGGGGACAGGGCCGGTTCGCTCGCGTAGAATAATAAACTAATTCTAAAAATAAAATGAAAATATCACATAAATATTGTTGCGAAATGACTGACCTCTTTACTGGCTTAGTCACAGAACATTATTACTCTACGATGGCTTAGTGCTGACCGGCAGGGCGTCTGGAGGATGACTATGACCAGATTTTGAATAGGAACATGCAGAGATTTCACAGCGTGACAGGGAGTGTGTTTGTATAATATTTAACGCATTTTATTAGTTTTTTATGATATTATTTTTCATATGGAATGTGATATTATTGATAAAGACGAACGAGGACGCAACAAATACTTTTTTTATTTCTAGAACTAAAGGCAAATTCCTCCGAGAGCAAAAACAAAGGCTTCTTTTTCAAAAATTTTTACGGTGTGTATGTTTTTCTCACTGCGGCATATTCAAAAATAATCTGATGCATATTTTTATTGTCCTTCTTACCGAGATAGTAAAACTCTCACCCCTAATGGGTTTAAATAATGGGATGGGATCAAACTTCGACTCGCGATGATGCTGGTGAACATAGATAACTGACACGAAATGTGTAAAAATATTATAAACGAAATACACACCATACTTACCCAACAAAATCTCATCACAAGTAATCACAAAACTCCAATATAATGTTAATATTATATACATACGGTAATTAAATTTAATTATTGTAGGTACTGAGTGTTGTTTAGTTGAAAATTAAAAATATTGAGGAGAGTTGTTGAGGCAGTCCGGTCCTGTCCGGGGATAGGGCAGCGCCGCTATCCATCAATCTGTCGGACATCTGATGACCTGTTTGGCAAGGTCCACGGTGGCGACTCGCCCCGGCCTAGGAATCAATTCTTAGCCTCAAATAGGGAAGTTGCCTTATTATGACATTGAAAGACTTTTGATGCCAGTTTCCAATATTTAAAAATTCGTAATGTGTCAAAAATGACTATACTGCTATACCTTTTTCTCCAACCGGCTATGAGTCGTAAATACAGTTTCATAATTTACTTTCCATACCAGCTGTCATCAGTCGTCCGTCGGTCGTTTTTAGCTTACG
This sequence comes from Glyphodes pyloalis, assembly GCA_037074685.1. NCBI lineage: Eukaryota > Metazoa > Arthropoda > Insecta > Lepidoptera > Crambidae > Glyphodes > Glyphodes pyloalis. The sequence goes on from JAYKKO010000008.1 coordinate 6,940,028, forward strand.
CCTTAGAAACGATTGTATTTCAATTATTGGAACCGGGAAATGAGCTGCATTTCCAATAGACAACATATAGCTCGCGACATGTTTTGATGCATGCTGCACGACATAGGTACTGATAAATACCATTGATGCCAAACTAAAAATGATTTCTATTAATGATTAACTAAACAACAGGCTAAGCGTCATATGGCAACGTCACCATTTATGCTGAACGTCACTCATATTGTACGTCGATTGTTGCCTAGTACTCGTAGTCGTCGTAATAAATTTCAGGTCCAAAAGATATATTAATCAGACACATATTACTTAGTACTCTTTTATCATTTAAACAAAATTTTACTACGATATACGAAATAGTGACGGAACACACCCATCCATTGAACTTTGATGCGTTTGTTAAAGCACAAAATATAAATTTTAAGACTTTCGCGTTCCATTTTAAACATTTAAAATCAGTCAGTCATTTAAAGTCAGAGTCAGCTCATGTCCACGGTTGGTGCAACCTTACCGAAACGTCGGGCAGTAAGTAGTTCGTATTAACTACTAAATGAAAATGATGTCGCGTTTTGACCCGTTAAATTATTTTAAATGTTTGAAGCACAAAATACTTTTTCGTAAAACATATTTTGAACTTCGACATATAAATAAAATTATTTCGAAAATCTAAGTGATGGCCTCAATAAAATCATTATTTTTCTAACGAGTCCTGATGTAACTCGTCTTTGTCTACTCTAATGTGAAAGCTAAAACTAATGCTCTATAACCGTAATATCCCGCTTAGATATCTCTAGTAAAACGTACAAAGATGCACATAGTCATTGGTAGGTATCAGTCATCGCAATACTGCTAGCTTTAATCATAAAAATTTGCTTAAAGAGACCATGTGGTAGCCTTGCTAATTTATGCCGGTTTTTGACCGAAAATAATGAGCAAACTTCGCTCTGGAAATTTTTAACTCGAGCTTAACTTTTAATTAAAATTTTCACCTGAAATGCTTTCATTGCCTTCTCTTGCACCGAAAACAGCAGTTATTGTTCGTTTTTTTATTTAAAATAAGCCTTTATCTATTTACTACCAGACTTAATCGATCTATCAATTGTTGTAGTCAAGTGATAGTCGAAATGGATGAAGGATTGAAGTGGTATTCGATTTGTTCAAAGTAACATTTGCTTTCCGAAAATATTAAACTTATACCTGGGGATAAAAAATTACGTGCAATGATGGTTAATAAGGGAAACTGGGCCTTGGTTAAAGCTAAATCTGATATTATGTTACATAGCAACTTAAATTTAATATCAATCTAAGTAAAAAAAACTATACATACCTACCTCTAATTCTCTCATTACGATTATTTTATAACTAACTGTTCACTCTTTATTTTAAATTTCAAATACTAATATACATTTAACTGTCGCTGTTTATAACTCGATTGATGCGATAAAATAAATCACCTTTTTTAAAGGGAGGGAATTTCAGATCACCTGTGGGCGGAATGCATATTCCCGCTGTGCAGTGTCCCTATTAGAAAAGAAGCGGAGACTACAACCCCTTAATTATGACGCGATGAGAATATAAATTAACTTAAACGTCCACGACAAGCACAGAAAAATTTAAATATTCTCCAACTGACTACAAGCGGTGAAAATTTCGTCAAAACTCCATCGTAGCCCAACTTAATGAATGTTCATTCAGTTATTATAAACGATAATATAGGTACTTTGAAAAAATTAAACATACATCCTCATCATCAACAACAATACCTTAATTTAACCTTTGCACGAGTTAAGCCGTTTTAAAATAAAATGTCATAAATTTTCATTTTTTAAATTGCAGCTCCCAGTGAAAACAGACGTCGAGATTTAGATAACAAATTCAAGACAGCGGTGGCTCTTTGGGATCTCCGAGTGGAATACAGATGAACGAAAATAAAGTAAACCCTCTTTAGAAGTGCCACAAATAGGTTTTCAAACGACATCAGACTTTTTCTTGTGGTCGCAGAAGTCTTCAACACTTAAGTTAATTAATCAATATTTGTAATTGGTGACGTCATTGATTAGATTAATTACAATTACAAAATTGGAATAAACCTACCACGTGACTATAGAGAGGAGTAATTTATTTAAAAGCCCTATGCGGCAGACTATCATGCCGGTTCAGGAATGAATTTCTGCTAGTTTACGTATTTACTTATTTTGTGAAAACGTGCTTACTTACTTGAAATAATTAATTCACGGTAGAATTAACAATTCAAACTGTGTTAGCGCCCTTTTCGTAATCATGAACGACCCTTTCTTGTCTTCTCTGCAGAATACGAAATGAGCTTTTTTTGTCGATTTGCAACTTTTAAAATATATTTCTTCCATCAGAAATATTTTCATGAAACGATTAAAGAATTTAGGTAAACATCGACACAATTTTAAATATAACTAATTTGTTTTTACCAAAATAATCCTAAAAATATATAGTAAAATTCACTCCTTAAATAAAGGCCACAAGGAATAGGAACACAGAAAAACACTTACACAGTTTCCAAAAGCTTCTATTTCCTCAGACAGCATTGTACAAGCTCCAGAGACGTCCGTTCTCCTTCGGCGCTCCGACCAGAATGACTCGATTCGCCTCTTTCCATTTAAACGCTCGATTCAACGGTCGAGAATTTCCGTTCCGAAACGATATTTAAAACATTTTATGCTACGTTCAGAAATCAGATAATTTTAAATTTATACACCATAAAAATCGGCAAACCTAACATTCGACCATCCTGACATTGTGCATGTCCTCATGCACACCTAACATTCGGCCAATCGAGTCATTTTACAAAAACCATTCTAATCTTAAAACTGTAAACCCACCTTCTTACAGTCATGTAAATAAACAATAAACATTAAAATAATAAATAGTAAACATCCATAATGAACTGTAAACCTTCCTTCTTACAGTCATGTAAATAAATAAAAAACATCATAATAATAAATAGTAAACATCCACAATGAACTGTAAACCCTCCTTCTTACAGTCATGTAAATAAATAATAAACATCATAATAATAAATAGTAAACATCCATAATGAACTGTAAACCCTCCTTCTTACAGTCATGTAAATAAATAATAAACATCATAATAATACATAGTAAACATCCACAATGAACTGTAAACCCTCCTTCTTACAGTCATGTAAATAAATAATAAACATAATAAAAATAAATAGTAAACATCGATAATGAACTGTAAATCCTCCTTCTTACAGTCATGTAAATAAATAATAAACATCATAATAATAAATAGTAAACATCCATAATGAACTGTAAACCCTCCTTCTTACAGTCATGTAAATAAATAATAAACATCATAATAATAAATAGTAAACATCCATAATGAACTGTAAACCCTCCTTCTTACAGTCATGTAAATAAATAATAAACATCATAATAATAAATAGTAAACATCCATAATGAACTGTAAACCCTCCTTCTTACAGTCATGTAAATAAATAATAAACACTATAATAATAAATAGTAAACATCCATAATGAACTGTAAACCCTCCTTCTTACAGTCATGTAAATAAATAATAATCATAATAATAAATAGTAAACATCCATAATGATATTAATGTATCCAACTAAAATAATTACATTCGCTCTTAGTTACAGATATTAGATAAGTTTCATTAACTCATGTACGTTCCTAGCTCATAATCATATTTTACCAATACTCCATAAAAATAATGAATAAATGTGGTATTCTGATTACAATATGTGAACTTCGCTGGCCTCTGTACTATTATAACTAACAATTAAATCAATATTAATTAACTCTTAACACAATTTACCCAGGAACTGTTACAATCAATATACAAAGAAATTAGACGAGTGAAAGCTAATACCGATTTCGTGGAATACGTTTCGTTGTCTAGTAGACATGAGAGCAAGGAACTGATTATCACCATATAAGATAATATAAGCTTAACAAATATTTGGATTCCATAATTTATCATTACGTATTTCCTTCTTACATAATAAACAAAAAGTAAAAACAGTGTCACAGATCATAGTTTAAATCACTGGTTGTATGCTTATTAGTTACATAAATTAGATTTCTATTTCACTTTCCTCCGTACAGTTATTCTCATTACCTTTGTTAACTCCTAGAGCGGCCACGTGGACCCAAGGCAACATTATATACGCAGCGACGGCGGTTTTGCACTTATTTCAAGAGCCACTAAGTCCCGATATAGAAACTACCCTATAGCGATCATTACACAACACCGCAACGACTCTGTAAGGGCCTTGATAAGGTGTCCTAAGCTTTTTGCTTTTTCCGTCATTTGCAAATGAAGCTATTTTTTTTTTGTATGTTTGTTTTTCTTGCTCTATTTCAATCCTATCCTTAACTGATTCTCTGATAGTCACCAAATCTGTCTTTTCATGAGCTTCTTTAACTACGTCATTCAATTTGGGATCAACTTTTGCGTTCATACACACTCCAAACATGATGTCGGTTGGTGCTTTACCGGTGGTTTTCTGACAGGTATTATTCATACCCCATTGACCCTTACCTGCTTTGTCATCCCAATCTCTCTCATCAAAGTTTAAGTTATGTGCAGTTAATGAACTCAAAATTGTGCGATTGCATCGCTCCACTTGAACGTGGGCTTGCAATGGTATTCAAAACATGCCTTATATCTTTGTCTGCATAAAAACGCTTGAATGAACGAGAAGTGAACTTTAATTGCAGTTTGTGATTTGGTTTTGCGTACCGGCGTCGTAAAAATAAATTTTGTAAATGCGTCCACTATAACTAAAAGATATGAATTCCCTCGCTTAGATCGCACAAAAGGCCCAAGGTGATCTAAATGGATTGTATGAAAAGGCACATCTACTTTCATTATTGTGTGTAGGAGCCCTTCGTTTGAACTAACCTTTTGGCATAGGCACACTCGATACAAACTTGAACATATTTCTTGACAAACTTGGACATTCCGGGGAACCAGTAGGATTTCCTGATACGTTTAAGAGTCTTTTCCACCAAAAATGTCCAATTTCATCATGCTTCATCAGACAGAACTGCCATCGTGCCCCTTTTGGTACTACCCATCTCAGATTACTTTTATCTCCGTCTACACACTTATACAGTTTGTGATCTTTGATCAAATAGTTTTCCCTAATATTTGCCAGTCCACCAGCGCCTAAGTCTGAACTTAAAATATCACGAATCCTACAAAGTTCCGAGTCAAGGTGTGTAGCCAATCTAACTGGTTAATGGACATCACATTGGGGAAACCATCACAGTAAACCGTGCTATCTTCTTCTCTACTAGGATTCCTAGACAATGCATCAACGTGCGCCATCTTAGTCCCCGCTCTATATTCTATATTTTAGTCAAATTCCCGTAATAGGAACCACTACTTGGAAAACGTTGTGCGTAAGGCACTACAGTCAGTCACAATTTGAATTTTAACTCAGGCAAATAAACACGAAATTTTCTCAGCAAACATACAACAGCCAACATTGGCAAGTCCAATCGGCATACGGTTAAATTCGTATTGACCGTCCGGGGTAACGAAGGAGGTAAGATGCTTAGATTCTTCTAATAATGGTACCTGATAATTAGCCCGATGACATATCTAACGTTACAAATTATACCTGTCCTGATAATCGCGCGAACTCGTCTTCGATCACGAGCTTCCGGTATCGTTCTTTTACTGTCAGGGAATTAAGAAGTCTGTAGTCTAGGCTTTCCATCCTTCTTCCGCATAAGGACTATCGGACTTGCATATTCCAAAACAGATTCTCTTATGACCCCGAATTCCAACATGTCACCTACCATTCCTCTAACTTGCTGACGTTCCCTATGCGACAACCGGTAAGGACGATATACCACTGGTTGCTTGCTATTCAGCCCTATGTGCATATCAGTTACGTTAGTGCATCTCAGCTCCCCCAAGGATTATGCAAAACAGTGTTTACATCGGTTAAGTAACGACACTAAGTTTTTCTTTTGTAAATCGCTTACAGAGTCACCTACATGAATTTTATCAATGTCGATGCTAACGTCACGTTTATTTCGTCGAAAGCTTAAACAAAGTCACGCAATAAACAAATTGTACCCTAGTACCTCTCCCAATTAAGGATTGCTCAAAACTTTCAGGGATTACATAACGGTGTAATAGAGACAAAAAACTGCCCCTCTTTAACGCTATACACTCCCCATTGATACAAGTCTGTCTATTTGGTTTTCCAATTACTTTACTATGCAACAAGATATCTCCGTTTTCGATATTCACGCAAACTCTAATCGAGGCTGGTCCATGAACCGTGATATTTTCCTTTGATTGGACCACGATGGCCATGTCCCCAGCATTGTCAGATATCGAGAATGGTAATTCATCACTAAAATTGAAAAATCTTAAGTTCTCCGCATCTTTATGTACTACAATGTGCGCCTGTTCAGTGAAGGTTTGTCCCACTAGTAACAGTACGTCTAACAGTTTGTCATCTACAACGTGACACGCTAGTCCTGCATTAACACCATCTATATTCAAATTAATGTTCAACGACCCGAGAGAGTAAACTATTCCATTGCCAAAGCCTTGAATTGGAACGGAGCTAACACTGTACGTAAAACCTAATGATGATGCCGCTGAACGAGTAAGTAGTGTGACATAGCTACCAAAATCTATAAAAGATTTCATTGATATACCGTTTACCCTACATTCTTTGATAAACTTTGTATTCGCATTTGAACTTAGTGTGCGCATAGTTTTAGTTACTGGTGCATTATAATTATTTGAAAGATTCCCTGACTTTATATTACAATCGTCTGTTTTATGTCCAAATCTACGAAATTTTCCACATTGCATTAATGACTTAGGACACTTAATGGTTGCCCCTTTTCCTTACAATTATAACAAAATATATAAGAATTACTACTAGTACTAGCCTTTAATCTCAACTGATGGCTAACTGAGTTAATCGTAAAATCATTGGATCTTCCTTTATAATTTCCACGGTAAAATGGTTGCGAAACTTCTTTATTTATTTATTTTCATAGAAAACCAACAGCGTTATATTAAATTTACGTTACAGTAAGTAAATTATTAAAAGTATGGCCAATAACAGGCTTTCCTTACATGTAATAAGTATTAGACATAAAAACTGTAATAGCTGATCGAGACAGAAACAGCATAACGCATTGGCACTAGATTGCATTGTCTTATCGTTCAATCCATAAATAATACAATCTACCGCACGCTCGCATTCTTTGTCGCATTGGTTCAACAAGGCTTATTTCTCGTAGTAATATACTTCAAGAGGTTCATTATATCGGCTACGTCTTTTCAACATATCCTCCAAGGATTGGCCATAATTTTGTTCGTACGGAAAAGCTTCTAAAAGTTTTTGTTGCCACTCAGACCAACTAAATAATATTGAATTTAGACTTTTATACCAAGTTTTAGCCAATCCTTGGAGCCTCTGCATTGCAAAGTGAATCGTAGTCCAGCCGAAAACAGTGGCACCCTCGTTCATCTTTTTAGGCCAAACGTCTATACGCTGGCTTTTCGATGAAGGGTTAAGTCTGGTAAAGGGTACTTGTGTAGTCACTGCTGTCGTCTGGGGTTGAGGTTTTAAATGACCTAGCGAATTAATTAGATTCCTAATATCCCTAGCCATAAAAGTAAGACTTTCTGACCGTGTATCCTGATGTGCTGGTGCACCGTTGGTGATGCCTTGACTGATGCGTGATCTTCGTAACTCCGCCCTAGCGTAGCGACAGTCTTCCCGGTTGCTACGTTCTCGATAGACGCGTCCGTGTTGCTCCTGTCCTTACGCCATGTGGTGAAGTGAATCACGTTCACGCCTGAGGTCGTCTTCCATGATGCGTAGCCGTTGACGCTCGTTGTCAAAAGCAATTTCTTGTTCGTGTAGGCTTGACCACACGCCCTTGGTCGCGATTTACACTCCTTAGCCTGCTGCGGCTACGGTAACCACAGCTTTTCTGAAACTCGAAAACAAAACTGTGTATTTTGTTCTAAAACAATTTAACAACCGGCTCCTGAAAGATTGCGATTCGATATCTGAAAAATATTTGAACTGTAGTACCAAACCAGTAATATTTTACACGACACATTCGTCGGCCTTCAAAAGTATACCCAGGCGTAAACTATTTATGAATTAATAACCTCTAGGTACTTTGTAAAGTGAACTCATATTTTATAACTTTGTTTTTCAAATGTCTCGAAAACGGTGCGTCGTAGCTCAAAAATAAGAAAATTTTGGCCCCCGTAGACCCAGGGCGTGCACCGACATAAAGTTTGACCACATGTGTTGTGACCGCCACATGACCTTGCGGATTTGGGTCACGCACATACATACTGAGGGTATAGCGACATTTAGCAGGGTATCATCCCACTTCTGAGATATAGTAAAATTCACTCCTTAAATAAAGGCCACAAGGAATAGGAACACAGAAAAACACTTACACAGTTTCCAAAAGCTTCTATTTCCTCAGACAGCATTGTACAAGCTCCAGAGACGTCCGTTCTCCTTCGGCGCTCCGACCAGAATGACTCGATTCGCCTCTTTCCATTTAAACGCTCGATTCAACGGTCGAGAATTTCCGTTCCGAAACGATATTTAAAACATTTTATGCTACGTTCAGAAATCAGATAATTTTAAATTTATACACCATAAAAATCGGCAAACCTAACAAATACTATCAAGTTTAACGTACAAACGGACTCCACTAAACCACAGAACCTAGTTGTAGGTACGTAACGCTAATTTACCGTAGAAACTTTCTTATTACAAGGCAACTTCGTCCCTTTAAGGTGTTAGTTTCTATTCAATTATCGCATCCATTGACATGTCAAATCCGCTATAGGCTTATAGTTTTCAATAGGCTATTTGGTTGGAACGAGTACCCGAAAGACAATAAGTGCTTACAAAGCCTTCCCCGGTTTGATTGATAGTGCTCCTCTAACAGTTCGGCTCGATTGGCTGACTATGAACGCGGCAGTGTTCAGTTGTCACTTGTCAAACACAGATGCCAGTCAATGTACCTACATGAGGGCACGTATCTGGGGACCCCACATGGTATGCCTGCGATGTCGTTTGAAGTGATTTTGATGTTCCAAAACTATTTGATTAAGTATGCTGAAGTGGGCAATAAATAAATTACATGCCACAAATCTGATAATCACTGCGCCAGAGAGTGAATGCTGATGGTAAATTTGCAAAAGCAGAGTAAAATTTTGATTTTACATTGTGTAAGCAATTAGCGGAGGGATGGTTGGGCCAGGCCCATAGTTAAGTTGTAAGTGCCGAATGTTATGCTGTCGATTTGAAATAATTCACAAATAATAAGGTTTGAATGCCATCAAAGAGAACCTTTATGTATGCGTGTTTATGTCAGCCGTATTCATTGTTTGGGTAATTCGGTACTTCTAAAACCCACAAAATTTGATGAATTGTCAGTGTATTGTAAAAATTTGTGAAGACATGGTTTCTTTTTTCTTTAAAAATTAAATAAAAAATAAAGTTTTTTTGTCAGGTATTCAAAATAATCTTTATTGACTAGTTAGCTAGTTTGTGCCATATCAGGGTAAAAAAAATCTAGATACACCCGATGAACTCAAGAGGGCAAGTTCATGACCGGCTCAGTGGTAAATGCCATAAAATTCCAGACCTCGTTTTATTGTCTAATATCTCCCGTAAAAGAAATAGGACAACAACGTGCCATCAGGATCGGTAATTTTATTGCTTTCAAAAAATATCTTGCTAATTTCATTTGATGAGTTACAAATTTTTCTTTTGTTCAAAATATTTATATCGCTTGTTGAGTTCTATGATAAAATAAAGTAGGTATGCAATTTCCATTCTATGAAATGAGTACCTACGTAACTACATTATTTTGGTGTCGCAAACACCGGTGCATTCGCAAGTCTTAAGTCGTGGGTATTATTAAGTTAAGTGCCCATTTTCTATCCAATTAAGAACAATAGACTTTTTCCACGGGTTCACTCATGGGTTTTTCCCAATATCGCGGTAATGAAATAAATCTCACAAATTGTATATAGTCTTACGATATACGAGATGTCTATCTTGGGTTTATATTTCACACCAACTTCAAAATGGTCTCTTCCAAAAACCTGTGTTGGTATTTGCATTTGCAAACGTCCAAAAACTAGTGACACCTTTTTTTACCATCACAATAATGAATTCAAATTTTTAATGTTTTATTTGTGTAAATTACATTAATAATACTTAGGATCGTCTCCACAACCAATGTGAAATAACAACCGGTTCAGAATCATAACAATAGACGAGATACCGGCAAGAATCTCTAGTTTTCTTGAAAAAGTCAGCTGGACCCAGTAATTTTAAGTATTAATTTCGCATCCAACACAATGAGTCAAGGTTACATTGACGGTAAACTACAATATTTGTGTTTTTTTTTATTTGACTAACAGACAGAATGACGTTCTTTATTCATACATTTGCTGTCTTATCGTAACACAAAATTTAAAACATTCATGTAATCTTATTTAAGTGGCATATCGACGTTCATTGCAGTTTCAATTTCATACTCAGTTCTAACAATCGTTTCATTGTGTTCTTTCACTTATTTTGAAATAATGAATCGGGAAAATTTTACTTTTGAAAAAGTATTTTACATAACAGCCATTGCTATGCATATAAACCGCTCGCACCCGTTCATAACAAGGAATTTATTTTGGATTTTCCAATTTCTGATCGTGCTAACTTTATCAGCTACCAGTTTCTGGTTTTTGTTCAACTCCGTTGTATTCTATGATATACCAGCTAAAAGATACACTGAAGCCAGTAAGAATGGCACCATGTGTATAGTAGCATTAACTATTACAGCAAAATATGCATTCTTACTGTATTTTCAAGCACACCTCAAAAGCCTTATTCTCATTGTAGACAAAGACTACCAATCAGCAATAGACCTCGAAATAGAGGAAAGAGATATTGTAATCAAATACGCTAAAAGGGGTACAACAGTGAGCAAGTTTTGGATAGTCTGTGCAACACTTACAAGTGCCTTATTTCCATTAAAAGCATTTTTCGCTATGTTTTGCACTTATTTGGATGGAAAATTAGAGTATATACCTATGTTTGATATGCGTTACCCAAACCGGATAGACGTACTCAAAGAGGTTCCCGCCATGTTCTGTTTCTTGTTTTTTTTATGTATTTTGTTCGACGTTTACGCGACTACTATGTACATAGGATTCGATCCATTAGTACCAATATTTCTCTTACATATTTGTGGCCAACTGGATATACTTAGCCATCGAATGTTAAAATTGTTTTCTGAAGACTCGAATAGTCTAGAAATAAACGAGAAACTTAAATGTATTAATATGAAGTTGCAAGATCTATACCGGTTGGTAGACATTTTATAAAAATATTATTTAAGACCCACTTGTGACGAAATCTTGATTAATCCTTGACTAAGTTTAAATTATCGTTCTTGCTTTACGCTCTGATTTGTCTTATAATATAAACGCTCAATTAAAATGGATTTATTTACAGGTTTATAGATAAAATTAAAAGCAAATTCACAGTGTTATTTGAATTCAACATGAAAACAACAACATTTTTGTTACCACTCTCATTATTCCAGGTGGTTGATGTAAGGCCACAATTAAATATTGTATTGCATCTTTATTTTGCGTTCGAAAAACGAAAATGTTTTTACTTTACAGGATTTAAGGCAAAAACAGTTGAATTTGGAATTTTTGGCATTTTTTATAGCAACATGTTTACATTTTTATATGCCATGTTATTATAGCGACATTTTATTGGAAAGAGTATGTATTTATGTTTCTTTAAGTTAACAGTGTCATATTAAATGTTAAGCACCTTTCTTATTAAAGCGTCAATTCAAGGATAGAAGAAAAAATATTTTTTATCATACTCATAACTTTGTTTTTGGAAATTAAGTATTTTAAACAAAACTTTGTCGTGACACTACATTAAAAAAAGTTAGGTATACTTAAAATGACCATTCATTGCGGGCAGCTCGTTTTTGAAACTTCAACACACGTCATGATTATTTAGTTTCTTTTAGCCCTATTGAAGCAATCGCACAGTTAACCTCCAACATCAAATATTTATTTAAACATGTTATTAATACCCATGTATCATCATCTGTTCGTACAGAACTTCTCAACTAAACATCGTGTATTAAGTAATAAGATGAATTTCTTTAAACGGCATTTATCTAATTGCAGAGCGACAATTTACGGCAAGCTATCTACTCCTGCGGTTGGGAGAAAAAACTTGATATTCGAGCCAGAAAAACTATACTGCTAATGATGACCAGAACCACAGCGCCTCTAGTTTTAAGCACTGTGTTTTACCCTATTAGTCTCGACACATTTGCTGAGGTACCTATTTATTTTCTTCTAATCTACTTTAACAGAATTTATGAAGTATTTATTTATTTATTTTAAAACTTTATTGCACAAATAGGTACAACAGGTGGACTAAATGCTAGGGGCATTCTCTACCAGTCAACCCTTGGGTCATGCAGATAGTTTGTATATGGGTGCGGTAACAGGGGAGAAAAAAATAATGAAATCATTTTAAACAACAATAAATTAAGCATTAAAAATAACATTACGGTATCTTTTAAATATACGATAATAATACACATACTATATAAGTTAATTAGAATATAATAAATAAAATATGAAGGTATACTTAGATTTACATAATATTGATAATTTATATATAAAAACAAATATCTACATAACTATAAATTCAGAAGATAAATAAATTGGTTCAGCAATTGACAAATTCATGACTATCATTACTTGTTAGCGAGAGAGAAGAAGTATTCACAAACTTTATTTTTAAAAATTCCCTTAGTCAGGGATTGTCGGATATCAGCGGGCAGAGCGTTCCAAAGCCGAGCGGCTTGCACAGTGAAAGACAGTGAAAGTATTGATTGACAGCGCCATTTGGGACTTCAGCCCGCTTAAAGCGGAGACAAAGACTATAACAATTGCTATTAATTTACATTTATATATACTATTTAGGTATATATATATAATTTATTGTACAAAATAATATTATGTTAGAACTAGTGTCCCATGCAAGGGAGCACCTAAATTCACTAGTAGAGAAAAATATATAACGGACTGTTACCGATCGTAGATAAGCTAATAGAAAGCCGTATGAAAAGTGAAATTAAAATAAAATGTTTTGTGTATGTAAAATAATATTACGTATATAAAAAAAGAATTACGACAATTTATGTAACAAAGCTAGGTACAAAACAGACATTTTTTTAAAAACTAGGTGCATTGTACATATCGTCGTTGTCAAACCAAAACCTGCTATGTGTCAAATCTGTTATGTGATTTTTATTCTCTTTAAACGAAATAATAATAAAATCTACTTAATTTACATGTTTAAAAAACAAATAAATAAAAGTGCAACAACTATAACTCTCATATAAAATAATTCTAAAAATAAACCTTTGTATGATTTTTGATCTGGAACCTCTTAGATTTGGAAATATTAAAAAATGTTTTTTGCACATAGCAGTTTTTGGTTTGACAACGACGATATTATATCCTTATTGTGAATGAAGATGTTCCTTTGTACGCCGGATATCCTTACCCCACTTAAAAGTAGGAGGAGCCCAAATTATAAAACTAAGTAAAAAGTTGCGATCGTACTTGTTTCCTTAATTTATAATCCCAAAATAGTTAGGCGCAAATGATAAGTTGTTCTAAAGCGATGATAAGTAGGTAGGTAATATTTTTTATAGTTGACTCTATGTTATTTAACCCTATTTCGAACGATTCCCAAACTAGGATATTCCATATTCGAGCCTCTTTTGCATTATGCTGATTAATGAAGTTTATGCCGGGCCAATCTAATAGGTATGTTAATTAATTTCAGATGTGCCGTCAGTCATACGCCATATTTAATATAATGAACGCAGCCTGCGCTTAAAGCTCTCAAGAGTAATTATTAAATCAATATTCACGATCTTAAATGTTAAGAGAACACAATTCTGCTAACTGAATTAAATTTACTTCGTCCTCCATCGCCTTGCGCTTTCACCATTTCCTAGTGCGTAGGTACAGAGTAAATAAGAAGTAGGTACCTATCTATGAAGGTCAAGAGACTAAAATTGAGTATGTATTAAATAAAAGTGAGTACTCTTAAAATTAGCCACTATTTAAGATACATCAAATCTAGGTACTTTTAATGCTAATTCCAGAGTAGGTAGGTACCTACCTAACTAATGTTATCTAACAATGGCCCGTTCGCTGATTTTTGACCCTGGCTACTCTACAGAGTTATGATGTGATTTCCCCCCAATACATACGTTCATGTGATAAGCTGTTTTTGTTTTTTCTGTATGTATCTGAATTGTTATATGAATAGGTTCCGCCTTTGTTCTGTACCTACTGCACAGCTAAAATCCAACAGCGTGCACACACAAATAAAATATTTAGATCTATTTAATCATAGGTCACATATTCTACCGTGAATCACAATGTCTTCACGGTTTATATTTGATTATTAAAAATCACTGATGTCAATGTTTTTTTATTTCTTACCTTAGGTGCCCATCTGATCATGTTGTGTTTTCATTACGAGTAGGTTTAGGTACCTACTCGTAATGAAAACTCGTATCTGTGAAATAGGTAAGTAGTTCTAGCTTAAATTGGTAACTTATAATATTTCACAAGTCTCCCCGAACAAAACAAATACATCTTATTTCGTATTTTATTTTCTTAGTACGAGTATTTTTATTTAAAATATAAATAGCCTTCACCGTAGGTAGATAGGTAGGTACTCTGAGTTTCACTTCTACATAATGTGAAAAACGGTGATTATTTTATTGTAAAAAGTTTACTTTTACGTCTTGAGTTCCAAATCACTAAACCACAAAATAAATAAAGATTTTGCTTTTGTTTCATTATAATACAGGCAGTCCGAATAGACAGAACCTAAAGACAAAAGAAACCACATTGGCGACACATCTGTCCAATCTTGCTGATAACATTGTTCTAGGCGCTACATATTTTTTTGTTTTGAATGATTTTAGATTGTTAATAGATATATAGATTAAATATTCTTGAGCAATTACTAATAGATCTGTTTATTGTAAAAATGAAAAATTTTGAAATTAAATTTGAAAAAATCCCAATCATAAATTTACTTTTTATGATCTGCAATTTAGGCAACGATCCTAAAACAATTTGTCACTAAGTAATCATGTTTTTATGCCCATAAGTATGACTATTGATACTGGAATCAATGTTACCATTGCAGCATTGGTTTTTTAACATGTTAGACCTTAATTAAACTCGTACACAATTGGTTCGGTGGACTCAATCATCTCTGACTACACCAAGTAATTGGAATACCAGCCGTGTATAGTTTACATTGCATTTGCCAATACAAAATGATACTGCATGCTCACTACACATTGCTTATGTAGGTATTCTACGTTTCGGGACGCGTAACGTCAAATAGAACAACGTTCTACGGTCAACATCATTTGTTGCGTCCAGATCACACCTCAGTACTTTGTCATATTAAGTAATTGTCTATCTGACTTACTTAGTTGCGCAGAAGTTGAATGCTACAATGTATCTAATGGAGATTGCAGCAACGAACACTGTACCTACTTATCTTTGCTAATTTAAAGGCAGATAAGGCAAGTTTGGTATGGTGCTGTATTATTTTTAATTAATAATTTAACTATTCGTGCTACCTTCTACCTACCACTTTTTCATGTAAAAGGCGCTTGTACACAATATATTTTCCCGTCTAACGACAGCGTATTTGGAGGAGTCCTCAAATTCGTGCCATCAGGCTAAGAGGCACTTTTATTCGCGTCAGCTGACGACATGGTACAGTCAGCGTCACGTCGACCTAACATGCTAAATTTCTACAGTCGAATTTCATCCGGACATCGAACTTATTGGAAGTGTCGCGAGGATTAAAGGATGAAAATATTATGTGACCATTAGGTATGCTCTCAACCATGCTGATTTAGATCAATAAAATAATAACTACTGACTTAGGTAATGTCTTCTCTTGTCAAATGCGAGCTAGTAATCTAAAACTCGAGCTTTGTTAATAAATCAGAAACATACTTTGCTCGACCCGGGATTCGATCCCACGAGCCCGAAACCATGAGCCGATAGTTGGGGTCAATTGAGCCAACATAATTATAAAAGTAACGCCGACGATTTGATAGCTGTCAAAACTGTCCTATGCATAATTTTTTAACAATTTAACAACTATCGAATTGTCCGTTTACCGTTAAAGTTAAGTTGGTGCAAGTGATCCTTAAACGACTAAATCAACGACGCGTTAAAATATAATACAAGTTTTTATAGCGTGGCACTAGAGATGTTTTCAAATGTTTTCCAGATTATTTTCAGTATAGTGGTTATGAAAATTGATCTTTTACATATTAGTTCATTCATTTAATTTGGAAATATAACTTTAATGTTTAGACGACTATAGACAAAAACATTTTAAAGCTTACCGATATGAACTCAAAGGCCAGAAACTGGAAGTATTCCACCGACTAAACGGGCAAAGTATATGCAATATAGGGCCGCGCCTCGTTTCCTTCTTGCCTTGCGTTAATCTTGCCATGTGCTACTGGTAATAGCCCCAATTTTCTTAGAAAGTTCAAACCCTTAATCAACGAATAGGTATTATTACTAACGTAAAGATAAAATCTTTGGGATGCTGAACTACTGAAATTGCCATACAAATACAACACCTCATATTGTTTCAAATTAGTTTAAGCTAAAATGAAAAAGTTTACTATCTTTTAGTTTCTAGTAATACCTACGTAATACCTAATTAATTTATTAATTTGTTCGTATTACACGCGTGTATCTAAGTGATGATAAATTAATTCCATTACCTATATATTTTCATGGATCTTGTTAAATGGAGTTACTCGTTGGTTTAGGTGTCTTTTAAATAAATAACTTACAGTTTGTCAAGCCCACTAAAATAGTAGGTGTACCTACCTATTAGAGCCACGAAATAAATTGATAGAGTTCGAAACATTTCAGAAAAACTTAATATTTCTGTTATCTCATTCCGCAGTGTTGAGTGCCGTGTCGTGACCAAGTATTTGGTATGTCGAATGGAAAGGGCAATGGCAAATTAATGGCAATAGTCGAGTACAATATCGTGGTTCTTACAATAGCGCAATTTATCGGCCACGTAATAGTAGATCAAAACCGATTAGATCATGGTTACTCTTAACGTAACATAGGTAGATAATCATAAGTAGTTTCTTTCGCTAAAAATAAATAGCAAACACGTAAGTACTCGTCAGTAAAGAGGCTGTTTAGGTAGCGACTTTTTAGGTGTTTCGAATGTCAATCAGTGACGGTTGCCACCATAAATTTATACTTTCCATATTCTAAGGTTACCACTTAAAAGACCTGACCATTTGCTTCTTTATTCAAGCCTCTATACATACCTACTTTCTTTTATTTCACTAATATACAATAAGATTCACGTAAAAGTTGCATAGTTGATATTATTTGTGCAAAGGTACTCATACAAAGTAATACACAAAGGTACCGAATACATACAATCTGTTCGAAGTTCATATTTATTTTAAGTTTATATGGGAAACTATCTTTTCACTATTGGCTTGGATCTAGGTGTGATGGTTTAATGCAGTCAATTAGTACCCGTCATCATTTCTTGAGTTATTTATTGTCATTTATTTAATGACCAACTCTCAACTGCTAAACATACATATTGCTACATGTCTTCGCTTATTTATTTTTAAGTTTTGTGAATTTATTTGATGGATGTGAAATGAAAAGCTTACATAGCTGCATTTCAAAAATGTTACCTACGTAAGCAATTGCTCAGAAACGCTTGTAATAGTCTAAATAATTTCTATTGGAACATTTTTTATAGTTATTTTTACTTGCAATTGACATTAAACTTCTTAGTCTTATTCCAAAAGGTAAATATATTTAAATACTTAGCAACTAATACTAAAACGCTGAGTTATGTGTCGGCCCTCGAGGAAGCCGACCAAGGCGAGACAAAGTAAATTGTGGTAAGTTTTCGACGGAGCACATAAATATTTTAACGAGCGCCCCGGGCAACCACTAAGCTACCGGAATTATTAATTGTCACAGTACGACCAACAACTTTAACGTAAGGGCAGTAAAACTAAATTATTCGCACCTTGAATATAGATGCTTTTGTTAGTATGCAACACTTGCAAAACTTCAAGCTTCCCACTGACTCAAACATCGAGGAACAATACAATTTTATTGAGTCTGGAATTTTGATTTGTGAAGAGTTAATGCATGTAGAAATATTTAAAGTCCATCCGCAATTGGTAGGTATAATTTAGTTCCATATAGGTACTTTATTTATTCTGAAACAGATGAACATGTTTCGAGTAAATCAATCGGTTTGAATTTAGGAACACAGCACGGATGATTCTTCTAGTTTTGATATTAGATGTGTTCCTTCTTTAATTTTACCACTCGATGTCACCAAGCCATGTTTCAAAGATCAACATAAAACCACTATTGATACATGTGTATTTTCACTATTTATTTAAGTGT
Organism: Glyphodes pyloalis; assembly: GCA_037074685.1. Classification (NCBI taxonomy): domain Eukaryota; kingdom Metazoa; phylum Arthropoda; class Insecta; order Lepidoptera; family Crambidae; genus Glyphodes; species Glyphodes pyloalis. The sequence goes on from JAYKKO010000008.1 coordinate 6,958,658, forward strand.
TTCTCATTGCATTCCAACCTAACATACATTAGCTTTAAATAAGAAAATATTGGATATCTTCATTCATATGTAGATTAACGTGATTCTCAAATACACGTACATACATAAGTAAGAAGCACATGTGTATAGAAACCAGAACTAATGAAAGTGTCTCAAAATATACTTAAATGCATTTATAAATTCCCGGACACAGAAAAATACACATATAAAGTTTAAAATTTATTTTAAATGTGTAAAATACTCATGTTTATCACACGAATGTTTGTCCTGAATAGGAATAAAATCCACTTTATTTACTCGGCTTGAGATCCAGAAGCGCTAAGTATTGTTCGAACAATGCTTTAAAAATAGTAGGCTAAGAAATATCCGCAAATGTGGCCCAAGTATAATTGAACAAAGCTGGCAGTGATTTAGGATCTCTAAAAAGCGGTACAGTTCTTGGCTTCACTCTCTTCTTCTCTTCCTTCAAACAATCCATCATTTTTTCGACGATATCTGGATGCAGTCTTGATAAATCTCTCGTTTCACATGGATCTTCTTTTATGTTAAATAAACATATTTTATCTATAAAATAAAATATTAATTTAGGAATGGTTGCATTTGTTCCAAACTTATGCAAAAACATTTGTTTTTTTTTTTTATTGATTGTAAGGAAACATACAGTACTTATCACAGTATAGGTAATACAGACAAACAATATCTTAAACCCATTAAGTTTCCACCTATAAACAATGTTATACAAACTGCAACATGTTAACCAGAAGTTTAAAAATTACATAAATACATATAAAAAACTAAACAAATTACTTAATTAAGTTAAATTAAGACACAATTTATCAGCAACAGCCTTTTTGTACGCCCTTAAGGAAAAATCAAAAATGTCTAGGTCATGAAAATCGCTATTGTACTTATGACATGAGCGCAGCAAAAAAGTGTTACGGGCGTATTTAGTTGAGGTCAACGGTACACTAAACAGAAGATGCCGACGAGAATTCAACCGGGGGCATTTTAAATGTATATTACTTAAAAGAAAAGGGGAATCAATGTAATCATTCAGAATTTTGTACAAAAATACTTGATCTTTTTCCATTCGGCGTGATGCCAAAGAAGGTGTAAATTTAGGCTTAATATCCTTGTCACATTTAAACTTTAGGTATTTGAGGAATTTATTCTGAATCTTTTCAATATTCTCAGCATATTTCTTATAATGAGGATTCCAGATTACAGATCCATATTCTAATATAGATCTTACAAAAGCAAAATATAGAAGATATAAAGTGGAATGATTTTTAAAATCTTTCGCCGTCCTAAGAACAAACCCCAACATTTTATAGGCCTTGGCACACAAATTATTCATGTGGTGACTAAAATCAAGTTTACTGTCCAAGTAAATACCCAAATCTCTCACCTCGGTTACTCTATTCAGTGTTACATTATTTAAGTGGTAATCATGAAATATTGGCTTACTTTTGCGTGTAAAGGAAATAACATTACTTTTTTTAATATTTAAATCTAGATAATTATTAGAGCAATATTCACATAATTTGTCAAGGTCATTCTGCAAAAGTAAACAGTCAGAAGATGATTTTATTACTCTAAATACTTCATGTCATCGGCATACAAAAGAATATTTGAATGAGAAAACTGTGACATTACATCATTTATAAACAAATTAAACAAAAGTGGGCCGAGGTGAGAGCCCTGGGGGACACCAGATCCTATTATATTGTTATCCTAAATTGTACTATATTTTTTCTGTAAAACCTATTTCTGTAAAGATTTTGTGCAATAAAGTATATCTATCTATCTATCTATCCTATTGCTCTTGCATTATGTATATTATTTGCAGTTACAATATCACGTCCTTCTTTAATTTTAAAATAAAAATAGTGTAAACTGTTGAATCAGTCGCAGCAATTTTATTTGCTTCACAACGCAAAACATTATCACATTAAGCCAATCCCCATTTAGGTACTGAATTACGTAAAAATTCTAATTTCTCAATGTACTGAGATAAGATTCACAGATTTCGATGAGGAGTGAGACCAGGCAGTGTCATATATAGAGTTTCTGATGTCATTGAAAGTCGGATGTCATGAAAAGAATTCATTGTAAAATATTGGCTAGAAGTTGATAGTTTTTAGAAGAAGATAAGACAACCAAAATTGTATTCTTACAACTCTAGTAATTTATATAAGAATCTTATTGTAAGAACTTACCTTTATTTGAGTAGCATATTTCATTTTCATTAGGTGGCGCTTCACATTTCACTTGTATTTCGTGTCTCAATTCAAAATTAGCAGGATCAACAGATCTGCCGATGTTTTCTAATGATTTGTATGTTTTACTTTCTTTAAGCGAATTTATATAGGACGGTGGATTACCAATGATTCCAAGTAAATCTCCACCACCTTGATAGTCACTATAAGAAGAGGTCACATCACCGGTCACCAACTTGTAGTCTTCAGAAATTATTGAAGAAAATCCAGTGTAATCGTCTATTTCGAACATTTCTTTTCTGCTAGAGTTATTTTTTGTTTCTAAATCATCCCAAAGGTTGAGGCCATCAATGTCAACCGGTAGTGGTGCACCGATAGCTTTCAGTAAAGTGGGTAACCAGTCTACGACATGGAAGTATCCTTGAAACAGGTGATCTGCCCATTGCTGAGGCGCCCACATAGCTCCAGTAACTCTAACTCCTCCCTCGAACGGAGTCATTTTTATTCCTCTAAGTGGCCAGTTGCTGCCATAATTTATCGAATTGCCAGATGTCATGGCTCCATTGTCAGAAATAAACACGACTATCGTATTATTAAGGATTCCTTTTTGTTCCAATGCTTCTACGATGTCCCCGACACTGTCGTCAAGTTTTTTCATCATCGCTGAAAAAGGAAGGAACGTTGAGTCACTGTAATTCATTGACAAAGTACACATGTTCTCGTACGTATGGCCAAAAGCACATCACGATAAAAGCTTGCAAGTATTTTAGTTCTTATGCTCACGACATAAAGGTGGTAATCGTACCACCATTGACATTGGTCATGCTTTTGATCAAAAGTTTAATAAAATAAATAAATTCGAATAAAAACAATATCAAACGAATTTCTGCAATGAAATATGTAAAATAATGTTACATAAGCTAATGAGCCAGTTTCCCACCAAGATGCTGCTAGTAGGTACAGACTTTTATAATGTCACAATGGTAAATTTGAGGTTCTTTCGCTAATATTGTATCGTGAACAAGTTTTTCACAGTCGAAACTACTATAAAATATCTGGGCGATCGTTGTGAGTACTTACCTATTGTGACACAATAGCTTTAATGTACTTAATAGAATTGAAAACAGTACAGCTTTAATAATTTACTTCGTTCCTTATTGACAAGTACAAAACCATTTCCAAAACTAAAGTATATGGTAGAGGTAGTAAGTACCCACTAAGTTTAGTAATAAATATCAATAAAAATAAAATATTAATAGATTGGACAACATCACATACATTGCTCTGACTGCTGATTCTATGGTAAGTAGCTATAGCCATTTTGTTTCAGAAATGAAAAACAATGTCGTGACCACAACACCCGGACCCAACACAATAAGATATATGTTTCCATACTGACTCGACCGGAAATCGAACCGGGGCCTCAAATATAGCGCATCGCCAAAGTCCTCTCGGCTACAGAGCGGAGGTCGTCATCATATTCAATAGGCCTTAGACCGTAGTACGTCCGAACACTCGAAGACGTATACATCCTCATATCCATACGTCGGATGTACAATTAAGGATAGGATTGAAACTCTAGTTGATATACAAGTATACATAAAAGTCACGAATAGAACTGCGGCTTATGAACGCGTCTAATAGTTGGTTTTCAACTTTACCAGCGAATATCCTTCGTGCAGGAGACTCGACATGCCTCATCGCTCTGACGTCATGATGTGGAGCTTGGAGTAAAGCGCCATCATTGGAACCGTGGGGTGCATTGTGTGCCACCATCAGGAATAGTGGCGAAGCAACGTCGTGAGATTTTATTACTGAAACATTAACACAACTTACAAACATTAATATATGTAGTTGAAACGATACAATGGATGATTTTGAATCTGAATCGAAAGTGCTTTAAAATATTTTCTAATCTATTTAGCACACAACTTAAGAATAAGAAACTTAAGAAATCGGACTAGCTGAGGCCGATTTTATGACCATCGTTTTCTCTACCACCTTATTGACTAGAAAACCCATTCAAATTCAAATTCAAATTCAATATTTGTTTATTCAAGTAGGTTACATATAATAACACTTTCGAATCGTCATTGTATATAATGCAAAGTGATTCTACTTCCGGTTCGGAACCTATATCTACCGAGAAGACACCGGTAAGAAACTCAGCAGATCAGTTACAGTGCCAGTATCTAACTTATAGCTATGTGTAGAACACTTTGGACCAAGTCATATAGTTTTATTTTGATGAGTGAACAAAAGCATTAAGGTATTTTAATAGGTAAACTGGAGCAGACCAGTCCCCAAAGGTGGCACCTGTTCACAAGCATGACGTATGTGCCAGCCATCGCTTCACTCAACCATATTGAAGGGAATGTAACGACCCGCCACATAGCGCCACCACCCCAGTGACGTTTTAGTGAGCATGACTACTACAGTCCCCCTAAGAACGCGACCAATTAACAAAAATTTAGATCATCAACTTGAAAAAATTAGCTTGATCTTATGAAAATACATCCGTATACTTGTCGACAAACCGCTTACATGAAATAGCTTCATCATTGTATACATCTGTTAGGTATCCTTCCACTTCCCAGGCAGGCGTCTCATTTTTAAACAAGCCCATACCAGACACTCGTCCAGTACTCCACTGAAAATAAAATCAACTAAAAATAAATCAGCCACAACTTTTTCCGCCGTCGCAATCTTACTGCCTTCCCACAAATTCCTTATTTAATTTGAAATTCCCAGCTATTTCGGGGAATTCTCGACAAATCGGCAACCCCGAAATAAATAGACTCACTATAGCGATAAATCGTTGCCATAATTAGTAAAATTACATGAGTAAAATTATTCTCGTCATTATTTTTGCCTAAACTTTTGCAGACATATTTTTGTACACGTACATATACTCGTAAAAATTCACATACCTACATTAAGTAGGAACTTTTGTAGGTAATTAATAGTGACATATTAATGTAAACAAATGGTTCCATAAAAATATCTCGCGCATATTGCTTCTAAGTTAACGATAGAATAACATAAAAATACTTACAAGTTCTTCAAGCATGTATTCGTAGTAATCTATGTATCCACCTCTGTGCCCAAAATGTGTATCGAATCCCCGCTTTGTAGGTAAATATTCCGTCCGGGAACTTCCCACGTGCCATTTGCCAACCAAATGCGTTGCGTAGCCCAACTCTTTCAGATACTGCGGCAATATTTTTTCTGTAATGGGCAACCCTCTATCCTCGCTGTTTGTTAAAGGGTACCCTTGCATACCTGTGCGAGATATATTACAAAATATTTTCACGTGAATTTTTAAACAAAAATGCAATTAGAGAATTACGAGATTATGTAGGTCTCGTTACCGTGTTTTGAGAGGCACCTTAAATAAATAAAAATAGGGCAACATCACATACATTGCTCTGATTATTTTGTAAGTAAAGCACTTGCGTCACATAAATCAAAATCAACGACGGTACCACAAAATCCAGACCCGAGACAATATGGAAAAGTTCGTTTCCCATATTGACCCGACCGGGGTTGGAACCCGGGACCTTAAAGATAACGGGACGCCAAAGTCCAGCCCGCCCGCCTCCCGGCTACGGAAGTCGTCAATTGGCAAACCTCACTAGGTCCACGTTGTGGAGTCTGGTCCGTTCGTTTTCGTATAAGTAAAAAGTAAAGCTATTAAAAGTCCCATGTTCAGAGCCAAGGCCGCTATCAAACGTGCTGATGAAGCCAGTACCTACTGGCTTCATCGGCACGCTTGACAAATTTCGGTCGATAATCACAATCCTGAGCTCTAGAGTATTTAAAAAATCCAAAACTTTATTTGCTCAATCCGGGAATCGAAAGCAGGTACTTAGACTACGTCTGTCACAGTAAAGCCGTATTTAGTTTTTGTTCATTCGATGTATGTACAGGGATTACTTGATTAAAAGACCATTTCTACAGCCAAATTAAAAACCAAAAAAAAATCTTATTATGGCAATGAAATGGTCAACATTTAACAATTCTAAATCACTTATGGAGATACAAAAGTCATTCACGTATTCGATGTCTTTTTAAAAACTCATTTCATTGAACATGCAATGTTAGTACTTTAAAAAACAGACATTTTTAATTAGGAGTCAAACTCATTTACCAACTCATTTATAGTTTGCGAATTATTGTGAATCCTCAGACGATATGGACAACTAAAAACTATTACATACATCTAAAGTTATTGAGGTTGCGTGACAGGAAAATATTATTCCTAACAAAAATTATTGCACGCGTTAAAATGTTTGCGGTAACAGTTTATATCACGAAGTTACATATAAATGCCAATGTATCTTTAAATAGCTTGACCTTGCGAAGATAACAATGACATACTTTGACCCGGCTTTTTGCGGCTGCATGTCTGCATTCAAACAGTTAATAAATACTTGCGTAACTTATCTATTCAAGTCGGTTGGGACAAAGATATCAATCAGTGTTAGTGTTGCCATCATTTTTCTTCTTTTTGTATAGAATGACAACTAAGCTTCTTTTGCGAAGTCTACCTGTGATAAGAAATAATACAACTTACACGATTATATTCGGTGCTCTATAGCTTTGACGATTTTGTTGAGGCCAATATCAAGTTTAAGCTTGTTTTAAGCCAGTATCAGGTCTGAAGCAAGTGGTCATTTGGACAAGTGGCATGACACTCGATGTGCTTTCGAATGCGGTCTAATTCATAGATTATTTTATTTATCACTCATCATTGAACATTACTGTACAAATTAACTCACAAATATTCAAGAATATATATATATATTTTTTAAGAATATATATACTTTTTATTATGTATAATCTACAGTGGTAAGTTCAGTATTTTTAGTGACGCATTGAACGTACCTATTACATAGTTCACATTTTTGTCACCTTACTATGTTATGCTACATAGCTATTTCGCTTGTTTTTATTTAGGTACATAATTTATATTTTACTGTCGAAGAGTCAATCAGGTTTGCAAGGGTTGTGAAAATCAAATTTTGCAAGATAACTCACCTGTAACATGGCCATATTTCCCAGTGAGAAGGGCAGCACGAGAAGGAGTGCATACACAGTGACTGTAATATCTTTCTAGGGCTACCCCAGAATATGCAAGTAAATCTATGTTTGGCGTTAATATTTGGTCGGATCCATGGAAACTGACATCGTTCCATCCCTAAAAAATTCAATGATCTTCGATACAAATTATATTTAAGGCTTGTCTAAAAAATATACTACCTAAACGTGTCTATAATTGATTGAAGAAGTATTCTATGGTTTCGTTGATATTAAGAAATAATTATTATTTGCCAACCCATTGACTGTTAAGAGCTCTAATTCAGCTGGAATTTTTAAATTAATGATTCCGACAAAGTTGTCATTTAAAATGTTGAGAAACATTTTTCGTCAAGCTCGTCCAGCTAATTTTAATAACATCATGAAAACAGATATTATTTTCGTCAATTTCAATCGAAAGAACGTTAAAAAGGCAGTTTATCGAATAAAAAATTGCTTTTAAAGGAAATATTACGTAGGTTTCAAATTAATTCATGGTTTGACTAACTAAACCAAATAGAAGTAAATGAACATTTGTTTGATTAAAAATAATGAAAGTGTGGCATCTGAGACCTAATAGGTCATTTATTATGTTTCTTTGTGAAAATAAAACTTACCAAGTCATCGGCAATTATCAGAACAATATTTTGCCGGGTCGGGTTCACTGCGCCGCGCGTGTATGCTACAGATAATAATACCACCACGCCTAACAAACCGTACAATCCCATCCTAGCAAAATAATTATAATTTGTTATTTTGAAGATACACATAAGAAAAACTTTCACCTAATTAAATTAGTACTAATTAGTCTCACATTCTGTTTGCTGATCTTAATAAAGCGGGAAAAAAAGAGGAAATATTAACCAGCTTCAGTCACTTAAACTCTTCAGAAACAGTCAGTTTTTATATTTTAATCAACAAGTTTAACCTTAATCTTTATACATTGTTTCAATATCTAAAAGTATCATAGAATTTATGAGATTCACGTTCCACTTTAAACATTTAAAATAAATTAACGGGCCAAAACGTGTCAACTTGTTTTAGTAGTTAATACGAACTATTTACTACCGACGTGTCGGTTAGGTTACACCAACGTTGGTCACGAGCTAACTGACAAAGTGACTGACAGACTGACAAAGTCAGCTCGTTATTAGAAAAAGCAAAAAAATACCTACAATTTACTAAAGTGTGTGAAAGTCATGTTAGTCCGAGTAAGGTTAAGTACGTAAAACCATACTAAGCACTTAAGCATTTAAGCAGGTGATCAGTCATTTACTGATTTTACTCTGGTGAAATCATCATGTATCTTCTCAAGAAGTTTTTTCTCAAAAGTACGCAAGGTGGCTACTTTGCTATAAATAATGGAACTCCATTTGGCACAATACCTTAGACGATCCTATATGTGCACCAAAACAACTGTCAGTTAGAAAATAACACACGAACGAACTAACATAACGCACAGAACACAGTGATTCAATAATATCGAGTTATGAATGCGCAAAGCAAATATTGAGAGCGTGGCCAATAAACCAGCTAGCCGCCTCCCAGACACGCGCCATGTTACATAAGATTAATGTCGTTAAACTCACTCATACGTTAAGATAAACCCTGATTAGATGTTGTGATAAAGACTGACCTCTATCTGATTCTTATCAAACATTTTGAAGATATGAAGCAGGTCATCATTATCTATCTGCCCGTAATGGTAGTTAGTTTTATTATTAGTAGGAAAGGATAAATATAATAAAGTAGATAATTCGTACGAGTATATTTTTTTACTATTACCCACACAAACTGTGTAATAGTGAAAAAGATGTTTGAATTTTTTTTTATGAAAATGCGATAATATATACCATACATAGTAAGTAACAAAAAATCAAATTACTAAAATATTTAGGTACATTATTTTATTTTAACCTGAGTAACCTTATATAATTACATTGTAGGACAAGAGTTCCTTTGTACATTTTGAATATTATAATAATAACTATACACACATCTAACTAGATTTATTAAAGAAAAATGTATACGACTGTGTAGATAATATCGGATTTATTACCAATCGCACATCACTCCTATACTTTAAAAATCACAGTAAGAACCACAGGGATAACTTTAACAGACTAATTAAACAGATTCGTACTTTGTACTACTTTGTAGGTAATGTGGCACATAAAATATTGTATTTATCAACGTTTTATTTGTTCATATAATTCAACACATGAATAAACTTGCCTAAATCTTATTTGGAAACAAAACTCAATAAAAAAATTAATCTAACGTTTCTATAATTCTACAATTTATAACCAAGTAGGTTGCTCTCAATAGTACGTTTGCACAGTCTGGTAGTACAAAATTGGTACTTGGTACCACCTTTATACAGTGGGCATAAGAACTAATATTGAACTGCAAGTGTTTACCGTGATGCGCTTTTGATCGTAGAAAAAAAAAATACTTTTTAATTAAATAGCTAAAACTAGATAAAATACGTTACTTCTAGGGTCGCATTGGTTGCGCTCTCACGCAATAATTTAAAAAACACTTCTAAGAATACACAAAAAGTTTCTAATTCCCGTTTCACCATCGCAGTTGATCACGTTCGCTTTTGTTGTATTTTTTACACTCGTAACATTTTGGTTTCTTGACTTTTGCCTGCTTCCAGGGATTTCGTTCGATCTCGCAGTTACGGAACTAATCGTACTATTTCTAACATTAGCAGGAAGCCATGGCGTCCAATTGTAGCCGAAGTTTGCCGGGTCAGCCACCGCGTGAAGGTTGGGTGGGCCTCGTCTGCTCTGCATGGCCCAGAGTCCTCGCAGGCGACTGGTCAAAAGGGCAGCGATATTGTTCGCCTGTTGCCAGAGGTCGTGACTCTCTGTGGGGTCACGTCGAAGGTTAAAAAGGCATCCGCGAGCTGAAATTGAGCATAAGATAAGTTTGGCTTATAAGATAAGTGAAATTGATAAAATATGTTATTGAAATATTTTTAAACAAAATGTATCATCAATTTTGAAGTCATTACCATAACATTGCATAATTAAGCTGGAATTCCAGAGTCAACAGAAAATCAATTGTTTCTTGGCGTGCCTACTAATGAGTCCTTGGGAATTGAAAGGTTACTTATTACTTACTTACGAATATGAAATCGGTTTTAGAAATAATATTATACTAACTAGGTGTCGGCAAACAGGGTGTAGGATCCTTCACTTGGTCTTCCTGGGTAATAACAGTGGCCGCCCTCTTTGCTAACACGTCATAAAAGTCCAAATACATTCCCCTACTTTCAAATATTCTTGCAACTTCACAAGCCCTTAAAGCAGGATAATAAGCAGGAGGATTCGCTTTATTAGCTAAGAACTCTGCTCCATAGTAATCGTTTCTAACCCCGGTCACATTACCAACTACGATTTTGTAGTCACCAGCTCTATAAGATGCGTACACATTGTTGGCACTTTCTTCCAAACTTAACAGAACCTCTTTCCTGTTAGATTCACCACCTTTTAATATAGAAGTCCATTGGTTGATTCCGTCAATTTTACCGTTGAACTTTCCTCCTACTGCAGCCATTAGGGTTGGTAGCCAATCACTGATGTGCATTAAGCCGTTCCAAACTCGAGGTCTAAATGAGGAATGCCATATGAAAGCTGGGACCCTGACACCACCTTCCCATGGTGTGTATTTTTGGCCTCGCAATGGGAGGTTAATGGCCCAATTGTTCATGCTTCCTACTGTTGGAGCGCCGTTGTCAGAAACGAAGATAATGATTGTATCGTCCAAAATTCCCTTCTCAGCTAAAGCTTTGATCACTTCACCGACGCTGCGATCGATGTTATTTACAACATCTGAAATTATAAATTGTTTATCAAGTGTACCAACTATAATATATGACTAACTACAGATATAATGTCAATATTTTCAAAACTGTGCATGCTGTAATCTTAAAGGTATTCGGTAGATTCATCATCTACATAACAATAAGTTTAATCACTTGTCAAGGTCAAACAGTGTGGACATGAAGATAAATTAAGATTGAACATTCAACTTCAATGTTAGTTTTAACTTTAATTTATCGGAGTGTGAATAAATTGGACAATCCATACCACCATGGTTGTAGTGGAAAGTACTTTTAGAAACTGAATATGTTTTGTTTTTTTGTTGAAAACGCCTACTCACTAGCATAAAGGCGTCTGTCAGAATTGGCGATGTGCATATTGTTGACAAACGAATGGAGGGGCGGCTGCAGATGTCCTCCAGAGTTCCCTGCATGGGGCGCGTTGTGGGTCATGTGCAGAAACAGTGGCTGGGATACGTTGTGATGGTGGATAACTGGAACAAATGGCTAAATATTAGAAACAGAAAATGTTTATCTCCCCTTGCGGTGCGGGAATCGAACGAATAAACGAACGATACGGGAACGATAACTTGCGGTTAGTTCATTTGGAAGATACGTGAAGGTCGTGGGTTCGATTCCCGCGCCGTAAGGAGATATAAAAAAAATCTGTTTCTAATATTTAAAGTTTGCTAGTACGGCGTAAAGTACTATAAAAATAAAAAATGGCAAAATTCATTAAAGATCATTACTTTATCTTATCGCAGATTACTTTACAAAATGCTCCATAATTTACGACTGTCATTATGTGTTGTACTGTTTTATGTTTGTTATTTTTACCCTTTTGAGTTATTTTTCCTTTTTTTAATTTCAAATGTTACTAGCGTAAGCGTAGCGCTAACATAAGATTGGCATAAAATCAATTTAATCTGATTCTAACAATATAAAGCCACAAATATTTTACGCATGCTGTGTTTATCTGTAAGGTTGTACTCTTAGATTTAGTTTTTCTTCCTACTTGCATCTCTTACTCATGAAATATTGTATCAACTGTTGATAAACCTTATTAAATAAATAAAATAAATTACCAGTGCTGATGAAACTTATGTGTACCTATTGCTAGTAAATACTACTTCTAGAGGTAGTGCTATGATTTTAATTCATAATAGAAGTTAACAGTGGCGATTTTTAGATCATGACTCATTGACTACATATTTGTACCATGGAAATGAATGAATTTCAACTATTGCAAATTTCACAATTCTTCGAAGCCAAAAAGTACATATGTTCACACGTTAGTCATATGATTAACAATCTAATAATATATATTGCCAATGATAGAATCCCTGAAAACAGTAAGTATAGTCATCCAGTCAACTAAATATGGACAGATTACGACCCAACACAGTAGCGAAAAATAGCTATTGCTTCATATCATATCATCTTCACAGATCCTTCAAAACAAATTAAAAACAGTTCAATTATCTATAGGTAGGTAATTTCATTGTGTTGCTATTTTTTAAACTGGTATCTTATGCTGATTACGGAACGTAATTTTAGTGCTGTAGGTACCTAACGTTTTTTGATATTATTATCTACTGACGGGAACATTCTACATTATTTTGAAGCTAATTTTAATAAGCTCTGCAGTTTGGAAAAATTGGTATTCGTTTATTATAGGACATCTCTTGATTTTAATTAAGGTTGTGGGCGTTTGTTAACTTACTTTTAAGCGCTCTATCCGTGAGAGCATCAACGATGTATCGCTGTTCTTGTTCCTGTGGGATGTCGTTATCGTAAAGGTCCAACCCATACAATATCCTTCCATCAGGCCACTGAAAAAGATACAATTAAACAAAATAGTTGCTTGACATTTGAAGACCCTCCTTATTTCATAAGTATTCATGGACCACTGTTCAAGAACATTTATTATCTAAAATAAATTTAAATTTAACTAAGTCCGCATTCATTTTCTATTTCATACTAATTAGTTATCTAATTCAAAGAAAAACAAACATCTGTAAAAAATATCAAATTTTTTACTAAGGATTCGCCTTCTGCAAGTGGGCCTAAATTAATAATTAGTGTTTTAATTTTAAACCAATTCAGCACACACTCCAGGTGCGATTTTGGAGCACAAAATTCTCGATAAGGAGCCAAAATTATATGACATGTATGTCTTAAATCTTATCTACTAGAATTTATCCAAGATCCTACCCTTGAAGAGAGGCTTGGACAAGGCAAATATATCAATATCATTAAATGATTTATTGTAAATTTCGGTAGTTCGAGTGAAGTACTCATTTTTGCAGTATTTGTTACGGCTACCTGGTATGTTGAAAAGTTTGGCTCTACAACTACGAGGGGGACGATTCGGGATGTGAAATTTAATTAACGAAGAAAGTGCGGGGCAATCTACATTTGAGTTCGCTACGTCATGTAGGAAAGACAAATCCAACATGGTACTCCTGCTTTCGAGGCTAACGAGACCATAGAACTTACATGCTTCATCATAAGATGGAAACCATTTTTTTGCTTTAAAAATCAGGTGTTTTATGAATATCTTCTGAATCCGTTCAATTTTATGCTTATGTACTGAATATTGCGGGTTCGAGACTATGCTAGCAAATTCCAAGTGACTCCTAACGTAGGCATAGTAAATTACTTTCAGGCAGGAAATATCTGTGAACGATTTGCAGGTTCTCATAAGAAAGCCCAAATTTTTATAGGCTTTGTCCACTATGCAGTCGATGTTTTCAGAGAGCACGAGTCCGCTGTCGAGCTTCACACCGAGATCACGAACAATGTCAGTTTTATTAATGAAGTTGCCGTCTATTTTGTAATTAAAATTTATAGATTTTTTCTTTCTAGAAAAAGTTATATGCATACACTTCTCAATATTGACATTAATCCCATTACACTTGTAATACTCTAATAGACGACTAATGTAATTTCCAACAGTCCTCTTCCGATTTAATTTCTAGAAATACCTTCTTATTATCTGCATACAGCAATTTCATTTAAATTTTATTCAAAACATATAAAGAAAACAACGTCCTATGTCATATAAGTATGCGTTATAAAGTAAGGGACCTAAATGACCCCTGTGGAACACCAGAAGGAACCATGACATAGTCAGACTTGTGTACTCCGACTACAACAGCTTGCCGCCTTTAGTGACGTAGGAAGTAACCCATCGAAACAGATCACCGCTAATACCAAGTGCATGCAGCTTCCTCAAAAGAATCGCGTGATCTCCACGATCGAAAGCTTTTTCGAAGTCCGTATAGACCACGTCGACCTGAGATCGTCGTTCCATGCAATTTAAGACGAAATTTAAAAGTTCGCTTAAATTTGTATTAACAGAACGTCGCTTTAAGTTTATTGTTGTTTTTTTTTTAGTACACCTAATATTCTAATCAGCCCGTATTGCAACACACGATGAAGGTTGATGAAACATTGCTTTGAGATAAATGGAGACAGGTAGGTGATTTTTAAAGCTATCATATTTTAAGGATTCCGTTGCTAACAAGAAACCCTAAAAAATAGTTAACTCTCATATCAGCCTGTTTATTGGGTTATAGCGGTGTGATGAGGCAATCTCAACCAGACATGTAGGTAATGGAAAAAATTTAACGTACCTATTTAAACCCATTTTAATAAAAAAATACTTTTTCCTTCAAAAATATGTCATGTATGCCATTTTATTTGCTTTGAAGCAAGCATTATTTTAATGTTCAAACTACTTTTGGGCGCATAAAATAGACTGTACTCGTATATAACGCCCTTATTAGTTCAAGCTAGAGTAAAAAATGACTCCCACATTTTACGTTACGAATGCAAATAATCTGAAATCTTTTATATTCAATAAAATAAAATAAAATTTAATTATTAATATTATATTTTATGAATAAGCGATCATAATATTGAACAGCATCATTTTTGCCCGATACGTTCTTGCTCGGTCAATGTCCATCTGATACCTATCTCATATAGCACAAAATTAACAATTCTAACTAGCCCGCATTGAATGATTCTTACTTTACAATATAATTTGAAAACCAATGTTACTATTGCGTAAACAGATCAAATCTCATCGAGATCTAGTTTTAACCTTTTTAAGTAAGTTGATAAGTGAAATATTAGTTAAACCCATTTGCTGCGGTAGCTAGCAATGAACTCAGTATCTATGCAATAAATGGGTAGTAGGTATGCCGTGCAAACAAACTTGCCAAATATTTTGTTTCCAGTCTTCAAAGGAAAGCAATTAATTTACAATTTAAGCGAGTAACATTATCAGTCGTGCTTTTGGACCAATCCAAATTATCCAGTACTGATATCACGAAATCAGTGTCGGAATAATTGTCTTGCGACTAATGATGATCGTTTACAATACCTTCTTTACCAGGAGGGCGCACACTGGAGAGCAAACATATACAAGTAAATGCAGTTATATACTAGGTCTTCTGCGCACGACATAAGGGTGGTGCAAAGTCCAAAGTATATGTATAGTCTGACGTGCTTTTGATCGTATAGTCAGCATCTTTAGTTGCCGAACAACTCAGTACCATGTCACATTAAGGTAACTGTCTATTTGACTTACTCGGACACGCTGACGTTTACTGTGACAAGGTATTAAGGTGTATACGAACTAATAATGTTGACTGTACTACGCGCCACTTAACAAACGGAGACTCAGATGCACCCCAGTTGTTTTGACAGCTGTCGGTTAAATAGGTACGATACATTATCGTAATTAGCTAGCAACAGTTGAATCTTACGTGCCCGTTAAAGTTAAGTTGGTGTAACTTACTGACCCAACAAGTTTCTCGCTAAAAGGAAATAAAGTAAAAAAGTTGGTGACTTTTACTACAAAATTATTAGATAAATAGAGTTTACAATACTGTTTTTTAATTCAAGGTTCGATTATGATTTGTTTGTTTTTGTATTAAAAGCCTTAGCCTCACGCTAACGTACTTAGTGATAAGCAGGTAGGTAGATATTCTACCTTGCTAATTATTTTACCTTGTTAATCAAGCGGAAAAACTAAGCGGAAGACGCAAATAAAACCATAATTAAAATTTCATCATAATCAGAACAGGGTTTTAACTGGCTTTTGTACAGTAGTGTAGTAAAAACTGTTATTTTTATTTAGGACTGATCAGCGATTATCCTCTAGGTATCTCACCTGTTGGTTAACTTTGACGAGGCTGTGGGTAAAGCTTGCTGGGTTAACTTTGTTTTGTAGATACCATAAGAATATTCAATAGGTAACAGTCTTCTAATCTGCTAGAATTAAGAAGCATTTTCAAGGGAGAGCATTTTTAAGAGAAGTAGTAGTTGAACTGGAGCAGCCTGACTGGTGAAATATCTCCACATTACAGGAGACCGCAGCTAAACAACAATCACTTCAGTGTTGTTATGTTCCTGCGTGTGAGTAAGGTTTCCAGAGCTCCTGGGGAATGCTACATTAGTAGCAGGGGTCAAGCCTCCAAGGTAAGGACGACAAGATAAGTAACAGCTTTATTATGCTGCACTGTCGCCCTTAAGCTAGGACCTCATTACCACTTAACATCAGGTGCGATGAGGTCAATCATGAAGTGTAATATAAAAAGTAAATGCGTAGCGAATGCGTTGAGGGTGGAAAACGGATGGAAGACTTACCGTCTCAACTTTATTGTAAGTGTAGTAGTCAATGAAACCTCCTCTCATGCCGTAGTGGGAGTCGTACCCTCGTGAAGTAGGAAGGTACTCAGGACGGGACATGCCTACATGCCACTTGCCGACTAGATGCGTGGAGTAACCCAACTCCTTCAGGTAGGACGGAAGAAGCCTCTCTGTGAGGGGTATTCCGCGGTCCTCCGAGTTAAATAGTGGGAGACCATGCATACCTGGAAAATGAGGCGTCCATTTAATTCAGTGTATAACCTATGGTCCACGGTCTACTGGGAACCGCAGAAGCAATCGCTTCTCTCCCTCTGAGAGATTTACGTATAACTGACATGGATTAGAAAAACTCCTTAGCCAAAAATGGATATCAATTGGGTTCTGTTAAATTGTTTATTTGTTGGAATAAATGACACCTACATAACAGTAAGCAAATATATTTTTACAAAAAAATAACATTAATAATTTAATATTAATAGCATCGATCAGATTAAATCTAAGTTAATTAATTTAATTTTGCGTTAAGCAATCCAAATCAGACTGTACCGGATGTTTAAAATATCCTTAGCAATGTTAAAGATACGTTATGCATGTTTTAATATATTACTATTTTTAAACATAATTATATTTATAATATATAATATATATATAAATATAAAATATATAAATATTGGACAACATCGATGTTACGGACAGAAATAACAAGATATTCCGATTAAAATTATATTCACAAAATCACTTATAAGTACAAAAAATAGGGAAAAAAAAACCACAATCGAAACCCCGTTGCTAGCCGAACAAATTACACACACGATAACAACTGCCTAGCAACGGGGTTGCCAGATCTGTCGCCAACATTTCTCCCCCCTGGTAAGACATGAAAGTCTTACCAATGAAGATATAAGTTATGGCGACAGATTCAACTTGTCATGTCCGGGGTACACTTTCACAACTCTACCGCGAGGCCAAATGCCATGAGGCAAATTTGAGTCGCAAATCAGAACTATATCGCCCACTATCAAATTCTGATGTCCATCTGAACAGGTGCCTCGCGGTAAGAGGTTGGGAACGTATTCCCTTATCCACCGAGCCCAAAACATGTCAGCTAACCGGCTGGCTTTCTTCCACCCCTGTCTGCTGATTAAATCTGCCTCGGACGTCTCTGGTGACGGTAAACACGATGACACTCCTAGCAAAAAATGGTTTGGGGTCAGGGCTGGTTCATCGTCGTGAGACACAGGAACCTGAGTCAGAGGCCTCGAGTTCACCACCTGCTCGATCTCCGCCAAGAGTGTCACCAAAACTTCCTCTCTTGGCGCTCGTTCTTTGAGTGAGCTTGATAGTCCACGCTTGACGGATCTAACTAAACGCTCCCAGACTTCCCCCATTGATGGAGACGCAGGCGGAATAAACTGCCACTCAACGCAGTTGGAAGCGGCAAAGTCCAAAATTAGCGAATGTTCCATCGAGGCCCAAGCTTCTTTGAGAATTCTGTTCGCGCCGACAAATGCAGTCCCGTTGTCGGACAATATTTTTACAGGGCACCCTCGGCGAGCGATAAACCTCCTAAGAGCCATGATTGCGCTATCCGCTGTCAAACTGCCAACCACCTCCAAATGAATTGCTCTTGTAACGAGACAAGTGAACAGAGCCACATATCTTTTTTCTCTGCTTCTCTTGACGGCAACATCTATGGGGCCAAAATAGTCTAACCCTACAAACGAAAATGGGTGGTGGTGATGTTGTAATCGTTCCGGAGGAAGATCACCCATAGGCGGAACTTTCGGGTTCGTTTTTCTGAGACGGCATACCTGACATCTGGCAGCAATGTGTCGAACTGTTGGTCTCAGATGTAATATGGCATATTTTTGGCGGAGCTCATTTACAACGGTCTCATTGTTGCCATGTAAAGCCCAAACGTGGTATTTTTGGATAAGCAGCTTGATAATTGGATGCCGACCGTCCAAAAGGATAGGATTCCGGACTTCAGGCATCACTCCAGAAATAGAGCCAATTCTCCCATGCACCCTCAACAAACCATTATCATCCAATTTAGGAGTAAACTTGCACAGACGACTCCTCTTCGAAAGATTGTTGCCTTGTGTTAAGCAAGCAAGTTCTTTTACCAATTAAAGAAGGACGAAGGACCTCGATGTTACGGACAGAAATAACAAGATATTCCGATTAAAATTATATTCACAAAATCACTTATAAGTACAAAAAATAGGGAAAAAAAAACCACAATCGAAACCCCGTTGCTAGCCGAACAAATTACACACACGATAACAACTGCCTAGCAACGGGGTTGCCAGATCTGTCGCCAACAATCACATACATTGCTCTGATTCTGTGGTAAGTAGCTTAAGCACTTGTGTTACAGAAATCAGAAACAACGACGGTACCACAACACCCAGACCCGAGACAATATGGAAAAGTTCGTTTCCCATATTGACCCGACCGGGGATCAAACCCGGAACCTCAGAGATGGCAGTCGCCAAAGTCAGGCCCGCTCGCCTCTCGGCTACGGAGTATAATCAATTCACATAGGTCAGACATCTTTAACTAGTCATTAATTATATCCGTAATGAAAGAGACAAAGCAAATCGTTCTCTTTTTTTAAGATTATTAGTTGTTACACACATCCACATTTAACTATTAAGAGCAGCCCTGTAATAATGACAAAAATGTTATGTATCATCTATACTATAATTTGTAATATAAAATATATATATTTTTTACTAAAAAAATATATACATATTTTTTATATTACACTTCAAGATTGACCTCATCCCACCTGATGTTAAGTGGTAATGAGGTCCTAGCTTAAGGGCGACAAGTACAAGATAGTAAATCTGTTACTGGACTTGTCGCCCATCCCTTGAAGGCTTGACCCCTGCTACTAATGTAGCACCCCCAAGAGCTCTGAAAACCTTGCTCAAACGCAGGAACACAACAACACAGAAGTGATTGTTATTTGGCTGCGGTCTTCTGTAAGGTGGAGGTATTTCACCAGTCGGACTGCTCCAGTTCGAGCGATAAATCGCTATGCCCTATCCCTCTCTTAAAGTTATTATAAAGTTAAAGAGTTTGTTTATTTATCTGAACGCGCTAATCTCAGGAACAACTTGTTCGAATTGAACAAATATTTTTGTATTCAGTAGTCCATTTATCGAGGAAGGCTATATGCTATATTATTATTACGCTGCGACCGAAGAATCAGTGGAAAAAGCGGCGATAGTACACGTGGGAGTCCCGACGAGTCCAGGGCCGGCGTTAGGGTGGCACGCGGTTGGGCAACAGCCCAGGGCGCTCGGACTTGAACGGGCGCTAGAAAATTACCCTGAGATACCCAGATATATTCCCGAAAATAGATGTATTGGAATACGCTTTTACAGGGGCGCTGGCGGAAATTCGTCCAGGGCGCCTGGACGCTAGTTGATAATACACATTTTAATTGTCACTCTTATCATAAACTTTTGTCGGAAAATTATAGTCAGTAAGTAAGTATATAACTACTTTGAAAGTATACGATTAGCTCCATCTTTACTTGGGTTTAATTAATAATAATCATATTTTTACTAATTATTCATATTGATACCTATCATGCCTATAGTTTTGAACAATTTAAATAATCCTTGCGAAACTACTTCTTCAAATTACGTTGTAAATATGTTAAAGTGTTGAAAATATGACGGAAGATTTTTTATAATTCATTTAATCAAATAATTTAACTGCACGATGGCATTGAACAATACTGCCTGACTTTCTCACTAGTTAGTTAAAATTAAATCATAAAGCGTACCAAAATTCAGTTATCAATTGTGGAACCACTTTACAAACCTATTCATGCAAATGATTTCATTTTCTCGTAATATATAACACAAGTAAAAATGATAAATGCATCAATTCTCACACCAGTCGACTCGTCGCAACTACTTTCGAAAGAAGGTACGTTAGCCTACAATTAAGATTTTTCACCGTCTCTATGTTATGGTTATGAGCAGTATATTGGAGATTATTGACCCTAAATTGCACTACCTATTCCTATCACTGGTTATTTATGAGTATTACTT
Organism: Glyphodes pyloalis; assembly: GCA_037074685.1. NCBI lineage: Eukaryota > Metazoa > Arthropoda > Insecta > Lepidoptera > Crambidae > Glyphodes > Glyphodes pyloalis. Next base: position 6,979,525 of record JAYKKO010000008.1, read on the forward strand.
ACAACTAATATCCAACTGCAGGTTGGTTGATTGTACATATCCCATAAACAGACATAATTTTTTTTTGTAAGATCTGTCGTTTATTATCTATCTTTCAAGTATTTTGTAAATTTTCAAGATGACCAAATGATTGACGGGAATCGCATAGTACCTACTGATTAAACATACTCGTGCCATAGAAACTATAAGATCCCGGTTACTATAAAGATAAGGTCATCAGCACATTAAGGTAAAAACTTACAGTTCGATATTAGTTCTTATGCCGATGCCATAAGGGCGGTGCAAAGTCCAAATTCTGACGTGCTTTTGCTCGTACATTTAGGTTCTTGACAAACACAATCCTCCTTCTAAAGCAATCGAGTAGGGTAACTTACCTAATCTCATAGGGTATTTTCCAGTAAGAAGCGCAGTCCGCGCCGGTGTGCACACTGCTTCACTGTAATATTGCTGCAGGATCACACCGCGATAGGCGAGCGCGTCTATGTTGGGAGTCAGTATTTGATCCGAACCGTGGAACGAAACGTCATTCCAGCCCTGAAAATAATATAATTTACAACCATAAAAAAAAAAACTTTGAGTAATTTTTAATTCTAATTACTTAATTTTTCTACATTGCAAAGGTACGTCGCATTCAGAGTTGCTGCACACCTTGTCACATTAAGCCTACGCGTAACATAGTATATTAAACAGTTTAATACAAGGTACTAAGATTCCAGTGAGAGACCAGCCATTTCTGATGACGATCGTACTTGTTTTACGAACACTTGTGTTGTGAATATATAGAATAAAAAATATTTTTATTTTATTTAGCGCTTCTGCAATAGTACACACTGTAAGACTAAGGGCTCTATGATATATCTCACGTCATCATAAAGACATGGGCTAAATGCGTCTGTGCTAACAAACCTAAGCTATATGTTTGAATAATCCGATACGGATTTTCCTTGACCGGGAATCGAACCCAAAGATCATACGAGTACTTAAATCACACAAGCACGTAACCGCTAAATTTCAATTGTAAAGAGTACTTTACTAGTCCGGAGACGATTATTCGCATGGTATACTATTAATCATATTATTTACCTTTTTTAATAAATTTGATCATAGGTCATTTTGAATTATAGTTTGCAGCAAAAGCTAGGTAGCTTTATCAAAATTTGCAAAAATCCTAATACTACTACTAGTAGATACCGAACTATTTCTTTGTATAATAGTATTCTGTCTTTATCTAAGCGCACATTACGTAAATTAGTCGCCTATGTAGCTATAATTATTATTTCAATACATTGCGTGGAAGCGACTGAGGTCTAGGTAACCGCGTCTTTTTAATTACCTACAATATTAATTACCTATTACGCCAACCGTAAAATGTCTACTTACAATTTTAACTTTGTGCAGTCAGGGCCAAAAACAATAAGGCATGCAACAAATTGATTTCTAGAAAAAGGGTGAGATCATATTCACTGTGTAACCCAATTTTAAGACCGCAAAACCTAGGCATATAGACAGCTGTCTTAACAGACAAACGACGACGATTTGATGTAAAGTAAATAGCCCAAGCATTTATTTTATAGAAACCAACACCAATGATGATGTGATGACACGCTAGACCGAAACAAAGTTGGCTTAATTTTTACTTCTAAAAGTTCTAAAACTCACTGGCCTACTTAGTGTAGTGCCAAAGAGAATCAAATCATTCACAGACTTATGCTCCGTTTTCTTTATTTTGTCGTTAACCATAAATACATTGCAGTGGAAGTAGTAGAGATTTTTGTTTCATTTTTGTTTCAATTACAATATAAACATGTTCTGGTGGGAAACGAACCCACAATCCTTCTACCAGAATCCTGGGACAATAGGCACAAAAATTTGCCACCAGACTAGTCACGGTCATGGCAAAAATAAGAATTAAATCCGGTTCTGATAGTTTTAATACAATGCTCTAAATTGTTTAGCTCTTAAGTCACTTTCAAACAAGGCAATGTAAATTGGTTAGTTTTAATCTAAACGTTGCAATTAAAATGTACGATCATATCTGGTGTTTTTTATAGTTCATATTATTATTATGCTTTTTATTAAAACTAAGCGCGAATTAAAAAAAATAATTACCATGTCATCAACCATTATAAAAACTATATTCGGCTGATTTTGGGTGCATCCAGGCCCGATTATCACTATTATTATCGCCCACCATTGTAGCCTGAAAAATAAATAATAATTCCATTTGAAAATTTAATAGCACTTCAAAATAACGAATAGGTAGATATAGTTCGTTTTACGTAAGACTTCATATTTTTCCGAATTACGCAGACACTGGTTTCAAGAAACAAAAAGGAATAGTATTCTATTTTATTTCTGGTATGTTCTGTAAAATATACTTAAATTGAATATAAATCAAATTAGGTAGCTTTGATATCACTAATAATAAAATAATTCGTGCCTATAATATAACTATAAAATATTACCTAAAATTACTTTTGAACATTTAGTACAGGTACTTATTACTGCTGGAATACGTCTTATTTTCACAAGAAAGTTCAAATTAAATTTAAATTTTTGAGCACGCCATTTGTAAACGGCGAATTCACTTAAAATGCCTGCTATATTTACACGGGCAGGGCCGATTTGCATATTTCAATAATCATAGTAAAAAATTATGAATATAAAGGTATTTCAATGATCCAGAACCTTTTCATCAATAGAACACGTCTTGTCGTTGACATTAAATCAGCACCGTTATGCAAGGCCAAACTAGCCGTCGAATCGTTGTGAATTAAATTAGATTACGCGGAGACAGATAACATTTTTGCTAATGCTCCCCTAATCTCAGACAGTAGGTACACACAAATAAACACCTAGGCACCCGGATTGGTGACTGCATAATTTTTTTTAACTAACTGGTGCTAAATTTAGTACCCAGTTGTTTAAGTTTTAAATGTGTATGTAGGCTTGCTCTGGCAACAGAGTCCCGCACACACCACATCACATCCCTCAGGCACAGATATTATAATTCTATACCTCGGGTAACGGTACGGTGCATTAGGCATTTCCCCCCACCGAAAAAAAGTTGTTTTGCTGGACTAAAGATTACAGAGAGACTAAAGGTCAATTATTCGGACCAATACAGTTTTCAGAAAACCGGTTGTTTTTTGCCATAAATGTTGGACAACATCACATACATACGCTCTGATTCTGTGGTAGGTAGCTTAAGCACTTGTGTTGATAATAAGACCTACTTATTGCTTAAAATCTTTAATAATCACTTGAAGGTGGAACTGCTTCAGAGCGATTTTTAGGACTGGTCTCTTTCAAACCTAGTCAAGACGATCTAAGCAAGTAGGTAATTTTTTCAGAAGACGTACACCTAGAACAACAAAGGCATAACACGAACACTACTTTTAAAGGAGAGCGAAAATGTGTATTTTTTTACTGCTTAAATGATTAATGTTATTTATGTATTTTTATATATCATTAAATAGAAGCCTTTAAATGAGATTTTTATTTCTCTATGACAAACTTTTTCCTTAGATAAAATTTTAATTTAAAAAAAAAATCGTGAGTACTACCCTTCTTACTCTTTAATTGAATTTAGTGTGTGTAATTATTATCTTTTTATTTTCATTATCTGAACTTGCTGTTATTGAGGTGCTAATGGTAGCATCAGTTAATAAGTCGCTGGGATAGATAGTTAACTTTCATCTATCGTTATTAATTGCGAAAGTTTTAGTAAGGTTCCCGAATAAAAAAAATATGGCCTACGTCACCCGTACAGTGTAGCGTCCTAAGAGTTAAATAATATTCTAATTGTTTAATCAATCCAATATTTACTCTTCATAAAATTCATTCTCTTCATCTATTTCTTGGTATTATTCTTACTCTTGGATAATTTTTAGCCTATCTCAGCCTTACTACCTAGAAGATAAGCGGTAATCCGGTTGATGGACTGTATTATTATAACTGGGTGATAAGGACAGTAAGAAATAAAAGGTTAACTGGATACTGATAGCTTAGATAATGACACTTGAAGAAATTTGGTCCCAGCAAAACTTAATACCTAATCGTGTTTTTTTAAATAGTCCTTTTTCATATTGAAATGAGACAAAATATTTAAATAAATTTCGACAAAAAAGAATTAACTTTAAAGAAAATAACATTTTGTATTAATTAGGATAGAAATAACATAAAACAAATACTAAATAAATAATTAGCGTAAATAATACAAAAATATTTTTGGAAGATTTTTACCTACCTACCTCTATTATTATTGTTAAATACCTATTTTTTGGGAAATACCTACGAGACACTAATTTGTGATTTTCAAACCCTATTTTAAGTGTATCTATATTTGTAGTAACTTGTAATCAAAGAAATAAAAAATACGAATTAGCAAACTTTACTTGAATTAAATTTAGTTGATGAAGTACAAAGTCAAATTTCCTATAAAATAAAACAAAAAATATGTTTAAAATCGTAGTAATTCAACGGGTAGTAATCATATATTTATAAACGATATAGCAATAAATATATGTACTCTCTTGACCGATTTATATGTATGCTTAATAAAGGATATATGCTAATACGACATGGGGTAAGTAAATACTCGTTCACACAAAACTGGTTCTTGATAATTACAGAAGAACAGCCAAACAATTACAGCTTTTCATGACAAAAGATAATTAAAATAAAACAGTCTTTTATTTTTAATATCTTTTGTTATCTGAATGATTTCTGAATCTATCTCTCTATTTTTCTTTTTCTACATTAGGTACATCTCTCAAGTGGGTATACAGGTAAAAAGCGTTTTTTGTATTTTTTTCTGCGATAGTTAGGTACTTACTTGCCTTGGCATTTTACCTTATTTTGTTTACTTTTATTTGACCATAAAAAAAAGTCATTTATAATCTAGTTCATAATGTATAGTATGTAAACACATATAAAAAAAATATTTACATTTTATTTCGTTTATATAAGTTAGTTTTATTCATTTTATATATCAAAACGTTCTCCAAAGGTGAATAATTATCCACAAAATAAAAAAAGAAACTTAAATATGTTATCAATAAAATAAGGGATCTAAAAAAGTTATCATTGATTATGATTTTGGGGGTGACTATGGTTATGAAAATGCTAGTCTAATAAGTGTTTTTACTTTTATTTAAAGTTAAACTCGAAAATTTAAGTACTATTTATACACGTCCAAGAGAATTGCGGCACCAATTGGTACTTAAAAAAAATACTTTCCCAAAAACCGCACGTGCTAAAACACTTACCAAATTATGCACTTACTACACTTCATCCTATATGTCAAATGACTAAAAAGCGGCAACATGTACACTTTTAATTAATCCACCCGTTACGCAGGTACCGTATCACTCATTTGTTGTAAACAAACATTTTCAGTTCATCGCCGATCACAGGGTTCACATTCATTGAAAACTAAAGTTTTCAACCCTATTCCACCATTCATTCATAGATCGAACAATCGATCTCTCACAATTTTTATTAATTTTTTTTTTCATAGGAAGTTAAAGAAAGGTGATGACCGACCCACGCGACCGTTGAAACGAAACAACCCGCTGAATTTGCGAGAGGCTGGACTCGATTATGAAATGATCACACGCACAGAAACGTTCAAGGTCTTGATATTGAACTAGTGAATGAAATGCGTAAGACGGAATTCCCCTCTAATGGCACAAAACTTTAATCGATTTAATTCGGTCATTAAAAATAAAAGCTTGATTTAAACAAAGTCGCTTCCCGCTGTCTGTCTGTCCCTATTTATGCTTAAAGCAACGGAACGGATTGTGATATGTTTTTTTTCCAAAGGTAGAGTTTTACAAGTCAAAGGTTTATATGTAATATATATGTCTCATATAAAATAAAATGCAGTCATCACAGATATAATAATATTATTAAATCTGTGGATGTCGTAAATAAACACAAAATATTTCTACTTTCATTTTAAATGCAAGCTGAACACTACAAGACAGATCAAAATAATGTAGTACTATACCTAAAAAATACCTACAAAAAAGTATGTCTGTCTAAACCTATCGTAGATATCTCTACTCATAATAACTAAGTACTTTTAGCCTTGACTTTTTACAAGAAAAATATAAGCGATTTTAACAAATTTAGCATAATTCATAATAAAGTAACTTCACTATATTGTTTATTTAATGTAGATGAACATGGGCCTTTTCGGATATTAAAACGCAGTGACATAGCGGTTAAATATTTTGTAGAATATTTACGTAGTATCAGCATTTCACCCAAGGAAAAGGGTAGCGAGTAAAATTTAAATGTAAGTACGTCCTAAAACTTGTGAGGTCTATAAATTGTTATATTAGATAATGGAAAAAGCGTCCTACGTCAATCCTATTGACATCTAAGTGACATCTCAGGACTCTAGTCAGAAGAAACGAGGTATTAGATTAAGTTCCCACAGAACTCCCAAAATTGAATACCTACAAGTATCATCCGCAAAATCAGACACACACATCCAAGAAACCGGCTTGCAGCCGTACACATCCATATTGTTTTTTGTCGGTTAAAACTCTCAATTCTCATTATCTTTACACGGGAAAAAGAGTACCTACAGAAAATGAATCCGGAGGGATTTCCCATTTTCTAAAAACCTGCCGCGACAATTACAAACACAACAAAAAATGTGCCAAATTTATCGGCGAGAAGTGATGTGCGATATAGGAATAAACATTTTTATAGAATTTTACACAACACTTTTTTATCATTAAAATGTACCTACTTAAATAAAAAAAGGTCTAGTCTAGTTAAATATAATAATAGCTTAGTTTTTTTTTCTTTTTTTGGCTGTGGAAAATGCTTGGCGCACCGTACCGTCACCCGAGGGAGGTGACGGCGTGTGTGGGACTCTCTTTCCCTTAGAAGGGCAGGCCTACCCACTAAAACCCCCCAGGGGACCTTATCGCCTTAATGGTAATGCCAGGATTTTTTTTTAAAACCACCACCGCCTAGTGACAAATGTACACAATAAGTAGGCACACTAATTTCTTCATATTGAATCCTCCAATTATTTTTAAATCAAAGGCTTAATGGATACCAATGATAACTTACAACAGAAATTAATACATGCTTAATATAATAAATTTAAGCCGTCGTTCCGGCTGCAAGAGCTTTGCGATTATAAAGCAAGACATATTCCATCAAGCAAGCGTTTTTCAGCTTGCCCGATGGCGATGAAGTGGCTATTTGCAGCTATCATTAATAGTCCATTGTAGTTAAAGGGTAGCAAAAGGTGTCCAGAGGCAGCCTATTTGGTCTCTTCCATGAACCTGATATTTGTAAAAATTTTCGCAATGAGACTTTTTTTAAGTTAGGTTAGAACAGTGAAAAAAAAAACCAAACAAAGCGCGAGCCGAGCGAGCGAAGCAAGCGTGTTACGGCATTGAAGCGCCCAATCTATAATACGATCAAAAAATTGGTTAAGTGGTAGAAAACTAATATCTTTCCAAAAAATCTTCAACTTAGTTTAACTTTTTAGATACCAATGTTTTTGCGATCGAACTCAATTGGGAAAAACATTGAGGAAATAAGATGCCGCTATGTGCACTGTAGCGCAACGTTTCACTTCATTAATGGAATAAGTGTTGTTTTGAAAGTTAGTGATAAGATGAGGAGGTAATTAAATAAATTTAAAATGTATATCTTTTTACATTTGCCAAAATATCATTACATACATTATCTCTGGGACAGTCAGGAAATTGTCTGAAAGGTTTTAAAATTCAAGTTATTTGTTTAAATGCCCTGCGTCAAATAAAAGACCCATACAATATTCTATTTTAAACTATTGCGTCAAAATCTAATCAATCAAATTATCCGTTGCAAATCTGCTATGTTAGGACGACCCAAAACCACATCTCACATTAACATCCAATAACTATCATATCACAAAAAATAAAACATAACAAAAAATTTAAATTACAATTGATGACTAAAGCAAAAAATGCGATTAATAGATAGCATTACCAATGTCTATGTACAGTCAAAAGCATTGAGACTAAGTTCTTTCGACTTTATGCCGCCATTAAGTATGACGTAGCCTTATGGCTATGTCCTTATGGACTAATATCGAACTGCAAGTGTTTACCGTGATTTGTTATTGACTGTACCCTACTAGATGACATTTTTTAACATACGATACCGAGTTTTAGGGTTGAGTACAGATACTAACTCACGATATTCATATGGCTGAGAAATATTTATATTTTTAAACGTGTAGGTAGAAATATCTACTATTTAGCGTGCATAATTTTGAAAGGGCTTAGTTACTACGAAGTGTGATTATAATTTAGTAAAATATTCAAAATACGTATTGTAAATAGCGGGTTATCGCATGCAGTTTGGGAGACTGATATAAAACTTCTATAGTCAAAATCAGAGCAGTGATGATTTTTTACTAAAAGAAATGAGTCTAATGATTGACTCATTTCTTTCGAGAAAATAAAAACATATCTACCCTCCAAAATTATTATAATGGAATAATAGATTTTATGATACTATAATTACATTTAAACTCGTTTACACTCGTATACAAATCATTTTAAACGCAGTCATCTTAAAAACCCTTCTCAACTTAATATTATAACTTAAATAGTTTCAACTTGGACGAATAATTAAAGCAAAGAGTATGTCACGATTATGACATTAGGCAACAAAGTCAGACTCCTATTTATTTTGTATTGTTTTTCTTAAGATCAGGTTTAAAATAAAAAGCGTAGCTTATAATTTATAATTACTCGTACTTTTGCCAGAGTCTATAATATGTATCTACCTATATGACTTGTTGTTTTGTCGTCTATAGGTTTGTCAAATTTACTAAGTTACTTCAAGTTCAATAAGACAGCTATGATAGTAATAGATAATTAAGATTTATAAACTTTTTTTTGTACCTCAGGTGCAAAGTGAAAAAGTTCACCTTGATGTTTCAAGGCCGATGTGCCACTTATAGCCGTGGCCTGTAGCCTGCGTGAACTCAATGACGACAATATATTGACTTTATTTCACTACAATCAGCCGACCATGACGACCTTTCAATAGAACTGCATACAGTACCTAACTCTCAAGATTGACCTCAAACTTTAGGTGATCGAACGATCCGTAATAACATCATAAACGAACTTGCATCCTCACGTAAGTAGAGAGTTAAGAAATGCAATGATTTTCATATTTTGTCCGAGTCGACATACAATTACTCCTTTGGAAAAGTTTTCGTAAAATAATAGTGCTAATTAATGACTTACAAACAACGTCTTTAAAAACCACTTAAACATCAATTACCTATATACATACAATTTTTGGAATTCTAAATTACCATAATTTTCCTTAATATGGGTTTATAAAATCGGGTATTTCCTTCTCACGTCATTCAATTTAAAACAAAAAAAATATTTCTACTTCTAATGCATAAGTCTAGGGAAACGATACAATTATTGAGTGCAATGTAGGTAAGCATTCTCAGGAAATATTTAAGTAACCGTCTTTATGGGTAGGAATATCACATTCCTTAGCAAAAGGGAATCTTTAAGTAACCATCCTCATAGGAATGCCCTCGATCTTGGTGTGGTAGCGACATAGGTAAAAAAAGGCTATAATAAGCTACGCACGTCGCAGGAGCGTTTGAGATGAGACGACTTTCGACCTAAATTAGTAGTATTTATAACGAACAAATCATTTTAAACGCAGTCATCTTAAAAACCCTTCTCAACTTAATATTATAACTTAAATAGTTTCAACTTGGACGAATAATTAAAGCAAAGAGTATGTCACGATTATGACATTAGGCAACAAAGTCAGACTCCTATTTATTTTGTATTGTTTTTCTTAAGATCAGGTTTAAAATAAAAAGCGTAGCTTATAATTTATAATTACTCGTACTTTTGCCAGAGTCTATAATATGTATCTACCTATATGACTTGTTGTTTTGTCGTCTATAGGTTTGTCAAATTTACTAAGTTACTTCAAGTTCAATAAGACAGCTATGATAGTAATAGATAATTAAGATTTATAAACTTTTTTTTGTACCTCAGGTGCAAAGTGAAAAAGTTCACCTTGATGTTTCAAGGCCGATGTGCCACTTATAGCCGTGGCCTGTAGCCTGCGTGAACTCAATGACGACAATATATTGACTTTATTTCACTACAATCAGCCGACCATGACGACCTTTCAATAGAACTGCATACAGTACCTAACTCTCAAGATTGACCTCAAACTTTAGGTGATCGAACGATCCGTAATAACATCATAAACGAACTTGCATCCTCACGTAAGTAGAGAGTTAAGAAATGCAATGATTTTCATATTTTGTCCGAGTCGACATACAATTACTCCTTTGGAAAAGTTTTCGTAAAATAATAGTGCTAATTAATGACTTACAAACAACGTCTTTAAAAACCACTTAAACATCAATTACCTATATACATACAATTTTTGGAATTCTAAATTACCATAATTTTCCTTAATATGGGTTTATAAAATCGGGTATTTCCTTCTCACGTCATTCAATTTAAAACAAAAAAAATATTTCTACTTCTAATGCATAAGTCTAGGGAAACGATACAATTATTGAGTGCAATGTAGGTAAGCATTCTCAGGAAATATTTAAGTAACCGTCTTTATGGGTAGGAATATCACATTCCTTAGCAAAAGGGAATCTTTAAGTAACCATCCTCATAGGAATGCCCTCGATCTTGGTGTGGTAGCGACATAGGTAAAAAAAGGCTATAATAAGCTACGCACGTCGCAGGAGCGTTTGAGATGAGACGACTTTCGACCTAAATTAGTAGTATTTATAACGAACTTTAGTATTAAATGACGATTTTAGGCGTTGAACCAATTCAGAAGCGAATTATTGAGCTTAAGGAACAACTGTATCTTTGGTCACTTGTCTCACACTCCTTCTCCTCCATCACACTTGGCATGGTAGAGACAAAAGTATGATCACTATTGCCCGGTTCCAATATTTGAAAACGATTCGTTCTTGTTACATATACCTACTTAATAATAAATTAGACAGAGCTCTTTGGGGGTGGTACATTAGTAGCAGGAGTCAAGCCTTCAAGGTAAGGGCGACAAGTCCAGTAACAGATTTATTATGCTCTACTTTTCGCCCTTAAGCTAGGACCTCATTACCATTTAACATCAGGTGGGATGAGGTCAATCTTGAAGTGCAATATAAAAAAATATAATAAATACGAGGCGTAAGCTAAAAACGACCGACAGACGGTATTGACGACTCGTAGTCGGTTGGAGAAAAACGGATAGTAATTTTTGACACATTACGAATCGTAAAATATTAGAATCGGGCATTAGTTCACATGCGATCTGCACTGTCAGATACTTTTGAAAAATTGAAAAAGTATAAATACAAAACAATATTCGATTTTGAAATAGGAACTACGCAAGAAGGTAGGTATTTATCTATTATTTTCTTGTTCTATGTTTAGTAATAACGACGTTTTATAGTCACGTTTAATCCTACTACTATTATAAAGGCGAAAGTTTGTAAGTATGGATGTATGGATGTTTGTTACTCTTTCACGCAAAAACTACAGAACGGATTTGGATACAATTTGGTAGGAAGACAGATGACATACTAGATTAACATATAGGATACTTTTTATCCCGAAATAACGCGGGCGAAGTCGCGGGCAACAGCTAGTTAACTATAAAAACGTTTTCCGCTGCATTGCTTATTAGGGTTGACTACTCATACAAATACTTCATTGAAACTTGAGACGGATTGCGAGGCATCACGTGAATCGGTGAAAGTGTCATTACAATGGCAGACGTTGCTCCACGATGTTTTTGACTGCTACGTAATACTATGGTAATGCTTAGAGGCACTGGTTCTCGTTTCTTTGCAATTTTGAATGGTTATTATTGGTAAAAATACGTTTTTGAAATGCGGACTCAACCTTATATTAATAAGGTTACACAAGTAGATGACGATAGACGAGTGAGACGACCTGCATTCAAAATTATGACGTGGAAAAGACTTAATAAAAAAATAACTTGCCATATGTCATATTCTTCGTAGTTGAAGTCTTAAAAAACATTTGACTACGTAAATAATGCCCTCTCGCAAGGGCTATGTTGGTTTACAATCACACTAAGGGCTGATTTAAACCGTGAAATAAAAATTATCAACCGGAGAAAATAAAAGTTTTAAGTTAATATGATAAAATAAGGTATCAATTTCTACTTTTTGTCCTGAAATAAAGCGAGCGGACAAAAACTAGATCATAAAAAGTGTATTAGGTAAGATTTACACGAGTTACGTTATTTTCCATTATTTTTAATTCTACGGAAAATAAGCATTGTATGTTTTTGCCTGAACATGGTAGTTTTATGGTATGATTATCGTGCTCAACACAAGTGGTAAATCATCATTACATGTATTATTGCAGTTAGTTCTTTTAATCGTTTTTTTCTATTTTTTCCTATTTGTAAATATACACATAAATACATGCCTACTTACTAGTAAGTACATAATTCCTATTAAACATGTAGATAACGTAAATGTATAAAATTACAATCTCCATTGATTCACTCTGTGATATTTTAAATCTATTTATTCATTAAAGAGTAAAAAAGGATATTAAAAGTTTATCAGCTCGGTGGTAAACGATGGAATTATTCTCCGAAAAGAAATCCGGTATGAAAAAAAGTGTAAGCCTCTGAAAAAATCATAAAGAAGATTTCAACACAAATAAAATTCTTATTAAAGTGTTAAGTAGTTAAGTACATGCCTCCTAAACTAACAAACCAAAAGTTCTGCAATAATCGAAAGGTTTTATTAAATGTGCATATAATATCAACAACTAGATCAAGGTTTTGCAAGTAATTTGTTCACCTATCGAACGAATTGTCTTAAATCTTTTACTAAAGCGGGCAACCCAGTCAACCAATTGCATGAATTTCGTCGAAGAAAGGTAATGGACCTTGAACAACTTAGTAATCTTACCTTAATTTAACGAATTGTGCATGAAGTAATAATTGGAATAGGTAGCCAATTCGCTTTGAAAGAAAATTGGCATGACATTACGTTAACCTACATAACCGTAGATATACTGTAGACAGAGAAATACCTAATCATTACGTTATTGAATAACTGCCTGTACCAGAGATGCAAGATCAAATTGTATGTGTTACTAGCGGTCCCGGCAAACTTCATTTCGCCTTAGAGGATTTTCCCGCTTTTCTGTTGAAATTTTTCCTGAATTTTCTTTACTATAAACCTCACGGAACCCGAGACCTTTCCAACGAATGCTAAACCGTAGAAATCGGTTCGTGCGTTCTGGAGTTATAGCGTCAGGGAGGAAAACCCGACTTATTTTTATATAGTAGATTTCATCCATAAAACCTCAAGAGCGCTGTCATAAATAGAAAGGAATGACGAAAAGTAGTATCCTTTTAATCAAAAAAAACCTACTCAAGTTAAGAATTCCAGAAATTTAAATTATTAAAATGAATTTATTTTTATATGTGCTTATAAATAAGGTAAACATAACCAAAAAATAATCCCAAAGGAAGTAGCTAAATATCTTGTTTTTGGTATGGAAACTAGAGCCAACAGTTGTACCACAATGAATACTTAAATACATGAATACCAAGGTTCATCCCACGAACATTTAGCCTGGTTGGGAATCGAACCTCCGACCCTTAGTTCAACAGCCAAGGTCGCTAACAACTGTTCCACTTGTCAAAACGATCCTTCGATCCGCTTTGTAAAATAGATTGAAGACTAGCTGACGCAACATAAATTAACACCGAGATTTTAACAACACCGACACCAATGCTACTTGATAAATCTTTTGTTTGGCCTAAAAGATAAACAATGGCTGACAATTAAGTACTTAGTGTCAATCCATTTGCGTGACGATCGACTGCATAGATAAGGTACCACAAACCACAATCGATGCGACACAAAAAATAATAATAAAGGAAGGTTTCTCTTGTTTAACCTTCGCGCAAACCAAGCTTCCAAACTGATTGCTCGAAATGCTTAATAGAAATTATCTTTCTCGTAAAACTCTATAATGAACCAAACCAAATTGCATACTTACCACGTTGGTTGTTGGTTAATTTCTTTATCTTTTATGCAAATTTCGTGTTATCAGTGGAGTTGAAAATACATTTTGTTTATTTATTTATTTATTCGAAACTTTGTACCTACTTATATTTCCTGTAAAATTCACGTTAATTTCTTATTTAAAAATTCAACGTCAGACTGATATAGATGTTACAAGTTTAAAGTGATAAATTAATCACATTGCACATCGCTCTTGGGTATTATTAATAATAGCCATTCTTTAATAATAATGCCCAGTTAATCACGTTGCCCGTAACATAGAGGTAGATATAATCATTGTTTTACATATTATCATTCAAATAAAATATCTGAAGATGTCATCAAAGGTCATTTGTTTGCTTATTATTCCATATTGTAAAATTTACATAAGCCAATCAACATCTCTATAATTATCATTAAAAAAATGTAAGAGTACTTATCTATAAACACTAACAAAGTAGTTTGACATTAAATGTTATATTATAAATAAATTTATCATGCTTAAATTTTTTTTTATCATTGTCTTGAATTGGAGGCATGAAATATACTTACGTACTCTTTAGATTCAACAAACGATCAACAAGTTAATGTATTCTAGCGACATTGTAATGGCTAGTTTTAAGAAATTATCATGCACTTGTCACCCTTAAGCTAGGACCTCATTACCACTTAACATCAGGTGGGATGACGTCAATCTTGGAGTGCGATATAAAAAAAAAGATTTATATCGTTACTTGCCTGTCACACATAAAAAAAGACTATTATTTCACGTTATATGGCTAAGAACTCGCGAAGCGATTTTCTATCGCGCACGCTGCGGTTGCGGGCCCGCGCGTCTTAAGATTGCAGAATCAAAATAAATCACATTTCATAATGGTTTTTACGACCACGACGTGCGCAATTATATGCGGTTTCCACTGCATAGGCCTGCTGCGGTCACACGCCTCGGCCAGTTGGGGGCCTTCCATTAATCACGTGGGGCAAAAGGGAAGGGAGGTCCGAAAATATCACCAAATGTCACAAATGAGGAGGAGGGACTTATTTTCGAATCCAAAATACGTTACGTACGTATACATTATACGCTAATCCGATCCGATACCACCAGTTCAGGTTGGGAGGCACCTACTGTCGCTTCTACGCGCTCTGCCATAATTAACCGCCAAATTGGCCGCTACAAAAAATCGCAACCGCGTAGTTTGAATAACCGCATCAGCCTGCAGTCTCGTAAGTTTTGAAATAAAAGTGCTGTTCCTCCTACGCAGCACGCACGGGAAAAAAGTTTTGAGCCTAAAACAAAGAACTAATAGAGTTAGCTTAGTGCGAGAGGTCAAATATTAAATCTACAAAAGAAAGGATTTCAAGGATAGCGACAATTATTGACAACCTACTTAGCGTAAATGTGTAAAACATTTCGAAATTGACTGGTGTCGTAACCTATAAAGAAAGATACGACACTGACCTATCTAAATAAAAAAAAAATACCTAAGAAATTAAGTAGTTCAAGCGTTTGTTTTATGGTAAACAAAATGATACCACAATATACCTAACTATAATAGGTACTGTGGGCTGTTACAAGTATACCATTTTATCACAATGAAAACGAGCAACCAGTCGTTAATTTAATTATTTTAACTATTCTGACGTACCTATCTAAAAAGGCAACGATTCAAATTAATTCAACCTATTTCGACGACCGGGGATAACACAAAGCACCTAGGTAAGTGGTTACCCATCATTCAATAAATATGAATCGTCTTTTTTAATACAAACTGCAAACGACGGTTTTCTTATCAAAATTCAATAATTCGTCAACGAAAAATGTATTCTTTATTGTTAAAAGATTTACAATACATTTTTAACTAGCCGGATCACAGGCGACATTTCCTTGATACCTACGTAATATAATTGAACCGCAAGCGCAATTAAAATAATAGGTTCCTATTATACCTACCTACGACACACTGAAGTTAGACAATTTGTTGTTTTTTACTTATCCATTTTTAATTTCATTGAGGTTTTTTATGTGAAAAATTGGCAGTACCAGCGAATTGTGCACATGCTTAGTGCCATGTCTATCCGAGGCAGACTATGAGTAGAGCCACCACGGACCCGAGATCTCCCGGAGGAACTCACCATCTTTTCCCCGCCTCTGCCTTACCTTGTTGCCAGAGTAGATCAATGGCTGTATGCTTAAAATAATGGGGGTGCGTAATCTGCGTTTTAACGGGAACCGAGATCCAGAAACTGGACCACATTCTTAGCTGACTACACTTGTATCCTTGCCACCCATAGCGACGGCGCCATGGCAAAACGCTCTCATTTCATTCCCTTATCTACCACAGCAAGTACCGAGCCGGCAATCGGAAAGGTCAATCGCGCCTCAACAGGTAATGTCAAATTTTAATCAGCAACTATAGTAGCTATATAATCGAGCACGTAACATGATAGATACTTTGACCCTCCTTAGGTATAAAGCATGACATGGGTAAAGGAACTAACTTCATGGAGTTGAAAATGTTTTTCCATGATGTGTTATTGGCATTACATACGAGTAGGTATACTAGGGATTATTTCAGATAGTGCTGTCTCCAACATTTTTCTTCGCTAGAGTGTGTTTAAAAGAACATTCGAAAGGCCAATAAATTAAATATATTTTGGGCATGACAATAAGTAGTTAGGTAAACTTAACTTAAAAAAATTAAGTGATCCAAAATAAATTTAACTATCGTGTACCTGCACGTGGTACCTTTTATTATCTTATAGATAAACCTTTCCCCTCCCCGTATACATTTTAAGAAGGTAGACTTGAGTCTACCACGGATGATTGACTCAGTATTTTAAGGTAGGTAGGTACCTAGAGAATAACTGGGTACCTAAGTCCGCCTTGCTTTTCAAATTCAATTAAGATTTCTTTTTTATTAAAGGCAACCCTACTTAACAATTCAATAGATGTGATCATGATCTTGAACCAATTTGTGATCGCTTTAAAGGTCAACAAATATACGTATTTTAGTGCAATTGTAATGCAAAGCTTGTATCGCAGCGGCCGATCGGCACGCGCCACGGAGGTCAATCACGCGCGGCTTTATCCAAGAATCGCAAGCGTGTTCGATCAAAAACGTGGAAACGAAGTAAAATGTAAGTTTCTAATATGACACAACAGTACGCAATAATAATGTATGTATAAAATACTCTGGTGCCTATTAACATCCACCTAGATATTATCACTATTAACTTTGATGAGAGTTTTTATTTATTTTGATGGTATCGTTTTTCATCCTTCCTAACCACAAACTTTTACGTGATTAGGTTTTTCAGGTGTGGACAGATCAGTAAGTTATGCCGATCAACTTAATTACAAGTGGTTATTAAACCAATCGATACAATATTAAGACGTAATTACCTACACTGGTAACATAACCATCTACACTAATGTGATTTATACAGCCGGGTTGTTTTTTTCAGGAAAATTATCGTCGCATAAATCGAATCATAAAGGAAGCGAAGGCGAAATTTCTTTAACAACTAAGATAATGCAGTGAAATCGCAGAAGGTCTTTAGATAGTAATTTTAGAGAAACTTAAAATGTGCCAAAAAATTCAAATAAGAGGCCCATTCCGTTTCAGGGTCAGGCGGTAAAAGGCTTTACAAAATGCGGTTGCAAAATTACGAAATCTCACCTCTCTCCATCCCTTATCGTGGTTTGGAAATAACTGCTTAAGGTCCTTTTGAATTTAAACATCACACGAAACATTGAGAATATAAAAATGTTGCACAAAAAATATTGCTTGAATATGTTTACGATTAAAGCAATGGAGCGGTTTTAAGAAAATAATTGATGAAATACCTAATCAGCGAACAGACATTTTATCCTTTGTAACGATACAAATCGATGGTGAAGTACCAATACCACCTAACTACCAGTGTCCAAATTAATGAAAATATGGTTTATCTGTTTAAAAATAGGGTCCTAAATTATTTCTTCAAAGTAGGTATACAGTTAGGTGGTATTGGCACTTCACCGTCGAAATGTATTTAAAAATACAGCATAATCTCCCATACCCGTTTCTTACTATTTTCTGTACCTAGTGGTTGTCTGGAAGAGATAACTTTCTAGCGATAAGACCGCCTAAATTGTACCCACTATTAATGTGTCTGTAAATCCAATTACTATAAAAGACTTTCGGCCGCACATAATTATGTGTTAGGCTGATTTATTTTATACGCGATGAATCCACCAAAATCATGTGTTTATAATGTAAATAGGCGTTATTGATAAGCTGAATGCTCGGTGATGAGAGCTAATTTATTACTGAAATGAGATCTTAATTTTCTCATGTCACATACAATAAATAAAAACGACACCATATAGACAATAAATAAATACAACATTACAAGCTTAAAATTACAACATCAGTACTTACTGTAGAGATAGAGAGAGTTATAAAAACAATCTAAACAAAAGTATGGATTATTTTTTACATTTAGTACGTCATTTTACTATATGAAATTATCATATTGTTTTTTCATATTGTTTACTATAAGAAATAGACACAATTTATCATTTGTATGAAATGAAAAAGTCTACTGAATAGGGTGTCCAGGCGTTATTTTTTCCGTGTTAAATTAGATTATTTTGCCTAGGGGGCACACTTGTTCATTACCGCGAATACCGCTATGATTGGGTACCCAAACCAAAACCATCTTATATTACCTATAGTAGGGCTAAGTTAGCTGCGCGTTGGTGAGAGCTTAGATTTTAGCTTCCATAATCTAAGGTTGAACGTTACCATGGACTTAATATAAAAAGTACTCGGTCCTGCTTAATATACTAAGTCCATGCACGTTACTAGAAATGTCAAGTGTCAATGTCATAAATAGGGTCAACGTCAAATTCTGAATGAGTTGTTTAGAATTGTTTTGATAAACAGTAATCTAATAAAATCGATGAATGTAGCTAAATATAGGTAAAGGGTGTGGACTCCAGATTTACTTCATTCTGATCTGTGATTTACACAAAATGACGGCAATTTTACAAACTCTTATCAACGCATCTGAAAAGGCTGCTTCAGTAGCCAAATCCTGCTGCTCCAATAATCGCGATGAAACCCTGCTAATCGCAGAGAAATGTGAAGGGGAAGCTAACGAACGTTTTGAAAAAGATTATAAAACTATCGCTGATGTTTTGGCACAAGAATCTGCCAAGACAGCTATAATATCAAAGTTTCCTGAGCTTCGTGATCATGTGAGAGGTGAAGAGTGCGCGGAAATAGGTGGCGTTGCAATAAAACTCAAAGACGACGTTGAAGAGACAGAATACTTATTAAGGACACTTGTACAACCAGATTTGGCTAAAAGGATAGCTATAGCAGCACATAGTGATGCCACACATTCCATTTGTAGCAGATTGCCTGATAATCTTCCTGCTATTGACACAAAAGATTTAGCTATCTGGATTGATCCAATAGGTAATAAAAACCCTTAAATCTTTAACCTATTTAGCCCTTTAAATTTTGAATAAATTCTTTTAGATTATTTTATTAATTTACAGATGCTACAGCAGAATTTATATCTGGTGTGAATGGTGATGCTAAAGCAGACAATGGTCTGCCATGTGTGACGGTGTTGATTGGTGCTTACAAGATATCAACTGGGGAGCCTATTCTGGGAGTTATCAATCAGCCATTTTACAATGGGTAGGTAATATCCTCTAAATAGGAGTTAAAGTTGTACTAATATATTCCATTATTATTTACTTATTTATTCAGTGTGGATATGAGTTAAGAGTCAATATGTTTGATCATGTTAGTATTTTCTGTTTAACAAAGAACTCAAACAACAATTTATAGAAACTCTCTTACCTTACAGAGGGGAAGGACGTCTGTTGTGGGGCATATGCACCGGGAATTCGAAAAAGTGGGGAGGTCATAACATCAATGTTACAGAACATAGCAAAGTTATACTAATGAGCGGAGCAGAAAATCCTGAGTTAGTACAAAAATTTAAGGATCAAACATATGAAGTGAAGTCTGTTCCAGGTGCTGGAAACAAACTTCTTCAAGTTGCACTAGGTAAGATTTCGGATTTTGTGTTTGTAAATTATTGTTTTATGCTGTTTTTAAAAAAAGGAGGCTGTGTTAGCTAATATTATTACAAATTAAATGTTATTCCAATTGCAACCTTAACACTGACAATTTGTTTTAATACAGGTGAAGCAGCAGCATATGTCCTGTCCAAAGGAACTACTTTTCTATGGGATACTTGTGGTCCACATGCTATACTCAAAGCAAGAGGTGGAGACTTAAAAACATTCACCAAGAAGCAACCAATAAGATACAATGTTCCCCATGGCAATGATATCCAAAAGTTTTGCAATGCAGATGGCATTATAGCCTTTAGTAATGATGAATTGTTTGGTGAAATAAATTCTTTGACTCAGTGAAGATACTCTACATTCATTCTTAAGACATTTTATAGTTTTAGAATTTTCATAAATATTTTGTGACGTGTATATTAGTTGAAATATTTAATCAATTAGTGTGGGTTGCAACAACTTAATTTTAACTGTTACTTATGGTTATCAAACAAATGAAACATTTCTAACTGTTAAACTTAATTTGTAGCAATCAAGCTATTATACTTTCTGAAATTACTTATATCTTATTGCATTTTTGATTGATCTCAGTTACATTCAAATTATCTAGTCATAAGTGTTGTGATGTTTATTCTTCCTATTTAAATGTATTTAAACATTTGAAAATAAAAACAAAGTGGATGTTTTTTTTTTCTTTTTGTATTTTCCTTGTTTTATGAAAACTTAATCACTAGATTCAGAATCAGAGCTTGAACTTTTATGTTTCTTCTTCTTCTTCTTTTTCTTGCTTTTCTTTTCCTTGTGTTTCCTTTTTTGCTCCTTCAGTTTTTCCTATAAAAGATTGGATTAAAAATATATTTCAGAAAAAAAATTGCTTACCTACCTAAACAAAAACAATATGATTATTTTAGTCAATACTATATAGTAAGCCACCATTTTGTAGTTCTTTAAAAAGTGTGCTATGCAAATTTGAAAATACTTATCACAACTTTTTTTAAATATTCAAATCTAAAACATTTTCAAATCCAAACCGGCGAATTTCGTTCCACCTTAGAGGATTTTCCCGATTTCCCGCTAATCTGTTGAATTTTTTTGCTATAAACCTGGAGCCCGAGGCCTTTCCAAGGAATGCAAAACCATGGAAATCGGTTAGTACGTTCTGGAGTTATAGTGTAACCCGACTTATTTTTATATAGCAGATTTCATTCTTAAAAATCACATCAGGCTATAAATACACTTAGCACTTCGTTCTTATAACACAGACATGAAGTTATATTGAACTGCAAGTGTTTACCAAATTCAAATTCAATATTCTTTTATTCATGTAAATTACACCAGTAATATTTATGAAACGTCTATATAATGCAAATGACGCTACCTCCGGTTCGGAACCTATAACTTACAGAGAAGATCCCGGCAAGAAACTCTGTCGTTCATATTACAAATATAGCTGAACTTATAACTAGTTTTGCACTAAGACATACAGTGTAGTAATAATGTAGACCATGATAAGATTACTTAGATAATAATTACCTGTTTTACTTTCACTTCTGGCTCTGGTTCAGTTTTTATGACTGCTACAGTTGGTGCACACCCTTCTGTTCTGATTGCTGCAGTCACTTCATCAACTTTTGACATGTCTGCGTTTGGAGCGCGGTATTGTTCACAGTGATCTACTCGTATTGTGCGCCCTAAAATCTTAACATATAAAATAAAATCAGAAACTTTTTAAAGAAAGAATAATGACGCTACAAGTCCCATTTCAAAGTTTCAATAAAGCACTATTTTGGAACAATGACAGCAGTAATCTCAAAAATTACAGGTAGATGATATTGATACGGAACATGTAAATTCATTCTGGGCAGATTTTTTATTTGTAAAATAAAAGTTGATTGAAGTGAAATTAAGAATATTGTAAAAACCTATAAAATAAGTAAAGTTGTACTTTTTTAACTGTTATTTTATGTCTGATAATAGGGAACAGGACTAAAATTTTATTTTTAATCAGTCTGTTACATTATCCAAAAATATGGGACAAAGATTCTTTGCATTTTCTGCCCAATCAACAGTGTTACATTGAATGGAATGGTCACATGCCATCATTGGTGGTTACATTTTTTTCCCACCACCGATGTAACAAGTCCGCAATGCGAAATTTGGCATAGTTTAATCCAGGTATTTATTTATTAATTAAGCGAATGAACAATGTGCCTTATTGTTTTTTAAAAATTATGTAACAAAGTATAAACAATCAGTTATTTTCAACTTATTTCACTTTGCAAATTTGGGTCTAAGTAATAACAAATGGTTAGGTTTAAGAAGAAACATTCAAAACAAACATTCCCTCTTATCTACTGTTTTGAAATTTGGAAATTTGTCACAAGATAAATTTGGAATCTCAGTGTAGTAAAAAGTTGTGGTATTTGAGCTTACCTTTATCCCATTTAAGTTATCCACAGATAAAATAGTAGAGCGTTGGTCCTCATAGCATATAAAAGCAAATCCTCTTGATTTCCCAGTATCTTTGTCCCGAACTAAATTAATATTCACAATCTCACCATACCTATAAATATATTCAATTTTAAAATTATATTTTCATTAATAACCAAATAAAAAATTTATGATTTGGCTTGAGCTAATTGTTATTGGTCAATATACAACATTTAACAACAATAATTACACAAGACTCGTGCTTTATAGAATGCTTTTCAACTATCTACAAAGTGAATTTCTAATTTACAAAATATTAAAAATATTGTACCTACTAAATCGATGTTCACTATCATTTATTTAATTTTGACTTATGGTGACTGATACAAAGACTCGATGAAAAATGTATACTTAACTAAATATTTACAACAGTATTCAATTAAATCAAATACAAATTTTAGCCATTTATATCCCACTCCACCACGCAAGGCACAGACCTCATATGAACCACTATGGAACAACCAACCAACTTGACCAGTAGATGTTCTCAAGCCCCCTAATGGTCTATGAAGGGGCCTAACGAATAGTAGTTACAATTAAATTATTAGCTGGGACCAACAACTTATAGTGACTTACCAACACTAACTTAAATCCCAAATAAAATTAAAATTACTCACTGAGAAAATACACAAATGACATCGCCTTCCGTAAGATCGTATGGTAAGCCACCAATAAATATCCAGGCACTATCTTTATACTGATCATGCCAAGAAGTCTTAGATTTACCAGCCAATTCTCGTTCACTTAACTTCAAGACATTCTTTACATTTCTGAAAAGCAAAATAACTTAGATAAGATTATTATCTACAATTAGACAATAAATTCCTACAAATTTAACTCACGTCATAGGATTCATTTTACTTAAATTTTATTAGCAACAATTTAATCAAGAATCGGGAACAGTTCGTTTACCCAAAACAAATTAACTTTTATTGTCAATGTCAAAAATACCTATATCCACATTCCACAGACAAAGAATTTTAGCGAGAAAATTGTTAACAATTTAGTTTTAGATAATGTCACAAATTATATTTTAGCATGGACTTAATTTATACTAAGTCCATGATTTTTAGTAGCTAAAGCACATGTTTTGCAGAAATAAGAAACAATGACGGTACCATAACTCAAAGATTGGCATTGAACCTATTTTTTTATTATTTTAGTGACCCCTGAGGAAACGATAATTCAGTTTAATCGGTAAAATCTTGCACGTTACAACACTTTGCTTTGCAATTGGCAACAGTAAAAAAAAATAAAGTTCAGTTTTAATTAAATGCATGGACTTAGTATAATATTAACATAGATATATTACTTTCCTTATTCTAAGAATATTAAGTCCATGATTAAATCTTTTTTAATCGCGTAGACAAAATTGACATATAGCTCTTTTGTCCAGTGTTGTACTTTCAATACCGGTTAGTTGAATCGTAACTTTTTATCTTTATTAGACGAATTTAGTTTTCATTCAAAATATATGTATTTATATTTGAATTTCACGTAAGTGAAAAAATAATTAATTATGGGCGGGTGAATATGATTTTGTTATTAATAACAATAATAACATACACACAGCCGCACGACTTGCTTCAAACTGCCAGGAAATTCTAACCAAAATCATAAATTGTAGAAGTAGGTGGCGATTCTGACGATTCAGAATATCTTATTATATCTATTTATAAAAAACCTTTTATTATAAAAAAACGATACAGGATTTTATTAACAATAAGTTACGGTTGCACATCACTATTTAAGAAATGCAATAAACTGACAACACTCGTCGTAATGTCAATTTAGTTTACGAGAAAAAAGTAAAGTAATATAGTTGCATATTTATTGATCACGAAATTGCGTGCGGAGTTAAATTATACAGCTAGGAAATTTATAATATAATTTTGGTCCTGTAACCATACATTTAAATATGACGACTCCTACACCCGATAACCCTGAAAACTATGATCAAGTGAGCGTCATGTTCTGGAATCGAACTATCTCACTTTTTTGTGATTTTACCATTTGTTTTTTGTTTCAGTTTGATGAAGAGGAAACTGAACAGCAATTAGGAGCTACCGCATCTGGGCGTAAAAGACTATTTAGCAAAGAACTTCGTTGCATGATGTATGGTTTTGGGGATGATCAAAATCCATACACTGAAAGTGTAGACTTTTTAGAAGATCTGGTTATTGAATTCATCACTGAAACAACACATAAGTTAGCACCCATATTAATTAGATTCGATTGAAAATGCTTAATAGTGTTTCGAAATAAAAGAGTAAATTTCTAATTATTTTTATAGAGCAATGGAAGTTGGTAGAACTGGCAGAGTACAAGTTGAAGATATTATATTCTTGGTAAGGAAAGATCCACGCAAATATGCCCGTGTGAAGGACCTACTAACAATGAATGAGGAATTAAAGAAGGCCAGGAAAGCCTTTGATGAAGTTAAATATGTTGGTGAGTATGAATATTATTTCCTTTCCGTATTAATTCACTTGCTAATTTTAATTTTACAAAAAAAGATTTTAAACTTTAACAAAGATGTTCCAGAAGTTTAAAAATGAATGAATTATAATAAATAAAATCTTTGAAAGTGTTGATTTTAAACTGTTTTTAAAATAAAACAAGATTTGGAATTAAATAGAAAAAAGCTAAATTAAGTCAATAATAACAGTGCTAGTTCTCTGATAGATAACTTATATTTGAAAATTTAGCTAACTAATTATCATTTCCTGAACGGTTATTCTCTTCTTGAAACTTCTCATAAAACCTTGTTTTATTTTTTTTTATTTTTTTGGTTGAATAATTGGACGTAGTTAAGCAGAAAGGACTCAAACCACACTTTGGTCAAAATTGAGTTAAGCATGTCATTGTACTCCTGATAGTCGAATCTATATTATAGTAAAACCCCCATTTTCAAAATGTACACATAAACTAGATATTTTTGCCCCCCGACTCAACCCACAATATGAAGAGCACACAAAATATTTTTGCTGAATGGATTCAATCCGTTTACATTGTTTTTGATAAATGTATACTCTACAGTGTATGTTAATTATCAGTAAATCAAAATAAACCCAAACAATTTGGATCCTTTCTGGGAATCATTTTTGAGTTGAAACATCCTTTTATCAAATTACTAAAACAACCTAAACAGTTTAGGTCATTTCTCTGTTTTATGTTTACTGAAACAAAATACAGTTTTTTGTTTCACAGAAACGACTCAAAACACATGAGATTTTTCAGAAAACGAATTAAGGTGAATTGCACATTTAATTGAAATCACCAAATCGACTCAGGCAGGTTGAGTCGTTAGTAAAGAATAGATAAAATGGTTGATATTAATATATTCTTTTGAACAAAAGTGACTTAAAGGTTATGTTAAATAAGTTTAAGTCATTTAGGTTCAATTCTATTCAAGTTAGAAGAGGTCAAGCTTTTTATTTCCTTTTTGTGATTCAGTGCAAGTGTTTTAGACTGGGTGCCAAGGAACTATTATTATTATTCAATTAAGTTATCCGTTATACAAGATTTGTAAAAGCCATTGCTGTAAAAATATGACCTAAAACTTTGCAGAGATTTTTTGCAGTGACAACATTTGTTTGGTAATTTATTCTCAAAAACGGCAACTCTGTCAATTTTTCGCTGACTGCCTCTTTGAGTTTGTGTTTTGTTATAATAATTGGATGAAGTTAAACAGAAAGGACTCAATCCCATGGACCTAATATAATAAACACTAAGTCCATGCTCAATCCACACAAAGTCACTTTTGAGTTATGAGTGTAGTGTGTGACTCACCTCTCCTATTATTGAAAAAACAAACAAACACAAGTACTTTGCTTTTTTTTAACTTAAATAGGAGAGTCACACACTACATGAGCGTTTAATGTAGCCAATTTGCGTAATAGAAAAAAAAACCATAATCAGTTTCCTGTAAATCAAAGTCAAGAGTTGGCCCGTATCCATCAACATCCTCGTTGATGTTGCTGTTTTCCTTCAGGTTATTATAAAATTAATGACAGTCTTCAGGTATTAAATTGTA
Organism: Glyphodes pyloalis; assembly: GCA_037074685.1. Taxonomy (NCBI): domain Eukaryota; kingdom Metazoa; phylum Arthropoda; class Insecta; order Lepidoptera; family Crambidae; genus Glyphodes; species Glyphodes pyloalis. The sequence continues at coordinate 7,006,255 of JAYKKO010000008.1, forward strand.
CATGGATTTGAGATCTTCGAGTTATGTCTGAGGAATGGGTTTTCCCTGGGGCCAAAGCACTTCAAAATCCTCTTCTGAAAACGTTAGAAGAACTCCTTTGCTTTTTTCGATAAATCCAACTTATGATTTTCTCCATTCTCTAGGGTCATTGTAATTAAGTAATATTCCTCTTTTTTAAGTAAAATCTGTTTAGATTTCAGCCAGTTTATTTTTTTTTGTACATATCTTACGGTTAACAATTTTTTTTCAATGTTTTTAATACTTATAAAGTCTTGTGTTTGCATTCTCGTAATGTGAAGGGGGTTCATTTTTTTGGATATTTTCTTAATATTAACATATTCTTCTACGGTGTAGATTCGTTCGTGATGTCATCATTCGGTATCATTGGGAAGGAAGGAATGACCGGACTCTAAATATTTAACAGTTATCGTTGTAAGACTTGGGTGGCTGTTAAGTATTGTTTTTAACATTAGGACTATTTTATTATTTTGATTATATCCCCCGCAACAATCTCTCCAGAGCACTAAATTCTCTACACCATCCCTTAGACTGTTTTTAATAAAATTAACGAGACACGAGCCAACTTCTTGTGCTCCTCTTCCAGCTTTGCCTTCAATCCAGACATTATATCGTCCTTGTTCATTAGAACCAACGTGGATACCAGCATTATAAAGCCATAGTTGGCGTTTATAAAACACTATGTTTGTTGGTATTCGAGGTAAGGGAAGTGTTTTTTCTAGGTCGTAGGTAACACATTCAAATATATTATACCTTCACGTTACGAGAATGCAAACACAAGACTTTATAAGTAATAAAAACATTGAAAAAAAAATGTTAACCGTAAGATATGTACAAAAAAAATAAACTGGTTGAAAACTAAACAGATTTTACTTAAAAAAGAGGAATATTACTTAATTACAATGACCCTAGAGAATGGAGAAAATCAAAAGTTGGGTTAATCGAAAAAAAACAAAGGAGTACTTTTAACGTTTTTTCAAGAAGATTTTGAAGTATAGGACTTCAAAATCTTCTTCAAACCCCAGGGAAAACCCATTCCTCAGACATAACTCGAAGAAATCCATGTACAATTGAATACCTGAAGACTGTCATGAATTTTATAATAACCTGAAGGAAAACAGCAACATCAACGAGGATGTTGATGGATACAGGCCAACTCTTGGCTTTGATTTAGAGGAAAATGAAGGAAATTGATTATATTTTTTTTCTATTACGCAAATTGGCTACCTTAATGTTTAAGGACAATAAATAACATGTTTTTTTAGTTTTCACTTATTTGGTTTTTTCATTATAACTTAATTTCCAATTGAAGGGAAGGTTTGGGTCCATTCTGAGAAATAAATAAAAAATCCCTGTCCTTTCACACGCACGTTTAATAGATAGGACTCAACCCACATTTAACTTAATAGTTCGAAATATATATAAAAATGGTGTCTTTAATTAATGGAAAAATGAAATATACCCTATACTTTAAAATTTAAAACAAAAAAAAATAACAAAAAAATACTTTACCTCAGTCAAATAACAGCTAGAACTTTAAACGCACATAACTCAAAAGTGACTTTGTGTGGATTGAGTCCTTTCTGCTTAACTACGTCCAATTAAAGTTTGTTTGACTTAAATAATGAATGTTTTATGAACTTATAGAAGATCAGCAATAACATAGATGGCCATACATCGTACATCATGCTACTAAGACTGATGCAAGTAATAATTTATGTAACACATAGCTTTTGTGTTTGCACATTAAACCTAACCAAGTTATTAACTCGGCTTTTGTTTTGTACAGTAAATTTGTAAACTAACCTTAATCACTCAAATTTTGTGAGTTATGTCCAAGTTCTCTTTGTTGGTATTGGGAATGAATGCTACTTATTAAGTAATAAGTTCAAATAAAATGTTGAGAAAATGAATGTGTTCATTAGCTAAAAGTACATTTTAAGCTTATTTACATTTATACCATCTGGTATATTGCCAAATTATTTTTGAAATTCCTTTAAAAGATCAACTTTCACAATAATAATAATTTTAGTCTCTATTTAGTGGGTTCCCTGAGAGCCTTACCAGCATAACAAAGAAATACAATTTTGACAGTTAGCAGTTGAAAATTTCAAATGTCAACAATAATTAATTTGATGTATGGTTTCATAATATAATTGGGATGAGGTAAAGGGCCCCATAGTTTTGAGGAACCCCTATTTTAGATGCAAATAAAAATCAAGAATTATGTCAAAACATACCCCCTGGGAGGGTTTTTGTGTGAAATCTTTAACATAATTAATCAATTTTAATTACATTTTACCTCTAATTTCATTGTTATAATCTATTAAAATAACCTATTAAATTATTTTGAGATATTATCCTACTCACACATTTGTTGGTCTAGTATTATTAAAATGGGGAAATGATATAATTTCAATAATGATCATTCATACTAAATAATATTTATAACATTGGTATTTATTTTACAGAATGAAACCAAGAATAAATGGGACCCAAAGGGAAAATACATGTATGTGGGAAACTACTTAAATGTGGACCCATTCATTCACACAGTAGATGGTTTTCACTAGACTTGTGTTATTGAATAAATTGATAATGTGGATGAATCGAGATGACTTTGTCCCATCAGTTATTTTTACATTTGGATTGTTTTTTTATAATATTGACTGAACATTCCACAAATTGTAATTGTTATCAATTTACAAAAAAATCTGAATAAAACTTTGTGACAAGTTATAAAAGACTTTTCTTTTTAAACACACTCTTGTTAAAGCTTGTATCATAGCTATATTGGAAATTGATAGGTTCAGCATATTTCGTTTTCCTTTGTCACAGTGGCAGCGTGAAGGGGGACTGGTCCGCCGTTATTTTATACGAAAAAACATAACGTGCCTCAATCATAATGTATTCTAGGTACCGAAAAACGTGTCCTATACGTGCGCTTAATTTGCCGAGCTTTATTTAAAGAAAATGCTGAACGAATAGGTATATCGTCGACGCGCTTGCAATACCGCGTAAGTAATTTTTTCCGTAAGTTCTAATTTGAATTGAAATAATATGAATTAGCAGACAAAATTAATCTTTATGGCAAACGGTAGATACGCGGTATTGCACGCGCGTCGACGATATGTGATAACAATACGTTTGAAGTAAACCTTAATTTTCCTTCATTTAGAGTTCAGCCTTCTGGCTGATGCATTCGTCTTTGTTGTATAAAACCATAATATAGGAGGTTTTGTCTCGAACTAAATTTGATTTTGATCATATATTTTGTACTATGACGTCACGTCCATCGTGTTTCTCAGATATCCCACTCCTACCGCACTCTAGATATTACGAAGGCCTATCTTTTTTCATCTTATTATACGAACATGAATAAGGAACTGATTTATTGTTAATTAGATAATTGTTATTGAAAACTACATTTTAAACACCGGTTTTCGAAATTGAATTTATTGTGCATATATTCATAAATAATAAATACAGAAATTAAATACAAAATTAAGCCATAATGGAATTATTCCAAATATACAAACTTCTAAATCGCCATTATAACATATTTCCCATCTTTATACGGTTTGATGATGGTATGATAACAAATGAACTTAGGAAAAGTTAAACAACAATTAAAACTGCATTGCCATAGCAAACATTACAGATTAATAACAACAGGATAAAAATGTATTACCAGTAGGTATCATAGAGCTCAAAAAAAATTATAAAACTATGTGTAGTAACAACATCAGTGATTCCTAATTAAAAGGCAGTTGGTAAATAAATATTTTCAATAAGATAGGTATATTCACAATTCTGACGACTAGACAATAGATGTTCAAAAAAACAGCCAAAAGTCTAAACTTTGGTTAAACATTCACAACAGTTTTCATTAAAACACTAATAATAAATAGGCCATCATTGGCAGTGTATTGGTTTTACAGCAAAACCTAGTTTAAATTATTCGTATCCTAAATATTGGTCAATTTAAATATGATAGTGTTTGGTAATGCGATCTAGACATCATAACTAGGTAGGTACCTACTGAACATATCAACACCTTGAATTAATCACGTTATCTTAAAATGTGTGTCGCCATTACAAATTTTAAATCTCATATAATAATTTAATATAAAGTCACTTGTAAAACACGAATGCAGTCATGTAGATTCATTCTAGGTTCTAGAATAAATGTATATTTCATACTAGATACTACGATGCTATTCTATTAGTTACCTGAAACTTGTATTTATAATTGTAATTTATGACATAAAACTATGTACGTGTACAGGAATGCATTAATACTAGAAACACGAAAAAAATAACATGTAGGTAATAGACATAAATACTGAAAAAGCATTATAAGAGTAGGTAAGTCTTAGCGAAATTTTAACTAAAGCATTATCTGTCCATTAGAAGATTGGATCAATAATAATATAAATAGATAATATTTAACTGATTTTCCACCAGATGTTAAAAGCTAAGAATGTTTATTGTATCATTTATTCATATAGTGTGCTAAGCTTATAATAGTATGTTGATTGTGGTCTCGGAATTTCATAACTAGCTTTGACCTCACCACTGAGCTAGCTGGCGCATCTCTGGTAGGAAGCTTTAGCCTACCGCTCCATCTTATATTATTCAATAATGCGCAAGCTTGTAGTAATCATCTTTAGGACAGTTTTCTTTTTAACACCAATCACTTTACAAAAAGCTCTGCAGCTGATTGCAGTTTCAGGAATGATATAGGGGATTTGTCTATAAATTTCTTATACATCCTAAGGTTTGATTACTATCTACATGTGGGCATATTGTATAATCAGGCGGCTTAAGTGTCTCGCTAGATAGTTGTTAATTAATACACATAAAAAGGAGGCAGTCCAAATTGGTCAGTCAAAATCAATAATTTTACTTACAAGCAGAAAACAATACATTGTGTACAAGTCAAAATAGGAAGACGCCAAACATTTAATCACAACTCTAGGTTGTCGAAGCAAGAAACTAACTAACTTTCTAACGTCACAAACGGGAATAAATTATTATGTAATAACAATATCACTAAAACTAATTATTCGTTTATATTAATATATGCTAATTTGTGTAAATAACTCTTAGGTGATATTATAATATCAAAAGTTTAAATATTTTGTAACAGCCAAATTTAAGGCAAGTAAACCTGTAACTTAATTACTTAGTGTTTCATAATTTGTTAACAAGATTTATTTGTCTACTACATCACATGAAAATATTTAAAATATTGTGATGATTTGACACATAGAGTAAATTCTATGTTTAAATAATTGTTTGTCAACGAACATTGTGATTTTTTTTATAAAAAGTATGGCAGTTAATGGCAACATTACTGAATTGTAAATTTTTCTACTTTTTAACAAGATATTTTAAGTCGCTGGGACTTTATTTGGCTGAACTGTCATACAGTATTTTGTGACCACGTTACAATTTGTAAGACGTTCGTAATTGTAAAAAATAAGGCATATTAAGTATATTTCGTCGTGCGTGCATATCACGTGCAATTGGCGGAATTATTTTGCCAATTCCTACAAAACTTTTTCATATTACACAAAGGTAGGTTATATTTCTCGTTTTGAGTAATGGAAAGGGGTTTTATAGATGATTTATCGATCCAGTATTACGAATTAGAGTCTTTTAAACCCGCAATACATTCTACGTTTTAGAACAATCTGCTCTCACACCGCTGCCGCCCTACCTCCTTCGTGAATAAAGCCTGAAGTTGTGTGTACGAGTAAGTTGTATAGTTTGTTACGGTTCGTTTAATCTGTAGGCGGGTCCATGGCGGCGACTATGGCCTTCATAACGGCGGCGGCAGCTAGCGCAGCGGCCGGTTGCCAGTCTTTGCCACGTGTGCCGTCGCGGTAGTCTGCAATACCTGTAATAAGAGGAAAGGGTAGAAATAAAAAAGTGATACATTTTTTGTCATTTAAATTAAGCGTAATTATTTTTATTTTTCTAGGCGCTGACTAGATTAAATAATTTGCATAGTTTTCATCGTAATCAATCTTATATGGGATCCTATATCCTGGTATGGGAGCGCTCAAGTATTACGTAACGCAATTTTTGAAGATTTGTTATTTTAGTTGACCTCTAATGGAGACGAAGCAGTCCTTCCTGTTGCCGACGACGCTGTCGAGCACGGCGTCCAGCTCGCAGTCGTAGGCGAGCGCGCGCGCGTGCGCAGCGAAGGCCGCGCGCGCCTCGCCGCCCGCCGCCACCGCGCGCCCGCCCGCCACCGGCGCGCAGTGCACGCGCCGCCCGCCCGCCTGGTCACTGCGGAACACATTATACGTCTTGATATCTCTTTCAATTATCAAATAATTGCCACCTGCAGTGATCCCTGGGCCTAGCATGCGCAATACGTCAAATTTATCGCATGTTGATTGGCTAATAGCACACTTCAATCGATTTTGACGTTTGTTAAGAGCGCGATAAAATTTAGTCGCGTGGCGCATGCTGCCTGTCGGCCGTGTCGGCCTGCCCAACTCTCAAACATCTCCCTAGACCCCCAATCAAATATTTTTTAAATAAAGCCTTTAGCTAGGACTTCAATACCTCTTGATTAATCACGTGGGATGAAGACAATCTTGAAGTGCAATATAAAAAATAAAAATAGGAGAAATTGTATGGATATAATGTGATTTAGGGGCTTTTAAAGTCATTTTAACATAAACAATATTAAACAAATACAAAAGCGAAGTGACGAATTAATACTTTTAGTTCGTACATTTTTCCATATTTTTTTTACAATTAGTAACAAATCAGTTTCTTCAGAAGTTAGAACAATCTCTAATTTACTCCTAAAAATGTAAATCTCCAAAAAATTCTATTTCACTTTTTTCTCCATGGGGAACCCTGGCCGCCTGATTTTTAATTTTAAATTGAGGACCATTAGGTACCACGAAAACTGCATTTTGTTACTATACTAAAAAACATTGACTTAAAAGTACAAAAACGTTTATGCATTATCTAAAATACAATAGTCCCAAAATCATGTCAAATTAAGTTAACGACCGTACCCATTTCTCGCATCTACCATTTCCTCTACCTTAAAGTTGTCTGGAAGAGATCGCTTCCTAGCGATATGACCGCCTAAATTATACAATAATTAATCTGTAAAACCTATTTCAATAAAGTTTTTGTGCAATAAAGTATATCTATCTATCTGTCTATTAATTAATTAGATGCTTACTGTACGAGGGTCTCTTCCAAAATTATGTTACAGTTGAACCTTGATCTTGCGTTGCGATAGCCCCATTGATATGCGTTTAATTAAAACATTTTTTAGAACGGCACAAATAAGGTACAGTTTGTATCAGTTGCACTTTCTCCACTACTATTTTATTAGTGACGTTTCAGACAACATCCGTTATGTGTACAATAACCTTATATAAGTATAGGTATGCACAATAACACAGTTGAGATTTCTGACAAATAGTACCTACTGATAAATAAACGCTTCCAAATTTGATTATACGAACGCCGGGGGTACCCACATTACCTTATATGAAGAACACCATGTTTGGAAATAATGTTTTCCAACTTTGCATACATACGTTATTCTGAAGTTATTACTACAGTTGCAGTACCTGTCTACTTACATACATGTGATTTTTTTAATTTTTAAGGTAATATGCTTATTTTATTGGGAATATAAATTATATTTTTAAATTATTTATATTTAATTTAGGATTCTCATACCTTCTACTGCTGTATCCTTTTTAATTACTTAAATATTACTTCTCTGAAATTTGTACAAACAACGTTTTTTAATTTTTTCCAGACATTGGTATTGCTATGAACTTTTGAACTCAGTTTTAATTGGCAAGGATTATTGATAAGAGACATAATTGAAAAATAATAATAAAGCAAGTAAAGCGGTAAAAAATCAATATTTAAAAAACGACCCCTATTGAAATATAATCATTTGTAAAATCTTATTGATCATTGTTATTGTAATTTAATACACCATATAGTATAGGTAAGTAGTAAAGTAGGGGTACCAAACCAAGGATACACATTTACAACATCACATACACTGCTCTGATTCTGTGGTAAGTAGCTTACACTTGACTTACGTTACAGAAATCAGAAAAAAAACGACGGTACCACAGCACCCAGACCCGAGACAATAAAGAAAAGTTCATTTCCCGAGCGGGGATCCAACCCGGGACCTCAAAGATGGCGCGACGCCAAAATCCGCCCCGTTCGCCTCTCGGCTACAGAGGTCGTCAATTCGATACAAATAATTTTCGAAAAAATCTAGTGATTGAGCAAAGTTACCGGGTTCAAACGGAATATAATGTTTAGTAGATTTTTGAGAATTACTTACAGTGCTTTTTTTCGGTGTAGTTGCACCAACTGTGGTTACAAGCGGACTTTTAAGGGAATATTGCGAATAGCTGGGTAATAAGATAATGCTGATGACCCTGGCTGCTAGATTTATGCGAAAATGTATTTAATCAGTCTACATATACACTACGAAAACACAGCGCCTCCCTCTCTACATGACAACGCAAGTAAGTAGAAACGAAATATATAACTTTTCGAGTTGTATATTTAGTTTTTTAGTTAATACATACACTTGATCTCCTTGTGGGGCTGGATGAGACACCTCGATGTACGCCCCTTCACCGACCTCCACGCACAGACGGTCGGTGGCGCCCTCTGGCGGCTCCCAGCGTCCAGGCACGCCGGCCAGTCGTTGTAAACCTATAAACAATAATAGTTTTGTAATAACCATCAATAAATTAATTCTATAGGATGAAGTTATGTTCACAGAAATGTATTATTGTAGGTAATAACCTATTATCGTAGATTTATAATTACAATCTTCAGTCAGAAAATATGGCGTTTGTAAAAGAGAATATTAAGAAAAATCTTGTTATATTTGGTTTGACAGTAATAATGAACCCACCGTCACGTTTGCTGACTACCATTTGCTTCCTGTATTAAACGCAATAGTAATTGAGAATATTGTTACGTAGGACGTGCCAGAACCAGGTCAGTCTATCACTCGCCCTGGACCCATGAGAATAATATAAAGGCATAACGAAGTTCAAAATTAGCTTTTCATGCTTTGTTTTATCGCCTTACCTATGTGATCGCAATTATATTATACCATTAGTATTGATAACAAAATAAAAATTATTATAAAATTATCATGCGAGCGTACAGTAGTTATCGGTTATAACCGAGTTGTACCAACTTGGATACTGTAAGGAGGCCTCAATACTTCGGGGGCCCTGACCACGAGTCCAGTGAGCTTAGTGGGAAAGATGGGCCTGGCCAAAAACTCCAATTAAGGATTGATACGTCATTATACGTGAGACATTGTGGATGAGTCACGTCAAGGACCACTCATATCATCGGCAGACCGGAACGGCGCTTACGCAAGGCCGTCCGTGAATGATTTACTTCGGGAAACCCGTCTTTATAGAATCCCATATTAAGTAACTGTCTGAGGCTGTGTGTAAAAACACATCTTTAATTTGTAAGCATCACGTGACTCGATGACAAAATTCGTTTAGGTATGTAGGTAATGATCAAACAGGTTTAGAGTGAAAAAAATAATATCCCACAAATCGTAGATTGTGTTAAGGAAATAGCAAATGCGTTAAGGATTTTACATTAAAGGATTAAAACACTTGCTTAAGGATGCAAGTTGTTTTAATTGGGCCAGGATTTCCCAACCAGTGGTCACGTAGGTAGGTACCTCCGTGACCACTGGTTGTACCCCACGAGGAGCGTAATAGAACGGTACGTTTTGCATTACTGAATATATATATTCAAAAGTTTATAATGTGATGGAATTCACTACAAAAAAACTAACTATTAATTGAGTTTTAAAGATTTTTTTATGAAATCCAACAAAAATATCGTGGGATTGGACACAGTGCGGGATTAAAATCCCTAAAGTAGGTACGTGTCTATTAGCGTAAGCGGCCATTACAATAAGAACATCAAAACACTCTTATGCGTGGGGAACTAGCAGGAGCCAGGGCTGTTGCTATTTTCCCAGGCAGTTGGTTTCCACCAGAATACCAGCGCTGCTGCGGTGTTATACATGCCGTAGCAGCATTTGCTGAGGTGGAACCCAAGTTGACCTCACACGATACCTTATATTTTATGTAGACTGTTTAAAATTGTGTGTGTTCGTTAATTGTGTGATCGTCAATTAATGAATTTTCTTTCTTATTTTTTCTTTCAAAACAGTAAGAGGGTACATTCTTTTGATTGCCAAGATAGAACGCTAACTGTTTAGAGATAAAATTGGACCTAATACGCATTGAGTGACGTTTTATGTTCCAAGTAAGTTACTTAATCGCAGCTAACGTATGCTAATATGCTAAAAGAATACGCAACTTATAAGACGTTGAGATCGATTCGCTGCTAAATCATTTAGGAGACACCGCCGTAATGATTCTACGCGTGAAGGCAACACGCTAACCGCTAAATAGATTAACTTGTTTCTCTTAGGAGTAATTGTGTTTAAGTGTTATTTTATATGTATAAGTAAACTAACCGCAGCGTTGTTAGCTCTTATCACTTTCAAGATTGATTTATGTTGCATCTATAAAAATGTCATTAAATTCATATTATACCTACTCTTACACCGATCCATTTTATTTAATACGGTGAACTTGAAATAATATTCTACGTGCTTATTAAAAGAGTAAATGCTCATTAAAAGAGCATCTATGTATTTAATTACGAGTTTTTCCACAGTTTGTCCAATCATGTGATATGAAAACATTTTTGTCAGAAAAGCTCCTGACAACCTACTCGGCGCTGTTTCTAGAAATATCGAGATGGTTTCGAGTTCGAATCTTAGCAAGAACAATTTTGATTGATTTACTAAACAGCTTTTTCATATGCCTAAATGAAAGCAACTCGATAACACTACGGATGGCCTATTTTAACCAATTGGCGAAGGTAGGGATAAAGGGTTTCCTCTTGTTGAGCACTACCGGCCCACCGCGGTTTCTCACGCGTACTATCCCTGCTCCTATTCGTCACAGTGGTTGGTATTTTATAACCTAAAGCAATAAATGAAGTATCCATAATAAAATATTTTTTCTATTCCATCCAGTAGTTCCTAAGATCAATGCGGTCAAACATACAAACAAGCTTTGTAATATCAATAAAGATAAATATTTAGTTAATATCCCTCTAAAAGCTTAAATAAAATAAATAAATCCCTTTAGTTCATATGCCTTAATGAAAGCAATTGAATGACACTCAAAATGTCCCATTTAAGCCCATTGCCTTAGAGGATAAAACGGGTTTTCCCTTAGTTAATATAAATAAATAAGTTAATATCCGTCAAAAAGCTTGAATCGTTTCTTGTGATTGTTTCAATGAATAAACCGTATCTATTTATTTATAGATGGACGTTCGTCATTGAAGCAAGATCTTCCCCGCTGCTGTCGTCACACTGTATTGAATAATAGCAAATGTACTATTATGCTTCAATTTAATATTCATAATACCAAATGGATTTTCCTATAAAATAATTTTTAGACGGTTGTATTATCCTGTTAGTAAGTTTACTAAGGTACCAGAATGCCAAATTTCAAGCGTCTAACTTAAGCGGGTTAGATTTTTCATACAAAAGGATTTTCCCGCTAATTCCCGTTCCCGTAGGAAATTCGGCAATTCCTTTCTTAGTGCACCTCTACGGTAACTAAACTACGTCCCTTCCGAATTTCAAGTGCCTACGTTTAGCCGTTTAGGCTACGCGTTGATATGTCAGTCAGTCAGTCAGTTTTACCTTTTATACAACGTGTAACGGAAAGGGTATAACAATATCAAAAATACCAAAGCAGTTAACGGTTACAAACTGTATGGGACCATTTGTAGCTGTGTACACGCATTTATTGATTCAATATTTTTTTTTTAAATATCAGTCAAATACAAGTCAAAATTTTGACTAAGTCACGCTTGCACAACACTATCACAGTATTGTTGGAATCGTCGAAAGACTTGGATGTACCTACCTATTATGCTATTAATTTAAATATCACAATGGTGGTTCATCTTTTAGTGTTTACTGAATCACATCTGAAATTTGTTGGTTTAGCGTTTCTCATTTTGACAATAATTCAGTTAAGTCATTGAGTTGTCGTCGCCGTGACAACATCTTGTGTTTTTGCCTTTCTGGATTACCTACTTACTACGGATAGCCTAGTGATATTTCGTGATGTCTTTGAGCAATCAAGAATATTCGAGATGATTCTCTGTGTCGGAGCAACCGACGGCAGCGTGATGGCCGACCGAAAGCTAGAGAAAGAGATTTACGAAACCATCAAAACGCTCGTTTCCATCTGTGGATTGGGCGAGGAGGTCGTATCACATGGCCAGCTCGGTCACCAGACCTCACTCCGTTGAACTTCTTCTTGTGGGACTAATTTAAAAGGAAGGTGTACGCTGTAGCATGCTCGTCAAGGGAAGAGATGATAGAAAGCATCAAGGCCGCGTTCTGTACAGTGACACCACAAATGTTCTAAGAAAGTACTAGGCGCGCATGTCGAGGAAGGAGGTGGAGAAATTCAGGATCGCAGTGATTGTCGTGAAGTGATAACGTGATTTGGGGTCGCTGACCTCAATAGTGTTGTGATGCGTTTGTTTACGTTTTAGTCAGTCATTATAGTTAATCATTTTTTATTTCATAAAAACAATAAAGTGTTTATTTTAACTCGAGATTTCGTATATAGAATCTATACAAGGTATAGTATCCACCTACTTTACATTGTTACCCCCTTTCCGTTACAGGTTGTATAGTTAGATGGTGCGTTCCCGAAACGTAAGATTTTCATTCGTATACACAAAAGACGCTTTAGTACGGTCGCTTCCTAATGATACCTTTTTCAACGATCGTCCACTTTATTGAAATTCAACCATTAATTTGATCAGCGCTCATGATTTGCGAGCGATTATGACATTAAACAACTTTAACATTAAACGACTTTTTAATTTGTTACTCTTTTAAACCTTGCAAGACTATTTACTTTTTGTATAAAGTACTTACCGTCCTCAATGTGCGCGTTCCAAGGAGCCGTGTGGGAGCTGGTGAGGCGTAAAGCTATATCCTGAAGCAAGAAGCTGGGCGGCTTGTAAGGCTTCACTTCATAGTCCCAGCCTCCCTTCCCGTTCCGTTCTGCCTTCTCGCAAAAGACGTACACGTATCTGAAAAACGTTCGCATGTTTATATTTAATTCCTTAAGTAGGGATTGCAATTCGTTCGCGTGGACTACAGGATTTAGTTTTTTTTTATAAAATTAAATTATTTTACTAAAATAAAAGTAGCTTAAGTTACTCCTTATTACATCAGCTACCTACTAGTCCCGTCAAAATCGGTCCAGCCATTAATGAGATTAGCCGGAACAAACAGACAGACAGACAAAATTTGTGAAAAATGTTATTTTGGTATATATATAGTTATTTTAATATTACAGAAACTCCAATTTTATTTATATGTAGGTATACATGTATCGATAAAGTTTACGATACAAATTATCTGCCCCGCGCTGATGAATTTCCTGGATTTCGAGAAAATGTTTGGATGTAGTCGGATTATTCAAGTAGTCGCCAGCAATTTAATTATAATTACTAATACTCAGTCAGAACGGCAACATAATATAATCTATACAAATATTATAAAGAGGAAAGGTTTGATTTTTTGTTTGTTTGTTTGTTTGTATGAATTGAATAGGCTCCGAAACTACTTGACAGATTTGAAAAAATATTTCACCGGTGGGAAGCTACACTATCTACGGGTGACATAGGCTATATTATATTTTCAAAAAAATTCATGCACTACGACTTTGCAGAACTCATCATTATCTACAAAAAGTGTCGGGATAGCATATGACTAAATATTATAGTTATGTCACAATAAGCGGTTTTTTAATCTAAAAAAAATATTAATATGCCGCCTCTTTTAAAGGCTCTTTTTTTGTACCTTGGTATTAATCCTTATCAAAATAAATTACTTTATATTCAAGATAGCTTCAATACCTTTATATAACTTTTTGAATTATTCAATTCGGACATTTAATTCGAAAGATATCATGAGTTTAATAATGCAATATTAGAAAAAAGTCGCTTGGTTGCCGCTCACCGCGCTCAGCTAGCCAGCATGCGATGTATGCTCCAAGCGTCACTGGGGTAAGGGAGAAGTCAATGTAATAAAATAAATTGCAATATTTACATGTATAATACGTACATATTTTAGTACCTATTGCACCCGTGCGAAGCCGGGGCGGGTCGCTATATTAGATATAGCTAGAAGTGGTCATGTATAAAAATAAAAATATATATCTATACTAATATTATAAAGAGGAAAGATTTGTATTTTTGTATGTTTGTAATGGATAGGCTCAAAAAGTACTGGGCCGATTTAAAAAAATCTTTCACCAATAGAATGCTACATTCTTCCAATTTGACATAGGCTACAAAATTAGGAATCCTTGGTAAAATTTGAAAAAAATCAACAGAAAAGCGGGAAAAATTCTCTAAGGCGAAACGAAGTTAGCCGGGACCGCTAGTGTAATAATATAATACATATATATAAAATAATACGCCAGTCAATCACACCAATTACCTGGTCTCAAACTAAGGTTACCCCTTCTATTATGAGCACCATACGACGGATACTAACAAGTGGCGTCCTGCCAGAACACCCAGACCCAAGACAATTTGAAAAAGTTCGTTTTCAAAATTGATCTAACCGGGAATCGAGCCCGGGACCTTTCGCGTTTTGGCCGCCTACCTTAGCCACTGCGCCACCACGGTTTGCAAAGCTTGCCGTGACTATTTTCTACAAGTTGGGGCTTGCGTGCCTCTGTTTTCGTACCTACCGGGTCCGGTCATCGGGCTCGGTTTACAATCTCTACTCGTAAGGTCGAATATCCTTTTAAAAGACAACACAATTATCTTTTTTTCTGATTTTCTGGGTCTTACGACCTTAAAAAACTGTGATTGTTTATTTCATTTCACATCGGGGGAGACGAACCGCTCCAAATTATGCGTGCCATGCTCTTCCAATTGAACCTACTGGGAGTAGGTGAAGTTTATAATGTACCTACCTACCTCGTCGGGGTTCAAGTCCCATACTCCGATCAAATAATCCATTTATAACTAAATATGAAACATCCAAACAGGGAATATAACTCAATACAAAACCAATGACTCTATTTAATCCATCAGCTAGACTATGAAATATCTCCCAATTAAAAAAATATTAAGCTTGTAGGAATAAAATTGATGATGATTCAACAAATTATATAGTTGTGTTATAACGTTAATATTTCCCAAAAAAAATGTACGAGGAAGTGACGTCACGCTAACTTTTGACCCACCGTATCTTAGTTAAATTTGTTTAAAAAATGTGTCTTTTTTTTGTAATTAAATGTCGGACCAAACAAAAATTTTAAGTCATCTACTCTACATCTAAGCATGTTTTGCCACGTAAAGCAATGTATTTCTATAAGTCATACATAAACCATTTTAATAATTACAATAAAAAACGAATGTGCCCGCCCATGTTGCTTACTTGCGACGATCGTAATAACAAATGAGAACATTTTAATTAATTATGCCATACGTATAACATTGATACCGTAACATTAAAATAACAGTAATCACGAAAACCACGAACAAACATTAGTAATAGCATGAATGAACATTTCATTACACGGTATGTGCAATATGACGTCTGTGTATTAACCTTACTTAGTTTTTCCAACGACACACGATCGAGGAGGAATACATTGCGTTTTAACTGCAATAATCAATAATTGGGAAAGCGTTACTCATTGTAAATTCATAATAGGTAACAATAATTATCCTTGTCATAATAATTACACAATAATTTAGTCAGTAGTCCTGGGATGCGCCACGAAAGAAAATTTCACCATCTTTTTAGTGTTCCGTAGCCAAATGGCGAAAAACGGAAACCTTGTACATTCGTCATGTCTGTCTGTATGCTCGTCCGTATGTCACAGCCATTTCTTTCCGAAACTATAAGACCTATGCTGTTGAAACTTGGTAGTAGATGTATTCTGCGAACCACATTCAGATTTTTCACAAAAACAGAAATAAAAAAATTGGAGCTCTCCATAGTTAAAACTGAAACTAAATACGTGTACTATGAATAGATCTTCAAAAATGATATTAAGGTATCGAACAGTATTTTTTTCTAAATTGAATAGTTTGCGCGAGAAACACTTCCAAAGTGGTAAAATATGTCGCCGCAATTTACCTTCAATTAAATATAAACTTTTATAATATGTTACTTGCTACATACCTACTTATCTTATTTATATTATGTACCCTTCATGAGCGAGTCCGACTCGCACTTGGCCGGTTTTTACGAATATCAATATCGTAAACAGTCAGTTCCACAATTTGCTAATTGGCTACTTGACAGTGTTAACAATAAAATATGAAAAGTGTTAGATATGTTAGCTTATTAGTTAAGTAATCATTTTACATTTTTACTTTTTAATTAAAAGCATAGTTAGTATTTTATTTTTGCAAAATAAATTTTAGTTTTTTTATCTGTGGAACAAAAGAACCGAAACGGAAACCACCATTGCAATTCGGAAATGACAGCTGTCGGCGAAAATTATTTATTTTAATGTGGCGAAACAATGATTATTTTACCGATTAAATTGAATTATTGTGTCTCTAATCGTATAAACAATTTATTGAAACATTTTCCGTTTATCTTAATTAAGTCGTTCCTATGCGTATCGGTTCGTTGTCTAGGACATTGACGTCATAATTGCAACAGTGACGTGACTTGGCGTTTTCGCGCGCTTTTTAAATGTGTTACACAAAATCTTATTTTTCTCTGGTTATTTAGATTATTTCCAGATAAATCGAATTGCTTGGGATATAAAATGAACGGGCACACATTTTACAATACTTTTTAAAAAACTGTCAAGAAGCCAATTGCTTAAAAAAATAATGATGCGTAATTTTAAAGAAACAAAAAAAAAATTTTAAAAACAAAAATAAAATAAAACCGTTTAAAAAAATCGATAATGGTGTATTGTCAGCGAATCAACTTAATCGACATTTTTGTTACCTCATGTGAAAATTTGAGATATTGTTACATACATAATAACGTCAAATAGAAGATATAAATCAATAAAATCTTCAACTTGATTAACCAGTCTTTCGAAGACAAACATTGAAAAGTGGTGGAACAAGAATAGTGTTTATTTGTTTTTATATACGATTGATGATTTGATGCGTACGATCTCGGTAAATATATATTTTGTTTTAATTATAAGGAAACTTATTTCTCAACCTATTATGTGGCGCTTGGAATAAGAGTTAGGTATGTGTGTGTTGTTCGAATTATTTATTTATCGTATATCACGATATACATATAATATCAGAAAAATAACTTACATGATGATTTACTTGTACTAATCTGACCCAAATTTTTAATTTTACGTAAATATATCGTAAAGACCGCCGGAACTTACCACTACAAATATTATTAGTTATTTTATGGTTTAATCGTTGAAATACCGTATTTTATTACCTTATCGTTCTAACTTAACCTGTTTTATGGGAATTTGTTCAAACTGATTTAAAAATTAACTATTATTACCTCATGCTGATGTGCAGAACATTTCCTAGGATATTACTTATGTTATTTGTATTTATGAAATTCGCAGAATCAATCAATCAATAACACCTCATAGTGCGTTATAAAAGCATATTGGCCTGAATAAAATTCTCAAAACTTTAACCTACAGGAATAGAATTCTGAATAATTGTATAAATGAACCTTTTGACGTCACAAAAATTGTGAATCGTCATCGCTTCTTATGAAGATATCGCGTTGCATCTTTCCTTCTTTTTACAAAGAGTGACGTAATTTAGACATGTTTAAGTTAATTAATAAATGTACTTTTGTGTGTTATTGTAATATTACATTTAATAAAACGACTTCGGCAAGGCGGTCTAGTTAATTAAGTTTGTTGAATTTTGAAAAAGTAAACATGGGCTACGTCAAGTGCACTCTCGTAATGTGGAATGCCATCAAAAAATTACCAAGAAACATTGTATTGAAATTAACGGCGACGTCATTTCTTTGTACAGTTTTTACGATATCATGACGTAAACACAACCCCTTTAGGCTTAGCATGCGCAATACGTCAAATTTCTCGCATGAAACGACAAAAGTTTCGATGCAGTTGATTGGCTTATAGTACACCGCACTCGTATTTTCAGCCAATCAGCAGCTGACGCACTGACTTCAATCGATTTTGACGTTTGTTAAGAGCGCGATAAAATTTAGTCGCGTGGCGCATGCTAGGCCTGCTTGACATGCGCTCTACTGATCTTTCATGCGCTGTATCATGGTAATAATTGTATGATGATTACCCATGCTGTACTAAGATTATGTTTTATTTATTTGATGAATTAAAACACGCTTGGATTTTATCTGAAACTCTAACTGAAGAAATAAACACTTCTATTGTTTTTTACCGAGAAAGAGATTATTCGATAGAATGAAAGACCCAAGACCTAATTATTTGAAATGTCCTTCCGACAACATGGATATTTTTTCTTAGCAGACGTTAAAGTAATTAATCGGAAAATGTTTTATTCAAACTGAAAAGCTTAGTTTAAGATTCAAAACGGAAATAAAAACCACGATACCCAAAACTAGTCTTGTACCGAAAAGATAAATTGCCTTTTATAGACTAAATTGTTAGTTTTCACGCTTCGAATGACTTACCGATCACATACCTATATTTGAATTATCAACAAACATTGACACATGTCAATGATATCATACTTATCGGGTAGGTCCGGTGCCGGTGTGGAAATGACTACGTCACCAAGTCTGACGTGTCGCGCGTAGTCTGTGTAGTGGGGAACGCCACCGCCGACACCTACCAAGAATACGTATTCAACCTGCCAATAAAATGTTCAATTAGTATAAGGTAACTTATGAAAATATAAGTAGAGTACTTTTGAGGCTGCTGAGAGTAAAGACCGAGGATGACTGTCCTTAGCCCTTGTCGGCGAATTGAGATGTTGACATCTTTCAAAATTGGCTACTTGACAGTGTTAATAATAAAATATGAAATGTGTTGGATATGTTACATAGCTCATTAGTTAAATTATAATTAACATATTTATTTTTTAACTAAAAACAAAGTTAGTATTTTATTTTTGCAAAATAAATTTTACTTTTTTATCTGTAGAACAAAATAACCGAAACCAAAACCATCATTTGTGTGACGTCACTACAATTCGCAAATGACAGCTGTCGGTGAATTTTATTTTTTTAATCTGGCTAAACGATGATGAATTTTACTGATTAAATTGTATTATTGTGTCGCTAGCTACATTAAAGATGTATTTAAACATTTACCATTTATTTACAAATTCGATATTGTCATAAAATTAATTGTATCTTAAAGCTAGAAAATCGTTCCGACCCGTATCGGTTTATAGAAAGGTGACGTCAAAAACTACAACAGTCACGAGACCTGGCGTTTTAGCGAGTTTTTTAATTGTGTTACACAAAAATTAATTTTTCTCTGATAATTTTATCCAGATAAATCGAATTGCTTGAGACATAAAATGATCCGGCGCACATTTTACAATACTTTTTCAAAAGTCAAGTAGCCAATTGATTTTAAGGTATCAATGCCGTAAAAGAGGACTTTGTGCTCATTTTCGCAAGTTATCTTTCAAATGTTTTGAAACTAATTAATACCAAGTGTGTTGAAAATTAAAATTGTGACATCACAAATTGCTTTATTCATCAAAATCTATGAAGCAATCGTGTTTTGAGAGGTATATAAAGTATCTCAATCGACTTTCCAGTCAACATATAACTCATTTCTAAGAAAATAAAAAACTACTTATTGATAAAAACATTTTCAGCCAATCAACAGCTGGCGCACTGACTTCAATCATTTTGACGTTTGTTAAGAGCGCGATTAGTCGCGTGATGTATGCTAGGCCTGTAAAACGGCAGTCGGGTAGTGTTATGGAAACCTTTTTAAAAATTACAAGTGTAGATGATCAAATGAACAGATGTTATTATTCTTCCACGCAAAAACTGAATGAACTTGAAAAAGACTGTTTAAATACGAGAATGACGCTATATAATAGGATACATTTTATCCAGACAGCACAATACAGCGCAAACAATGTCGCCGGCAGTAGTATGTTTGTCACTAAAAGTATACAATGTACGTAATATTTTATGTAATAGTACATACGGCGGAAACAACGACCTACACAAAAAGGGAACATTTTCCCGTTAACTTTCCACTTTTATTATGAGCCAATAGAGTCCAGTATCCAATGGGAAATAATTAAGATCGAAGTGTTAGCATCATCATGACTCACGACAATAATAATGATTTTTACCAAACTTTCTTATTCCTTTACCTGTGATGTGAAATGATTTCACAAAAATAAAACAGCTGTACCTATTCATATACAAAAGTGTAGCAGAATATTAGAAATATGTATTTGTTTTTACAACATTATTAAATTAATATTATAAAAATAAATTCAACGTGGACGAAGTCGCAAGCACAGCTAATGGTACAACATCGAATACTACATACATAGTCATCAGCTCAACTAAAAATGATCAGCTCAATTTGAATTAGTACATAAAAGTGAGTCAAATGGACCCGTGCCTTGAGACGATACGGTTGAACTGTCCGTTAATTAATTTGATCGCCCTTTGCCCTAACCAATTAAGGTAACGTTTTTGTAGTAGTATTATTCACCTTTTAAAGGAAACATTCATCAGGTACATCCATTGACGTGCTTGGAATATCTGAGCCTAGTCACTCGCTAAGTCTTTGTATTGTACTTTTTGTTAAGCATAGTAGATACAACTAGCATTCATTAAATGGCACATACCAATCCAGCTTATTCTCTGATTTAACGAGATCTGGTATATTACTTTAAAATGCACAAATAAATGTTTTTTTTTACACTAAACCCTAAAAAATTAAATGAAATCATGATGTTTTTTAATAATTGAAAATTATTGGGCCAAAATCATCGGAATTGTTTTTAGATCATGTTGGTAGAATATATTTCCCATTTTACTTTTACTGTATAAAATATACACATACGTACTAAGTATACATTGGCATGGGTTTTGTAAATACATAATAAACAGGTTCAATGAACTATCTATAGGGTTGTCACCTTTAAACCAAGAAAAAATTAATTATTAACAATTACGTACTTTTCTCTCGAGCATGTTAATCGTGTATCAAATATATATATTTTTTTAAATGTAAAATTCCATTCATGTTTAATAACTTAGCAACATTTAAAGAATTCTAACGAATATAACAAATATACCTGACAATCTCTGTGTGATGTAAACCATCAACTGGATTCGAACTATACCTTTTCCTTGTACTATCAAAAACACGGCAAGGTTGCAGTTCGATATTAGTTCTTATGCGCTTGACATAAGAGCGACGTAAGTCCAAAGTGTGTAGTCAAGTAGTGCTTTTGTACCAGTCGACGGATAATAACTGCGGGGATCAACTCAGCAAAACCAGACTCGAGCAGATAAAGTGAAATACAATTCCCAAAATGAGCTATCCGAAAATGGAACTTAGAACAGCGGACGACGTTTATAACGTAAGTATTACTATAAATTTTGTCTATAGTAAGGACTTTAAGGTCTCATAATATTTATGTAAAGGTAACGTTTATTCAAACTTATTCTCGTGAGTGAGTGTCTGTGGTATGTAGTGTAACTATGAGTAGGTATATATAGTACCTACTTAGGTAAAATGTTTTCCATTGCAAAGCTACTGCCTACTTCCCGTACTCAGAGAATCTTAACAAAAACTAAATACAAACCAACATTTTCGTGCTACAGTTGCTGGCCACTTGATTCTATTTTAAGAGCACCATATAGGTAGTAGATCGATACAAACATTCCGTTGCCACACAATCATACTTATTTCGCGTCCGAACACTATAGGCCAGCCTCAAGGGCAGCGATATGAGATTATCATCGCTAATACGAGAAACCGAAATTAGAATAGAAACGCCAGACTAGACCGCATAGAATAACCGTTTTGCGAGCGTTCCCGATTTGTCAGATAGTCACCAAATTACGCGCACTTGCGTCGTTCTTTGATAATCAGCAGTCACACCCATACGTAATACATTGTGTGTGATAACTATGACATGTCCAAATTATATACACATCATCAGGTATATTTAGTATTGATAAAAATTTCGTTCAAAGTTTCCGTATCGCATCATGTCATCACTGTATTTAGTACCGAACTATTTGATGAAAATAAAAAACTTAATACCTATTATACCTATATTCTACTATTATTGTAGAGGCGAAAGTGTGTACGTATAGATGTATTTTGTCATTTACGGAACAATTATGTACTGAATGGATTATAATGAAATTTAAGCTAGACAGACTGATTTGTATATAAATACTATAATGGACATATAACGTCCTGTTATCCCGATATAACGTGAAAGGAATAGTCGGCAACAGCTAGAGATTTCATAAAATGATAATAATAGCAATTAAAAATATATAAGTATCCCGTGTTATTCGTAGTAGTAGGTATCAAATCTGTCTGTCTAGGTACGAAAAACATAAAACCAATTTAGTAGGTAGTTTTTTTTCACCACCTGACTATCGATGATAGCTGCAAAGCCATCTTCACCGGACCGTCTGATAAAGCTGTCATCTACTTGATCTAAGAAACAAAGCAGGGCGCGCCCTAACAGGGCTCTACTCGCGCTGCCAAATATAGGACAGCATCACATACATTGCTCTCATTCCGACGTAAGTAGCTTAAGCACTTGTGTTACAGAAATCAGAAACAACGAAAGTACCACAACACTCAGATCCGATACAATATAGAAAAGTTCGTTTCCCACATTGACCCGACCGGCGATCCAACCCGAAACCTCAGAGATGGCGCGAATCCAAAGTCCGGCCCGTTCGCCTCTCGGCCACGGAGGTCGTCATACTGGATGGTCGTTGTACTGGGACTTGTTAAGGATTATGATTTTGGACACAATTTCGGAAGGGTTATCATGGATTTACTTGGTACTTTAGTACCGTGATATAGCAGTTTTTTATTACCTACGTATATGGGTGTACGCTAACCCGGACCCCGAAACATGTAATTTAATGGGATTTGTTGTTACCTTTTGGAAAATTCCGAGTAATCTTGTGGTAGTGTTACCAGCCGCTGTCATGGCTTCACGAGTCCGACCCACAGATGGCAGCTTCGTGGTGACCACTCGATGAGCTCCAATAGTTCCCAGAGTGTAAACATTCGACTCGCCTGTTCAACAAAATATATTTTAAGTGTTTTTAGTTAATAGCTGGTATATGTGCCCGCGACTTTGTCGCGTGGACTACAGTACTTTGAATTAGTTTTTTTTAATAAAAGTAGCAAGTAGCTACGCGTCATGGCGCCCACCGCCGACCAGCGCCTTTCATGCGACAAACGACAAACCTATTTTGTTGCGGAGTTATTTTAAAATTAGTCTAAGTTAGGTACTCCTTATTACATCAGTTACCTGCCAATAAAAGTATTGTCAAAATCGGTCCAGCCATATCAGAGATTACCTCGAACAAACATACAGATAAACAAACATTTTAAAAATGTTATTTCGGTGTAGGTATGTACCGTATATATATTTATATATGCATGTAGTGAAAAGCGGTTATTTTAATATTGCAAACAGACACTCAATGTTTATTTATGTGTATAGACATATTATAATGGAAAGAAAGAAAGAAAAAAAGAAAGAAAACATTTATTGACTCAACTTACAAACAAAACAAAAAACATAATCTGTTTCAAACATAAATGGATTGTTTATGAGACAAAAGGAAAAAAGCTCAGCTAATGCTGTCTCGAGAATGGATCCCGGGCAGCGCTGGTTTTCAGCTTATCCCTACCCTCTAATCATTATTAGAGGGTAGGGATAAGCTGAGAAGCAACTATACTTAATCGAAGTATATTATTGCGCGCGAGAATTGACATAATTTCACGAAAAAGCAAGGGTAGTGGTTCTAAAGCTATTTAAGGATTCCGTGGAGGGCAATAATCTGATCGTGTCAAGGCACAATCGTGTCTAAAGTATGTTGACTACGCGGACACGTATAAATGAGGTTCACTATATAGATTTAAAATAAACAACAAATTGAAACACTGAAATTTGCCACAGAACATAAATAAATCAGCATACTTAAACGCAAACCATCGGGATCTGATTCTATTACGGGAACTATGTTTGAATATGAATATATTGGACAACATCACATACATTGCTCTGATTCTGTGGTAAGTAGCTTCAGCACTTGTGTTACAGAAAACAGAAACCACGACGGTACCACAACACCCAGACCCGAGACAATATGGAAAAGTTCGTTTCCCATATTGACCCGACCGGGGATCGAACCCGGAACCTCAGAGATGGCGCTCACCAAAAAAAAATCGTCAATGTTTAATCTCTTTCTTCACTTCAACAATTGACTACTTGACAGTTTTTGAAAAAGCATTGTAAAATGTGCGCCCGTTCATTTTATATCCTTAGCAATTCGATTTATCTGGAAAAAATGTAAATAACCAGAGAAAAATAAGATTTTGTGTAACACATTTAAAAAGCGCGCGAAAACGCCAAGTCACGTCACTGTTGCTATTATGACGTCAACGTTCTAGATATCGAACCGATACGCATAGGAACGACTTAATTTAGATAAACGGAAAATGTTTCAATAAATTCTTAATACGGTTAGACACACAATAATTCAATTTAATCGGTAAAATAATCATTGTTTCGCCACATTAAAATAAATAATTTTCGCCGACAGCTGTCATTTCCGAATTTCAATGGTGGTTTCCGTTTCGGTTCTTTTGTTCCACAGATAAAAAAAGTAAAATTTATTTTGCAAAAACAAAATAAGCTAACATATCTAACACTTTTCATATTTTATTGTTAACACTGTCAAGTAGCAAATTGGATAGATATTAACTTTCCGTTTAAAATCGAGTCCATTGTCTTCTTTCGACTTTTAGTTTGTATGTTATTACTTATTTTAAATCTAATGCAAGGCTTGTTATGTAAATCCATATAGGTGAAACTAGAAGGCCTAGAAACAAGAGAAGGACTTACTGATAAAAACATTGCTCAAACTTTAACTTCACTTTCAATTCATAACATAATACCCATCTCGAACCATTAATGATTGTATCATCCCAAACGTTGCATTTGAAGTTATTTCAACACAATGTAAAAACTAAAAATGTGCATTGTACCTATTTTGCAAGCGCAACTTATCTTAATTACCACTAAATACAAAAACTACTCATAAGAAATCAATAAGTATTTATTCCTTTAAAAATTTGAGTCACCATAATTTACATAGGTTCCCTACAGGGCTATGATAATATTTTACTACTACTTACTTGCTTATATTGTGACGTAGGAAATATTAACCTAATAATGAATCATTTCCAATGCAATACCTATATTAATTATGATATAAACAGGTCACCAGCATACGTTTCTTCAGTGGTTCAACTGCCATCCAAATGTGCTGACTAATTAGTTCGGTTAATAAATTAAGTTTACTATATTTACTTAATAGTAATTTGTGAACTATACTTTAAATATCGAACCATGCTTCTATTAGTGTTGATGTTTGTGTCCGAGATTTGTCTAATCATGGGACGGCCACAAGAAATGTAAGTATTACCATTAAAATAATACTGGTTTCTGTGAACACTCAACACTTTGTCAGGCAAAAGAATAATTCGTTCCCGAGGAAATAAGTACTGACTGCATATTACCATTTCTTAAATGGGTTAACAATGGCCGTATCTAAAAAATGTTTCGACGTATTATTTTAACGATTTATCCAATACTAGCAAAGTCACGTTCAGGATAAACTCCGTGTTCAAACCCAAATTCTTTTGGAACTAGTCATAAAGATAAATTACAGTTGCTGAGGATTTTAACACCATTCGAGTAGTATATTTTATTTAACACTAACTACATCGAATTGTTGCAATGGTGGTCAAAGATTTTCCAGTTTATTAAAATTTTTTTGATATTAAAGTCAGTAAGTATTATGTGACTTATTACGAAAATGGTTAGACCAGTAGGTATATAATTAAAGTTGCAAGACCAGTAAGAATAATATAAGCTTAACGTCCTAGAAGTAAACCTTCATAGGTTTTTTACAAATAGACAAGAAATTTCAACTTATATGTATATCATTTACATAAATATGTATTAGAAGAATAAGTAGTCGTTCCGAGTTCGTGTTTTCTTAATGAAATTAATATCATAATATCAGGTAGGTAGTACAGGGTCAATCTTCTCTCGACAATAATTTTGATACGAGTTTTTAATATTTTGATAGTTTTATAATCGTAGGTAATCTTTTTTCAGAACTACTGACGAAATAATTCTAGATGGAAACATGTTTTTATTACCAAGGATACTAAACGTCGATGAAAAAATGAACATCACAGTCATTGCCAAAGATACCACAGATAAGTAAGTACCAAATTACAAATAAAAAAAAATAACTAAGCTTAAAGTATGCCAAACTATAATACCTAAATAATTATTATGAGTCTTAAATATTACTAAACTGATGGAACGCGATTCATAATTATCTAATTATAGCAAAGACTGCAGCGATTTTTATATTTTTTCGCTATCGGATAAAGCACAAGTATAACAAGTCAGAGACAATCATAAAATAGTGAAGAATAAATGGTAAAAGCTGCTATGCTTATCAAAAAAAGCGCCTAAATCAATTATACGAAGTGATATTCAGACAGGTCTGAGATCTATCTATATCTCTACGTTAGCAGCGAAAGAGCACCTAGCTCGGTTTAGTCCGGTTTTCATTTTAAGTAAAGAACATACATTCCTTACAGTAGATTTTTTTTTATAGGCTAGACATTAGTTTGATGGCACAGACTTCGGAAGGTTTAAGTCTACTTTGTGCATTCAAAGCCGAATTTACAACCACTTCGAAAACAGGATATATCGTTTACAATAATAATGAAAAAGAAGAACAGGAACCGCTAGACGCCGTAGAAAATTTTATCACGAAAACAGGTAATTTTATTTTACGGAAATATTATTAAAACAAAACAATAATTCTGGGTAATTAAAACAGTATTAAAAACCTGTTTATAAAGCTATGAATATTTATTTTTATATTTTATTTTTAGATACAGATTTTAGACTAAACGTGCAGTTCATCAGGAGAGAATCTCAATCAAGCTCGGACGGAAACGTTGTAGAAATAGCATCCGCTACTACTTTCAAGGTGTTACCAGTTTCAAATCTAAATGAAATGCGATATCTTAAATTTAGTGGCAAAGATGCCAAAGTAAGTGCCATCCTTTTCGAATTCCAATAATGTAATCTACATATTACATTCTCGATAATATCAAAGTTGCAAGTAAAAGTTAGTAAAACTGAAGCTTTAAAGTATTACCTATGCTTATAACTTATGTGTATACCATTTATAATTATAAAAAAAAATATTAAACGGATGTGAAATACACACTAAGTTAACTTCCTTCAGTTTACACAGGTCGACCGTTTAACTAAGACACGTAACGTGAGTATAACTTAAAAATCCGTACACTAGGTCCACGAAGAAATTTCAGCACCTTTTAATGTATCTACACTATTCTTGAGATAGTTTATTATTCTTTTAACGAGACCCTTTGTCTAAAATGTACCCGATAGTTGACAGAAAATAAGGTCAAACATGAGAAGGAAACGTCATTATTAAATGGTCGGTCTATAGTACAGATTGCGTAGCTTTATTATGTTATTTGTGTCTGGTACACTTAATAAGATCTTTATTTTATGAAATAATTTAAAAAATGTAAAAAACTTGTTTATGATTCGTGTCTGGCACACGATTATTGTAATTTATTTATTTTAATTATAAGATATTGTATTTTTAAAGGTAATAATTTGTTTGTTTATTTATATGTATAGCTAAAAGTTTGTTTGGTTATCGAAATCAAAATTGTCACATTACGTTAAATGTGTGCTCACGGTGTATGTCTTGATTAAGTTTATCAGCAAAGTTAAAGGATAATTTATCGTTTTGAATCTTGTGTCGGAGATTTTATTTATTTCTAAGTAATGTATTGTACAACTGTCTAGTCATTATTATAGTTAATTTAACATAATTATTACAAATATCAATTTAAAAGAGATTAAATATCATTCAATATAGCATTTTCTTTTTCTCCTATCCTAAAGAAAAAGCCACTTTTCTTTCACTATTCAGGAATGTTTACAGTTATGAAATATAAATCGTTCCCTTGTAAGTGTAAAAAATGTCCTAGTCAATGCAATTTAAAAACACAGCCATATGTCTACATGCATTCAATTTAGCATTTTTATTTCTCCTATCCTAAAAAAAGTCACTTTATTCAGGAGCGTTTACATTTATGAAAATATAAATCGTTCCTTTGTAAGTGTAAAAATATCCTAGTCAATGTAATTTAAAGATACATCCATAATACTTATGAGCCATGGTCTGGGACGTACAGCATATAGCTTTCTCGCAGCCTGCTTTGGACGCCTTTATTTGTAAAAAAAAAACAAAAAACATAAAACATGGTAATCACCATACAAGGCAGCGCAGCTTACAAGGTCGCAGGTTACGACATTGTATCCAATGCTGCAGCAGCGTTGCTATTCTGGCGGAACATTAATCTGAGTGGCGCGGTGACAAAAACGAAAGAACGGAAGAGAGTAATAGAAGAATGACAAAAATATTCAAATAATTTAATTCCTCTCCTATAAGTTACTTTAAATAAAACAGATTTAAACATAGCAAGGTAAACATTTTAAATAACAAAAGAAAAAAAACCCTAGTGCACAGGTAGGCAACATACAACATTGACAATAAATGATCGAATCGTATTTTCCCTATATTATGTATAGCGGTCCCGGCGAACTTCGTTTCGCCTTAGAGGATTTTTCCGCGCATTCGACGAAAGACATTTTAAGACTCATTTTTCTACACCTTCGGTTACATTGCTCAAATTTTACCAAGGATCCCTAAATTTGTAGCCTGTGTCAAATTGGAATAATGTAGCATTCTATTGGTGAAAGAATTTTTTAAATCGGCCGTACTTTTTGAGCCTATTCATTACAAACATACAAAAATAGGTAGGTACAAATCTTTCCTCTTTATAATATTAGTATGATGTAAAAAGTAGAGGACTATAAAAAACCTAGTTGTACAAAACTTAGAATTGAGGATGCGCGTTTATCGCACCTTTATACAAACGAATTGTCAAAGAACCTTCACACATCGATGTATGTTTTCACAATAATATCGTAGAGTACCTATGTACTACAAAGTCAATTACGACGAAGTTAACAGTTTGATAAGAGAATCTGAAATCTGGGTGTAGGTATTTCTTATTGGGGAAACCAAATACTTACGAGTAACTAGTAGGTAGTCACGACATAGTTAATCCGTCTACATGTATTATACTTACCTACCTAACACAATATTTACAACCAATTCATATGTGACGGGAAAGAAGCAAAACTGAATAAATAAATCTACCCATCTTTATGTATGATGTCATAGGTACAATACTCAATTACTATTTTTCAATTTAAGAAGAAAGATAAGCATACTAGCTTAAGAGGTTGAGAATTAACGAGAGCGAGCGTAAAGCGTCTCAATTTTAAAACGGTAATATGTGTAGGCGGCTTATTGCAATGACCAAAACCTGTATTGGACCATTCGTCTTGTGTTGCTATACCTGCCTACTAACCAAACAGTCGGTATCGAATTAAACAACCGAGAACACGTGCCATGACGTGGTAGTTGGTACTAGTTATTTCCAAGGTGTGTGCAGTGCTATTACCGACTCGTGTTTGTTTTCATCATTACGTCATTCATTACATTCCTTCTTCATCTTAGGTCAAGTATGTACCGAGTTCAGTCGAGTCGAACCTCGTCTCGCAGTTAACTGTTAGACGTGTCGATCTCGCTATATCAGTTTATAATTGAAGATGTTAAAATCTTGTTGGGATTGCTTGGTTGGGTATGACTGATTTGATGTTTTTATTCTAACCTATGATGTAAGCTAACTATTTCCTTAACAACGTTAGAGTAAATTTAGTAGTTTTTTTAATAATTTATGAGAGTACGGTATTCAATATTTTTTTAATCAGGTATAATGGTAGCTAGGGTAGGATAGTTGGTACTACCAAGTATGTAATGTATCTAGCCTGATTATCAGGTACGCGCTCTGAAGTTAGTCACAGATCACGGGCGTAGACGTACTACGTAACGTCAATGTCAATTTCGTTATGTCAAGGTCTTTGTGTCTTGTCAAAATCAGATGCACCGCCGAACCGACAGTGTCTCGCTCGCCGAGTTCGGGACATAAATTTAATAAAAACATAAAACAAAACACTCGTACCTATTCAAGCGTTTCGATTGGACCAATCGATTCTTAAAATAACTGTGAATGGTAGGTTCCAGTGTAGCAGATCCAGTGTAGTAAAATAATCTACCTACGTAATTGGAATTTCCCAGGTTAACGAATTTAACTTATGTTTCGATTGTTTATTGAAAACATTACAATATAAGCCTGAAGTGTTTGTGAAGATAACTAATAATGATGTACGTTCATTATTCATATAGGTATCTCCGCTGAAAGCAGACGTCGACGGGTATTTTTAACGTGTTGAAGGAATAATTACATTTGTTGTTTAGCTATTCGCGAGAGCAGGCGGAAAATGAAGTTGTATACGGTACACAGTTAAACGGACACAGTGTTAGCGCTCCGCCTTGGCCCGAGGCCCGGGACGACAAAGAAATCATGTTTATCCTACCAAGAAGACTAAATTACAACGACCAGATTACAATCTCAGGAACCATAGTGAATAATAGCAGGCAGTAAGTATTATTAGAGCATAAGGTTATGTATAAGTACAAATTTCTGATTGTTGAGATGTTATGTTTAATTTAAATACTTAACTACTAATTTATAGAAATGTAGTTGGGCAATTGGTAGTTTAATTTATATAATAATTAGTGCTTTTTTTTTAAATAAGTATTTTACAAGTCCCTAATAGAACATATACGTACACACCCTTCTCATGATACCTAACAACTCCTCCCTAGATTAGAATATAATAAGAAATCAAAATGCAAAAATGAATTAACATTTGGATGTGATGTGTGGGATGTTGAAAAGGCCCTGCCTGGAAAAGGACTGGGTAAAATGCACTAAAATATAATGTTAAAATTGAAACAATTTAAATTTTATTCTTTTGTGAAAACAAAAGAAACAGCAAATTTTATGTTCTTATAATTTGTTGTCTATATTTTTTATTTTATTGTCAGCAGATACTATTTAGGCAAATCTTGTAACTTTATTATTACAGAAGGAAGTTTTTTTTATTATGGATCAACTCATTTAAAAAGCATATTTTTCTATTATTTTAAGATAAGTTGTTAGATTTAGGCATAAGACATAAAAAATTGGGAAGAATAACATTAATGTCAATTTAAAATAGTTGAGTTCAAAAGAATTGGTACATAAAGTCTTCAATAGATTAAGAGAAAAGAGTGTTGTTTTAGTCCTAAAGTACAAAGTCTATCATTTAAATTTGTTGTATGACAAACCATTGTCAGAGCAATTGGGAATTGAAGGGTTTAACAAACGGTTAGAGTGGATTTCATACATCTTTTATAGTTTATAATAACATTGTTTTGTTACAGGTTTTCTGTAAATCTTCTGACCGGAAATAGTTCACCAGATTTTAACAACATAGCATGCCAAATTAAGGCAATATTTCCTTCGGAAGAATCTGGATATGAAGATAAATTAACAGTTACAATTATAAAAGATGGATATGAAGTGTTTAGTGAGGATCCTGAAGATAAAACAGCCACCAGCCTATTTGCGGGTATATACATTTATTTATTACTACTTTTTCATGGTTTCAATTGTAAGGAAATATTAGCTGTGTACAGGTAAAAGACTTTAAAATTAGTTCAGTTCCAGATATAGCTTCCCACATATAAATTTTGTGTCTATTATTAGTTTCCATTACTAATATTATATCAAACTGCATTTTTACAGTGTCTTGTCACTACTACAGTGGCAAAGTATAAATTGTACATTTATGTAAATTTGTCCTACAACACCTACAAATCATCAATGCAATTACTCTTAAATCAAATAAAATCTTTTGTAAACATTGAAAGTTTTGAAACGTGAGGAGTAGTGAAAATATTTGCTACTTCAAAGAGGATTCAATTTTTTCCATACGATATCTCATTATTCAGAATGTGTCACTTTATAAAAACTTATATGTATATGTGTTTTTTACAGGTGGTAGATTTGACATAAAAATTATAATTCGTGATGGAAATGTAGCAGACATTTATAATGGCAGTTTTCCTATATTAGAATGTCAAATGCTACACAATTTATCTGATATAAGATTCCTGACTCTCGAAGGTGATATTAAGAATGTGAATAAATTAGATTTTGAGTTTGGAAATTAAACTAAGGATGTTACAATCTGTAAGTGTCTGAAACATTGATACATATTTTAATAAAGACTAAACAGTGGCGAATTTTAAAAGATCATCTGAATAAAACATTGTGTGTATTGGTTGGTAATTATTACCAGAAATAGACTAAATTGAGAGTAATTAAAATTATTTCCAACACTATATAAATATTCATAAGATTATAAAATTATGAATAAAAGATATAATATTGCATGTATTACACCATTTTCTAAAAACATGATCATTCATTTAGTAATGTAGAAAAACAAGTGTTAAAGATTTGCATGTTATGAGCTTTATTTAGATGTGTAGAATTAAGTTTATTTAAAGTAACATGTAAATTAAAATATTATTCTTATTAAGGTTCATTATATTTAATATTTCAATGATATTGCCCACTCGATGAAAAGTGTAGTCCTTAATGTACCTATATTATTTTTATAACATCACTATAAAACAACATTATTTGACATCTATATAAGCTTCAAAAGTCTTGTTCTGATGTCTGTACATAGCTACAACCGAGTTTTAGCTAATAATGTTAAGGACTTAGCTGGTAAGGGATAATTTTACAACAGTCAGAATGGAATACTTTGCAAAAATGTATAATCAATGCAATTCATATTGATGCGATCTATTTTTTTTTTCTAATAAAATGCTATCCATTCAAATGTATATTGCAATAGTGCCATTTGGAAATTAATTGTTTCATCTTTTATCTGATTTTTATCTGACAGTTGAAAAGCTATCTTATGTTTTATTTAGCGTTATGTTTTTCCCACCAGGTAATTTACTTACCAGTACTATAATGTACATTTACCAGTATTTTATATTTTTATAAAATACGACCAAACGTATTGCTATTTTTGTTAAATATTTTGAATAGTTTTTAGCTCTATGATCACTTTCCCGTCCAGTCATTAGGTAAAAAACGTAATTATTTTGTTGGAATTAGTATCTTTAATGTTATGTATTAAATATATTATGTTGATGATGATGTAATTCATTAAACATGTTAAACGTTATTACGTTTAACATGTTTAGAATTTATTATTTTTAAAATTAGAATAAAGTGCAACCATATTAACTGATCGGGCGCTCACGACAATAGGGATGATGAAGACATTGACAAATAATTTTATGAAATGTATTAAATAGGAAAAAAGGTAATTAAGAAAACTCATATACTTTTAAAAAGCTATTTTCAAATCCACCGATACTATTTTTTTTTGTCAATTGATAAGTAAAACTTGAGACGGCGTCGTTTCTATAAAAATAAGAAATTTATATAGGAATCATGTTTTGACAAAAATTCGATATCTCAATTGACTAGTCAGTCATCATACCTATTGGGTCTTGGCTAGTCCAGATTGATACAGAAGATCCCCATGTTGTTGTTTAATGCGAAACTGTTTTTTCTTCTCGAGATTACCTTTAAGAAAAAATGTTTGCTAAAAACTATTGTGCGACTAGTGTTTGTCTACTTTGATATTAGCCGTAATTTCTATTTTTATTATTATATTATACTAAATATTGACGGAACTATTTTGTTCATTTTCAGAGAAATTATCTATTTTGTGAGGATTGACTTAATCCATCTTTTACTACTTTAGTTTAAACCTGTATGCCATATAAAATGTTTTGCAATATAAAAAATTTATGTGCAAATCTTGATACGGTCCCAATTATAAAGATTTTTGTTAAATTCTAGCAGACTTCACTATAAGATACATAATACGTTACCAATTTATTCCTGATATTTTCAGTGAAACTGTAACAATTGTATATTAAGCTCTTTATTTGCAAAATATTATTCATACATTTTATCAAATGATGACTATTATGGGGATTATTAATGATAAGATTATTTTAACAACTATGCATTATCTTAACTATGCATTTAAAAGCATTTCAAATTATTCACAATAACACTCGTCATTCATAATTTAGTTCCAATACCACACTAAGCCATTTATAAATGTTGAACGTTATTATATATACTATTGTTTATGTGAAAATAAATGCATTTTAAGTATGAATTCGTTTTTTTTTTAAGATTTATCAATATTATATGTGTAACATTATTTTACTGTTCACACAACCATAAACAATAAATGTATTTTCTTTCTTTCTTTCAATAGTATTCGTTCAAGCGCAATCTAGGGTTACGTTACGGTCTATTTTTGTCATATTATACTATGAGCATCGCCAATGACAGGTGTATTTTGAAAAAGTATTTAGTATTAATAATTTGGCAAAACCTCAATTGATTTTGTATTCCCTGTATGTGTCAAAAATAGCCTAACGTGTGTCTAGACTAAAGACATTGCTTAGTTTAATCCGTCCTCCAAACCTAAATAACGTTAACTCTTTGGCATACAAAGTTATGGAAACCTCCAGCGTTCGTACATTTGGGCCGTAGATAGCTTTAAAAATAAATAAATGCGCCAGACAACCACACCAATCACCTGGTTTCAAACTAAGGTTTTCCCTTGTACTATGAGTACCAGACGACGAATACTAACTGGGGGCGTCATCCCAGTACACCCAGACGAAAGTCAATTTAGAAAAGTTCGTTTTCCAAATTGACCTGACCGGGAATCGAACCCGGGACCTATCACTAATAACATGGCATTTATTTCATTTACTATCATTCGGTAGGTATGAAAGCCTAAAATTTGACAAACCTAACTTTCAAACCGTTGAATAGGTTTGAAAGTTAGGTTTAGGTTGCTTGGTGGCTAGTTCTAAAACAAAAAGTTGCTGTACCTTTTCACAGAAAAAATATACAAATGTTACTTACCAACAGTGGTATATCTGACGTATGTTTCTTGGTTATCCATCATCGCGTCTACAGCCTGTTTTTCACAATACAAAGCCGTGACTACAGCTATGCTGGGTTGGCGGGAAGAACATAAAGTTGGCATTTGTTTCACAACCTGTCGAAACATGAATCTCATTCAGGGCATATTTTATACAGTTCTATTGTGAGTTTTTCTATTTCTCATTTTTATTTTTTATCAGTTAGCAGATGTAATGTCCTAACTTTTACTATGAGGTAATGTCGATTTCTTTGACAAGCTTAAAAATGTTTAATTTAGAACCGGACTACTGAAAAAAATTTAAGAATGAGTAAGTGATAAAACTAAGAAACGTGGACTCGTTAAAATTCTGCTACGACTGGTTTAAATTGAATTGAATTCAAAATATACCATGTTCATGCAATGCCCGTTTGATTACTGAAAATTAAAACTTCTAGTTTTATCCATAACTAAATAATAGAATGGAATCGACTTGGCGGGGGTACTGCCATACCCCTAATAACCGATAAACTTCGGTTTTAGTTTCTTTAAAATAGAGAAACGAAAAGTTTGACAGTATTTGACAAACATAAACTACTTATTTGATTAGGTTGTTAACAAGATAGATTTATTGTTTATAATCAATAAATTAATAGTTAATTATGATCAGTAATTCAATTTAGGTACTCCTTTTCACTTAAGAGTATTAATATGATTGCAAAAAAATCGCAGGTCACTTGCCAAACAAGTTGGTCTATAACTATTAGAAACTTATTGCCCTAAATTATTGGCACCTTTTAAAAAGACAATACAATAAAACGAAACTACTACTAGTTCGGTAAATATCATATTTAGGCATAGCATTTAATGGGAGGAGATCACACAGATATAAACTAGAGATGCAACGGATAGTTTTTAGGCCGGATATTCGGCCGGCCAAACAATACCTAACTTTTAGTTAATCGGCTGGCGCGTCGTCAGGTTTTTAACTTGCTACGTATTGTAGGTTGGAGCGGACCGTTTTCTAGCCAAGAAACATGTTTTATTAAGTCACAGTGCGGAACTATTTTGTATGCAGTACAAGTGCGCCCGCCTTTTTTTTATATTGCACTTCAAGATTGACCTCATCCCACCTGATGTTAAGTGGTAATGAGGTCCTAGCTAAAGGGCGACAAGTACAGCATGATAAGGCTGTTACTGGACTTGTCACCCTTACCTTGAAGGATTGACCCCTGCTACTAATGTATTTTGCTGAATAGATAAGTTTTTTGTGTTTAATGTGTACAGTGGTGTATATTGATAATTTGTTGTTGATTTCTTGTGTATGGCCGGATAGGCCGGATACCGGATAGCAACCGGATATCCGTTGCATCTCTAATATAAACCGCTTGCCTTAAATTAAGACAATAGGGAAAAAGGTCTGCTTGCGTACGCCTATTAAACATTGCAATTATTTTTTGGGAAGTAATCTGACAACACTTGGTTTTGATGTAGTAATTTACCTTTATCTACTGGAAAATATAAATGTTTATACCTGAGTATCAACACTGTGTTGGCGAATATACAACCCCTCGGACATAGTGCGAGTCAATCCTTTCTCTTCTAATGATTCCAAAGCATCTTTAACATCGCCCTTTGACCACCGACCCGCACTGAAAGTTCAATAGTAGATGTAACAATTTTGCGAGGTACATTTGTCTTATTTCATACATTGGTCAGGTACTTTGAATAGTAATACCATAGTATAATACGTGCTTAGTACAATTGGCTACTTTTGAAAAAGTATTGTAAAATGTGCGCCAGTTCATTGTATATCCCAAGCAATTCGATTTATCTGAAAAAATGTAAATTACCAGAGAAAAACAAGATTTTGTGTAACACATTTAAAAAGCGCGCAAAAAGCCAAGTCACGTGACAGTTGAAATTGTGACCTCGACGTTCTAATACATCAAACCGGAACGACTTTCTTTTTAAACCTATCCAATTTTTTAATAGGTAAATGGAAAATGTTTGAAAAAATCCTTAATACGACGACTTTGACGACCTCGGTGGCGCAGTGGCTAAGGTAGGCGGCCAAAGCGCGATAGGTCCCGGGTTCAATCGAAAAGTTGTTTTTGTTATAGTTTGAAAACCATAGCTGGGCATTAACTCGTTAATCCGTTAATCGTTAATTAACGAAGTTAACATTTTGAGTAACGGATTAACTTTTAAGTTAACTTTAAAAACTGTTAACGGACTCATTAACTTCCGTTAATAATCTAGAAGACCGTTAATCGTTAATCCAATGTCTAAAGCTGCGAATAGATGCAAGTCAAGTCAGTTCATTTATTTATGTAGGTTACAAATAACACTTATGCATCGTCAAAATCAAAATTAAAGCTACAGCCGGTTCGGAACTTAATTCTACTGAGAAGAATCCGACAAGAAACTCAGTAGTTATCCTAATCTTTACAAAATTTCGAGCTAGAGAATTTAAAACTGTGGTGTGTAAGCGAGCAGACAATCATGTCCATATATGTTTATCGTTGAAATATACATCACGTTTTTAGTATCCTTTTATTAAACATGATTTAATATGAACCTTAAATCTATGCATGGGTCAATAATACATTGGGGTAACTTGTTGAATATTTTTATACTTAATCCCACGAATGTTCTACTGGTTTTAC
Source organism: Glyphodes pyloalis (assembly GCA_037074685.1). Lineage (NCBI taxonomy): Eukaryota > Metazoa > Arthropoda > Insecta > Lepidoptera > Crambidae > Glyphodes > Glyphodes pyloalis. The sequence continues at coordinate 7,044,405 of JAYKKO010000008.1, forward strand.
GAAGCCTATGGTTTGAAATAGCGAGCTTATGTTTACTTCTTGTATTAAAACTATGTATATCGCATTTCTTATAGAACAAATGAAGATTTTTACGTACATACAAAATGCAGTCAAAAATGAATTGGGAGGCTACGGTTAAATTAATGTCTTTAAATAATTATTTAAGTGAATCACGCGATCTATGGCTGTATATAGATCGAATAGCTCTCTTCTGTAATACAAATATGGTTTGTCTGTCACAAGCTGAGCTCCACAGCAATAGACCGTATGACATTAAACTATGAAAATAGCCATTCATTTTGTTAATTTGATGTCAACTTGTCAATAATTACTTAGAGTTTAGTTACAATGACGAGCGCTGTATTTGTTTTGAAAAAGGGAGCGTTCAAGTATTACGCAACGCAAATTTTTAAGATTTTTAATACATCGTATTGTTTTTCTGTACGCCCCCTCACTCATTTTTTAATTAAAAAACTAAAAAACACGCTTTTAGCTCGCACTAAAAATTACAAAATAATTCAGACATTTAAGAAAGAAAGCGTGGAGCGTTTATGTTATCTTTACTCTTTTTGGACAAAACGCTCCACGCTTTCTTTCTTAAATGTCTGAATTATTTTGTAATTTTTAGTGCGAGCTAAAATCGAGCTAAAGTGACATCTGATTCAGCTTGTCCCGATATTTATATTTCATTATAAATATTAAAATCACAATAAGGCCAATTAAATCATCACTAATCAAACAATTACTCTAAGTTTATTGTATAAATATAAAAATCTGTGGTGTAATTAATGTTTGCAAAGTGTTTGTGAGACAACAATTACGGAGTGGATGACAGTTCGTTATTCGAATTTGTACGATCATTGTTCATCTCTTTTGGATTTTAAAAAACTCATTATTGACACAGTAAGTAACATTTAGAAGGTAAATTTATTAGAACTCGTAATTAATATCATCATTTACGCGCTGAGGTGACATTTAGGTTACTTCAAATTGTGTAAACAACTTCTTGAGTTTTACTGTTTTTTTTTTCATTTCAATATGCTAACCCGTAGCAAGGCTTTAGCTCGCCAGGGAGGGTCTGGACTCACCTCTGCTCGTCAGGCAGAGTCCAGACTCGACCTGGCTTTGAAGGAATTGAAGGCCACCAAGGAGGAAGTTACACAATTGGTTAGGGAAAGAGAGGACAATGAGAGGGAGCTGTTGGAAGTATTGGAAAAGAGTCGTGAGTTAAAAAAGAATTTGGCCGAACTACATTCACAACATATGTTTGTAATTGAGGAACGGGATAATCTACAATCTATTGTCGATGGGTTTGGTGAGTGCAGCCAGGAGTACGTACAAAACTTAAGACGCGTCACGTTACTGGAGCATGAACTGCAAGAGGCTCACCACTGCATAAATGACTTGCAAAATGAGAAGCAGGAGGTTGCGGCATCCCAGACCTTATGTCTATTTGAAGAACTTATAGGTAGTGCGCCCAGTCTTGTTCCTGATACACCTGACATGAACCCCACTGAACTTGTGACGGTTGACCTGACACGTGATGATACCTTGTGTTCTGTACCTACAGTGGGAATTGTCAAATGTAGCAGGAATAAGTTAAAAAAATACATTAAAATTAATAGGTATATTAAGAAAACTAAAAAATTAATTAAAAAACAAAAGTGTTCATGCAATAAAACCAAATGTATCAATGAAAGGCGTCGTTTAGGCGACGAATTAGATTTATGTTCTTTGACAATAAATAATAATATTAAAACCTATGAAAATAATTTACAAGAATTAGAAAACAAAATACAATTGTTAAAAGTATCCTTGGACAATATGACTAGTAGGTATATAAGTTCCAAGAAGGAGAGTGAGGAACACATGCTGGCTTTAAAGAGTCTTCTGGAAACATCTTTGTCAACAGAACAAAACTGTGAAAATACATATAATTTAAACGGCTTCCAGTTGGTATGTGACTCATCACTGTCAAACACCTGTAATAATTTAACACCCTTATCCGATACAGGTAAATCCAACAGCTTCCTCACTCAGTCATCAAAAAGAGTAAGTACTTGCAACTTTGTTATGTTTAGTGATGAGTTAGGTAAGGGTATGGGCCTATTGCTGAGTACATATCTGGGTCAACCTGTTTCAAATTATTGCTCACCAAACTTGCCATACAATGAAATTGTTAAAAAAATATGTAAATTTAACTTTCAGAAAATACTATTCTGATATTACTGATTGCCAATAGAGGAAATGTAAATAAAAAAGATTTCATTCAATGTTTTGAGTGTCTTAATGCATTGAATTTAAACAAAATTGTATTGTTTACACTTCCATAGAGTAAGTGTTTGCCACAGTTAGAAAATGACCTCAGATTTAAAATTAATACAATGATGAGCACATTGACATGTAATACCAATTATTCAGAAAAATTTCATATGATAGATAGTAATAATATGACATTAAACATTTCAAATAAATTGACATTTAATTTTAGTCTCAATTCGACAAAAGATAATTTTTATCTTTCAAAGTATTATAAAAGACAGATAGCAATGTCGCTATCATATTATATTAAAATTTCAGCCAAGAAATTGGCTACTCAGGCTGCTTCTATTGAGCAGCATCTTGACATTTTAAATAAGACTTTGGAAGATGTTCCAAATAATTTAAATTATACCATGAGACAATAGAGGACAACTCTAGCAAATTAATGTTGACAAATGTAAAATCTAATTGTTTAAATATTATTCACCAAAATATTCAGGGCTTAGCTGGTAAGGAGCTAGAACTAGAATTATTTTTAAATGAAATGAATATTCATGTGTTATGTATAACTGAACACTGGTTTAGACAATATGAGCTTTTAATTATTATTGATAACTTTAAGGTCATTAGCTCGTTCACTAGAGTGAATGCTGTTAGAGGTGGGTCACTTATTCTATTAAATAAATCATTAAAATCGAAAAATCGTAAAGATATAGCTTCACTCTCTATTGAGCGCACTATTGAACTTTCGTGTGCTGAGCTTGAGCAACATATCATAGTCTGTGTATACAGACCTCCCTCCAGTGATTTTACCTTGTTTGAGTCTGTCATGGAGGAGGTTTTGAGGAAAATATGTAAAAGCAATAAAAAAGTAGTTGTATGTGGGGATTTTAATATTAATATTTTAGAAGATAAAAATTCTCAATACTCGGTTAGGTTCCTAAACTTATTCAAGTCTTTTGACCTACACCACCTTTTTGCTGAACCAACTCGAGTAACGCCCACGTCAGCTACCTGCTTAGATAATATATTTTGTAACTGTAAAATATTGGAAAAATCAATCATTAATTTTATAAGCTCGGACCACAGCGGGCAAAAAGCAGTGCTTGAGCATCATATCAGCCCAACTTTTTCAAGCTTTACTTGCAGACCAATCACTACAAGTCGCATTGACAAGTTTAAGAAACAAATTAGTGAAAAAATTTCTCTTAGCCCAGTATTGAACAATAACATTGACCAGTTATACAAATCATTGTTTGATACAATTATAGACCAGTTTAATTCTAATTTTCCTAAAAAAAGTATTAAAATAGACAATCCTAAGATAAAATTTAGTGATTGGGCCACAAAGGGTATTTACAAAAGTAGACGAAGACTTTTTGAATTGTACGATATTAAACATAATAGTACCAATATTAATATAATAGAATATATTAGAAACTATTCAAAACTTTTCAAAAAAGTTTGTGCACTTGCTAAATCAAATTACTTGAAAGATAAAATTAAGAAAGCCACAAACAAAATAAAGGCTACTTGGAACATTATTAACAAAGAGACTTGTAAAAATAAAACTCGAGAAAACAAGTTCTCTCTTAAAATCGACAAAAATACTATTGATTCTGACAATGAAGTGGCCAATGCATTTGAAACGTATTTCTCCAAAATCCCTATGGTTACTACTAGTCGAATAAATTCTTGCCCGCATCTTGCTCAATCTCTGCTCCGGTCTAGTGTATGTGAGTGTCTAATCTCCTTTAACTTCACTCACGTTGATTATCATACAATTCTAAAAACTTTTAAAGACTTGAAATTGAAAAAGACTGAGGATTTATGGGGGATTTCTCTAGAGATAATAAAAACTATTATTACTACCATTGCCCCTCACTTAGCTTACATATTTAATAAGTGCATAGATCTGGGCCAATTTCCGAATCTAATGAAATTTAGTAAAATAATACCCCTTTTTAAGTCAGGTGTTAAAAGTGACCCATCTAACTTTCGACCCATTTCTATACTGCCAACGCTTAGTAAGATCTTTGAAAAAATTATATTCAATCAACTAATAACTCATTTTCATGAAAACGATTTACTTCATCATAAACAATTTGGCTTTACCAAAGGTAAATCAACTACTGATGCCGGAGTGGCACTTATCAAACATATATTAGATGCGTGGGAGAGAAAGCAAGATGCCCTTGGTATTTTTTGTGACTTGTCAAAGGCGTTTGATTGTGTCAATCATGAAACTTTGCTTTTAAAATTGCGACACTATGGTGTCTCAGGCCCTGCAATATCTTTATTGCAATCATACTTAACTGATAGAATACAAAAAGTTAATATTAACGGAGCCAATTCTTCCGGCGCACCACTTGTTATGGGCGTGCCCCAGGGCTCTATATTAGGACCTCTTCTCTTCTTAATATATATAAATGATCTTCCTCACTTTACCAAAAGTCTATGTGAGATTGTATTGTTTGCAGATGACACATCTTTGATCTTTAAAGTTGACAGGCATAAGCAATCATATGACGTTGTAAATAGTACCCTCTCACAAGTTTTGCATTGGTTTTCTACTAATAACTTAGTCCTCAATGCAAAAAAGACTAAATGCATTAAATTTACAATGCCAAATGTAAGGCAAATTAATACTGATATTGTAATGAATAGTGAACACATTGAACTAGTAAATTCAACAACTTTTTTAGGAATCACTATAGATTCTAAACTTCAATGGGGTCCTCATATAGGTGCTCTGGCAGAAAGACTTAGTTCGGCTGCATATGCAGTCAGAAAAATTAGGCATCTTACTGATGTTGAAACGGCGAGACTAGTTTATTTCAGCTATTTTCATAGTTTAATGTCATACGGTCTACTGCTGTGGGGCTCAGCTTCTGACATACAAACCATTTTTGTATTGCAGAAGAGAGCTATTCGATCTATATACGGCCTTAGATCGCGTGATTCACTGAAAGAATTATTTAAAGAAATTGATATTTTAACTGTAGCGTCACAATTCATCCTTGACTGTATTATGTATATTCGAAAAAACCTTAATTTATTCTTTAAGAAATCTGATGTTCATAGTTTTAACACAAGAAATAAACATAAGCTCGCTATTTCAAACCATAGGCTTCGCAAGACCAGTAAAACATTCGTTGGATTAAGTATAAAAATATTCAACAAGTTACCGCAAGATATTATTGACTTACCCATGCATAAATTTAAGGTCTATGTTAAATCATGTTTAATGAAAAAAGGGTACTACAAACTTGATGAATATTTCAATGATAAACATATATGGACATGATTGTCTGCTCGCTCGCACACCATATTTTTAAGTTCTCTAGTTCCAAATATTGTAAAGATATATAATTACTGAGTTTCTTGCCGGATTCTTCTCGGTAAGATTAGGTTCCGAACCGGATGTAGCTTCAATTTTGGTTTGTATTCATTTTGACGATGCATAAGTGTTACTTGTAACCAACGTGAATAAATGAATTGATTATGATTATGATTATGATTATGTACGTAGGTACGTAGAACCTCTAGGACGGACATAGGCTATATTTGTTTGAAATTGAGAGGGGATGGGGGTAATACCGCCCTTGAAAATTTATATGAGAAAATTTTTATTTTTTAGTTAAAAATATGAAATTTGGCACAAATATAGCTCGAACTTGGATTAAAAAATGGACTATATTTTAGAAGTCCACGCGAACGAAGTCGCGGGCACAGGTAGTATACGATAAACACAAATGTTTGTAAGTACGGGTAAAATTCACCCGTACTTACAAACTCTTTCCTCTAGGCACACATCACTCAGACATTAAAGTATAAGGTGGGAGGGGGCATGTTCATAATTCTTTCATGGAAAAACAACTGAATAGATTTGACTATAGTTTTCGTAGATGGAACAAATAAAGCATAACATCAGCAAAAACAGCCGCGACGTTTTTTCGCATCATTTCGATTTAAAAGTTACTTGACATAAGTCAACTTCCATATAAGTAACAAGTTATAGTTATAGTAATAAGTTACTATATACCAATCTAATACCACATACTGATTTTAATTAGAACTCATTAAATTATCTTTTCATGTTTCATTAAAAATTACTTACGTTACAAAGTCTTCCACAGTCAATGGATTTGGATAAGCATTTTCTATCATATCCAATACTCGTTGTTCTGATATAATTGGTGTTTGGCTTGCTATACTGTCTTCGATGAAAGCTGTGTAAAAAGAATATGAATTAATATATTGGTACATCAATAGAAGTAATTTTTTTTTACTAAAATACCATGCTCAAAACAGCTAAATGCCAAAAAATATAGTATGAGCAACCTATCAGAATAATGTCACATAATGACTTGCAGCGCACACTAAAGCTTACACAAATACAATGATATAGTACTCCTAAACTTCTTAATGTAATAGGAAGTCTACGTGCACATTACTAAAATCATCTCAGCTATGAAAAGTTCAACCATTAATATGCTCATTCATTTTTGTCGCATTTGAGATAGTTGATGATGATACTAGAAATTCATTTAAATTAATTTAAGAAAAAAAATTGTTACTAACATATTTAATAATACATAAATAAATAATATATGTAGTAGTGATAGTTAGTGTATATAATGCACAGATATGATTTAGATTGGAAATAAATGGTCCGTCTACTATAAATGTAAAATAGTATGTGGTTAATAATAACAGTAACTAAACATAATGTTAAATGCTAGTAGTAGTTATTAGTTACGACGATTATAAACCATGCTTTACACTATATATGATAATAAAATACATACACCCATTACAATAGTTGTATATAACACCCTTACTCGTTATAACGCCATTTGTTTCTGTGCGATAGAATAAATACACAAATAAAGTAATTATTTTACCAATAAAATATCATATGAATGTGTAAAGTGTAATATTAGTTTACAACTACACTTACTTTTATAACAAGGTATGTTCCATTAATAATTTATTATTAATAGTATTGATTAACACATTTTGGTGTAAATATGAGAATACTATTGTGTACTAAATAGATAATATTAATGTACTAATTTTGTAAATTAAAAGAACGAATTATTTTTCCTAAATTATACCAAACTTGTAAATATACGGGAACCTGTTGGTTCCCGTATATTTACAAGCAAACAATATTTACAACTATGCCTGTCTGCACCATAACACCTATAATTTCATATGGTTTCTATATTTTAGTCCATAACCAAACAAAACTTTGTTAACTTATAAAATATTTTTTAAAATGATGTAGTTCATCGAACAACTACAATATTGGTTTATGAATTCGACCTATTACCTACACCAGAAAGTATGGGCGTCGGGTTTTGCTTCGCTTGTATAGATGCGATCTTAACGTTCTCAATATTTCATATGCTACTGGGCGTGTATTGGTTAGATGCGACGACTACGAATAAGTTCGTTTCTTAAAAAAATTTTCTTCAGATCACTGATAAACAGAAATGAGAAAACAATGGAAAAATATTTTTTGATCACTACAGAACAGTGCTTTTAACGTCCCTAATTATAAATAAAGGCTGCGTTGCTTTAACACCTTCACCAAGCTTATGGGGAGCGGAAGGCTCTCACCCCTACCAAAAAATTGTCTAAACTGAACTAACTGAACTGTAACACAGCTAGAGGACACAATCATTCATTTATCTTTGCATAGCAAATTGACTTCTTGTTATTTAAATGCATATTACATTATTAAAATTAACTTTATATCTCATTTACATTATTTTCTTATTATTTCGACATTTTTTTTTTGTAAACTACATTTTAAATGATGTCTATGGTATTATATCCAATGGTAATTATATTTAGCTCACACTTCTTTCAACTGATTTTGGTATTTTGTATAGTTTCAGTTGTTTATTATTAATTCTACATAGGTATTTAAGCAGGACCTAGGCTAAAAGGTAATTGAAGAAAGTACTAACCTGGAGGGGGCGACCCTCTACCTTCCTGTCTCAGTTCGATCTCCAGTATTTTGAGCTGATGATACTTATGTTGCATTAGCTTCATTATTTTTTTAATGAACCCCACGTAATCTGAAAAAAAAACGCACATTGCATAATGTATGTCAAAAAACTGGAATAACAATTAACAAGTCCAATACGGCCCACTGCTTGATACAGAAGCCATTGCAACTATGAGAATGTACATCATAAAGAGACAAGTGTGGAACTGTGTGTTCATGTAAGAGTTTTTGATTTAAATTCTTTACCTTCAATACTTGCTTCGAGCGCCATCGAAATCGAATGTCTTGAATTATTAAATTTTTGAAGTACTTATTATATTGGATGAGTCGCGAATTGGACCAAACGCGAATGAGACCAAACGCTAATCGGACCAGACGCGAAACGGACCAAACGTAAATTGGACCAAACACGAATTGGATTAACAGAAGTAGGTGAAGGAGGTTCTAGTAGGGACGATGGATGATGAGATAACTTAGTGAGAGATTTACCTTTTGGAAAGTCTTGTGGGCTGACTAGCTCGCGGAAGAAGGCTTGAGCTTCGTGGGACCGTTCGTTAGGTGGAGTTTGAGGTTTAAACCAAAATCTGAGTGCCCTGGCCTCACGAGTATGTGTACCAGTAGCAACAGATACCAGGTAGACACGAAATTCCAACTGGGCGTGGCATGGCTCCGTAACACCATTTTCTGAAAATAATAAAATTGATTTATTTTAAAGTTTTAGATTATTACCTACTAATATGTTGAAACTTTTACGTTTACATTGAGCCGAAATGGGCAAAATGAGAGTATTATCTGTACTTCTCATGCCACTGCCATTGCCATTCGTGTGGCAAGCACTACGAAAAAGAGCGGCTATTCATACGGAAAGTCAAAGAACCGGACTCGGCACCGCGAGCGGCATCGTTTACGTTCAGCTACTTCTACGTCAGCAGTTCAGTCAGTTCTTGCGGAAGCTAGAACTAGAAATGTTCGGTCGACAGCACGTCAATAAAGCTAAACACTAGGCTCGATATTAGTTCTTATGCGCACGATATACCTAAGGGCGCTACAAAGTCCAAAGTGTGTATCTGTACCTAATAATTTCGCCTGCCTTTGCCGGCACTCGAAGGCGAAATGGTTGGGCAGAATGCAAATACTTCTCTCGATCCTGCTGGTATCGAGGCAGAGTGGGCTCAATGTAAACATAGTAGATATTACGTAAGCAACTATACACTGATGCAATCAAGTTGTGATCTCATTTAATTGTATGTATGTATACCTGGAATTAATAATAACTGGGATGTTCATTATTCATATCCTGACCTGAATACAATTCAGTTTATTTTAATTATTAAAAAATATTGATATTAATAAAAAGGGGGTTTGATTTAAATATCCTCAGTCCTACTATATACAACAGAGCATAACATAATTCTACAAATATTACCTATTCATATCAAAAATTACACCATCACCCTTCAACAGAAAAGAAATCAGTTGAACTAGTGAGATTTTTCTAATATTTTGATGATTCTACAATTTTCTAATAACTCTAAACTGAATATAATGTTAATCTCTTAAGCACGTTTTGCAACTGGCAATCGTGGACTGTTGAGACATTAAGCGTAAGGTACTATGGCCTCCCCAACACTACGTTGTTGCGCCTATTGTGAGTGTGTGAGGTAGGATAGTTTTATGCTGACACAACTTTTTCGTTCTGATTTGCTCAGCCTAATAGTTATTAATAACCAAATAAAGTTAAATCACAAACCATGGTATATTATAATGATAATATTGATAATGGTTAATTTACTCAAATATAGTGGTAACAATAACTTGTTACTAATATGGAAAATGTTTGATTTATTTTTCCTTTTTCTAATTCAGAATCCAGAGTATAGGTATATTTTTGTTATGTGATAATGGTGAGTTATTTTAAAACACAGGTTTATATTCAACCACTATTATCATCATTATATAAATTTAACATTTTAAGAAAGGTAATACACAAATCATATCTCGTCATCCTGACGAGCATAACTTGAGTTCCCAGTATAGTGGAGTTACTGAGAACTCAACCTATTTCATTTATAACAAGAATATTTTTATTGTGAGATATGGTTTTTCAGTTATTGTAAATTTTAAATCATACCTTAATTTTAAGGTTGTCTTACTTAAATATTTACTTAAAAAAGAAACAAGCATTTTGTTGCCCTTTTCTAACTATTATAACATCAATTTTGTGTGTGTATGCATTATGTTACTTTATAAAAAAATGTCTTAGATGGAGACAAGACTGGACTCTCAATTAATGCTAATGAGTTCAATTGCAGATACAGCTGAGACAATGCCATTGTCCTGATAATTACTCATGATCTCATAAATATTTATTGTGTAAGTCATTTATTTACAGCAGGCAGTCTTTACTATCTCAAAGAGATGTTCATACGTCTACATACATTTACTTAATTTATTCCTTTTTTAATTTAATTGTCCCTTATTTGAAATGGTTATGGAGAATTTGTTTCAATTAAATCATTTAAATATTCATTTCATACATTAATAGGTACTGGAATTTAACCGGTATTAATTAATGGAGGAAACAATAACAGTCAATTGATAAGGATGTCCTTGAAAATAATAAAGCCAAATATGCTTGAGTTATTCATGTTTTTCCGCCTCAACACAACAGCAGAAAATTTAGCTTTGTACTAATTATTAATATGTTCTGTGATGCTTATATGAATAGAGTTATTTTCTATTCTATTATTTTCTCATAATGAGTTATCAACATAAAAATTGTACCACTATATATTCTACTTATAATGAATGTTAATGTTGTTGTATTTTAGTAATTACTACAATTGAGAATGATCTAGCTCTATAGAATCTTTGTCAATAACAATAACAAAGATTTTGAAACTGTTTAGCATCTATAATGTTGTGAAAGTAAGACATTATATTATACATCCATTATAGTTTTGTTGTGAAATAAAAACAAACTAAAGTTTAAAAATGTGCATTTAACTGCTAAAGAAGCTTAAAAATGGGTGATAAAAAGTTAGAACATACCATACACTTTTTCTTTATTGATGATAATACCAGTGTGGTCTCCACCCGCAACATGTATTTTATCACTGGCCTCAGCTTGCACCGCCTTTCTTTCTACCACAAGAGTTGTTGATGTATCAGTCTTACACTTAGGTGTCATTACCACCTTCTCTTCTATATTATCAGCCATGGTGTCGTCAAACTAAAATTGCAATAAAACACAAACTAAATAAACAAGACCACTCGATCACTAACAATGACTCATACCACACCTTTTAAGTTAGTAGGAATTGGCACAATCTTGCAATAAACTGAATGTGATCATAACGTAAATATAAATAGATTTGAGTCAGCTTTTGGAGTCAAGACAGTTGTTAGATCGAACGCACGCAAGGCAAGCTCGTTTATTATACCTGTGAAGGCAAGGCAAACCAAGAAATTGCAGGATTTAGCCTTCACCTTGTTAGCCACAAACAAACCGTACACAGTTAATAGAACGCAGGACATGTGCTATAAACATACCTTATAATCAGAAATATTCAACTCCAATAACAAGAAAAAACGCCAAATATGTAACCTAAATAAATAAAAGTTCAGAGGTTTGATTGATTTCCTAAGTTGAAATTCATAAAGTTCAATAACACACACAGTCCCGGAGCAGTTCAACAAACATGAAGTTCGTACAGTTTGTTCTGTCAAAGCTGTCATCCACAGCTGTCACTATCTGACAGACATTCTATGACCACATTATATTAAGTCCATTGGGGACCACTCAAAGATTTATTAAAATCCATAGGGACTTTAATCTTAGGGACCACATACTAAAAAAATTATATATTTTTTTAATATACAGCTTATTAACCACTTAGGATACGCTGGGTTGTACCCTCGAACCAAAAAAGAAAGAGGACTGAAATACCTTGCCTACCACTACCTTAACGCGTTATCAATCATATGTTATCTAAAATGGTTGCTAGTTCCTAGGGTCGTGACAACCAAACAATCCTAGAAATGTATCTGTAGGAAGGGGGTCAGCCATGCTGAATCATAAGTCAGGAATTACAATGTAGTACAACCTTTTATTAAATTATCAGTTATTTACACGTAATCTAATTTAATCTAATCACAAAATTCCTCAATTATCACTTATGGCAAGTACCTAGGGTATTACCATAAGTAATGATAGGTTGGTTGATTATAAAGTGCACCAGGCAGGGCAATTTTATAATCAACGAATAATAATTAATTTAAAATTAACTATCCGAGAGCGTCTTAGGATAAGCAAGCTTAGTACAACTAGTGCACCGAGTCACGCCAGAGCCAAGACTGCCTGCTCCGTCGCTGCGCGGTCGCTTTTATACCCGGTGCAAAACAAGTTGAGTCAGGCGGCGGGGGAAACTGAAGGACGCTTTCGCGGTGACGCGATGATGGCGTGATCGGTGCACGTATTGTTTACAGTTTTAAGCTATGCCGGCGTATGACGATGTCGCCGTCATGCCGATATATCTAATTATTTAAAAACAAATACTTTATCTAACTTCGTTAGACCGAATGCCTTTTTTAAAAGCCAGACCAATTGATTTTCTATTGTGTCTGGTTGTCTGTGAACTGGCTGAGGCTCTGATTGAAACTCCTTATATATACGGCTATATATACAACGTGTAACGGAAAGGGTATAACAATATCAAAAATACCAAAGCAGTTAACGGTTACAAACTGTATGGGACCATTTGGAGCTGTGTACACGCATTTATTGATTCAATATTTTTTTTTGAAATATCAGTCAAATACAAGTCAAAATTTTGACTAAGTCACGCTTGCACAACACTATCACAGTATTGTTGGAATCGTCGAAAGACTTGGATGTACCTACCTATTATGCTATTAATTTAAATATCACAATGGTGGTTCATCTTTTAGTGTTTACTGAATCACATCCATGGACCTAATTATACTAAGTCCATGATCACATCTGAAATTTGTTGGTTTAGCGTTTCTCATTTTGACAATTCAGTTAAGTCATTGAGTTGTCGTCGCCGTGACAACATCTTGTGTTTTTGCCTTTCTGGATTACCTACTTACTACGGATAGCCTAGTGATATTTCGTGATGTCTTTGAGCAATCAAGAATATTCGAGATGATTCTCTGTGTCGGAGCAACCGACGGCAGCGTGATGGCTGACCGAGAGCTAGAGAAAGAGATTTACGAAACCATCAAAACGCTCGTTTCCATCTGTGGATTGGGCGAGGAGGTCGTATCACATGGCCAGCTCGGTCACCAGACCTCACTCCGTTGGACTTCTTCTTGTGGGACTAATTTAAAAGGAAGGTGTACGCTGTAGCATGCTCGTCAAGGGAAGAGATGATAGAAAGCATCAAGGCCGCGTTCTGTACAGTGACACCACAAATGTTGCATAATGTTCGCGCATCTTCTAAGAAAGTACTAGGCGCGCATGTCGAGGAAGGAGGTGGAGAAATTCAGGATCGCAGTGATTGTCGTGAAGTGATAACGTGATTTGGGGTCGCTGACCTCAATAGTGTTGTGATGCGTTTGTTTACGTTTTAGTCAGTCATTATAGTTAATCATTTTTTATTTCATAAAAACAATAAAGTGTTTATTTTAACTCGGGATTTCGTATATAGAATCTATACAAGGTATAGTATCCACCTACTTTACATTGTTACCCCCTTTCCGTTACAGGTTGTATATAAATAAAATTGGAGCAACTTTAAAGCAAATAACCGATTTTTAAAATATTCACATGAATAAATTACCTATATACGGTACATATGGTAATTCTTGTCTGTCCGTTTGTTCTGGTTAATCTCTAAAATGGCTGGAACGATTTGACGGGAATTTTATTGGCAAGTTAGCTGGAATAAGGAGTGCCTAGGCTACTTTTATAATGTAAAGAAGTAAATAAAGTCCAGTGCTGCTCCATTTGAATTTGCCTTGTTCAATCCTTTAATAACTCGCATGCTAGGCCTGCAGAACAGGGAAACTAAAAAATATGCCACAATATTTGAATAGAAATAGTACACGGAGCTTTTTGTGCGCGAGTCCGACTCGCACTTGACTAGTTTTTTAAACTGAATTAGTTCCTAATAATTTAATGTTTTTCCAAAAAGTAAAAAAAAATCATCGCATATCCATGTTTTGCCCATGGACTATCTGGCACGCTCGAATTTTATATCATACATGAGTTTGAACTAATATAATAAGTTGGTCCATTTAGTCAAAGGCATTGTAGAAAGAAAGAGACAGTTATATTTTATGCTTTTTGCTCTAAGTGCCTCATATTTGTTTATGTAAAAAGTCGTGTACGATTTTCCACGATTTTCCCCCATACCTGTTGGTTTAAGAAAATATTATCACCTTTATTTGCATTTCATTTAAAAAAGAAACAGAAGATTTTGTCATTTGACATTGACATGTGTGACAGAGGGCAACGACGACAGCAAGTAAAGCAACAAACCATGAACAAACCACAAATTTCGTTTGCGTGTTGGACCATGTTGGACTGAATTGAGGAATAACTTTTAATTTTCAATCCTGTTTTAAGTTGTATACCTAGTTCTTTAAGTTGTATACCTAGTTCGGATTAAGAATCATAACTAATATTTATAACGTCGAAATGAATGCTCTGTATCTCATAGTTTCCTTACTATGTATATCAGTTACCGAAAGTGTTTTGCAAAGTGTTAGTGATGATGATATTTTACAATTAATCAAAGATTATGAGAAGCTTATTGTTTTCTTCAGTAAGTAATTCAAAAAATTTAAAAACCGAGTGTAATGTCGCAATTTTCTAATGATAACACAGATGTAACCTTTTCGTTTGCATACAGCGGTCTACAGTTTTTTCATTAGTTAGGTACCTAGTGTTTACACAAATATGCATTAGAAATCTATTGTTTTGACGACATTAAGTATGATTGTGATCAATTTAAATCGGACCTTTGAGGTTAAACATGTTAATGTTGATTTTGTTCTAATTGTTTCTAACAAGGTTTAATAGTAATCTCTTTATTTTAGCAAAAGCCAACTGTGGACTATGTGATAAATTTGAGAACCACATTGAAGGTTTACAAGAGGATTTTGAAAAACATTTAAGTGCTTTTACAGTGAAAGCAGTAAACAGTCATTTAGTTAAACTTTATAGTCCAAGCAAAGAGCCTGCTATTGTCTTCTTTAGACATGGGATACCGATGCTGTACAATGGTAAGTATATTTTTTATGTTTATCATTTGTAATGTACCTAGTTATTAATTTAAAAAAATTACCATTATTTAGTATCTATGGAAGTAACATAGCCTGTTAAAATTATATAAATATTGTCAAAAATTTAATCATATTATGTTTAATCTTTGGCCAAAAATAAAGAAAATACATTTTAATGAATCATGACATCTGAATACAAAAAATAATATAATCCACTACTCAAAACTGAGAAACTCTGGCTTCTTAGGTAACAGGGAACTCCAGGAATTCTGACTTTAACTTTAAAATGAAAATAAAACTGTTAAACAACTCATTTTATAGGGGATAATATATTGTTGTTGTTTTCAAATTCTTATGTGTCATACGAATGGAAAAAAAACACATTAAATTATTTATTATAAGGAATGTTATAATACTTGTTTTCATAATCATGATTCTACTTACAGGTGAAGCAGATGAAACAGCTATTTATACATTTTTGGAAAACAACCAGTCCCCAGCAGTAAAGGAATTAACAGATAAGATTTTTGAACATATGACTCAAGCAGCAACGGGCGCCACAACTGGTGATTGGTTTGTTATGTTGTAAGTATGAGTTTTAATTATGCTATCTGTAATTTGTAATGTGAACTTCATCTGATTTGAAGTTGTGCTTCAACATGCTGCAATGAAGTGACTCAAAAGTTTGTGAGCTGTTGAGGTTACAGGCCAGCAGTGGTGTTAGGAACCCGTGGGTACAAAAAGGCAACCTGTCTTGAGCTTCAAAGAATAAATCATAAAACTGGTATGGCCTCATAAATTATATGTAATTATTTTGGAAATTGTCGTAAATAGTTTGGTAAATCTGTTGAGCACTATGTTTCTACGTTTCCACTATGAACAATATCTTCAATAGTTAAGTACATCTGTTAAATACTATGTTTCAGTTATGGAGCATCATGTGTGGAGTGCCAGCGTTTGCATGCTGTTTGGGAAGGAGTGGGTGCATCTTTGCGTGGGCGCATCAATGTTGCGCGTGTTGATGCAAATTTAGCAGGAATCAATACTGCTAAAAGATTTAAAGTAACCAAGCTGCCAACATTCCTATTGTAAGTAGCCTTAGGAATGGATAAAAATGATATTACTTCCATTGTTTAAATTACTAGTACATTTAAAATTACTTATGCTGCATTTGTGTGAACTAAGCGGTTTTTACGATTGAAAGCACTTTTGTCTTTGCACATAATATCTTATATCAAACTGCAAGTTTTTACCTTGACATGCTGTTGACCTTTACTTTATGATACTTTTAATCCATGAATACTAAATTGATTTCTAACCATCTAGTCTTGATGTTATTTAGAATTCCTTCAAATGTATACCTATATACTATATAAACATGATTACTTCTCAATTTTTCAGTTTCCGACTTGGAAAGGTCTACAAATATGACTTGCCAAAGAGTGATATAAAATCATTTGTGTCATTTGCTCAAGACTGGTATAAAAATGCTAAGGGAGATAATGTGCCTCTTGTACCATCTCCATTGTAAGTATTTGAAATAATTTTACATACTTAGTAAAACCAATATTGAATCCAAACCCCCTTGGTTATTGATGATGAATTTCCCTAATATTACTATTGTAAGAATTATAATTCTTGGTTGATAAGTATCAGTATGATTATATTTAAAAAATGTTATATCAATATTACTTTTTTCAGTGATGATGCTGTGGATTGGTGTGTAGAAATGATTAAATTCAGTATTGCATTTGGATTGGATATATTAGCAAAATATCCTTGGATATGGCAGATTGGTGGTGCTGGATTTGGTTTAGTAGCAATTACAGCTCTTATAGCACTTTTAAAAGCAGGACGATCAAAACCAGTAAAAGACTCGAAAAAAGAGAAGAAGAGTAAATAATTAAAATTTAGAAGTATCATATTATTATGAATTTATATTTTCAATGTTATATAATATGCTCAATTTTATAAAAAGAAAATCGATAGGAAAATTTGTGAAGTTTAATAACTAAGATTAAGTACTAGTATTTTTTATATATATTTTTAAGCTGATTTTAAATAAAAAAGTTCTTATAGTATTTCATAGTACACAGGAAACTGACATCATACTGTGAACCTACTGTGTAGGCGAATTGTTTTTGAATTATGAAAATGCTGTTAGTGCTTAATAAAATGCATTTATTTTATATGGCTTTGTTACTTGGAACAATAAGCTTATATTTCGTTTAATAATAAGTGTAAACTTCTCCGTCCATGACCATATGCGCGCCTTTATGACATGTTATTCCTTGCGATCTGGTATAAGGTGACACCTCATCAAAATTACAATTGGTTACTCCTAAATCATCCCAGCATGATCGTATTTGCAAATTTATTTTACAAAAAGGTGTGTTAACGCATCAAATCGCTCGCATAATCTTGCAGTTGGATGCAGATTTAGGTGGGATAACGTTTCTTAGAGCAAATACCGAAATAACTTTGATTTTAAATGTATTATAGCTATATCCTATACCAAGCTAAGTGGAAAAGTGGTATCTCGCACAGCAGAATGCATTTTTAGATATGTGAGCATCCTGTAATAGAAATTAAAATATATATAATTTTCAAAAGTAAAACTTCTTCAAATAATTCTAACACCAATTTTTCTATTACTAAAACCTTTTAATTTTAATTGGCTGATAACATGAACTGACTTAGGTACATTCTAATAATATAATTTGAATAAAATCTACTTGCAAGTATGTAGAAAGATTAGTAATCAAAACAGTTATCTGCGTGGAATGCATTAGGTTGACAAGTCTTATTTATTTTTCTTTAAGTCTTTGCATGATTGGCTGTGAATCCTGATACTGTTTATGTTACTATGCCCATGTAAAATAAGTAAACCATGCCTAAAATACTCTATTTTTGTCGTTTTTAAAGTATTTTTGAAATATACTTGCATGCGAGTACTTTGTACATAAATTGAAACCGTTCATTCTAAAAATGAATGTTACTGGATAATGTTATAATTGAAAATAGATGTTGATTTTACCCACTCTTGCGCATTCTTGCTGTGCAGAGACATCGTACAATATCCGCGTCTACTGCACCGCGTTTGAAATCGTGCAAAAAGATTTATATTTTTAATATCAAATTCAAAAGATATCATTTGAGGGGCCCACGGCAATAATGAATGTCCGAAATATTAAAATCTATGTGATCAACGTCATTCGATAACTTTATACATGCAGCTAGTGATTTCGTTTACAACTAGGCAATATCGCTTCCAGTCCTGAGATAAAATCGTTTCTGATATTTGACTGCACGTCTAGAACGCTGTGTCCCAGGTATTCACGGCAATAAGGCTGAATTTTGGACAACGTTTATAAACTTAACACCCAAATATATCGAAACAAAAGACAAAGGACGATTATCATTATTGCAGTGGACCCTTCATTTGGAAAACATTGATTTTATAAGAAAAGTTTGTTAATTAAATTAATGTAAATATTTAAATGCATTTGATCAAAGCTATATTGATATTGATATAATAATATAATATTGATTCAATAATAATACTAAAAATATACATATATATGAATTCACAATATAGTTTTCTGATTTTAGATATGTACAATATTCAATGTAGAATGGAGACGAATAAAATATTATTTTAATAATAACATTTTTTTTCTTCAAACTCTTCAAATAAAAGATATTTCGATGATAATAAATTATTTTAATAAATAACATTCAATTGTAGAACTCAATATTCTGTTTACAACAAACTACAATGTGCTTCATAATTAATATGCTACTAACATCAATTTTTGCAATAAATATGTAGGTGTTGTATGTAATAATGTAATGTGCACATAGAGCTAGTTTAAGCTGTACTTTGATACATAAAAATCTCTAACATGTAGCGAGGTTGCTATGTGAGCAAGACTTAAAAACTTTTTCTTAACAATTCCATTCTGTCTTTCAAAATTTTAGAGGATAAAATAATGTAGAAGATTTGATGAAGACATTTTTTTTATAATTTCCAAGCATTATTAATAATGTCTTATTAATAAGTTGGTTCATAAATCATACAAATATAGTATGAAAAGGAATGTATCAATTTTATATTTCTTGTAGATTCCATCAAGATTTGAGATTACAGGGCTACTGCCTACTGTAGGTAATTGTGATTGTCATGACATTCAGGTTTTTGATATTTCATTATCTCATTTCTCTTGTGAAATTTAGATCTGTAGTATAGGATACAATATTAAATGTATAATGATGAATAACTTATGACAGGGTATACAATTATTATCATCAATCAAATACCTTTTTTACAAATTAAAATTAATGAAAATTCTAATTAAGTAAACATATTTTACATTAATATATTCAGTGTCTGTATTTGCAGCATATTTATAGAACATACACCTTGCAGTTAACATCATATTACTATTGGGATATGCCATGGTTTTCATTGACTTACTTGATGAGACACAACATAGGCTCAGGAATCACTTTCTAAATAGTTTCATGGAACAGCACCAAAAAATCTATCAGGATATAAAATTATGGCAACTTGAACAATGTGACCAACACTCCTTATGCACATTCTCAAATAAATCTGATGTTCATCTTAGACATGAAAATATGACTGACAAATAAACATACCTTATTTGCACAAAATTCTAATTTTTGTAAAAGGCAATCACCATACATTTAACTAGGCTATTAAATAGTGTCTATTTCTATATTTATTCTAAACACTGTGGCTGGGTCTGCAAGCTCAGTCCTGATAGCATTCTCAAATTTCTTGTATATAATTGAAAATTCCATCATATCTTGAGGTTTCGATTCTATCCACACTTTATCAAACTCATAGAAAAGGTAGCAGTAGAATCTATGAAATAAATTGATGTTTGGTAAATGTCTCTTAGCATTAAACATATAAGTTTTAGCAGACCCATCCTTTAACAGATAGTAAGCCATTGAAGTGAGATTAATTCCGACAACTGCAAATGTGTATCCATACTTTGGATGAAGGGAATGACTTAGAACATGACTTGATGCTTGTGGATATTCAGTAGCAAAAAACAACAGGTTTTCTAATCCAAGTATTCCCATGCCTCGGAAATCTGTTTTAGGATCATCACCCTAGAAAAAAAAATCACCTTCTGAATGAAATGAAATGGAGGAAAATCATATTTCACGAAAATTCTGCATATAAAGATACCACAAAATTAGATCCTTACAGTTACATCAAAATGTATGCATCTCATTTCATTTTGTGTAGATACATGCTTCTATTACTTATGATGTTAGGCAACTTAAATCAATCCTGATCAATCAAAAAATGAAACAATAAAGATATTCCAAAATACCAACCTGAAATCCAATATGCTGCCATTGTTTTGTGACACGTTTTACCAAGGGATCATTTGGTACAAGTAAAGACCACAGTTTCAATAATTTCTCTTCATGTTCAGGTATGTTACTGTCATACTGAGTTTTGCGCAACTCTTCAACTTCATCCACCAAATATCTGTAGCTCCAAATCTGTTCTAAACATCGCCTAAATGATAAATCGAATGAACCGTGCAGCTTAGGGTTTATTTGTTTTACTCTCATCACGACTGAAATTGATGGGTCTAATATCTCTCGAAAATTAGGTGGTGTGAATCGCCTTTCGTATACTACGGTATCTAAATACGAAACGACTTCCTTGATACATTGTGTACGCGATAACATGAGAGATCTTTCTATTCCACATGCTCTTGCTGCACCAGCTTTTTCACCGTAACATATTCTTTGCAACTCACACAATCGTGTGGTTTTTCTTAAAAACCATTTGATAAAAGGCCTCAGATACCATTGCAAAACCGACCAAAGGTTAAATACTATCATTTTTACTTGAAAGTAATACACAATTGATTAATTATCATTTCGAATTTCGATTTTTTAGCTGGCTGGCAGTCTTTGTTATTTTTGTTGAACTTCGTCCGTTGTCATGACATTGGTACTATGACATTATCATGACATTAGTTAGGACTAGGATGCATGACTGACATTAGGGTTGGGCTGAAAATTTATTTTATTTGAAATTTTATTAAAAGACAATAAATAAGTGATAATTATTCAATGCAGCATTCATGTCACATTGTTGTGCACAAGCCTCATCTCAACTATAGATGGAATGGGATATCCACACAGACATATAATTATTGGATGTCTGTGGCAATCGACCACGCGGGCCCACTGTGGATTGGTGTGTGTGGGACTCCTGCCCTAATGGGGCAGGACTACCTACTAAGATTCCCGGTTGGACCTCCATCGCCTTATTAGCGGTGTTGTGGGAAATCGACTCAACCTTACCGTCCACATCACCGTCGGCGGAATCACCAGGGAAGACTGGAGATGGCCGGTCCATCTAAAAGGGTCATCTTCCCGCTCTCTTAATCGCATCTCAGCCTAGAGTAACAGATAGTCATCAGCATACTTATACCGACCTAGCCAAGGTTTTAGTTGATACGTAAGGCAATGTTGAACAGAGGTCGCATATTAGGTAGGTACCTATAGCTCACCCAAAGGATAAAAAAAATGTTATTGCAATAAACTGCACACATTCGATACCAATGCACAACCTTGCACACTAAGAAAAGGAATAATATTCCGTGGTTGGCATAATCTACCCCATTGCTTATTGCGTTGCATATATGTACTTACCTACGAGTATTTTACCTATGTTTTTTATGTCGTGATGCCTGTAGTGCTGGCGGCTTAGTGTTTTGCAGCAGGAAATGGTTGGTCTATTTGAATATGCTTAAATTTCTGTGGATGACTTCCTTTTTCAATTCTACCACAGGTCGCAGTATCCGTAAAGTACAATTATTAACATAAAATAAGATTAACGCCTAAATAAGTATCATTAATAGAGGCTTGTGAGCACTTGTGAGCATATAAAGTTTGTAACTTGTTTAATGCTTTGCTCAAATTATTAGGTAAGTACCTATGTTTAAAATATTAAATACTCAATAGAGTAGCCTATTGCCATGATTTCGTATGCTTCGTTCGCGTTATTTTTGGCATTCTTTATAAACCAGTAGGTATCTATTTTTCTACCAAATTGTCTACCAAAAATCAATTCAGTAGTTTTTGCGTGAAAGAGTAACAAATGCCTAGTTGTACCTACCTACCTAGGTACATCCAGACCTCCATACAAATATAATTCTAAGAAATTTTCTCGTTTAAAATATTAGTAGGATTTTTAGTCATTATTATCGATTTAAGTGCGCGTTTTACGCGGCACTGTGCGTACATAAACTAAAACCTACTTAGGTAATAATTTATTTCGTGGCTCTGGTTAGCAGACATTCATATTCCTACTTACTTAGAAACTGCAATAAGCGATGTTAAGTAAAAGCACCATAATATTATCTCACGCCATGACACAAATGTTCATCACAAGTGTTAGGCCTCACTAACTGTAAATGGCGGGTCGCAACTGCTTGGGTACCTATCTACTGTGTTAATTCCTTCTCTGTGCGTAATATCCTTGCTTAGTATTACTATATTACAAGCACATGTGAAGAATTTTATATACTTAGTGTATTTATTTATAAAAATAAGAAATAGGAAGGGAAAGGAAAGAGGCACATAAATTTGAATTTGTGTTTTATTTGATGAAAATTGTAATTCATAAATTTTACAATAAAATTATTTACATTGCCACTAATTTATAAATACGAACGGGCGGCAATTGCTGACTGTTTATTTACAAAGGCTACGCATATCAGTGTTCCATAACTTACGTTTGTTAATAAGTACAATACACAAACACACAGGTGTTCATATTTGGAGAACAATAAATCTGTGACTTTTATGTCTAGAGACGCGCAATAAAATTCAGTGCCAAACCTTGTAATTTTTACAATTAATGTAAGTACATAAAATTTATATTTTACAGATTTAGGTATCTAATAAAAAAAGATCGCAATTTATCAAAATAAATAACTATACTGAGTAAGTACCTACCTATTTTATTAAATAGCATTTAAAGGTTTGTGATCTAAAGTTAAGATCACAAAACGCTTACTACTTTTACATGACGGAATCTTCGTAAGATATTTTTTGGAAAATAAAGCCACCACCGCTTTGTTTGCAGGACCCCATTAAAAGTATGAAACATTGCATAGTAACCGCATTTTATTATGTTTATTAATTTCGTATCAACTTAGTCGTAACTGCCTACGTATGTAGGTACCTACTTAACGTAGGCTTCCTACTTATAAATAGCGTGGTTAGGGCAGCGAATATAGTCCACCAAAGGATTGCTTCTAGTTCCCCTTGTGGCAATAAAGAGAAAGTAGAAAAATAATAGGTGTGGTGTACTTGACAGCTCTTTTATCAAGGCGGTAAGTACCGACTGCACCACTTAATAAGGCAGTAGGTAGACACTCGACGTTAAAAACCACGCATCATCCACCATAGTTAGGTACTTAATTATTAAGATCTCACATGCGAGACCAATTCTGGTTAATGATACCTATCGCTTACACTGACAGAGTAGGTACCTAAATAAAATATTACGTTAGGGTCTCTTGGGCCCATTTGATCCTGCGGCCCATAGTACTTTGTCAAGTCTTCCATCCTATTAGTGCCTACTGCATACTGCGCTAGAGACTCAAGAGGATTTATTTTTATAAGTTGTTGCGAACGATATTCACGATCGTTTTTTGTTAATTCACAATGTTTTGTGGGCCTCTTCTCTTTATGATGAAATTAAGAACACGGACATATAAGTACTTAATTATTTAATCGTCTAGTTTCATAACTATTTTTTCACGCTGCCACAACTTATTCTGTATGATACGGATGGAAATTATTTTTTAACAATGATACATTTCTTGAGTGGAACTAAAATATGTGGTTTTTGAAGTCTTTGGTTCATTTTATAAGCGAATAAAATCGGTGACTGGTAATAAACAAACAATAAAACATTTAGATATTAATCTAGCTTAGTTTTTTACGTTTGAACTTACCGGATTTACCACCCGGCGCCTTCTTATTAAGGTAATAGTCTACAAATATGCGTTAGGTAGGTAATGACGCAAGCAATTTAAAAAAAGTTAAGAAGACTAGACTGACTAAAAAATATCTGTTTGATCCATCAATAAAATTTAAAAAAAAAATAATAATATGAATTCTTTATGCAAAATAAAGTACTATTTACATTGCGTTAAAAATTTAGGGTTTTAAAAATTTAAGTTGAAATGATAGAATATATAATTTTAGGGTTTTCTTCTGTGAGTGCTGTGGTCACTTCTAACAGGTAAAATATTTTGCGAGTTGCTGGTGTGTGCGTCTTTTCAATTATATTAATGAATATGTACATAACTTATGTACAAAATTGAAACGTTTTTTTTACCAAGGCACCATTCCTATTCCGCCGGGTATAAGTCCGAAACTATATGTACGAGACAGAGTTTTAAATCATTTATTTTAGTATTCGTTTCAATGGCGGTGGCAGATCAAAAAAGCGAGTGGGGCTTGCTTTTATCACTTATTTGGAATCCCTATAATTGGATTTCTTGGGTTCCCTAAAAGTTCTGAAGAGCATCTAGTTGTTCATAAAGAGAGGTTGCTTTTTTAGATCCTTTTGGTACTTGAACTTGCTCAGGACCCTTATTTTTATTTATCTTTCCTTTCTCTGAAAGTTTTTCTTTGTGGGGAGTAAAGTTACTAATTTGAAATTTGACCAATGAAGGTCTACATTAGGGCGTAAAAATGAGACTTTGAGACGTCAGTGGGTTCGTGGAGTCACATGTCTTTCCTGATCTGGCAGTATATAAGTATTCCTACTTGTGTATCGTTATCTTACTAATTAAATGAGCCAACTACCTACCTTACAGCGAAATCAAAAGCGTGCCTATTTGATTTGTGCTAATTATCAAACATTTATAAGTTAAATTCATTGAAAAAATTGCTTTGTTTTCCAAAAAATATCATTACTTAAATATGCTGAACGCTGAAGTCGTGTAACCTAGTGAGGCCCCCTGAAGAACGATAATAGAACCTTATACAAAGACTACATCCATTCAAAAAGCGTCGAAATGGATTCGCTTTGTGTTTATCTCACTAATGTCTTTTCGTGCATCATATTTATTTAATTAAATTATTTAAACTATCTACCTAATTCATACTAAGCTAAGTAGGGAGCGATCTACTCACTAAATTTTAAGTAGGTATGTCGTAAATAAGATTGATAGAATTGGGCACTTGGGCAGTAGTGTACTTTAGCACAATATTATATCTACATAATTTTAAAATATCATTGAAATTTACAGATAAAGATCACCATGTTCAAAAACACACTGTGATTGGTTGAAATAATTGAATCATGCTACCTATTTGAGGTAATCTCATACCAAAAGGAAAAGTTATATAATTATTAAGTATACATTTTGTATGGCCGTGTTCTTATCAATCCACGATCGACCACGTTAAGCAGCAAGAACATGGATAGGACGTCCCACTTGCATAAAGTTAAGTAAATTGCAAATAACAAGGAGAAAACAAGCATTGCCACAACATTTTCAAAAGTTAGTTAATAATCCCAAATTCCTATATTTTTAGCCTACCTACATTAACAGAAAGGTATGGAATCCTTGATCGACAATTGTTCAACATACTTTTATAAGTTTACACTACATATGGAACTATGATTACAGCGTGGTTGTAAGTAGGTAATGTTAAAAAGCACATTTCTATTTTTTGTGATTATGCTTGTTTTCTGTGCCCTTTAATTACTTAGTAAGTAAGTAATGAACAAAATATGAAGGCATATATAAAGTACTCAAGTAGTACGTAAATACGCATAAAATAATATTTAATCTCAGTGGATTCTGCCAAGATTATTTTAATTATTCGTGGATGGTTGCAATATACCCTCCTACTAATCGTAAAAGTGATGATTGCTACCTACTTAAAGTTCCTATTCTAATGTAAAGTTGATAGATAAGCGTCAAAAAACATAAATTTGCAACTTCTTTACAAGATAATGTCACTACTTGTATTATTGTTTTTATGGTACAGCACGCACGCACATAGTACAATTTCCTAATTTTTATAGTAATATACTTATATGGATAATACACTTTATTAACTATATATCAATAGCGGCTCATTCAGCCTACTCTTTCATATCTGCTGTAGCTTTATATGCTTACTAAGTAAACAAGTCATTTAATTTTATAATGGTTCATGTAGGTTTAAGTTTAGAGAACAATATATAAAAATATATTTTGATTTTGATAAATCAGTCCAATTAAAGGGTACCTACAAATGGTTATGAAGTTTTTTTTTTGTCAAAATGATATAAAAATACTTTTCTTCCAAGTAATAAAAGGTTCTGCATATAGTAGGTAATCTTTAGTTGTTTTAAAAATAACGCAAGTGAGTGTAAGTTAATTCCTATTTAATAGTTATAAATTTCTTAATCGTGAAGAAATAAACTTTTTAAATAGGTAGGTACTTATTTTTCAATTAAATGTATAAATTGAAATCCAATCTAACGTGTTTTCCCTAGCTCTATTTCGTCATGAACAGTCTATGGTTCATTAAAATATCAAAGTCAAAATTTTTTTATTCATATAGATTACATTAGTATACTCATGAATGAAGCTATCGAAATGTTTTACGAACTTAGATGGTGCTTTACAGTCTGTTTAATGCAAAACAAACTATGTTAGCTATGTATAGTAGGTATGTACAAAATATTCAATTATTTTTCAGCTGAATTACTAAATCTTTTGTTGTAGGTACCTACCTATTTAAAATTATATAAAAACAATTTGCCGTAATCAAAAGACGGGCTCTACTAGATATCGATATTTAAACCAAATATACCTTATCACGAAGAAATATGCTTAACAATCAATCTTTATTGATAACATTTAAAGTATGTAAGTAGTATTAAAAAAATGTAGGTACTTTTGTAATGACAAATAACTTGACATGGGTAAGAAAACTTTTTTGTAAGATCAACAAAATGTCCATTAGCTTTCGCGTCTCAATTCAAGGTACCTACCTATTTGTTTTTGGAATTGTTTTTTATTTCAAATGCTGAAAAAGTAAAACAAGATTTCTTGTGCTTAAAGTTAATCTAGATTTTCTTTAATTTTAAGTCAGTTTAATCGAATGACTTATAAATTAGTAGGTACACATATTTGCAGCACATATTTGTTCGAATAAAAGCCAAGGACACAACTATAAATATGAAACATACGAGTATTATTTCCACTAAGACACTTTGTATACTTAGAAATCTGCGAATATATTACTACACATTTATTTTTTTGTTGGCTGATAATAGAAATCAACGTTTCTTTTATGTATGTAAATACAACCCCAAAAGGCTTTTGATATAGATATTAATATATATTCATCTATATATGTCCAGTGATTGTTACAAATATTTGCAGCTACTTTTGTAAAGAAACCGCACCGGACACTTGGTAGAAACCATATTTCCCAGAAATATTATATTCAACAAATATAAAATGTAAAGGCTGCATAGAATAAAATATATAGAGTAGCTTTGCTTAACAGGTTAAAGCGTAATTTAAATAGGTACAAGTTGTATCTTATAAAGCGAATGATATGTAATTTTTTTCTTACATATTAAATAGTAAGTTTAAAACGTTGCGAATTTAAAGTAGTATCACTTCGAGCCTAATCAATTTAGGGAATGATTGTATAGGTACTTTTATTAATAGTAACAAATTTGAAAACAATTTAACGCACATATTTTATAGAGATCAATTATTTTCATAAGAACTTTGTATTGTTCACTTAAATTATATTTAAACATTTGAAAGGTCTATACGTTATTTTTATTATAGATCCGTTTTTCGATCTACTTCCAAATAAATGTGAAATCTTAATAACTTAATTCACACAATACATCTGATACAGTTAAATTTAATTTAAATTCGGAACACAAGCTGATTTAAAATGTACAGTTCCTAGCGTTACGTATAGGTAAACATAATAATCAAAAGGTAAATATTATGCAAAAATTATATTTACATTCACAGACAGGGCCGTTTTCTTTCTCTAGACCTTATAAGGATAATGGGGTCCTTCAATATAGACCTGAAAACTAATATTCAAGGGCCTGAATAGTTGTCTAGCTTCACGTCTACTCGTCTAGATAATTACTATTTCATATGTAAACTGGCATGAGTCCTGGGATCCCCAATCGTTCGATTTCCCACTTATTTTTTAGAGTTGAAAAAAAGGAGTGTGCATAAAAAAAGTATGAATAATAATTGGTAACTTAAAAAAAAACCCATGTACAAATAATGTACTTAATCTTTCGAAAACTATTGCTCACCACCTCATCACAATATTTAGATTGATACATTCGAGCTAGAACTGTCCAAATGTATGTAACATTAGGAAATTTAGTCACCGAGTAAATTGATAGAAATTATATACAGCTTTTTAAGCAATTTATGATTAACATGACAGTGTAATTGTAAGTTCGATTCAAAATACAGCGTTTTCAAATTTTGCATCTAAGTCGAATGTCTTATACAACATCTATTTCATTCAGGCAATAGTTACATCTACGCCATTAATTATAGATTAATTTGAATCAAAGCACAGCCAAAACGCGTTTCTCTTACAAATTAGAGTATAATTATAATAATATATAAGATATAAAATCTATTTTCAAAACAGTTGACTCGTTGGTCCACGTTTAACAAGCAAAAGGCATGATTGATGGTGAAATTAAAAAAAATAATTATATAAAATACCACCTTGAATTATAGGTTCATTTTGACATTCATGTGTAATTACATATAATTATTTTTTGTCTAGTACCTAATTGAAAAGGCTTATTTTATAAATAAACGTATACGTACTGGACACCACTACTTGCAAGAAACGGTTTAATCTTAACTTGATTAAGCATTGAGTATTATAAAATTAAACGAGTAACACATTGGTAAAGTGGTTTTGATAACTAATAACAGAATTTACTTAAAACATGTTTTGGGAAACTGATTACATAAAATGCACGTACCTTTCTCGGTTTACCTACTTAGTCTGTCATCTTGAAAAATATTATATTATTCGAGTTTAAGTTGAAACTAATTGTTTCACATAATCCAATTAATTTTTCTGCTTTATCACAGTAGATACTTTAAATTCTTAATCGGATAATTTTGTCAATATTACGTACAAAAGTGATAACGACATGAGTACAAAATAATATTTAAAATATTGTAGAAAAGTAAGATACGGTCAATTTGGTGATTGTTAATATTTTTAATCTACTTTTAAGACTGACTAGGTAAGTATTGCAAGTACATGTGCTAAGTTACATAATACTTCTGCTTAAATATAACAATGTTAGCAAAGCAAATTTCGTAGACGCAACCAATTGAGTTTCCTCTGTCAGCGCTCTACTATGTTCTAATTTATACTTATTTATATAACTAAGTGTAGCTTTGTGGTTCACGTTTACATTACCTTACGTATTGACAGGTGTAATTAATTTATATTAACATTATATTATACAGCTGACTTTACATATCAATATCTGTTCTAAGTAATATTCGTTTCGGGCAAAAAGAACTTCGAATGTAGAAGGCATGTTCATGGTTCAATATAAAAAAAATATACACATGGACTAGAAAATAGTTTAAATTTTAATTACAAGAAGTGAATATGTGGCTTCATCACTAATATTTATTAAATATTAAAGATAAGTAACGACTTGAGCTTTATCTAGGTACCTATGCGTCTACCCCTAATAGATTTTCTATACATGAACCGGACACTTATTCGTTTACACTTGAATAATGCCGCAAAAATCACTCGCTACTCAGTTAAACCACTCCTATAAAGCAACTTTATAATATTATCACAACTTATGTGGGTGTACATGAATAAATAATACAGCGTAACTATGTAATTAAAGTGATTAAATCTAACGTTTCTACCTACGTAACAATTATCATGTCTTTTGCTAACTTAGGGAATAACTATAATCATAAAAAATTAACTTAAAGCAATAAAAATACATTTGGACTGTCTTTAGGTTTGAAATAGATTTCTTTTATATCAGAGCGTGGGAACACTCTAACAAATCGAATTTTACGACTATCCTTCAATAGCTTTCATCCAAGATCTAATAACATCGATACAAGTCATTTTTCATACAATTATGTTATTGATCCCTCTTTATCCTATCATTAAATTTGATACAGAAAAAATATTTCACCATGTACATGTAGGAGGTATAATAATTATAATAAACGTCAACATCCACATAAACGAACTCGTCGAAAACTATTTCAAAACCTGTAGAAATTCATCACTTCAATCGATATATCATTATCGACATAATAACATCGTAAGCAGCAATGGCGATATCTGCTTTAATTACAACCCTTAAAACTAGTCTTAAATACGATCACTTTACGTTAATAATCACAATTCGTACGAATGTTGACACTCATCAAATGTTGGTGTGACAGTTCGACCTCATACATACCTGTGCTGTGACGCTTTAAGATGAAAATGGTAAAGACACATTTCGTTGAGGCAAGCAGCCGAAGGCGGCGCAAGGCGGGCTCGCGGTATTAAGAGAACGCTTTGTAGTGAATGAAGAAGAATATGAGAAAGACAGCGTAGGCAGTTGGGAAGGTGATCCGCGCGATGACGTCGATTGTCTTCGCGACGCGGATCGGGTGCGGCGGTTCTTTTTTGCGAACCTGGACGAAACATGGCTGAAAGAGATTAATTCGCAAATGAATGGTGATACGGAAAGCGAGTCGTGGGGTCATAAAGTAGCCAGTATGATTCTACTTCTACGTGGGGTTGCGTCTTTTGTTGACGCTTCGTAAATTGTGGTACTAAACCGTGCTGGATTTTAAACTCTACTTTCTTAATTGTGATGTCAAACTAATGGGACGGTTTAGATATATGCGCTATTTGAATACAGCCTGTCAACATTGGTGACAAAACATTGATATGATTTGACTAATGTTTGACTGAGCCTTAGTACCTACGTTTAATCTATGATCTACTGGGAACTAATATGTTATGATGATGAAGATGAAAAAAAAGGTGGATATACGTTTTCTTCTGTCTCTAAATAATGGTTACGAAAATGTGAGCTTATAACTAAATATAAACGTTGTATGAGGCAAAACATAACATGCGTTTCATAATTTTGGCAGTTGTATCAAGATCATGGGCACAGTCAAAACTATGTCCAATTGCAACTGTTTGTCTTGATGTGCTGCAGACCGTAAAACCCTTATCGTTTTAAGGGGAAGAGAGGTTGGTTGAAATAAAAGGTGACTATCAAATTGACTGCTTTTGATATTGATACAGCTAAGGATTTTATTGTAAAGCTGCTTACCTCTGAAACACCTCCGTTATTGGCTGTGTGAGTACATGACCCTGGAGGACCGGTACATGTTGTACAAGTGACTAAATCCGCTGCCCCAGTAGACTCCCGTTTTTTATCACCCTGTAACATTAAAGTTCACAATTTCATTTACTCAAACAAAACCTACACAAATTTTAAGAGTAGGTACAACAATAATGGTGGGTCATTTGCATTGCAATATTTGTGGATATTGCTTTGTGAGCAGTTAATAATGTCGCAAACATCTACTGAAAATATCTAGAAATACTCTATGTTATCTTTATTATGATTAGCTAAATGGTTAAGTTAGAACATAATGACAACATGAATAAGAAATGTAACAAAACCAAAGTAATTGATCGACTAGATAAAGGAAAATATTCCTGTGGTAAATGCAGGCCTCATTACCTTGCTGGGTGAAGTAGCTGCCAGTTTTTAGGTCGTCTGTAGAGTCTATGACTCTTTGACAGCATTTTAAAGATATAGGATAGGAATAAAAGTAAAAAGAGATGATGTGAAAGGCAATGGAATATTATGTGCATAGTAGGATTTTGTTTAACCGAGCATACTTACAGGCTGTTGCAATCCGAAGCAGCGTTAAAAAAAATGATGCGTTAGTTTTCGTGATAATCAGGTCAGATGATGAAGTGGGCAAATGGTTTCAGTGACATCACTTACAGCGCCACTAGTCTCCGGTTGGGGGGTATCTGACTTTGCCCATTGGAGGAATGCCATCGCCTCCTAGGTAAAGTATATTATTATTTTAGCAGAAGCATGAATTGCGTATTTCGCTTTAGTAACTGTCTATATTTAGGTATGTTTCAGTATATTTTGGCTTCGGAATCACAAGTAATTGTCACCAGACGTAATTCTCATCGTATATGTTGTTTGTAACTTGGAATACTGAATCATGCCCTCTAGATAATAATTGTAAGTAAAATTATTACCATCGATGCTTACTGTGCAATAGCTGTAATCATTTGTATTTGATAAAAAGCATCATTATTGTTAGTTACAAAAGAAGCGTCTAGTATTTAATTATGCTTTGTTAATTTAGTTTGCTCTGCCATACGTGCTCCTTTATTGAAATACCATGTCTCACCACCATCGACTATTTCGTTTTAATTGATGTTCTTTAGAGACCAACAGCATTTTTTTTTCATATAGTTTAAACATGTTATATTTTATTGGTATAGTAAATTTATTAAACTGTCTTAAAATAACACAATTATATTTCCGTAAAAATATTTTTATAGTTGTAGTCCTATAAATCTGATTTTATTTATTTGATTTGATTTACTAAATGGTTTATCTCATAGATAAACCCTTGATTCCTTTCTCTACATCGACTCGATGGCGGGGTGTTTAGGCTTCAATGTAAATAATTATTGTTGTTTAAAAGCTTTGCCGATTTGCCTTAAAAGTTTGATACTTAAATATTCAAAGGTTCAACAATAGAGATAACTGGTTATAAAGCAGCGGAAGCGCAAAACGCAAAGAAACATTAAATAAATTGGTCATGCTCACAGTTGGACAAAATATTCCTAATCAATAATATCGTAGATATTTGATGTAGGTAATATGTAATAAAGATCTTCTTTGTTTTGGTAAGCATCTTCAGAACACGTTGATGCGTTATTTTAATCTGGACAAGCATATCCTATTTGTAATAAAAGTAACCAAGCACCTATTTTTTCATGTGGTTTTACTTTTCATCAAACGCATTTAATTATGTTTAGCAACATTTCATCCTCTGAAGCTTTTTAAAGCGTTGTTTGGTTGTCTGCCATGCATGCATAATTTAGATAATTATATATTAGATATTCAATACGTCTATGCGTTCCAGTCAACTCACCAAACACATAGGTAAATTATAAATAATAGTCGTAAAAAGCTGTAAGCACTTACCTTCCAAATGGTTAAAAGATGAAAACCTAAAAAATTAAGAGCGCATGCTCTTAAAAACCGTGCCATTTTAGTAATGGTGATTTTTAAATTGTAAACTGATATATTTCTTTTTCGGGAAACCAAAATATCTGTAAGAGGTAAATGCAAATTGCACGTGCAAGTTTTGGTAGTTTGTGTAAAATACATTAATAAATAGAAGAAAAGAAATATAACAGCGTAGTTCTTGGATAGTGCCGATGAATGTGGCGAACATTCTTACCAAGGGGCTGGCCAGTATAATGCCAATTCTGCTCAGGACAGCGGGCAGTCGCTGTGAACACATCACACACAAAATTGTTCACTCGTGACAGATGGTCTGACGAAGTGCCAACGTG
This sequence comes from Glyphodes pyloalis, assembly GCA_037074685.1. Taxonomy (NCBI): domain Eukaryota; kingdom Metazoa; phylum Arthropoda; class Insecta; order Lepidoptera; family Crambidae; genus Glyphodes; species Glyphodes pyloalis. The sequence continues at coordinate 7,078,660 of JAYKKO010000008.1, forward strand.
AACCGAGACTAGATTGTAGTGGCCAGATCATACATTTATACAATACACAAAACGACAACAATTCACAACAACTACTTTAATGACAAATATTTGTTATGCTCGCGTTTAAACCCTGTCTTTGCAATGTTTTCCCGTTCAAAGATTGAACTAAGCACTTTACTGCATTTAATGTTATTTTGAGGTGTTGTTATAGTATTTTGTGGTAACTTATGGAAAGCAAAGGGATGGCGATATTAATACTTGAAAGAGAAAAATTAAAGCTATGGCCACACAAAATAGTCTTTTAGACTGATTTTACTGTATGAGGAAGATTGATAGCACGATTGCAAATGAAAAATATGTGATGAATTCTGTCGTACCCAAAAAGGATATTGTATATAAGGTTATATAGGTATAGGTTAAATAGGAACATGCAATATATTCAAAGTAAGTGAAGCATGCGGTTATAAAAGGAGTTATAAATAAACAACATGACATTGCCATTTTGTGAATGTAAATGATAGAGGTTGCTATGTCCTGTTGTTATGTATGAAAAGAAAACATTGCAAAGAGTATAATAATAATAAAATACGAAAAGGTTTCGCGAAGGATCTACTATAACTAATATAGGTACGTACATATACTATACGATTAGATCTACGTGCATTAATTAAAACGGGTGTTAATTTTGAATTAAAATGTGATAATAAATTGTTTAACATTTAACCCAACGTCCCCAAAGTTATTAAAATAAAATGTTTAGATCCTTCGTGAAATAATTGTGAAGTTTTGTGTTAGAATGATTAGATTCATCGAGATATTACTAAAGTGCTCTCAGAAATTAGTTAAAATAATTATTTCAGCTCCATAGCATATAGCAGTCACATCTAGCACAATATGTCGTTGAAAAATATATTAAATAAGTATGTGTGTATTTACATTTATTTTAGTCTGTTTTATGACACTATTTTGAATAGTAGTTTAAATGTACCAAATAAATTAAAACTTATAAAAATTCCGGTTTGCAAAGATATTGACAGCATATCGGGTCAAGCGAGAGAGTTAATTGATGTATAATATAGGAAGTAAATATGCACAGAAAGGTGCTCTTCAACCGCTACTATGCGGCGCTAAATTCAAACAACATCGATCACACAAATTGATTGTAACAACAAAGGGACGAGTAAGTGCAATAATAAAAGTGTTTTACCTGTGTGACTGGGTTTTCTCCCGGCCTGTATACTACATTGTGCAAAGGCCTTTTTCTGCCGACGTAGTTGACGCAGACGAACTCGAGCAGCGATGCGTAGATGAAACACATACACACGCCGTCCCAGACATTCATTGCGGTAAGGTTGGACACCACAGGCAGAGTCGAACGAAAACCATTCGATGTCGTGAAAAAATTCAACATTGTTGTTACACCTGTTTAGAGAAAGCCAACTATTATAAAAGTCACAAATCTTTTCCGTCTGTTGAAAAAATCCCTTTTTATAATGCTTACCAATTCACTTGAATGTGTGGCAAAGTTACAATTATTATGACAAGATTATTGAAAATTCTTATTAAATAATAAAAATTGCTTTGTTTTCATGCAAATAAAAATTGCATCATACTAATAATACTGTACATAAGCGCTAAGTGTTTGAATATAAAAAACTTAAAACCAAATCTTAAAGATACTACTTGATAACAATTACGGGCGCTTTAATGAAAATTTTGCAGGCATATGATAAAATGTACCTACCTAATGTTAAAAATGAATAAGCAGGCTAAACTAGTACACCAACCTATCATTACTCTAGCAGGCACTGCATTCCATTCCAGCCAAAAAGTTATAAACGATGATGTCACCAAAATGATTCCCGGAATGAAAACTGTGGTGAAGTAAAATGATCTATCCCGCGTGAAGATGAGATCCACTTTCAGGCAGCTGTAATTACCTAAAAATAATCAAGCAAATCTAAAAATAAAACATATCAAAGAAAGATTGTGAAAGTGGCCGCTGGACACATTAGTTTAGAAAGAATAAAAACATTATTATTTACACTGCCAACGTATAAGCAGAACCTGCGAAATGAAAAAGGTAGCGTGTTTATTGACAGCCCCAGCCACATCTATCATAGAGATAAAGAAGATTAAGGGATGCAAGACCGAGTGCATTCCGATTGCCAGCCATTATTTTTACCTATCATGGAACGGGCTGGCACAGCGTTCCATTCCAGCCAAAACGTGATGAACGAGGAGGTCACCAGTATTATTCCAGGTATAAATACTGTTGTAAAGTAGAACGCTCGGTCTCTAGTAAAGATTAGGTCGACCTTTAGACAGCTGTAGTTACCTGTGAAGTTAATATTCTTAGATAACACATGGACATCAAAATACGCGATACACTGTAAAACTTGTGAATTGTAAAAAATCTTCTTGGCGGGGTGTTAGGTAAAGGCATTGCAAAAATTCCAAATAACTCTATTCAGAGGCCTTGTAGTTAACATTACTAGTAAAAGTACAAAATACTAATAAAAACTACATTAGTAATAGTATCCTAAATGCATGAGTAATGCGTGTTGTGTTTGTATGCTTTTTGTCAACGTAAGTTCTAGCGTCAATGAACATTTTCAAATGACAAGAGAGCAGACTATGTACTTTTAACACGTGCTTCACAAAGATTGCATGCATGAGAAAGATGATGAAGAACTAAAACACAAATGGTTCATGAGTGTGGGAATTTAAAATATAAGTACCTTCCAAATATTTTGTACAAATTGAGTCGGTTGAAACACAAACGCATTTACTCACACATAAGCGGAAAATATACGGCAAATACGACGACACCGGATAGTATGCGTCGTCCGGTGCGAGTCAAGTACCTTGCTCCTCAAATCGTCTCTGGCAAAGATTACATGTCAGCTCTTCGTCGTCTTCGTATAGTGACATACCATCAGCTGCTTGCAAAGACGTTAAAAACTCTTACTGTCTAGACTTTTAAACTTTCAAATAAACGGACTTCACGGTTAAATTTTAGTGTCACATCATTGCAAGTGTAACGAACAATTAGTATGATATGAACTAATGATAGTACAATGATCATGCGTAATCTAGCTATGTCCTATAATCAAACATTAATAACAATGTATTACTGAACAAACACTATGAAGCCTCTACTTCCGTTTTGATGACATACACAAAAAAAATTGTAAAATATTATAACCTTTTACATAAATCAAGACCAAGCTGAAAAGAGTTAATCAGAATTTCGATACGTTTACTAAAATATCTCTGATCCCTTCTTGTGCAAAGTATAGGATGTGCTTGTAACAAAAGAGAAGGACTTTAGGAGACTAGTCTACATATTTGAGGAATGTTGATTAAAGAAAATATATTGTCGTATACAAGAGAAGCAATGTAGTATGTTTGGTAAGTGATGTCTATAAGGTGTCATTTGTTACCTCTCCAGCTAGCTTTGATGGGGCAGGGAATGGTTTGGTTCTGGATCAGGTACGCGTTGAGAGTCGTCAACGAGGGCGACTTTCGGAGAGTGTCTTCATCATTCTTCCACACGTAAGTGATAGCAGATTGCTCGTACGATACTGAAAATTAAAAATCATATAAACTGGAACGATAAATCAATCATATTTTTTAGACATGTAACGAAATACACATGAAAATTCTTTTTAAAATACTTGGAGATTTGTCAATTTACTTACTACTTTCTAAGGCAAATGAACACAATGGGTCGTCAAAAGGAAATATGTTGAGCCTCCCCTGGCAGGACAGTATTAGATGCCGACGCATCAGGTAGTTGATTGTGCCATTGCGATAAATGCGCAATGCGAAGTGCATCGGGATTATCGGATCCTAAAAAAGAAAGAACTTTGTATATTATCTAATATTAATTTATATTCTAATATAAGTTCTATATAAGTAAGACAAGCTATGATGAAACGTTAGCGCAGATGGATAACTTTTCTGAGAAGAGTAGGTGCCTTCTAATGGACGTTGCATCTCGGTAATTTTCAAATTTTAGTTTAGAGAGTTTAAATAAGAACACTACGAGAGTAAGATGAACAATCGCCTTTAAAAAATATTAAACATATTATTGTACTAAATGTTTCGTTAGAAACCCAGCATTTTGTAATTACAACAACAGCAGAGAGGTAGGTTCTAGCAAAGACAGAACAATTTATTAAGCATTAAAATGTTTAATGACATAACCTGTGGTGTGCTAATGAGTTAATCGAGCATTAACCTTGAAACTTACCTTGAAATCACCATGCATGATGAAGTAAGTATCCGGTAACCAGATATCCTCGTGATGGTGGATGGCGTTCAAATATTCGTATTGCGACTGATTAGAATACCGTAGCCGTGGGTCGTACCACTGCTGTTGGAGCAGAAACTCTACTTCGTATTTCTGAAATCAAAGATATGTATCTTACACGTAGCAATAAACACTTTTATAACGAGAAAAAACTAGTAGTGCTAAATTAGAAGAAAAGATAACTTACAAGACTAGATTCGTCAGGAGATGCTAAACTAAGAAGTAGCACGCTAACATTAACGGTGAGGACACCTGAAAATCAACGGAAACCTTTGATAATATCATACATTTAAAGCACATACAACAACACAGACGGATACATTAAGAGCATGCTGATAGACTAGAAAGTGCCAATAGTACAATATAGTTTATTATCCATTGAGAATCGTTTGAGAATATTGTTTGCTTAATGGTAGCAAACGCAACTTTGTCAGATAGGGCAAAGTAATAATTATACATAAGAAAGTTAAGATGTTTGAGTAGGCATAATACAAAAGTAATTATTAAACAACCGCAATACGTTGCATTAATAAAAATAATGTAAGAATATTATTTTATGGAAGTCAAATGTATTGTGTTTGATGTTTGTGAAAAGAGAAAATCATTAAATTTAATTGGAAATAATGATGACGAACAATAAATAACGATCAGCAAAGATGAATAAGTAAATACCAAATAATATACAATAATACTATTTCTGAGACTTTGTCCAAAGCATTAATTTTTACCGTAGCAAATTTCGCTTCAATTTTAATTTTAAGTTTGAATAAAGTGAGGCTTCAAGTATGTGTGATCTACAGCTAAATACATCAACACGAAGTGCATAAATAAAATAAAACATAAAGTAATTGTAAATAAATAGATAGAAATACAATAAAGGAAACTAAAGCGAAGGGTATCTACATTGCGTGTGATAAAGAAACCTAAACACTTGAAGTTGCGTGCAAGAGTCGGTTGCAGTACAACACAAAGGTTTTGCTTATATAATACGCTAGGTGGAGAAGTAGGGATTTCTCTTTTCATAAACATAGAACACAACGCACCGCGGTTGTGCGACCGGGGCCGTAGCGAAGACAGCCCGACCCTATTTTGTGCCAGAGAGTCGTTGGGCGATGTTAGACCACAACAGAATTCTGGATCTGCAATATTATATCGATCTTTAACTCTTTTACGCCAACCAGCAATTATAATTTAAGCCTTCGTAGACATGAACAGCAAATGCACACGACACGCAAGGGAATATAAAAAAAATATTTACCATCTACCGGTGGCAGCAGTCTTTTGTCATAGCGGGTATTTTTCAGCAGGTTATCCAGTATCTCTTTGTCCGATTTCCCTGCTGCGAAGCTGGAAAAATAAGAGAAAGAAAAAATTTTACGAAGGCAATAAATCCTCTTACATTTTGAAAAAATTAGCGAGAAACTAAAAACGATTAGGCAAACGCAGTAGAAATTTGGAATAATTTATCAATGTCGTATATCATGGCAAATTAACCGTGTGCGATCGCAGACAGAATGGCAGACTCTGTATTGATTTTCGATTAGCACTTATTACTTGGCCACAAAACACCATCTCGAAACATATTAGCAAAACTAAAACAAAGCCCGACTTAAGTTTGATTATGGATGAAAATCTGGAGTTTTTAGTTACTATAAATAGTACCTAATTAAATTTATCTGGAAATTTGAAATGATTTGATCGTAGAACATTACAAAGAGGTATCCTCATGAAAGTTACTCGATAGATTTTTGTCGTAGTAAGGATTGGATAAAATTATCTAAATTTTATTCCATATTAATTTTAAATTATTACGATAAATCGTGATTAGATAAGACATAATTTTTACGATCCTTTGCTACTTAAAAGATTTATAGGGAAAGCATATACTAAGCACTGCGGTCATGTATTAGGTTCAAAACAAAGTTTTTCATATATGCTCCACCATTTATCACTGGGATAAATAAGTTGGAGTGGAAAATGCCTTTTAGTAACTTCGACTATACATAACACGGTTGTCTGTACGTCGATTGTTTCAGACCCAGTTAACACAACCTCATTTACGTAGTTTACAAACTATGGCTAGTTAGCAATGCATGCAGCATGCACAGTAACTATTCAATTTACTGATAAACTTACTATTTCAACTGCCATAATTGGATAAATTAATTTGTATAATTAGATATTTAACGTTTTAATCAGGCGTTAATTGCTAGTATTATATTTGTAATAACATAACTTAGGTGTAATTATCGATACATTTGTCGGCGTTGTCGAATGTTCCCAAATATGTAATTAACTGATTGGAAAATAAAGCGTGTACTAAATAAGGTTCTGTGGAGGATTGTATTGATTTTAAACATTTAAACTTATCTCAATATTCTTTTAGCATGGTTACAGTTATATTTATTTGGATCAAAACAAAAATAAATTAGCTAAGCATGTACCTACTGTATTGTACATTAAGTAAGCCTTTGGATTTTTTTTATTTTTACGTACGTATTATAACTATAACAGTCGTGCACACACTTACATGAAAAGAAAATACATCAACGATGCGTAATTTTAAATAAAATTTTGATGATGGTATTTCTTTTATAATTATGATAATGGTATTAAAACGCCACACGTCATTTCACTCTAAAGTTATTTCTATTGTAAGTGTGGCTGTATTTTCAATCGACGAACCGAAATACCTTCTACCAAATTTGATAATTTTTGATAACTGTCCATATTGTCAGCAGTGGAAATCTTCTAATTAAAAAGTATTAACTACTTGATCTATGAAATTGATTTGTTTGGGTAAGTTGTTTTTAAGTAGTAGACCTAGTAATGTTGATTCAACGGATCATGAATTGTTCCCTAGGAGAATCTACGCGAACACTCACCGCTAATAGGTACCTACATTTATGGTATACCTATGTATCTGTGAATGAGCATCAGACCTCATAAAGGGCGACAGACTGTTTACCTCCGATTTTGTATGGAGGGTCTATAAATGGAGCGAGGAACTTCACGGCTCAGTAGGTGCGCACCGGATAGCACATTACCGCCGGTCCGCCGCTCGCCACACTCATGTTCACTCATACTTACGAGTTAGCATATGCAAATGGGTTTATTATCAAGTTTGCGCTGTGGAAAGAAGCCCACTTAAGATTTTCATTAGCTCACAGCGTACGGGGAAGTAATGTCATGATACTGAAGTAGGTACAACTTTGCGTCCTCCTTCAATATAATTAAGTAAGTAGCTTTAGGGAAACATTGTGCTGGGTTTATTAAGCGACCTATACAATTTTATAAGTGTTATATGTAATCTACTTGAATAAAGAAATATTTGAGGCATTGTACAATGCTTTGATCATCCTTAATATTACTTCTTTAAGGAAAATAAAAGTGACTTTATAAATAATATCGTCCACTTTCATAAAATGTCGGTACCTAATTGTAAAAGTAACAATATGTTGATTAGTTGCTAAAAAACATATTAATTATTCAATGGTCTTTTAAATTCTCTAGATCATTTTACTTTATAACACAGTAAATAAGCGTAAAGAAACAAAACCTTCGGGATGTTTTATTTTCATTATTTATTTTTGTGTAGTTTTTTTTATGTCTTTCTTTTATATATAGTGTATTAAGGTTACACCAAACCATTGAAGTAAAAAACATATACATCATATTATTTCCAATCAAAATAATACATTATAAATTCGATTCGATTTTCTTGCGGATTAAAGTATATAGTTCGGTAGCGTCAGTTAAAACTAATTGTAGCTCTTAATTTACTTTCAAAAATATTTATATTTTTTTTCTGTCAAACCTACAATTAACTAGCTTATTCGGTTAAAAAATGTTTGCCATATATTTTCAGTCTGACCGGGAAACCATGCCGAATATAGATATCTTACATAATTGGATACTTTGTAAATATACTTACTGGTGACTTAATTTCCATGCAGACAGAGGAAAAAGTTTTTTGGAATTGCATTTGAATTATAAAGTGATTGGTCTAATAACTTACATGTCGGCTGTTAATCCTGACACCTTGGCTAGCATTAGGAAGAAGGCCACGGCGCGTGCCACCACGCATGACCAACCCATATTAGGACATCTGGAACACAAATATATCCGTTTAAAAATAGAACAAAAGAAAATTAATTCCCGTATTCCTTCTTAAAGCTTTAACAAACACATATGTTACCAAAAGTTATTATTGTGCATAATTATTTAATTTTATGCATAAAAAAAGTACTTCTAGGGTTCATCGCTCACTAGTCTGACCTGAAGTTACGTCACTTGAAACTTCAAATAAATTATAAAATAATCGTGATAGGAAAAAGTAAGGGACCTCAGATAGGGAGTCTCAGATATCTGTCTTACTCGTACATATATAAAAGAACTATACCAATAATCTACCCTAATTTGTTCTAAAAAGACCATATTATCTTTTGTCGAGCAAAATATCTTTTATTTTTCCTTTTCTAATTTTAAAATTACAGATCGATGACGTCAAGTTCAACGATGTATTATTCAATTGCCTACCTTTTTATTAACTTGTTCAAAATATTGACTAAAATTAAAAAATGGTCTATGACCCATAAAGGCATGCGTTATGTTAAACGTTAAACGCATGTATTATTAGTACCCATTTGCAATTTTGTATACGAGTATTGCTTAGTATTTCAGCAGTTGGTAGGTATTAATTATGAACTTAGATTGAATCGCCCATAGTATTTTCGATTACGAGACGGAGTCAAAATCTTTTTAAACATTAAATTAATCTTAAAAATTGAAATCTATTTAATACTGTCTGATAGGGTAGGTGGCCGTGTTTACTGTCTGATTGCCGTGTTTACAGCCGAAAACACGTCAAACTTTAGAATTTTTCCGCCCTAATGAAGTGGGCATAAGAACTAAAATCGAATTGCTAGTGTACTATGATATGCTGTTACCCATACATATGTGCCGGATACTTAGTACGGGCTTGATTAGGTGTGCGCAATAAAAATAAAACTTAACTACATGTTTGCGTTTAGTGCGCATGAAAGAATATTTAACGGTAAATGCATAATTTGAGGTACCCGCAATGGGGGCTGTCGTGCAAGCGCAATGTTGTGCAGGTAACTAGCGTGTGCCAAGGCCGACTCTTTACGTGATATTATATTTTTTTCGCGGTTACCGCAGATTGAATACGTGACCCACTTTCAAAATGCTATGACGTCAATGAAACCCGGCAGGGAAACGCTCACACGCGAATCATTGATAACGTACTGTCGATACTGTACATCCTGGTGGCTAACCAAGTGGCAGTTAACGAAATTCGATATCGTTTCAACATGTTTAAAATATACAAGATTGATGTTTCACTTAGAAAAGTCGCGTGATCTCGAAATATCAATCCTCACAATTTTTTTCTTATGAGCTGAATGGATACCCTAGATTAATATTTTCCTAATTCTCGCTACCAAACTATTGACTAGTCTGTACCTCTGTCATTATCATGTGAGGCGTATTATGGAGTTTGAACCATTGATAAAAAATATGAACTTGGTTGTACTTAAGTGATTGTGTTAGAGAGCTGAAATTTAAAAATAAATAAATACCTATTTTACAACCTTAAGCACGCATTTGCGGATTTTCATTTCTATATAGATCGACTTTCATTTGCTTAAAAAGCTGTGCCAATGATTGTAATTTACCCATCCTGTCACATTACGTTGGTGAAGTTGTCTGATGTTATTTTATTTACTACCTACCTAGAACAATTATTCATGTAAAACTTATTGATTAGAGTTTGTTTCCAAGAAGTAATAATAATTTTTATTATTTACACAAAAATTAAACTCTAAATACAAGTTTGTACCTGTTATCCATTTGGACTTAATTTTTAATAATAAATGATCATTTTTTATTCAGCTTACAAGTTTTTTCTTATAAAATAAGCATCACACTTCCTGTATTAGGTGCAAAAGTAGATATAGGTATCTACTTAAGCACATTTAAAATTTATTATTAGGTGAAAGGGTCCCATTTCTTGATTTTTAACAAAATAAAATAAAAATATCCTGAAATGAGTCAACTTAACATGTTTTAATTGAGGATACCTTTTATGTAACGTTTAAATAATATTAAAAGTTTGGCTCTTTTCTAAAGATTGTCACTTTCTTTATGTAGTGTAAATCTTGTAAAATCTTCAGTAAGTCGATCGAAAGTGATGGATAGTGCACCTCAGCTCCCTGGCATTTTTCCCGGCAGTGGAAAATATCTGAAGTTATTTTGTTCATTGTGCTCGAAGGTAGCTAATCCCTTGACAGATTGCGCCGAGATTAAATAAATGGCAGTCGATTTGTTCCGCCTAAAGTGCAGTTACGGTTTTATGAAAAGGGATTTGTTTGTAAGTAGAAACAAAGTTATTTTAGCGATTAAAGAATATCCGAACACGTCAAACATGTTGACCCAGATGATACTAGAAAATAATGTAGACTTGGTTTCCAAACTGATCGTTCTTATTTTTATCCATGTTTCTAAAAAGTGTAAGTTTTTAAATAACTTTTTTTTATTTATATTGCGGGCAAACTATCATTAGATGGTAAGTGACTACCACCACCGCCCATATACGTTTGCAACACCAGATGAGCTATAAATGCGCTGACGGCCTTTCAAATAAACTCTTTTTTTAAGACTTGAAGATCGTTTTGTTTCAGAAATACCGCTGGCGAAGTGTTCCACATTTTTGTTGTATGAAGCAAAAAGTTACAGGAAAAACGCAAATTCGCAGACTGCTGAACATCTAGATGATGCGAATGTATGTTTTGTCGCGTTGAACAAAAAGAAGCATGCTGGGATGTTCTAAGAAATTGTTCGGAATTATAAGTGTTTTGGGCACTCCCAAATTTACAGTTTTTGAACGGATTAAGTAGCTATTAATATAAGATTATGATAAAATATAATATATATAAAACGATATCTTGTATAATGAAAACCTTTATCAAAACAACATCGCGTACTTGTTAAACTTTGATTCAGAAGAGTTCTTCTTAGGGTAACAATAGATCAATTATTAACTTGCCTTCGGAATTCGTTTTCAAACTTTGAAACATTCTGAGGCATAAAATATGCAGGGATTTATATTTCACTCATTTCACCAATTAAAAATTAAAGCAATGTATCGAATGTCTTTAGCCCAGAAATAAACGAAGGATATGTAAAAAAAACAGTAGTTAAATATACTTTATTCTATATAACCGAAATTTTTATACATAGATATGGATTTAATAAAAGTGTATATATCTTATAGTTTTTGATGATGATAACAATGATAAATTAGCATGGTTTAAGTTCTACGTAGTTCCTGCCTGGCATGCGCAGCGCGCGGTTTTGCGCGCATTGGTGGAGCCGAATTTCTCACTCCCCAGCATAGTCGAGGCTATGCTCGGGAGTGAGACGGCATTGGTTGGGATGGCCTCCTTCTGCGAAGATGTTATGTCGCAGAAGGAGGCCGCAGAGCGGGAGCGGGAGGACGACCCAACCGCTCCCGCCTGCCGCCGAAGAAGGCGGCTGAGGGCGCGGCGCCAATATGACCGCGCCGAGCGTGGGGACCGGCCGGCTGATGGTGTGAGGGCACCTCAGCTGGCATTGCACTGGTCTCCACTGCGAGGTGGGGATGGTCCCGTTGGACCGGCCATCCCCAGTCTCCCCCCGAACACCATGGGGGGAGCAGGCGGAGCCGCGTAAGCGGCTTTTCCGCCGGCGGCGCTGTGGAAGTAAAGGCTGAGCCGATTTCCCACAGCGCCGCCACTAAGGCGATGAGGTCCACCGGGGGGTTTTAGTGGGTAGCCTGGGTTGGTTGGTAGGTAGGAGTCCCACACACACCGTCACCCTCCCTCAGGGTGGCGGTACGGTGCATCAAGCATTTCCCCCCGTAAAAAAAAAAAGTTCTACATAGTTCTATTGAGCAAACGAAAAGATTAGTTGCACCTGTTTACAAGTTTGCATGCTTGGTTGTCACCACGATTTCAAAATTTTATACGAATAAACAAATGTGGTCTGCTTCTTAAGCAAAAAAGTAGATCCAGTAAACAAAGTCAAAGGCTCGGATATCAAGGTAACGACAGTATTTTTTCACATTGTTGTAAGAGCTTTATGAACATTTTTCTTGAGACGTCGGGTCGCCGAATTGAACCGCTCTATCAAGTTTGGATATCGGACCATCGGTGAAAAGAATATATCAATTTTATTGGAATTGCATTCCAGTTATTGGAGGTAGAATTCCCTCAGGTTAAAGTGACTTTGTATATACATGTAGGTTTCGTTGTTACTTCGGAAACATTGCCACGAGCTGGGATGAATGTAGGTTGTATAAAGGGAAGGGTGGTTCTGTAACTATTTTGTTGATTTTTTCTACTACTGTGAAGGGTGTTAATCCCTTCTAGCATGCGTAATATCAAATTGCTTCAAACAAAGGTTTCGATACTTGGTTTATAGCACACAGTTTTTTCAGCCAATCAGCAGCTGACGCACTAAGTTTATCGATTTTGACATTTGTTAAGATCGCGATAAAATTAATCGCGTGGTGCATTGTGGTGCTGACAGCAAATTTTTAGGTAAGTACAATATTTCCTTTTTCATAAATAATTTAATATGTATTCTTACAGTACATATGAATTCCCTTGTCTAATGAATATATAGACACGTGTTCGTTTGTACAGGGTGTACTGATGGGTAAATAAAGATGAATAGTTTTGAGTTTGCAAATATATATTTTAAATAAAAATATATTAGTAAAAAAAAAGAATTTTTAAAATAACATCTACCATGAATGCAAACTTAATCGGAGCACGTTACCTCACAGTGTGTGAAAATGTTTAACCATGCTCTCAAGCCTGGCTAAACGCATGAATATTAAGTCACAAAAACTGACATATTTGTTGTCAAACCAGAGTTACAGATACACAGTTATCTGTGTCCTAACATCTTTAACTCTGATAAAACATGGGTAAAACAGTATGACTGTAGTTTGTGTATATCTAGACGTGTGCGAGCATGTCACAGACAAGTAAAATCTACCAGAACTGGCTGTCCAGCCACACGGTACTGCACGCTGTACCGCGTGTAATTTTACACAATTTTTTACACCAGTTCCTATTCAAGACCACGAAAAACAATTAAGTATTTTAAAATTTTGTATATATAAAATAAAAACAGTTCCAATTAATAGTCAACATCTCTATACCTACACTTTTGTCACACTAGTTGAACTTCTTCTGTAAAAAGTTTAGGTTCTATTTTTCTTTTTATACTGTGGTTTATCTCATTCTGAATAACATAAAAACAGCTTAACAACACCTGTTTTTAATTTCCATCTGTGATAGCAAACTACGAGCTGCTCTCGGATGAGTTATTACAAGAAATATTTTCAATAGACTAGCTTTTATTCAATAGACAGGAAAAGTAATAGCATTTGATTGATTGGATTTTGTCTTTTATTCTCAACAATAACACTTATTGAGAATAAGTGACTGACGGATTTTGTTTGCGGTTTGTATGTAAATAGAAACCGCTGCATACGTTCGCTACGAAAAAATGTCTTGGACATGTGTGTGAAAGTCGACCACAAAATCGGCGATAAAAGTCAGCGGAAAAAAGGTCGTATAAACAGACATGTGCTCACTTAAGTAGATACATAAATATTGTTCACGGAAGTATCGATGTTACCTTTCTGCTGACAGCAGGGTGTTGTCGGCATGTGGAGAGATGATCAAGCCGCTCGCGCCGTTTTCCCCCGTCACATGTCGCAGCAAATTACTGCAACAACATACAATGCAGTATAAATTACTGGTTACACTGATCGAGAGCATACGGGTTACTATCGGTAACCGCGGGTGATTAACTGCTGCGAAAAATGCCTCGAACGATTTTTCCCGCGCGAAATAGCAGTACAAAAACTATCTCGGTTGTAAACAACACTATCTTTTATTATCTAATATTTTATGTCAGAGCGGGTTAGAAACTGTCAAAATCAATACATTCCTAGCTTAAGGAATTATGATAAACCTACAAATCCACCCAATGGTAATAAAATGGCAAGTTTTCTTGAGAAACTAATAGAAATTTAACATCAATGCCATGTAAATAATATAAATAACGATAAATTTTACATTTTTCTACTACGAGTATTATTGTAAATTGTTACTATTATAGTTACTTTTAGCGCTAATGTAAATATGCTCATATTTCTACTGTTAAAAAATGAAAAAAAACACACAGGATAAAACATTTAATTTATTTGACTTTTTATCTTGACGTCAAATCAAGAAGCAGCTTTTCAAAAACCATGTTCGTGGTGAATGTTAGGACAACAACCCCAGTAAATACAAAAATACGTAAAAAGTATCAAATATCATGTTTAATAAATAGTCCTACTTGAAGTTACAAATGACATTTTTAATTTTCGCAATGAAACGCTAAAACTCAGTTACAAGACAAGGTCGCACCGCGCCGTCCCCTTGTGGTACGAGTTCATTTTGTTGCGACCGCTTAAAATGTTACCTCATTAACTAAATGTAACCCAACTGAATATAGAAACAGTTGACTAAGTGCGTTGGCATTTCTAATAACTACAAAAACACTTTCATTAGAGCTTTTAATTTTTAGCAGATGTTTAATCGATGTTTTTTAAGGATTTAGGGCGGTTAGCAGTGGTCGAGGTATTTTCCACTTGGCTCTGCATTTCGTCGCGATGGAGGGCTTTAGGACCCTGCGGCCCGGGGCATTGAGGCTAGCCTTACCACCCAGCCTCGAAGAGTAAATCTCGGAGGAAAAGATTGATCTCCGCTGCTGGTGGATTTCGAGACACTATCCGGCTCTCGAAAGGGGAGCTGGAGTGAGAGCCTCGGGTGTCTGCAGCAGTGGGCACCGGAGCCAGGTGACCTGTCACGCAACGGCTGCGTGCGATTTGCGCAATGAGATGGGTCGCTTAGCGGCAGGCACGGTTGAGAAGGTGGCGTAAAAATCTGCTGACTCTGACTCCTCCACAACTGCGCAGTGTAGGCCACGTAAAGCTCAGGTTTGTAACCACGAATACGCATTTGGAAAGCGCGGTAGGAGAATTATATTCATCAGTCAATAATTTAAAACAATGTATGAAATGTATACTTTTCTGAATATCATTACATTTTAGCTAAAAGACAACAGTGAAAGCCCTAAGACTTTTACATCTCTCAGCTTTGCACCTTTTCACATCACAACATAATCATGAAATATTTTTACTAATAGTTAAAAGACTTAACAGGCACCGTGGCTGTTTTGGTTGATACCGTTTTCTCATGGTGCCAACCAATGGTGATGAGAGGGTGGGGGGAGTATTTAGTTCGGATAGTCAGGAGTCCACCCACACACGCTGCTGCCGTCCCCAAGGCAAAACAATGTCCCCTTAAAAAATTACAGGCATTCATTCAAAGTTTAGAAACGACGCAATCAAATAACCAAACTGGCACGTGTTGCAAATGCGTCAAGTCATCAACCTATACGATTGCTCGTCCTAAAATTTGAGCCCTCCCTAGCGTAAAACCTTCAAATTCCGCAGTTAAAAGAAATCACATTGGTGTGACTTTTGTTTCATCGTCACAAAAACAAGAGGGTTTTCCCGACATTTCAACAATATTATGAACCCTTTTTTCATCAGCTACACTCCAAGTTTAATTAAGTCACAACTGCGTGCCTTTTTTTTAAATTGCTTGCGCCCTCATGGGATATTTTTCCAGTTATGTTTATTTTATTCACGAAATTGCTTGGAGAAACATAAATTTTCACCCATGGCCCATAAATTTGGCTTTTAATAAAGCGATCACACCGTTTAGATTCGTGTTGAAAAAGAGTTATAATTGCTTTTTCTCGATTTTTTTGAAAAAAAGTTATTTTCTTCTGACAATTTCTTCAGTCCAAGTTAAATTCCTTCTATTCAGTCAAGATCTTAAATAGTTATGTTTCTTTTCTTCATTTCAGCAGCTAAGCGGTAATATGACCAATTTCTAGCTTCTAAATGTAATGCAAATATAATTAAGAAGAAGATGATGTCTCAATGCCTCGGTAGTCTATTGAGTTAAGTACCGGGTCGTGATAATATAAATACCTACTAAGTAGAATAATATGTTAATTTATACATGATCTTAAAATGTGTTGTCAGAAAAACGGACTATAAAGTCATTCGTTTTTCGTTTCGAGGTTCGGACCAGATTGGTATTCTAACCTTAAAAAAAACGTACCTACGTACGCTGTACGATAGCAGACCACCACTGCTCGACATCACAGCAACAGGACATCAATAGTCCAATTTGATAAGGTCCTTTTAGTTTCATAATATAATAGGCAATCCAACTCCGTATTTATCTCACAGCTTGTATTTTACATGGATGGAAATTCTGCAGAGTCCAAGGAAGACTACTTCCGTTTTTCATTGTCTGAATTTAGTTACAACCCTATAAAGAAAGTAGATGGGAAATTAAAAACAGGCCTGTACCGTCGTCAACCGAGCCGGCTTTGTGATAAAATAAAACAATGTTATTTGTTTGTAGAGCTTCTCGCTAAGACGATTATGCTAATATGGGATTTGTCTGCAAATACAGGGTACAGCCTAGATCATCTTTGTTTATAATATTTCTTATGACATTTTTCTTCGTAGATATACTTAGTTATCTACTTGATACCACGTAACGTTTTATATTTCAAAGTAAAAATTTACTTTTGTAATCGTTAAATGTAGTTCTTATTCTGTATCTAATACCTATCGATACCATGTTGACATAAAATAAAAAAGTAAAAAACCAAAACAGCAAAAAAATCTGCTTTAAAAATGTGTAAACTCTTTCATTAGTTCAAGGTAAAATATAATCAAGAACAGAAGTAGTAGGTATAACAAAAAAAAGGTCGTTATTAATAAAAAATATTTATCAAATTTAAGTTATAATCAAATTAACACTTTAAGATGTTATCTCCAAATACGTCGTAAATAATCTCAGCAACGGGAACACTGCAAGTTATCTAAAGAGTTTGCTTTTGTGTTAACTTTGAGTTTAAATTACTTCCCTAATTGACGCAAATTGTGGTTTTGTTCTCGGCTTATCGGCCGCGTCGGGCGTAATGCGCCCCTAATTAGGGGGAACCCGCCCTTAGAACATGCTATTCATCACCAATGTACTCGTAATGTAAGTGTTACGATATAAACTGATCGTAACGCAATGAAAATAATGTGATTCCATTGCGTTACTATCGTAGTCACCTTCGTAACGCAATACTGCCATATGCGCTACGAATACAATTTTACGATAAGTTTCACTCATTGTTACTGTTTACTTTGTTCTGCAAGTTGTGTAGGTAACTCAGGTACACGTGCGTCTATCAATTTAATTAGGTCAGGTCAAACCCGCCGAGAAATGTGCTACAGAAGTGAATGCAAGAGAGTGATAAAAGCTATTCCTATGCACATTTACATTAATTAATTAAGTCTTCAGTCAGTTGTTGCGTAAATTTCAAGTCTTATTCTCCGTTGTTCCCATAAAGACATTTTATATCAACACGTTGGTACTTTAACAAAGGGAAAGTTTTTGAGTAATGCCTTTGCTAGTGCCTTTGCTAGTGCCTTTGCTAGTAGTAATGCCTTAACCTAGGATTACAAAGTTTTCTGGCTTGTTGCCAGTTGTTGTTTCTTAGAAATAATCTTAGTTATCATCCCTTGTAAAAGGAGACGTAGAATAGAACTATGTACAACGAAAAATAATGCTTTAACAAATACATTGCGGATAACGTTTCAAGAGTGATAACGTATTTGTTGTAAGACAAAATGTATTATGATTCATATGTGAAAAAAAGTGTTTCTTTGTTTCCTTAATGCAAATTACTAGATACAACCTTTTTTATTTATAACTCTAATAAACCCTTCCTAGAGTTTATTTTAGCTATAAAATTGATTCCTAAAATGCATCCCTATAGTTACACAGTTAAAATTAATATTAGGAGTAGAATGTATATTTATCTTGCGAATTACCATAACAAATGTAATATGGTAGCTGATATGTTTAAGGTGTTAAAAACTCGTGTTATATTTTGTTATATAAGTACTGATATTATGATAATAATTTACAGTGTGTGTCGGGACACTTCCCTGAGGCGCTGCCAGAATTAGTTCGAACAAAGAGCATGTACGAGGGATCTCTAAGGATAGGGTTGTCATCATATGGCCAGGAAATTGTGATGACGATAAAATAATAGCAAATAGTTGTACAATATTTTAAATAACTGTCAAAACCATATACTTTTTAAAATAAATAGGTATATATCATTGTAGCATCACTGTTTATTTTATATACTAGCGGTCCCGTCGAACTTCGTTTCGCCCTAGAGAATTTTTCCCGCTTTTCTGTTGAAATTTTTCAAATTTTACCAAGGATCCCTAATTTTGTAGCCTATGTCAAATTGGAAGAATGTAGCATTCTATTGGTGAAAGAATTTTTCAAATCAGCCCAGTACTTTTTGAACCTATTCATTACAAACATACAAAAATAGGTACAAATCTTTCCTCTTTATAATATTAGTATAGATTTGTGAGGCCTCTCATAAATTTTATAAGTCTGCAGCTGACCCGACAGACTTTGTCGTGTCTTAACAACGACTGTTAAATTATATATATTTAATAAATGTTTCATAAGAAACTTCTCCTGACAATAACCAACACAACAAAAAAAAAAGTGATATTTGTCCAGCCGTCCACGCGTGATGGCAATACCATGGGAAATAGGGATTCATTTTTATATATTGAGATAAGCATTGGTCTTGGTTATTTCAAAAATATTATTAGCTAATTACAAACATAGGTCCTTGAATTTATCATTGAGTTTAAAGTGCGTCTTATGTCTTTGTTATGATAATTTTAACTAGTAGGAAAAAGCCATACAAGGCAAGCCCAGAGCAAAACGTGTATGTGGAAACATTTAATTCACCTCAAGCAACTGAAGTACGGATGACATCACATCGAAGGAAATACTTGCAGTTAGTTATTACTTCTTATGTATATGACATAATCAATATATATATTGATTCAATTTTAAGCTTTATTGCATGTCACATGGGGTTGACATTTTTAAGACTAAGTACATGTAACGCCCTGTAGAGAGAGCGTTGCAATGATTCTTATAAACATTATATTATAATTATTAATTAAATCTTATTTATATATTTATTTATTACATTTACAGGTACTGGAATTGATTATATTTATAGCGGGTACTAAGTATTACTATATTTAATTGTATTATATGTATACAATATATAAAATAGCCTTACATATATAATTTGAATAGGGAAACCTAAACGCTCCCTTAATTCATATTATCCTCGATAAAACATAAGTGCGGTGAAAAGTCTAAAGCATGTAGTCTGCCGTGCTTGTGAATGTACATAAGTACCTAGGAGTATGTTTTGGTAAGCATTTACGGAGGACGTGTCACGGAATTGGCCTGAGGCGCTGCCAGCGTTAATACGAACGAGCTTTAAGAATAGGGTTGCCAGATGACTGGGAAATCCAGGAATAATAATACAAGACATTAACATGGTCATTTCAATTTTTTACAACAGAACATGACAATATTGTATTTATTTTTTTATTTATTTAAATATTATATACACACACACAGTTAAAGCTTTCTCCCTGAGGGGTAGTTAACGATCTCATCTTTTCATCACCGGCTCTAAGCGGTTTCCTTTTGACTCCCGCGGGAAACATGATATGATAGTTTGCAAGATATATCACCCCCGTTTGGATTTGCTACATATTTTAACGATTTCATTGCGTTGCTAATATATTTTAACGTATGAATTAATCATGAAAGTATTTATGGTAAACTTAATGTGTTACGGCATTATTTTCTGTCGTCTATCGCGCCAGACAGAGATGTATGTATTTATTACGTGTTTATATAAAATATTTTCCTTCATTCTATTCCCATTATAAAAATTCTAAGTTTATAACATTTTCAGTTACATTGTAAGTTAACTGAGTAATTGAAAAATATTTAATTTGACAGGTTTAATTTGACAAACTAATGATGCTGACTGTGTTAATATTTTTACAGTACGAAACGAATGTAATTTAGGGGAGACCTAGGATATTTAACTACATGGGTAAGATGACAGACTGTCAACAGCCGTTAGAACTACGCGAAAGCCTTTCATTAATCAATGAATGCATCGCTACATTCTGATAATTGAGTAAGACATAAGGGTTTTCCGAATTACGTTTATTGACGCAATGTTTTCGAGTATATTTCGTTTTTGTCAATTAGTCAACTAACACATATGGTCAACTGTTCATAGTCTACCCTATGTACTCAGGAGGTGAAATAAAATAAAATGTCCACATTTCGTGAGTCTGTATCTAGTAACCCTACCTGGACGGCAGTTAAATAAGCAGGAACCGATTTGGCTACTATGATGCTATGTGATTATTCAAGCGAACGACACCTTTAATCCAGCTCACTAATTTATATGCATTAAGTTGTTAGGAGACTTGTTTTACGAAGTAAGTATGAAAGCTCATCAGCTTGTATATGTATACTTAATAAAATTGTCAATATGTCACAAAAGGATTTTTGTCTATCCAAAACTTCAATAATAAATTATATTAATGTCCTCCAAGAGAAATAAATAAATAAAGCTAAAAATTGTAAATTTGAAAAATTTATACATGCTCCAATTCTGTAAGTATGTTCACCTAAGTCCTAAACAACTAGACCGATATATACAAAAGTTGGTGCGTGCCTTTGAATAGTGGTTTGAAAGTACTACTGAATTCGCTAGATGGCGTCTACGATGTTATTTTCAACTATAGGAAACATCTGTTGGTTCCGCTAATCTCTGATAAAACTTTTGTATTAATAGTCATTATATGTGAAAAATAGACAGATGTAGAAAATGGAATGAAACGTAAAAAATCATAAGCTTTTAAAAGTAATAGGTAATATTCAATGAGTTAAGATTTTGTACTGGAAGTTTCCCGCAACTTTGGGTTATTTTGAGATAAAAAGTATATAGCGATAGTACCATTGTTTATGTAAATACCGTGAATAACTTTACTATACCTACAACAAGTAAAGTCAATGAATGATTCTAACATTAAATTATTGCCTCACATGTTTTAAATTACTTGTCTACCTATGTGATAAAAAGTGATTTGTAAGATCCTTATCGTTTCCTTAAAATAACTCGTTTCATTTACTTCAACAGTTTCATCAATTTTGAGTTTCTATTTCTACTAAGTATCCAAGAGATCAACTCACTTATTATAAACGTCTCGCTCTACATTACACGGCTAAATTTCGTGTCATGAACATCAAAACGCCTTCATTGAAATGAGTGTTAATGCCTCTAAGATCTTTTTGAAATTCGAAATCAACCCTCGGGTCCCGTTATAAATTTGCCTAAGTAGAAGAGTTGATAACGCTCGAGTAGTTGGAATGTTTCTCGAGGGCGATGTTGGCAGCGGGCCCGATTCCAAACTTTCTGTAAAAGTCCCAAGTTTATAGAAATCGTGACGGCGGCTCGAAAGTTAACATGAAATAGGCCGAATTTTGAAGCCCCGAAGTTTTGATTGTTCTTGAAAATGTTGACCGGTATCAAATTTTGTAGCAGCGTAGATGTTTAATTTATTTTTATTAGAATTATTCACAAGAATATACCTATATCCGTTTCGCTATCAAAGCCAGCCTAAACGGAATAAGCAATTGTGAAGTGTGTCATCAGATGCATATTCTTTTACGGAGTTTCGTAGGTTAAGTGTCACTAGATATCAAAAGGAAAACTCGTGTGTATTATGTGTGATATAATAAATACTTAGGTAAATTTATACTTGAAATGCGTTTACCACCTTTTTGGTCCTGGTTCAGTCAGGTAAAGATCGCAGGCTATTTCCAATTATTCCCCAACTCTTTTATTCCGTTCGCGATCTCGCTTCAAGCCAACCTTTAAAAGCAATTCCGAGGGTTCTTCTGTTTTTGACGTGTAGGCAAAATGCGATGTAACGGCCACAGATAAGAACGATGTTATTAAGGCATGTTGAGCTATAATTATTTTTTATCTAAGAAGGTGTACTATAATAATAATGGAGTAAAACTGAAAATGTATCTATTAGCTATAGATAATAATAATTGCGGTAGATGAAAATTGATTTAACAAACAACACGTAATTAATCTGATTGAAATAATTATGCCATTTCACCTAATTGTAATTAGCGTGCGTGTAGGTATGGAAAAATAATTTCACAGCCACCTTTTTATTAATTTGGGCAACACAAATACTTACACTTATAAAATTTGTGGCCAACCTCTTATTTTTAGGTAAGGTTCGGTAGTGTTTGTTTGATTCTCGATTAAATAGCTTATTCATCTACTTAAATTATTAAATTAAGAAACATTTTATTATTTGTTTGCATTGAATGGGCTATGAATCTATTGAAACCGATTAAAATAATGACTTCACTGTTAGGAATACACTAACCACGGATTGCTTAGGTTATATTTTTAAAAATAACATTATGGATCCTTATTGAAACTCAATCAATGTAACCTATGAGGTAAAAATGGTTGCCCATGCGACACCCGGACTTATATATATTTTTATATAATGTAGTATTTCTTATCGTTATGCACTTAGGTATTTTACGTAGCAAAATAATTGGGTTATTGAAACTACATAAAGTTTTTGTAATAAACGATTCCATAAAAGATTTACAGACAAAGTGATAGAAGACGTTATTTAACGAATAATGTACAATCCAACAGCGGCTGATTCGTATCGGAGTCCGCTTGAATTAACTTTCAAACAATTTAAATTTTTAACCATTTAATTAAGGCACTTCAAAATCAATTTGCAAAAGGTCGCCCAAACACGGGTCTCCCAACTGAGTTACCAGTTAAGTTGGGACATATTTACACTAACAAATTTACCTGTTTCCTCACGGGGGTAAAACTTAATAATTTCATTTCCCAACCAAATCTCGCCTCCGGACAAAACGCATTGCTGGAAGTTGCTCTTCGAATAGGGCTGCCAATATGGACGGAGAATAATAAATGAAAGTCAGTACCCGAGCATAGTTAAACAAAGTGAAATACTTTAATACAAACTGCCTTGAAAAAAAAAACAGTTTTCAAAATCGTCAAAAAATGAACAAATATTAGCAATACGGAGTAAAAAAATGTTTGAATTAGCATGAATTTTCTTTTAAAATCTTTAAAGCACTAAATAACCACTAGTGTGTGTGTGTGTACTGTTTTATAACTAAAGTATACAAAAATAATACCTACCTGTTTTAGTCCTAACTGTTAGATTTGTGCAGTCAATTAGGAATTTGTTTATCTTTTTATCAATCGACAGAGCTACACCGGGCCCACACAGGTATATATTGTATGTAAGATTGTTGCGTTCCATTTAAACATTTCAATTAAGATAACGGATCAAAATGCGATCACATTTTTTAGTAGTTAGTATGAACTACTTATTTACTGCCCGACGTTCCACCAACCATGATCACGGGTGACATGAATTGTTTTCTGGGGGTATATAATGGGGTATTTGTGTACCCCATGCAGGATTTGGACAATTACGAATAAACCCGTACGCATGGCAACCCTGTTTGAAGAAGTCTAAGTTTGCCTTACTCTGAGCAGTTTGCTCTCGTTCAGAGTACGTAAACACAGCTGTGACTAATTAACTGATATAGGTACTGAAGTATGGCAGTTAGCACCGACCACAATTCATTTCATGCTCGGTGAACGCATAAAATATTAGTCAAGATTAGATTTCAGGCTCCATAAAACTTTGAAGTATTTGTAGGCGCAAGTGTAAAAAGTGAGTTAAAAATTAGTAACATTATAGTAATGCAGTTATTTTACGTTTCTTATTGAAGGCCACCTATTTGCTGTAGTTTTGTGACAAGGCAATGAAATTTCCATTCGCGTGCTACCTCGTATTGGGTTCGACTATAAGGTAAGACACCAGTAAAAAAATCGAGTTCAGTAAACTCACGTTTCGTTGTTTAATCACGATGTGATCTAGACTAGAATACAATACTATTTTTGATATGCTCTATTTTTTTTAATTTCTAAAGGTCTTTATTTCCTTGTATTGATATCTCAACAAGCTCGAGGTTTAATTTAAGTCAATACGAGTTTATAATTCGTTTGTATTAACTAAAGGTTTTGGTCTTTAGAATATGGATTCTACAGACCAAAACCTTTCAAATTTTAATCAGATCACGTATAGGATATGACGACCTCGGTGGCGCTGTGGCTAAGGCAGGCGACCAAAGCACGTAAGGTCCCGGGTTCGATTCCCGGTCAGGTCAATTTGGAAAACGAACTTTTCTAAATTGACTTGGGTGGTGGGTGTGCTGGGATGACGCCCCCAGTTGGTATCCGTCGTCTGGTACTCATAGTACAAGGGAAAACCATAGTTTGAGACCAGGTGATTGGTGTGATTGTTTGGCGCATTTATTATTTATTATTATTATTATATTTCAATTCCCATAAGATGAAATAAGTGTTGTTTTAGAATTGCATCATCGGCGGAACAAATTTTAGCTATGACACTCAAATCTTATCGATTTACAAGACACTAGCTACCAGTTTTTGTACTGTTCAGCAGCTATGGGCTTATGCCTTCTTTCCGAGCAAAGGGCACGGACGTTTTTCTACCATGTACAAATAGTATTTAACATCAGCTAGATATCTTCAGAGATATCTCGCTGATGTTAAATATATTGTGGCATGTCCTGACCGCCGGCCGTAGCAAACTGCGGACGCGACCCGAACACCAATACACCGAATCAATAACTTCCACCGAGCACAGCGTTCCTTGGTCTAAAATTGATACGACTTGTCGCAGGGAGAAGTCTGGCATGTTAACATAGCGTGACAGTTCAAAAAGCAATTTGACCTAATGTTTTTATGTACTTACAACATGTGCGCGAGGATCGACTCTAGAAACAAGGAAGTAACAAATGTTTCCGTTAAATACCTACATAACAGGTATGCATTAAAGATAGAAGAAATTTTTAAAGACCAGGATTAAGTGGACCCTATTAATGGTCGTTGTGTATGTTGTCTTGGAGATCGTTGAAAACTGCTACCATAGGTCAATTTACATCACAAGATGTAAAAACTGAAGGAGTAACCGTTTCATTGTAAAATACACCACAAAGTTCTTGTGTTTATTTTTTACAAAAAAGGGTTTGTTTTTGTAGCAAGTATTACGAAATAAATACTTTGGAATAATTCAGTTTATTGAAATATGTAGACCTATATCTCTTGCATAGACCTTTGCTTTTGCTTCTATACTTTCCGTTGATATCGTTCGACTTTTATGCAACGCACAAAAATACATCTCATAATATTCATAATAGAATCAATCGCATTTTGGCTCATTAAATTTTATCTAAATTAATCCAATTTCAAGTCTCCCAGTGTCTCAAACTCGTCAAATGTACGAGTACCAAATTTCTAAATGTTAAACAGGAAACAGAAAACTTACTTCATATTTCTCGTGGGAGAGTAAAAACATCTCCTGCTGCTTCTATAAATACTCATAGTTACCTAGCTATTTTGTGCTGCATCCAGTGAAAAGGATGTAGTGGACCCATATGAACGACGTTGATAAATAAAAGCGATTGGAGTGAAATAAAACGTCCTCGGAAACGAAGTGCTCTTCATTTCTTACCTTAACGGCAATGTATTGGCAGATATTGGGTCAGGCCAAATGGGAGGAAGGGTTTCTACGAAAGAAAAGGTCAATTACGGTTTTTGCAATGTTCCTGTTTTTTCTCATTATTTGAGACAGTAAGCGGGGTAGGTAAGCTCTGTATCGGAATTTAATAATTTTCACTAACTACACATTAGGTTTTGAAATAACTATGACGGTCAGTCGAGATAGTGCTTCACTTTAATAGTAGGTAGGTATAATGAAGCACCGAAATTTTTAAAGGTGGTGTTTTTGTCGGTTCTTAACGACATCATCTACATTCCGAACACGGCAGTAGAATACTAAAAAAGTACTGAGTTTTTTTATTAAATTTTACATGATTTAAGATATTTTGTGATAAACAGGTTAGGAAAGGAACGCCCGTTATTTACTTAACGTATTTAAATAAACATACATTCATGGATAAAGTTCACGTTTGCAGGCTTGAAATCATATTTCAGGATATGAGAATGCAAAACAATATACTTGCAGGAAATACCAGCATCCAAATGAAAAGTCTTAATTAAAATACTTTTCGATTAAAACACATGCAAATGAATACGTTTTGCGAGTATTCGTTTAATTAACTTGAAGTGGGTTAATAATTTTATTCGTTTAAATCGTTAACGAGTATTTTACTCGTTTTTCCAAGTATTGGTGATTTTTTCGATCATGAACTGGAATTCAATTTTTGCTTTGTTTCGATGGATCCATTGGTAAATGTAGATAATTCGAGGCCATTTCAAATAATTATAACAGTTTGTTTGTACTTTTACGAAGGTACTTTCATGACTTTATGTGTGGCGGCAAATTATTCTTTATAGACACCACGTCGTTGTAACTATAGCGTTAGGTATGTACATCTAATATGTCAGTGTTTCATTACTAAACATTACTGATTTGTTAATGGACGGATGAATGATTGATTTAACTCATTAAGGTCTCTCTATTTAGGTTATTACATATTTTGCCTGTATGATAATTTGTATATAAATTTATGTAAACAGTATTTATTGGTTACTCAGACCATGTTTTTACCTATATTTGAGTATTGTAACGTTAACTGACAATAATAAAGATAAGTATTTTTTAGGGTTCCGTACCTCAAAAAGAAAAAACGGAACCCTTATAGGATCACTTTGTTGTCCGTCTGTCCGTCCGTCTGTCAAGACCCTTTTTCTCAGGAACGCGTGGAGGTATGAAGCTGAAATTTATATCAATTACTCAGGTCTACTGTCCCTTGAAGCTGTGAAAAAATCAAACTTCTAAGCCAATGCAATCAAAAGATACAGCCGTTTATGCCGCAAATTTTCGACACTTGCAAGGGAATCAAAACCTACAGGGTGCTTCCCGTAAACTCAGAATCTTGAAATTTGGTACGAAGCAACGTCTTATAGCATAAATAAAGGAAAAATTACGAAAACCATACATTTTTTGTTACATCACATAATATATATTTTTTTAATAATTTTAAACTTACTACCCATTTCCTCATAAACGCGTAGAGGTATTAAATTGAAATTCATACCAAATACTTAGGTCTATAATACCTTTAAGCTGTAACAAAATCAAACTTCTATGTCAACACAATCAAAAGAAACAGCAATTTAAGCTGCATATTTTGAAACTCGCAAGTACTCGCAAGGGAATCAAAACCTAAAGGGTACTTCAAGTCGACCTAGAATCTTGAAATTTGGCATGAAGCAACGTTTTATAGCACATATAAAGGAAAAATTCCGAAAACCTTAAATTTTTAGTTACATTACAAAATATTTATGCTCCTCCATCTTTCCCCATTGTAATGTTATGAATTTCATTTTGCAATAAAAATACCATAGTTATGACTCGATTGTCGTAATGAATGAACTTTGTAAACCTTGCAGGTTTGTACGGAACCCTCGGTGCGCGAGTCCGACTCGCACTTGGCCGGTTTTTTTAGTTAGCTTTCAACTAGATTCATCATGATTTTATCTTAAACCACAGCAAGTATCTATAAAGGAATGTGCTCCATAACACATTATATATTTTTTAACAATGTCACTTGAATTTATATTAACTCCAAACTCAAGGTACTTTACGAAATTAATGGATGTTATCTATGCGTAAACCTAATTTAGTCTCTTTGAATAATTACAAATACTAGATGCATGGGAGTAATTAGTTACCAGTGATGCCTACATTAGATTGTCTATTACATGTTTGAAATTTCGCTTGACCTAAATGACAGGCCTAGATCCTGTTGTAAAGGATGACTAATAAAGGAGATTACTTTAATAAAATAGCTAAAGCATTAATGTAGTCTTTTGTTTTCGTTAATATGAAATTGTTAAACTCATGTGTTATACCCGGAACCACAGAGAGCGGTAAATACCTTTATTACAATAAATTACTAAAATAGTTTTTAAGTCTTTTTATACTCACAATAATGTGGTCAATTAATTAGTCTGCAGTAAACATATTTTACTTTTTTATTTTAAATAAAGGTACTGACGGAGCTATATACACAGTTGCCTAAACTTACTAGAGCCAATTGAATACCAATGAATGACTTTGATATTTTACAGATATTGCGAGAAGGAAAAACAAGACACACACCTTCTATATAATTGTGGCTCCCTGATTCACATCAGCATTCAGCTGGAGTGATAAAAATTTGAACGGAAGGAAAAATTTAGAATTTTCTAGATACAATATTTATAAAATGCCAACTACATTGGATTCTCAGATCCCTTGTGTATTATTACCGGGCTTTGCCTTAACGAAGCTAAAGGGCAACATGCCACTAGTTTGAGCCGCTTAAATATTAACTGGAAGGTTGATGCTTCGTTACTGTAACGCTAATGATTAATAAATCTGGTGGATATATAAAGGATAGAATTACTGCTGAAACAAATTGTTTGTTTTCGTCCATTCTTCAGATTCTAACGTTTGTTGAATCTAAGTCTAAGAACGCAAATATTGAGAATGGAAACAGGTAGAGTATACACGTATTTACATTTTAAATTAATTTACATATAAATGAATAAACAAGGCAAATTTGGTACCATACCTATAATTTTTTCTACCTGTAAACTTTTATTTGATATATACTATCAAGGTAGGTATGAATTGTACCTTTATATTGTATAGGTTACTGTCATAATTAGTTCGTTTTCGCCGAAAATAGCCTTTTTCATAGCATCACTGGCGACTGAGTTGGACCTTCAGCTTTTTTCTTTATGATGTTATCTTTTTTGAGTCCATCGTTGCTTCACCTAACCGGAGGCCATCCTATGCTACGTTTTCCAAGTCGTGTTCATTTCAGAACACGTCGCATCTAGCGTTTATTGGTACCTACTGCGAAAGATGTGACCGGACCACTACCACTTAAGTGCCTTAGCCCAAAGAATAATCTTTGGGCTAAGTCAGCTTTTGTTTTCTGTCTCCTCGTTTTGGTACTTGTTTAAGTATTCCTTAACTCATTGAAAAAAAAAACAATTCTTTGACATTACTCGTCACATAAACTAACAACGTTCTATGTAAACAAAAAGTGGTTTCAGCGTCGTTTCCTTGAATATAATCTCTTGAATGTTTAACCCCAGGGATCGCGTGCGGCCATCGACCGTTATATTATGGTGTGCATACACTGGTATGAGCATTTCCCCGAACATTTAGTTCTTATGTAGTGGTAGCTGTATTCGATATTTCGGGGTCATTCATGTTAATGTCAACGAAACATCATATACGACGTTAGTTTATACAAATGACGAACTTCTATCCGTTGGTACATTTTTTCGTAAGAGTATCTCATGTCACTCAAGAATAACGTAGTGTGTTAAAGAATTTTTGAAATCAGTTACGTACTTTTTGAATTAATTAATTTGTTACAAACATAAATAACATTAATCTTTTTTTCACTTAACAACATAATATATAGGAACAAACGGTTATACTCGTATTTTTACACATCAATAAGAACTGGGCTCATGTGGTGGAACATGGCCCTTTGATCTCATTCATTACCATGACACAAGGCCTACTCAGAAAAATGAAACAAAAAAACGATAGGTTTCATTTTTGAAGATTAATCAGAAGATTGGGAATTAAAACGTTGTTTTTGATTTGCATAAATATTTTTTTGAATTTTTTTGAAAACATTTCAGATGCATTCAGATTGAGTTGGTTACGAATGTGAGAATTAAAAATTGCTATCTTCATCGCATCCGACATATTTCGTTTTTGAGAGTAGCCCCCTTGTCATCAGCAATGGGATAATATATCACATTGCGGAAGACAAGGGGGATTATAAATTACGAACTTCGCGGGATCAGTTCATGTAAAACCATTTATAGTTTAACGAAATATCCTTTCTATGAGTACTATGACTTACACAACTATGACTGAATTTTATTTCAAAGCTTAAAATGATTCACTTAGCGTGTTCCAAATAGCTATTTTCCAATGAAAGTGCTTTTACTGTTTCTACAGGGTAAAGGGAATATTGCATGTTCGGCACATCAAATGCAGCATCAGGTAGCGTGACCTGTTACAAAGCATACTGGAATGCTTATGTATTATACTTACAAAGTTTAATTATATTACATTACTGAGTGAAGCTCGCGTGCTTGGAGCGTTATTCATCTAGCGAATGTTTGTTATTATTTTTATTAGAAAATAGGAAGATCACGATAATGCTTCCTGAGATATGATATAGTAAAAATGTTTTAATTGTATCGGGGTAGATAATCTAGAGTACTTTGAAAGTTTTACACGAAAGATTCACAACGAAAACAGATGATTAGTTGCATCTGGTCTATATAGAGTATTTATCTTTTTCATGCATGTAAAGGCAATGACAATAAAGTATATTTTTTGCATTCAAGATGGAGTGCGTCTAGATTTAATCCCAGATGATAATTTGATTACTAAAAAATCATAATTTAAATTTGATAAATGGGTAATTTTTTTTAAAAACCAGTACTTACTTATATAATCCTAACTAAAAATTCGTTTTTTTTATATTACACTTCACGATTGACCTTATCCCACCTGATGTTAAGTGGTAACGAGGAGGATGAGCGTAAGGGCGACAAGTACAGCATAATAAATCTGTAACTGGACTTGTCGCCCTTACCTTGAAGGTTTGACCCCTACTACGAATGTAGTTCCCCCCAAGAGCTCTGGAAACCTTACTCACACGGAGGAACACAACAACACCGAAGTGATTGTTATTTGGCTGTAGTCTTCTGTAAGTAATATTACAACACAGTGCATTATAAGTAACTGACCGTTTAAACTGGTTAGTATAGTTAAAATAAAGTATTATCCTTTTCAATGATCTACTACGTTAATAAGACTACATCATTGAAATCGAGCCACGATTAGGGTTCCAGATTTTTGGGATCAAGGCCATTAGATACCAAGCTACACCTCTGAAAACGCAACTGTTTTGTAAAATAATATTAGGTTTACATGCTAAATTCTTAAGCAAGATATTAAGCTTTTATTTACCGGTGCCTGGAGAGGTGGACTGTGAGACAATAAAGGAAACGCAAAAGGGAGATTTTGTTTGACATAAATTTCGGGAACCGCACCTATTAATATTCAAAGTTAAGCTTTTTTACGGTCCTCGGTCTTTGAATATTTCACATTGTGTTATTCCTAAAGCATTTTATGGTTAGTCGTATCGTTTCCTTTTATCGTCTAACTTTAAAAGTTTGATGACTAAGGAAGGCTGTTAGAAATGGAAGTTTCTTGTCCCATTTCTGGTTGGTAGTTTCATTAACGCAAAACTACACCTTAAACCTACTTAACTTTTACTAAGGTATATGCGGAAAAGTTGGCATCTGTTTAACTTTAAATGATAGAAAGTCTCAACCACATACAAAATACAACTGCCGTCACCAGAAAATTATTAATGCCTTGCATAGGATGAACGTAATTACTGCAAAGCTTTATAACGTATTTATTTTTTTACTGATTGCTAATTTTATTTAAATCATATTGTTTAACTATGTAAAATTTTTCAATTGAAAAAAACAAAATATTCATAAAAGTCTGCATTATCGAGACGACTTTTATAGTCTTCAATTAAATAGGAGCACTGGTCCTGAGAAGTCTATTTAGGTCTTCTACGAGTATAAACAATTTTTGACCTGGTCACTCAAAATCACATTGCATTTATTTACTCTCTTTTCATTACTTCTTTGGTGGCACAGAAAAATTATCCCATTCATATGCGCATGCATGATGTGGGCCCTGCATTACACACTTAAACCTAAATATGTAAATGTCTTTTAACGATTTCCTCATACCAAAGATGATAAATGTGTGCCCTACTGATTTCCATATGAAGGCAACGTAAATATTTATTAACCGTATGCTCTCCGTATTGAGGGCATGAAAGTCCTCAAACTGTCCCCGAAGGAGCTATGAAGTGAAATGGTGGAACGTGAAAAACGTGCCTTGAAGGGGGTTAAAAAATATTTAATACGCACCTAATTGCTGCTTTGGGTGAAAGCTTTAGGTATTCTGGTTCGTTGATGAAATTTCTTTGTTCTGTGCCTAGATTTGGCATAGAAATAAACAACAACTAATTAGAGTTCTACTTATCTTGGCACAGAACGTGATATCGAAACTTTATTTAATCTATGTGCGAAATAAAACTCGATTTTTAGATAATGTCGAATCGGCTAATTAATAAATGGGTTAAATCTAATTGTTACAGAAAGAAGTGAAAGGAAATGAACTCAGAATAAGGTTATTAAAAATAATTTAATTAAAAAATACAGATTGATTGAAAGATAAATAAAAGAAGAAGAATAATAATTAGTCAAACTGACAGGTATAAAAAGTAAAAAACGTAAAATAAGACTCTCATAAAGGAGTACTTAACACTAAGAGTAAGGAAGTGCAAGGAGTCTAATGCAAATATAGGGTACACAGTTTTCGTAGTCAAGGCTAGACGAGAAATAATGCAAACAACACTATTATTGTACCTATTACAAAATGAGAAAAAAATCTTAATATCATACTATTTCATTTTGTACGTAGAAGGTACCTACCTAACTTACTACCTACTATGGGTCACAAAAACTTAAAAAATCAAAGTATTAGCGCATTATATTGTCGTAAAAAGATGCATTTTTTGCATTTTCACATTTCAAACAGTATTTTCAGCATGTAACTGTCCAGCTGTGCTAAAGGCGCTTAATCAACGTTTCCACCTTCTGTTCTATAAATAGTTACAATCCCGAAAGTAACATTCCGAGAATCTTGGCGTTTTTCGGCCGCGAACAAAGGCACTATTCTCATTTGGATTTGTTGAAAATGCCCAGACTAAGACTGACATCTCAGTCAAGCGTACATATTGTATAACGATTTTTACATTACTTATAGTTAGGTACCATTTTTTATCTTTACCTACATGATATTTTCGCCAGACTTTGTTGATCAGACACATTGTTGTTGTAGGTCATAAAACAAAAGTCGTTCCGATCGAAGAGCTAAACAGTAAGTAGGTACGTGTTACAAAGGTAAAGTAGCTGGTGTTATAATGTACTTTGTAGCCGCTGTGATATTTCGCAAAAATGTTACTCTGTTTACAGCTAAAGACATCGCGTGACTTTTCTCATTAATCCAAAGAAACGTTTTTGGTCCTTCGCTATTTCCTGTTCCAAATAAACCTTGGACAACTCCTCCCCTCGTGGTGCACTCAATCTCCGTGACAGGTGGAGGTAACATAATAATAAAAAATAGTCAACCGTCTTTCGTTTACTTTACAGGTTACTCAGCAGCCACATGATACTCTTTTAAGAATGCCCCGCAGAGATTCTGCAAAAGTTTTAGTAATATATATGATATATGTTTGTTTGTTTGTAAGAGTAAATTTAAAGTTGCTGAGGAGAATTACGTATTTTTACTTCTAACGCTAAGAGAAGCGTTCATACCGGCTGCGCGTCTATTATGCGCCCGAGGTCGGTGCATACTATGATCCTTATTTGTTATTACGTTTATTAAACTGCTTATTACGAGTTGGAGTGGTTGCCATATGTTCTCTACTACATTATAGTTCAACATTTCAAAGAAAATTTAAAACATCTGAAATAAACTTTATATTTCGATTTAGGCACTTATTCCGAATGGTCTGGTTATAACCTTCAATAGACGGAATGTCAACTCACCGACCTTGTTACGGACACAACATAAAAACAGAACCAAATTGATTTGTAAATCAAGACATAGCTTTTGTTTGAAAGCACTGCTTTATCAGGGTAAAGTTCTGGGATAATTATTATATGCCTGTCATACCATGATGTGAGAAATATTATCACAGAACCAGGTAAATTATTATTGAAATAAATAAATAATGTACAAAATCACATACACAGCTAGAGTATTTAAGTGTCTAGCTAAAGAACTTACATAACATGAATCATCATCAGAAACAACTGAATATCAGAACAATCTGAATCAGAATGAAAAAAATAGTTTTCCATCCTGATTTAGTTTGTTCTGATTATTTACATTCTTTATTTAAGTACATTCGAAAAAAAAACGAAGGCCTAAAGCATAATATCATGGTAAACACTTGCAGGTCGATTTAAGAACTTAAATGCTTACGTAATAAGAGAAGCTCGTACATAGTCCAAAGTAAATAATCTAACGTACTTTTGACTGTACCTAAGTGCCGGAATTCGAACTACCGATCAATCAAGCAATGGTCAAGGCTACTATCCATTCACTGATCAACGTTTACAGTAGAAAATAAAATTCTTAGTTATCACTCTGCTAGCTTTTGTAAATGCATAGTCATGACGTAATCATTTCAATTAGTTAGGTTTATTTTTTTTGACCTAACGAAGTAACGATAAATTAATTACCGTATCTCATCCAAAAGCGTATATAGTGAATCACATATACAGGCCTAGCATACGCAACATGTCAAATTTATCGCATGAGACGACAAAAGTTTCGATATTGTTGATTGGCTAATAGCACACCGCACTCGTATTTTCAGTCAATCAGCAGCTGACGCACTGACTTCAATCGATTTTGACGTTTGTTAAGAGCGCGATAAAATTTAGTCGCGTTACGTATGCTAGGCCTGTTATACGAATGTTTATTACTAACATTTTTCACATTGTCAGTCACGTGACTTTTTGTGACGGCTTCATTCCATTTCAGAACTTCACCCATTCATTGCGGAGCTCGGAGTTCTCTATGACCTATCCTGATTTCATGAGTACCTATACATTGTAGGTAGTGATTGCTATCTGATCTCGGCAACCCTTCAAAGGGAAACCTCATCTATTTGTACATATAGTCAGGACTTAACAGCTTAACGTGCCTTCCGAAGCGTGGAATTATCATGCTTGTGGAACTATTAGGTGATTCAATGCTACAATTACCAAACCAAACTGAGAAACAGCTCACAGTGAAAATGTTCCATTGTAAAAATTCTCCCAGGACCTTTTCTGGGTATAACACTCCAACCTGCATGCATAGCTGTAGTGGGTTTTTAATGCTGCTAGATTGTATTTAAAAAAATTAACGATTAATTTTAACGCAATTGTGTAACTGTAAACATTAATTATGTCTGGTACATAAGAGCCTCATACCTTCAAAGCCAATTAAATCAGTTGACATGTAAAATTATTCAGTAAGTCGGTTCTTATCGCGTGCCTGCATAAAAACATACTGGTTGATTATAACTTTAATGTAATTTGTATGTAGACATGTAGGTTGCTATGTATGTAAATACTTTTAATTAGGGCCATAGTGATTGCGACTACTGAAATACTCGAGCAATGCGCGAGGTTAGATCGTCCGTAATAGAGCAAATGGTGTGACATTTGACAATATCTACATAGAATTTTAAACTCAGTCATCAAGATATACGGTCTACTATCGTATCATACGGTTTCTTAAGGAAGGATAAAACAGTACTCATCAATTAGTTACTTAACATCTCACGTACGCATTCGAATACGATGTCTATTTTTAAAACAGACCGTCATATGTGATTGAAACAAAATGTTAACAGATTTGATCTTTGGTCATCATTATTGTTATCTTGAGTTTAATTAAAGTTCTCTGTCCGTCTGTTACAATCAACGACTGAGAGTATCAGAACGGTTTGAAGCTAAAAATAGACCATTTGTCTGCCGCATTCGCGAACTGAAAATATTGGAACCAGATTTAGGGCTCTTATAGATATAAATTGTCAAGTTGATTTCATTAACTATTTTCATGAAGTGTTCATTAGTTTTTAATTGTTTTAGTAGCTGTAATTTACGCGAGTTAAAATTTTCGCAAGAAAATGGTAATAAAACCTTTTACCAATAGTAAATTTTAATGAAAAATAGACAAATGGGACTTTAATTTCTGTAATGAGATATTGACTCCTTAAAATGTTTCAGAACATTTTTATTGTTTCACTACACGGCTAAAGCGGTCATCATTATTTTCAAATCATAGTTTCAGCGATAGGTATTGGCTTAATCACTTCACTAGTCAAATGCAAGTCTGTAATCACAAATCCAAGCTTAGTTTGAAAGATGCAAAACGTATTGCTCAACCCGCAAATCGATCCCAATATTCTGTCATCATGACCCCGTAGATATTTATATGAGGCCGTGTCTATTGGTTAAGACATCTATCAAAGTGAATGAAAAGTCAATATATTTAACTTCAAGTGGGTAAATAGCTATTATTTAAGTAAATAGGTACTCATATTTATCTAGGGTTTAAAGATTTTATCCAAACGAATTCTTAGGTTTGGTTACTTCAAAGGAAACTCATTTGAATGTCGAGGTGAAGGATTCAATTGGAAACAATTAAATAGTAAACAGCAATTAGCATTCAACTGATTGGATTGCCGGTAGCAGGGCTTTGTGAAGACATCAATGTCCAATTTCAATTGGATCAAGGGTAACTTTCACTGAGGTCAGGTTAACTAATGGAATTTTGTACTTACTCACGTGTCTATATTTAAAAATACTTTAAAAACCAGATATTTGCGTAAAGTAACCTAAATTAGTTTTATGATGTAGGTAGGTAGGTTCTCGTAATCACGCCACAAGTCTTGGGAGAAAGCTTTCTTTCTCCTTTTTTCTTACTTTAAGAAGGCACTTTTCTTATGTTCCATTCGTTATCGAACATATTTAATTTGAATAAATTATGATAAAATTAATTTGAATTCGTAACAGAAAAAGAAATAATTACTTTTCAAAACTAATGTTTCATATATTTATTTATTTCATACATGTTTATGTATTTAAAAATGATGTTTCCAAACTTATTAGTTTTCTAATATCGTTTGCGTTACGTTTATTTCTTACATTCTCGGTAAAATAAACGATCTTTTTTGTTACGGCAAAAACGCATAAAAAAATGGGGTTATCTCCCCAGGGGTCGGTGACCGTTTCGCCTTCTTATCTAAAGTTGTCTTTTGTACTTTGTATAAGGAGGGGTAAATCATGTTCAGCCATTCTCTTAGTATTAGCTGTGTTAATTCTAGCATCTTTTGTACTTGCTAATGTATAACCAGGCAATTGATCCAATTAAACAATGGTAAAGTTCAAAGCGGCTAAGATTCTTTGATCGCGGTCTAGGTGGGTACATGTGTGTTTACAGCTACACATCAATGAGCTAGCAAGCCATGAACTGTTTTGAAACTGTTTGTCGAAGTTTTTTAGAACCATTAAATTAGCTTCGCTCAACACAGTTTGGACAGCTATCAGGGACGGTAATTTACTAAAGAGATGTTGCGTGTCCGCACAACTGAGGTCACGGAAGTCTTCAGCTTTCTAATACAATAGAGTGAGACCGGTTCATTGACCGTGGTGTTGGGCGCGAATATTTCAGGAAACTGTCTGCAGCCTACCTGATACCCGTACTGCCTAAGCTATTGATCCGCGTTTCGTGGGAGGTGCTTCATTTATTTTATGACATCCCCTTGAACGGGTATTGGAACAATTGCTATTATCGTTATCTTTTCGGTTGGGCGGATGTTACCAACGCATATTATACTATACTACGTTTATACTTAAATTACTAAGATTTAGAGACAGTAATATTTGTCTGCACTGGAGGTTACTTGAGTTCATAGTTTCATAGCGTTATTATTCAAATTCAAAATTCTTTTATTCATGTAAATTACACCAGTAATATTTATGAAATTATTGTGACTGTATTGTGTTTGTATCGCTGCTAATATCTAACATAATATGCTTATTATATTATCATTAATGCTTGTCTTCTTGATAATAAGGGGAGACCATACTGATTTTTATTCAAGAAGATAATCTACTGACTTTTTTGTTACACATTCAATGCTGGAGCAGTGGACTTTATTTTGGAGATTGCTTATTAAGCTGAAAGTAATTCTACCCAATTACGGCCAAGGTTGCTAAAAAACATTGTTCTAAGTAACATATCAGTGATAGCATGGTATTTAGATACCATCGGAGAGAATTCAAGTGCAAAGTAAAATGTTAAAAAGTTTCGCCTTAAGCAATACAGTAACAAGACACATAGGTGTTGATTTCTTAATAATAAAAGATTGAAATTAAACGAGTGTGGTTAGAAATCTTTTTTCCCTTTGTTAGAGCTTTGGGACGCCGACCATCTGCGACCACAGCATGGAGGGTGCCAAGTATTAACTTTATTTAATAAGTAATAATAAACATATGACAGTAGAGTTTCTTTGTCTTAATTTAGAGCGTTTTACTGGTGCCAGATACCGAATAAAGACCATCGAAAAGCAGTAGTCTAATAGCAAACGCCCAATTTTTTAATCCCTAACAATAAATAAACAAATAATAATAAATAAATGCGCGAGACAATCACTCCAATCGTCTGGTCTCAAACTAAGGTTTTGCCTTGTACTATGAGCACCAGACGATGGATACTAACTAACTGGGGGCGTCATCCAAAAGTTCGTTTTCCAAATTGACCCGACCGGGAATCGAACCCGGGACCTTTCGCGCTTTTTACCGCCTACCTTAGGCACTGCACCACCGAGATAATGAAACAATGTAAACGTAATTCACAGGCCTACGAGTAGCAGGCAACAAGCGATATCAGGCAACTCGTAACCACAGTTCATGCAATCCATCAAAAGGAATCTTTATTTATCCTATACTTTTACTTATCGATGCGTTTATATTCCTTGTATTAGATAAATGCCTTAACTCAACCTAAAATGGAAACTAAAAAAGCTTTTTAGGCTAAGCGTAACTTTTTTCCTAGAAGAAGATCAATTGTAGACAAGGAGTTAACTATTACTTTTAATGTGCCTGAACGGGTACCTACGTTAAAAGTACCTAATAGTAAGTTAAAGAGAAACTACCACATGTGCGTAGAGGAAAACCTGTTCCCTGCTCACTAATTCACAGTTGACGTGTGAGAGGAGACAATGATAAATGAATGCGAAATGCCTTTTCATTCCACGTAACGATCTGATCCTGTGTTCAGTGGGATGGCTTATGGAGGAGGTTCCT
Organism: Glyphodes pyloalis; assembly: GCA_037074685.1. Taxonomy (NCBI): domain Eukaryota; kingdom Metazoa; phylum Arthropoda; class Insecta; order Lepidoptera; family Crambidae; genus Glyphodes; species Glyphodes pyloalis. The sequence goes on from JAYKKO010000008.1 coordinate 7,118,222, forward strand.
AGAAATAGTGTTCTATAATATTAGAGTAAAACTTTTGAGTTTGTGTTCTAAAATCGGGGTCCTTTGACTATTTATTAGTTCATTACTTAGGACTGAAGCCGCATGGTCTAACGCAAAAAAATTGTTTGAATATGCATTATTTTGTTATAGATATACACGTTTATATGAGTTGAAGGTAGGAAGTACGAAAGAACTACTTCTTACTTCTTCTTCTTACTCGTAGGAGTATAGGTAAATTGGATAGATACTTCTTACGTAAATATCTTCACGAAAACGTAACAACTTTTCTATCCAACATGTTTTCTCATGGAGATTTGAGCAAACAATGGTTCTCACAAGGACAAGCAAATTCTGCATTACTAGGATGAAATACATTTTTAATGATAATAGACACTTTCAGTGATATGAGTAAGTAATATTTAATAAACAATTAAATGAAAAGTGTTTTTTTCATCAAAATTTACAAGTTTACGACTTCTAATTTTATTCGTTAAAATGAGTTGAATATGAAATCAATTTAAACCATCCCCTCGTTTAGTAACATAAAAAATAGCTAAGCTAAATTTGAAATCTTTCCCTCGATTTCCGATGAGCAAACAGATAGAAGATTTGACCACAAAAAACAATATCTCACGTCTCGACCGAAAGCCTCATATCCTAGCGTATTTGCGTTGTATAAAGAACGTAGTGCGTAACTTAAATATTTGCACAATGACGTCATCACGTAAACCCTTTGATATTCTTGTCGCGCTACGATTTAATGACGCCATGCCAAGAGGACGGGCTAACGAGAAATCTCTTCTGACAAATAGGTACCTATCCAATATGCTCATGCGAAGCTTATTATTAGCAGAGAATGTGGTAAATATTATGGTGTTGTGTATTGGATTTGTTCCCTAATTAGGTTGGTTGTTTTGTATATTTCAAAATACTCTTATTGTGATGATGAAGTAAATAATCTTAAGACCTTTCGAAACATAGATAGATAGATAAATACACTTTATTGCACAAAACTTTACAGAAATAGGTTTTACAGATTGATTATAGTACAATTTAGGCGGTCTTATCGCTAGAAAGCGATCTCTTCTAGACAACCTTAAGGTAGAGGAAATAGTAGATGGCGAGAAATGGTACAACATCAATAAATTATAGTGGACTGAGTAGAACAGAACTTTTTTGAAGCGTTGCATAGCAAGCAGACTGTCCCATTGTGGGTAGTGCTTCATGAACGACTGCGGTTCTTCAGTGAATCTTGTCGAACGAAGCACACACTTCATCCCGAAACATGACGAGGCCATTTAATTCAACTTGTCCCAACACATTAGGCAAGCGTTATGGCCTCCGAAGTTGAGCCATTGTCGGAAAAGTTGTGACAAGCTAAGAGCCCTCCCTGAGAGTGCCCTCCACATCCCGGCCCGTCGTAAAACTAGTATCGCGGCCACTTAACGATCTTTGTTTACATCGTCCACTGAATCCGTCTACGAGACGATTTACAAGTTTTTGTTTCTTTTTTGCGTTTAATGGCAACTCGACGTCTTCGACGAATTTCAATACTGCTAATGATACGTGCAAGAAAAAAAAAATCGATTGTGAAATGCGTATTTGGTGCTATTAGAGGATTTCGTGAATCTAAATTGCCCAGTAAGGCATAAACAAGTGTAAATCAAATGTTATATCTGCTAAAACTCAATTGAGACTTGAAACTCCATACTGTTGTACCTACTATTTTTATTTCACGGTTATTCAGTAAACAGGTAACAAAAAAGTTATAAAACGTATCGAAAATGCTTTCCCTTCGAGTAACTCAACTGACGGCTTTTCGCGAAGCTATCAAATCTCGTCTCGGCGTGATTGTCAACCTGACAAGTGCAAGTATCACTCACGGAATAAGGGCTCCGTTCAATTTTTTTCACATTATAAGTGATCACTTTTTTTATTCATACTTTATTCTCGAGATGTATTCTTCTGAGCTGACGTGATTTTAAAACCTGATGAGTTTTTATCCTTCCTCCTGTCACTAGAAAATCATTACGGAATTCAAATTATTATTGTTTCTGTATTTTTTAGTAGAAGAGTTTGTATCTATATTAAAATACTTAACAAGATTTTTATGCTGTGTCTTTTCGTTATTTATATAAACAAAAACACAAACCATTACACTCAGGATATTTTAGTATGTTTATCTCTTGATAAACACACCTCAAAGAATAGCAATACCAATTTTGCAAATCTGCACTATTTATTCGGTATGATCAACAATATCTATGCTAATTTGCTTCTACAAAATCAGACAATACAAGAAATAAGACGTGCGAAGTAGAAATACAAAAGAAAGTAGCGAAATATAGAAAATTTGCCAACCGAAACGAAACCGTGTAACACGCTCCCTCATTTTTGTGTATCGCGCCTCACCTACAGAATAAATATTAGATTAGATTAGAACAAAGGCTGTGAAGAGCTGTCCCAGAAACTTATTCCGGAAGAGTGAGCACGCTCTTTATGTAGAAAGGGCATCGCTCATATTACTCATTTCATCGTGAGTCGCTCACACGAAGTGAAAGCTAAGCTTTTGTCTTTAAACACGTGAAACCTACTTCGATATTGGCAGTCAGTTTCGGAAGACTAAATAAATTCAGCCCTGGGACCATCAGCTTAGCGTGTCCTTGGAAACAAGGAGGTGATTATTGCGTGAAGTTAGTTCATTTGACCACACATCCAATATTGGACTATGGATTGGTGAGCTTGACTGGCTCTAATCTATCGTTTCGTTATTAAAATACTTTTCAAAAACACTTTGTTATGGATTCAGTTCCATAAAAGAGATCATCTACTGACGTTTCATTAGTTAATTTGAACTTTCGAATCCTCAATCAGAACGAATGTAGTTAAAATCACATTTTCAATAAAACGATTTTGAACCTTCAATATTTTACAATTTGGCATAATTGATTGATATCACGGGGAATCAATTTATAAGGCCGCCGTTTGTAACTTACAAATTGCCTGCACGGCCAGTGATTGATGAAAGAATGAACTGAACATCAATGTCGACAAATAGCATTATGGGATCCGACACGCTACAGAAAGATATTTTTTGTTTACCTTTTATCACTTAACTTTGCGTGTATTTAATACATATTTTTTTTTGTTTTGGGACGACCTATTAGTTTGTCTTTACCTTTTACATTAATAATAAGACGGCTTTGTATGCTTTCTAAAATATTTTAAAAAAGTATGTTTGACAAACATGCTTTTAAGTTTGACAGTTAATATTGGCAGTAAAATGATAATACTTTAACTTTATAGGCGTACTTATATTAATTCTTTCATTTATTTCACTTCCATGTAATCTGTATTTTTAAACGTATTTAATAAATGATGATTACCATGGCAGTGAAATAACTTAAATAAGCAATCAAAGAGTTATTTTTATTGAAGTTTTGTTTTATTTATTTATTTATTGTTATCAATACCACAATACTTTTAGAAAGAACTGTCCCCTTATTTACCTACAAAAGTCAATATGTAAAGTTTCCGAATGGTAAAGTCTATGCTTTGGCATTGTCTAATTGTTTAAATTAAGAAAAAGGGGGAGCACACGTGGTTTTCAACTTCGAATCTGTTTCCAAAGTTGTATAAATAGGGCGAGTAGAAGAATGGCTTGCACGCAAAAAAGAATAACTATTTGTAGATGTTGCGCTCGGAGACCGCAGCCACCACGTGGCTCGGCTTGGGCTTCTGGATAATATATAATCCCAACTTATTTGATCGTTAACATTTTTCCCATCCTTTTTTCACAAACCGCTTTTTAAGCAGTCTCCAAAGCCCGCCGTTGAAAGGTGGATTTGAAGACTCATTTCGTGATTAAGATATGAAAATAGGTACATACCTACATTTCATTAGAAAATCAAATGTTAGAACTTTAAAACTATGTTTGCGTAGGAACATTTTATGACACACTATCAAATACTAAAATAACGTTTAATGGATGACTAATGACACCCTAATTGCTTCATCGTGTTCATTTTCAAATGTATACCTACCAATTATATATATTTTTATAGAGTGAAATACCCCTCTGTGGCTGTGAAAGCTGGCCACTAATATCAAGCCTACAAATTGTACAAATATCTATGGAAAAGAGAAAATTAATGACTTGCGAATTCAACACCATCGCTTCAAAAACACTTCAAAATCAAAACTGGAAACAAGGACAAAAACAGGCATTTACACTAATAAGGGTCATTTCCTTATCGCTATATCGGCAGCGTTTGGTGCACCAATTAATTAACTGAACCCATTAAAAGGATCCCAGAGTCAGGTTTGTTTAGGCTGGCGAACGTTCAACACGGATCTACGCGGCTTATGCCCGCCTAAATAAAATGCTGGGGTGCCATCTTTTACCCACATCAAATAGTCAACAATTACTTTCAAATTGATTTTTTTTAAAGCAAGGCGCTTTGTTATTTTTTAAAGCAAAGTTACACATAATCTATTATATAAAAATGAATCGCTAAATGTGTTGGTAAGCGCATAACTCGACAACGCTTGGACCAATTTTGACAATTCTTTTTCGAAATGTTCGTTGAAGTTAAAGGAAGGTTTTTACGGCGAGAAAAATTTGAATAATTCCTGGGAAATCTCTAAAGACAGCCCTTTTATTTTCCAATACAAACGTTCTCTTACTAAAATTTTGAGTCAAGCCACATTCCAAATCTTTGACAGGGCGAAGTCTGTCGGGTCCGCTAGTAATAAAATAAATATGTAATTACCTATAGAAAAAACCTAGATATTGTGTAAATATAGATAGCTTAGTATTTACTATACATTTTATTTATTGTAGATAACCGTAAAGGGGTGTTAGACGTGATAAAGGCCGCATTATTTTGGTAACTTATTGCTATTAAGGAAACTCTTAAAATGTAACAACGGGCTTTAAAGTATCGATGCGATCATGTGATTATTCTAATATCATTTGAGTTATAAAATATATGTTAAACATTAAAATAATATTATGTATGTGATGTTTTTTACATTTTCCCTTGATAATTTATTTTTATAAATAAGTACACTATTATGTTGTTAGACGGAACAACATACAACATTGGGCTTATCTTTAAGCCCAACTAAGAGTTTGGTTTTCAGCTGGTTTCATACACAGAAACGACTACTTTTTTATTAATAACTTTGGTTATTAATGTTTTATTAAGCACATAGAAATGAAATCATGTAAGTGGTACTTGTATAAGGATAAAAGCTAAGCCAAATGAGTTCGCCTTTTTTGTCTCGACATTTGAGCGATTCGACTCGTAGGCATGAAAATACGTCCATGTTTCCTGCGACCATTTATCAGAAGAAGGACAACGCTAAAGATGTTCGTTCGTGGCAAGACGTCTTCGTAATAAATTCGAGATGCCTCGTTTATCATAGGATGACGGATTGTTTGCTAGTTTTATCTTGACCTAGACTACAATGGGAGCAGTAAGTTTTTTGAACTTGAATCATTATCAACTTTTATGCTGGTCGAAATAATTACTTTTCGAATAGTCGTAACCTCATTAGTACCTACCTACAAAAAACGTTTACCCATGTTTTTGTTTAGTTATTTTAAGATCTTATATGATTAGAATCTTTATGTTTTAGGATTATTTTAAAAAAATGTACGGCATCTTGTTTTATTGTATTTATTATGTTTAAATGTTATATTTTACTACGGTGTGTTCCCTGGTTTGAGGTGTACCGTGATAGAAAGTGGATTAATTGTTTATTTGTTGGTTTACATACATTAGGCTCCAAAATTTCTTCACCGTTTTAAAACAGTTAGGGAGCTACGATATACCTAGATGACATAACTAGTTTACATTTTGAAAAACTTTAGGAATCCTTATAGAAACCCCAATTATTATTATGTAACTCAAGGTGTAAAAAGCTGTGGCGACCCGTTAGTTAACAATAATTAGAATATGAAACAATAACAATTTAAAACATTAAATGAAAGTGCGATATGAGGATTATAAAAACACTACTGATAAGTTTATAAACGAAAATCATTTACTATAATGTTTTTTATGGAGTATTCAAAGTAAACGTTATAATTTTTTTGTTTTATTTAATTCCGGCATATGAACTTGTCACACAATGGTTGAAAAAATATCAAGGACAAGGATAAAAGATAGAAGGGCGCCTGCTGACCTTCTTACGTAATGGAGACAGCATAAGAAAAAGATTTATTTAACGGATTGCTTCCTTAACACACCGCTTACCATGACTGAAGAAAATACTACAGACTAAAGCTATGACAGAAAACGTTATGTTTGTTTTGCCATCCTTGACCTTTACATTTCGATGGATGTGTTTTAAACATTTTCATGCTTGTTATTTATTTTGTATAAGTTTGTAGTATATATTAGTACTAGTTGTTGCCGTTGACATCCTTCACATTATTTGGCATAAAAAACATGCAATTTTTTTATGATATTCTAGTATCTAATCTGTTTAGTTACCAAATTACCCCCAAATCTATTTTGCGTGAATGTACAACCTATCAATCTGTACAGTCTATACACTCATACTTTTTATTATACGAGTAATATTAGAAGGATTATAGACCATTAAGTTATTTAAAAGGAAATGACAAACGATTTACGTCAAACTGATACTGGCGATAACTGCATACTACAACTTAGGTACCTTAAGAGTAATGCCCCACTAGTGAGTGGCTTTGCGTCGCAGCTGCAATGCTGAGTCGTGATCTTTTTTTTAAAGATATGTCTCATAACCCTGTCGCGTTGACGCATGCTATTTTTCAACGGTTCGTCGTGCTCTTGTGTTGCGAAGTTGTTGTTGTTGTTGTTGTGTGGCCTACAATGCGTTAATCAGTTGCGCCGACGCAACATTGCCGCTTCGGTATTACGAGTATTATGCGTGCAACGAAAGAGACTTTACACATTACGGTGTTCTTCAAAATAGTATGATTATTAAAACACCAACATCTAAATATCATTATACTCTTTGGACAGTTGAATTCATGGATAGATATTTCGTACACAATTTTTTATGAACTACAATCTATAAAAAATATAAATGAGCTTAAAGATTTGCAACTTAACTTGACTTCAAGCAGAATGACCACTACCACAATAAATATTTTGTGGATAAATATTAAAAATTGGTTGAATCATTAATAAACATATTTTTGAAATTGCTACATGCACCCAGAAGGGTATCATGAAGAACTTGTCCTAGCTATTTTATAAGATCTGCTGTACACTCGTATTGATGAATGCAATAAATTACCTTGACTTTGAATACTTACGTAGCCCTCTCTGTCAAAAATATCTAAGTGTTATCTTTAACGGCGCGTTGCAATTTATGTACTTAATGACATGCCCCCTTGCGTCGATCACACGTTTTTTCAAAACGATCATGGCGCAGCATCAAGGCGGCGTTGTTATCTGTATTTTAATGGCATGTTGATGATCCCGTTATATGTCCCATGATATGTCGATGTGTGGCCTTCAAGATGTTAATACGCTGCTACGACACGACGTTTTAATTCCTTTTCTGTGGCTAATACAACGAAACACACTAATGGGGCATCATTCTAATACGCACGTGCTTCCCCTAAACAAAATGTACCTGTAAAGAAAAACAAAGACGTGTCAATTATCACAAAACATACATTAAACTTATTTGAATAAAATGAAGACAAAAACTCGGGAATTTAGTACAGTTACGTGCCTTTCAAGTCTCACAGGTATCTTTTGCCGACTGCCTATTTTCCTGTTGGTATAGCGGGAAACAAACTCCCAACTTGTGTTGTCTCGCGTACAATATTGCGAAAGTTTTAACATTATTCTGTTTCGGTCAACACCTGCAACGGTGGTAGTTTCTCAAAGGTCGAGATATCATTTGTAAAGTTTAATGGCACTTTTATTTTTACTAAGCTTTATACTAAACACGTATTTATTTCAATATGAAAATTTTGATAAGTGTAAACCTGCAAAGCGTTCCAATTCAAACAATAACAAGATAAACTTCAATCTGGTCTGGCAACTACTATTTCGGATTCGCTTTGTGTTTGCTTCCAGCATCGGCGGGCTCCAGGGGGAGATCGCGATCGGTATCGACTAAAAAGAGCAAAGCTATTTCCTGAGAGCACTTACCTATTCTACATTACTATTGCATCTAGCTATTTGTGTACTAAGCAGAAGCATCAAGGATAATGATATGGTAGTATAGGTGTAACTGTGTTTGCCTTGGCTTCGTACGAATATCGTGTCTTAGCGCAAAATTATTAATAAGTGTAGCTTTCATTTGTAAAAAAAGACTACTGAGTTTCTTGCCGGTATCTTCTCTTTAGTTATAGGTTCCGAACCGGAGGTAGCTTCATTTGCTTTATATAGAGACTATTCATAAGTATTACTAATGTAATCTATGTGAATAAAAAAAAATATTGACTTTGACTTTGAATAGATAGATTTTTTACACCTTGCATTATTTGATTTTTTGTAAGGTTCTTTATTTTTTTTTAATAGTGTATGGCCTATGTCACCCGGTGAAAGTGAATATTATCCATAGTAAAACATATTTTTTAATGGTTTAGTTACTAGTTTCGGAGCCTATTAAATGCAAACAACAAATAAAGAGTTGGTTTATTAAATATTGATATTTCTTCTCTTCTCCATAATATTAGTAAAGATAACTTGTAGATTAGGTAGGTACTGTTGTATTATATTATGCATGTGTAGTCAAATTTTTTGTATTTAATTTAGCTAAAATTTTTAAACAATTACATACATCGATTCTGATATCAGTGTCTGTTCAGCACTGTGCTGTGTTTTGACGGCTATCAGGCCTAGCATACGCCATATGCCAAATTTATCGCATGAGACGATAAAAGTTTCGATATTGTTGATTGGCTAATAGCACACCGCACTCGTATTTTCAGCCAATCAGTAGCTGACGCACCGACTTCAATCGATTTTGACGTTTGTTAAGAGCACGATAAAATTTAGTCGCGTCGACGTATGCTAGGCCTGACTGTCACCATTTAAAGAGAGGTAGGGCATAGGGATTTATCGCTCGAACTGGAGCAGCCCGACTGGAGAAATACCTCCACCTTACAGAAGACCGCAGCCAAATACCAATCACTTCTGTGTTGTTGTGTTCCTGCGTGTGAGTAAGGTTTGCAGAGCTCCTGGGGGTGCTACGTCAGTAGCAGGGGTCAAGCCTTCAAGGTAAGGGTGACAAGTCCAGTAACAGATTTATTACTTGTCACCCTTAAGCTAGTACCTCATTACCACTTTACATCAGGAGGGATGAGGTCAATCTTGAAGTGCAATATAAAAAAAAACCACTTAAGTAAATTTAATTAAACATAAAAAATGTGTTTAAATTGTTCGTCACATTAATGTTTGTTGGGTTCGGATCGATTGAATGATAAAGCGCTCAGGGTCGCTGTCTAGCGAGACAGAAAAGCTACTTTTAGCATGCTATAAAATTATTTCAGGATTAAAGTTTTATAGAATCCATTCTTTTCATATTTTAACCTACACAATTCATTCTGACTCCTAAAAATACACATACTAAAGTTTATGACGACGTTTGATAGTTTGCAAACATGATTTTTTACGATGTAAAGAAATAGTTCTCTAAGATTGCAAAATCTTGTGAACGTGCCGGCGGTTTCGCGTATTTAGTTAATCTCATAATTAATTTCTTATTTTCATAACTTTACCATTCTAGATTAAACACGACTATACCTCTATATAAAAGTTCGCTTTCCATACTGGGAATCAAACTCGGGACTTAAGAGATGGCGCGTCGATAAAGACCGTTGCCTCTCGGTTACGGAGGTCGTGCTTATAACGCAAGGAGAAATTTTGTCTTATAAATGTAAAGAAAAGTCAAATAAATTAAGCTCATGTGAAATGTATTATTCATTTAAATGTATATAACTTAGTCTTGTTTATGTGCCTGCACGACATTAGTAACAGTTGCTTGAAAAGTTTGCAAGGAAATTTTTACTAAAACAACGACCGACTGCAAATCAGGGTAAACACTTACAGTTCAAAATTAAATTCTAAGACCTACGCCATAAGGGCGGTACAGAATCCAAAGTGTATATAGTTGACGTGCTTTTGACTGTACCTACATTATTTTACTCATTGTTATTAAAGATCCCTTGGGTAAGATTAGCATAACGGCTAATCCCGGCCAATGTCCCTGCTTAATACGAAGGCAAACAAAGTTTGTAATCCCTTGTAAAGGTTATATGAGTCTTATTTAGGTGTGTATGACTTACTATCGGCAGCTTGCACTAAATTAAGTACCGGGTCCAAAGGTCAAGGTTGCAGGTAAAATCTATTTAATATCGAAAACACCGTCTACGATCATAGAAACTCATTGATAATTCCACGTAAATGAATTTAACAAGATAGTGAGGGTATAAATTAAGGAGCTTCATAAATTGGCCGGGGTTGGCGCGGCAATTTGTCACAAACGTTACCATTAGCTTGATTATGAATAGCACCTCCGCGCTGTATTTAATGTACCTTCATAACTTAGGAGCTAGTAGTTCTATGATAGCTGTTTTAATTAATATTAATCTCATTCGGTGAACGTATACACCGAATTTGCATTTGAAGACTTAGTTGATTCTGTAAAAAGTAATTACAAGAGACGGGGTTGTTACTTTCTTTATTCCATTATATTCTAATTCAACTGTCGCCAAATTGGTGCAGTAAGGTCACCATAATCATTTTTGGAACAAAAATATTTACTTCCCCTTTATATCTTTGGGATCATCATTAGATCCTGGTCTCAGTATCATGGTACCACTAGGATGGAGATATGTCCTTTACAACAAAAAATATCAAAACTTTTAAATGACATAGTTCTTGGCAAATAAGAAAATATGTAATACATATTATACGGCCAATTGAAAAACTTTTTTAAATTCGGTTCAAATATAAATTTAATTTAATACTTCATGCTCTCAATTACCTTTATACTGCTTTACTTTCTCTTAAAATACCGTTCTTAAAAGAGGAAAACGAGTAATTATAAGATATTTAAAGTCTAATTAAATTACATTTTCGTACTTAGATGGATAGCACATTTAACAGAATACATTACTCAGTAATGTTGTATGTTTTTAAATTTATGTGTATATTTTTAAGGTTCAATCATTTTCGTAAGATTTATCCTTAAATGTGTTTAGGTGAACAAAATTATTTCTTTCAAAATGAGTGTTATTTTCGGTAAAGGAAAATACCGGTTAAGTTAAAGTTACTATACGTACCTATATAACAATTTCATATTTATATAATGGAGTGTCTTTTTGTAATATTAAAACAGCATGTTATTTAATGCATCTGGATTTATATATAGTACATATACCAAACTATTATTTCTTTTTTAAATATTTCAATTTATATCTTTCTGTTCCGTTTATTTTTTTTAAACTGGATGATAGCCTATGTACCGAATAAAGAGTAATTTAGGTTACTTTTATGTGTGAAAAAATATTTATTTTCATTAACTATTTAAATATATTCCACGCATAATGAATATGTATTTGGAACGTATTATTATGACGAGTATAACTTGGGTTATTATATAGCACGTTGGTGCTAATGTCACGATTAAGTAGCGGGTTAGAACTCGCTAACCACCCGTTTGACTATTCGCTGCTGCTAAATAATAAAGCGTTTTAATCAACCGACTAATTGAGAAAGTTCGTGAATATCAGCTAGGCTAATTTTTGAGTTTAGATTACGCCTTTATACTTCGCTATGATCATTTAAATATGAAGGCTAATAATACTAAGTATTAGTGAGTTTCATTCAGTTAGAAAATTCTGGTGGTCACCAAACCATATTCCTTGATGAATTTTCTTTCGTTTCTAGTACCGAATTATAACAAGCAAAATAAAGGGATAACGTCCCATCCCTTATTATGTTTTTTTTTCAAGTTGTCGTCCTTAAAATCTACCATCTTAGGTTTCCATCTACATAGCCAATAAGCTCACAAATAGGATAACTGGTTTCCCAATTAGAGTAAATATAAAGAAATAAATAAAAATCAGACAACATCATAAGCATTAATCTGATGATCCCAAAGAACTTAGTTAGTATCAGCATTAATGTTTTAGGAACCTGAATCAACGATAGTACCACAATACATAGTTATAAATATAAATATTGAGCAATACATTAATTGCTCTGATTGTGTGGTAAATAGATAAAGCACGTGCGTGTTACAACAATGGTATCACAATGCCTAGACACGAAATAATATAGTTAAGTTCGTTTTTATTGGCCCGTCTAGGACCTAGACATGGCGCGATTCCAAAGTCCGGCCTTCTCGCCTCTTGGCTACGGAGATCGATAAAGTAAGTCAAATACTTATACATTGATAAACCGCCAGACGAAGAACTACCAAAAATGGTTTTGCACGATTTCTTGTATTAGGTGGGGATCGAACCCAACAGCTGAAAGCTCTAGCATTCCATCTGTCTAGCCAAATCCGTCGCCACGCAGAAAGGAAAAAGATCACTTACCACAGTAATTTAAGATCGACGTCAAAGAAAACGCTACAATAATGTAATAAAAACAAGGTCTCCTGGGCTTGTTTGGTGGAATATTTCTTTTAAAAGGGGCCCTTTTAAAAGAAATATGCTATCAACGTCGCCCTTCTGGGCAGAAGGGCGACGTTGATAGCATAATGTAATTAGGGAGGATCCGATGACATTTCCCCGACTACACCGTATTCCCGCGCTCGTCTCGCGGTAACAATGGATCACTTAGGCGTTCCAGTGTGGTGCCATTTTGTTGGGTAAAACGTTGGATTTTGCGGGAGATTAAGTAAGATGTTCGTTAGTTTAAGGCTGTTAGCTTTGGGTATTTGCGTGAGACTTAATTTGCATCGTAGGATGGTTGGAAGCGGGATACACCATCAACTTGTGTTCCTTGTTTGATAACTATTTATGTACCTATACGAAACCAACCGCTTGAGGAACGTACAGAATTATAAAATTTGTTAATTCAATATAATTTTATTTTGTTTTGTAAATTGCCACTACGAAAACCGCTTGATCGATGTAAGCCATAGCACTCAATATCGATGGCGCAGCTGCTAATGTAGATAGAACCATAGAAGATCGCGGGTTCGATTCTTTATTTTTTCTCTTAGACAAATTTAATAAAGATTTTTTGCCTTAGCATTTGGATAAGTTTGCTAATAGTATCCGTCGTCTTTATTACATTAAGGGAAAACTTAATTTAATACTAGTTCTATGCGCTTTGGTTTGTTTATAAAGCACATTTAATACCGTATTTGTGTTTCCATCCATCCATCAGCCTCTTTTCGTCCACTGCTGGACATAGGCCTCCCCTACAGAACGCCACAACGCGCGGTCCTGCGCTTTCTGCATCCAGCGGCTCCCCGCACATCTGACGATGTCGTCAGTCCATCGTGTTGGGGGCCGCCCCACGCTGCGTCGTCCGGTACGTGGTCGCCACTCGAGGACCCTCTTTACCCAACGGTCGTCGGGCCTACGAGCGATGTGGCCTGCCCATTGCCACTTCAGCGTGCTAACTCTTCGGGCTATGTCGAATACACCGGTCCTTCTACGGATCTCCGTATTACGGATCCGATCACGTAGGGAAACGCCGAGCATAGCCCTCTCCATAGCACGCTGCGCAACTTCGAGCTTCGTTATGAGGCCAACATTCAGAGACCACGTCTCAGTTCCGTAAGTCATCACTGGTAACACACATTGGTCATAGACCTTTCTCTTCAGGCACTGGGGAATTTTGGACGTGAGGATATGCCTAAGCTTCCCGAACGCTGCCCAGCCGAGTTGGATTCGTCGGTTGGCCTCTTTCTCGAAGTTGGATTTGCTTAACTGGATAGTTTGTCCCAGATAGACGTAATGATCGACAACTTCGAGAATCGCATTCCCAACAGATACTGGTGCCGGAGTCACATGGACATTGAACATTACCTTGGTTTTATCCATGTTCATCCGTAAACCAACCCGTTGGGAAACACTGCTGAGGTCATTGAGCATTGTGCCAAGGTCCTCCAGGGATTCTGCCATGACCACGATATCGTCTGCGAATCGAAGGTGAGTGATGTATTCGCCATTGATGTTGATGCCGAGTCCGGTCCAATCGAGAAGCTTGAAGACGTCCTCCAATGCAGCGGTGAACAGTTTCGGGGAAATTACGTCCCCCTGTCTGACACCTTTCTGCAGTGGGATCGGTCTCGTGCCTCTATCTTGGATTCGAACTGACATGGTGGCGTTTCTATACAAACCCTTCAACGCTTCGATGTACCGATAGTCAATTTGGCACCGCTGGAGGGACTGCAGCACCGCCCAAGTCTCGACTGAATCGAAGGCCTTCTCATAGTCCACATACGCTAGACACAGAGGCCGATTATACTCCTCGGCCTTCTGTATAATCTGACGCAGCGTATGTATGTGGTCTATGGTGCTAAAGCCTTTTCGGAAACCGGCTTGTTCGGGAGGCTGGAAGTCGTCGAACCTGCGCGAGAGTCGATTTGTAATGACTCTCGAAAACAACTTATAGACGTGGCTCAGGAGCGAGATAGGTCGATAATTTTTCAAGCGAGTTTGGTCACCCTTCTTGAAAAAAAACACCACCACGCCCCTGGTCCACGCCTCTGGAACGATGCCCCCGAGGATGACAGAATCGAATAGCTTCTGAAGGGCCACTAGGACCGGCTTGCCGCCCGCCTTCAGAAGCTCCGTTGTGATTCCGTCATCACCCGGTGCTTTACCGTTTTTAAGCTGCTTGAGAGCCATTCTGATCTCGTTCAGGCTGACGTCCGGGATGTCTTCGGTATAGTGTCGGGTTAACTTGGATCGTGGATCTTGGACCAAGTCGACAACAGGAATATGGGATGTCTTGTACAACTGTCCATAGAACAGCTCGACCTCACTCAAGATCTCATCTTTGGAGGAAACGACAGTGCCGTTATCGGTCTTCAGCTTGGTTAGCTGGCTCTGCCCAATAGACAGATCTTTTGCGAACACTTTGGAGCCTTGGTTCCGCTAGATCGCCTCCTTAATACGGTTTGTATTGTAGAGGCGAATATCGCGTCGCACCGATTTCGAGATCTGTCTATTTAGCTGCCTTAGCTCAGTCCAGGCGGCTGGAGACTGCACCGTCATCTCTCTCCTCCGATCCATGAGCTCGAGGGTGTGGTCCGAGAGTTTTTTGGTTCTATGGGAACGGCGGGTCCTGAAGAATTTTGACCCCACCGTGTGGACAGTTTCCACAAACCTGTTGTTCATATCGTTCACATTTTCGCACTCGTCTAGGCATTGGAAGCGATTTTCGAGTTCGAGCTGAAAACTTTCGGGGTTTTCGCACTCGGCAGACGTAGGTCGTAGGGTAGACTTCATCAGTCGGCACCGCTCGGCTTTGACACGAATATTCAATGTGCCTCGTACCATTCGGTGATCGCTCCCGGTTTTCACCATGTTGATCACCGAGACATCATTGAATATTTGCCGCTTGTCCGACAAGATGAAGTCTATCTCGTTCCGTGTCGAACCATTAGGGCTTATCCAGGTCCATTTCCTTTGTTGTGATTTTTTGAAGAAGGAATTCATCACGTAGAGATTTTCCTTCTCCAAAAAATCAACCAACTTCTGCCCCCTCTGGTTTCTCTGCCCGAGTCCAAATTGCCCCACTTTCAGCTCATCGCCTTTCCTTTTGCCTAGTTTCGCGTTAAAATCTCCCATAACCACAGTGAAGTGAGTTTTGGATGAGTGGATGGCTTTCAAGATGTCCTCGTACAGAGCCTCCACCTCATCATCCGGGTGTGTCGAGGTTGGAGCGTAGACCTGGATGACCTTCAGCGAATACCGTTTGTTTATTCTGAGTATCAGGTACGCTACTCGACTCGACACACTCTCAATCCTCTCCACGATGGCTACGAGAGACTTGTGAACGATAAACCCGACACCGCCCTGCGACAAATCGTCGCCTTCCCGGTGGTAGAGCAAGTTTCCAGACCGGAGGGTTATCGTGTCCTCCCCCTGTCTTCGGACTTCTGATAGCCCTACAATGTCCCACCGTATCTTGCTCAATTCCTCTTCCAGTTCGGCGATCCTCTCGTCGGTCCTGAGTGTGCGAATGTTATGTGTTACCAGGGCCAGAGTTCGTTTGTTTTGGTGGCCGGATCTCGACCGGAGATTCTTAGCACCCCGCACCCCGCCGTTACCAGGCCCGCCACCGTGAGCCGGAATAGCGGGGCTGCCGTGACTCGGGGCCGTTGTGATAATGCCTCTGTTCATGTAGGAGGTTTTGCCGTAATCGCCACGCTTGGCAGGCGGGTTGGCGATCGCAGTAGATGTTGTGTTACTCAGGAGAGCGCTGCTGCCCGTTCTCCTGGTGCTCCCTTAGTCGCCTTTTACGACACCCACGGGAAGAGATGGGGAGGTGCAATATTCTAAGCCGGCACCCCACGGCCATATATAGTTTATAAAGCACATTTAATACCGTATTTGTGTTTAACGTATCAAAATCAATATAACTCACACATGGACTCTACTTTCTTTATTCGTACAGATTGTATTCGAAAAATGCGAATAACACTTTATAAATTAAGAAATCGAACCCAGAATCATAATATCATAATCTGAAACTTAAAACACAATACCACCTAGGCGTTAAACATTTGCAGTTGATATCGCATAATATTGACATATTAGTCGAAGGTCTTCAAAGAAACTTTTTACAACATTCGTCATGTGGATATCAGCTTCCTAGGTGGAAGAATCAGTGACTAAAGAACAACTGACTTCAAAAACCAAATTAGGTGGTACATACCTATTTACATGAATAGCTGTATTCATGTAAATAGGTGTGGTAAATAGTGTCTGAAATGTGTCAAAACGCCGGCACGAGGAGTGATGCGGCCACGGAAATTGTTTAATGGATCCCTGAGCTAACTTTAGTACGCTCAGCGTGGCTATTGTGAGTTATTTGAAACAGGCACATTCCCGTTTTCTGAGTGCTTTGTCTCCTGCATAATAGTTAGGCATGCCTTCAAAATATTACTAAAAGACAAAAAAAAAATTATTTTAAGACTGGAGTTCGCAGTTTTAAATTAAAATCCCTTCGCTAAAAAAGAGAATTGGTTTGAGGGAAAGGAGACCTTTGAATATTACTTTTCATTTTGTCTCGATATTTTCTATTATAAAAGAAAAAAAAACATATTTATGGGCATTAAGAAAATGAGTTTTTAATTGTGAAAATAAATACGGAAGAATCAAGTGTTTATTAGTTTAAAAATATCTACTAATAACGATTTGTGCCAAGTATGAAAAATCTACTATAGCTAGGACATATATATACAACCTGTAACGGAAAGGGGGTAACAATGTAAAGTAGGTGGATACTATACCTTGTATAGATTCTATATACGAAATCCCGAGTTAAAATAAACACTTTATTGTTTTTATGAAATAAAAAATGATTAACTATAATGACTGACTAAAACGTAAACAAACGCATCACAACACTATTGAGGTCAGCGACCCCAAATCACGTTATCACTTCACGACATTCACTGCGATCCTGAATTTCTCCACCTCCTTCCTCGACATGCGCGCCTAGTACTTTCTTAGAAGATGCGCGAACATTATGCAACATTTGTGGTGTCACTGTACAGAACGCGGCCTTGATGCTTTCTATCATCTCTGCCCTTGACGAGCATGCTACAGCGTACACCTTCCTTTTAAATTAGTCCCACAGGAAGAAGTCCAACGGAGTGAGGTCTGGTGACCGAGCTGGCCATGTGATACGACCTCCTCGCCCAATCCACAGATGGAAACGAGCGTTTTGATGGTTTCGTAAATCTCTTTCTCTAGCTCTCGGTCGGCCATCACGCTGCCGTCGGTTGCTCCGACACAGAGAATCATCTCGAATATTCTTGATTGCTCAAAGACATCACGAAATATCACTAGGCTATCCGTAGTAAGTAGGTAATCCAGAAAGGCAAAAACACAAGATGTTGTCACGGCGACGACAACTCAATGACTTAACTGAATTGTCAAAATGAGAAACGCTAAACCAACAAATTTCAGATGTGATTCAGTAAACACTAAAAGATGAACCACCATTGTGATATTTAAATTAATAGCATAATAGGTAGGTACATCCAAGTCTTTCGACGATTCCAACAATACTGTGATAGTGTTGTGCAAGCGTGACTTAGTCAAAATTTTGACTTGTATTTGACTGATATTTAAAAAAAAAATATTAAATCAATAAATGCGTGTACACAGCTACAAATGGTCCCATACAGTTTGTAACCGTTAACTGCTTTGGTATTTTTGATATTGTTATACCCTTTCCGTTACACGTTGTATAATGATTATTTATGTTTGTTACGTAACCGGTAAATTACCAAACCCAACAACCCAGGGGCGGATACAATCTTAGCGCCGTAGGATAAAATTAAGCTGAAGAAGAAGTCCGGAGTCGAAGTTTTCTAAGAACTTTTTGACTACCACGATAGCATTTTGGTAGTCACTCTGCTCTCTGCGCTAGGAGGCATAAGTCCAATCTCCACCCAGGACACATATTTTGAATATATGTGTTTTTATGTGTTTGACTAAGTAAATGTGTATTCAAGAATATATGATTCCACCGTTTATACCAACTGTAACACAACTTCGGTATCCGGTCAGGATGAATGTAAAGTTGACGTTGTCTTATCTTGCAACTACGCTACTATTTACCTTCTTTGTTCCGCTGCGTTAGCTAGCTAGACGTCATACGATAAGCCCGCTTAACACGCACACCCTGAACTTCAGCTACAGGGCCCTAACAGCATTTGCTGAGTTGGAACCCAAGTTGGCCTCACACGATACCATTTGTTTTATGTAGACTCTTGTATTGTGTATCTTCGGTAGTTTTGTAATTGTCAAAAAATGTACTTTTTTTCTTTTAACTAAGCGGAGACCCCAGTCTACTGAGGCCTCTATCGTGTGTACGAAAAAAATGTGTGAAATGTCATCCACAAAATAGCTTGTTTCTCTGGAAAAAAACATACAAAAGGTCATGCCTTTAAGTTTACACTTTAGAAATTACAAAGGTCCCAAAAAGCAGTCTCTCTTTTTCCCGGATGCCCAAAAGTTGGCAAAGGTTTCATCTGCCCCCCCAATTAATTTTAAAACAGGGCACTCTACGCAACTGACATGCAGCATTTTTAGCGCATTTAATAATATTTCCTTCGTGTAGTTATGGGCAAATCTGTGCCAAGGCCGCGGACGTCGTACAAGTGGCGGTGAGGCCGGGAGGAGCTCGCATGTGACTCATTTGCATTCATCAGGTCACAGCGCGAAAGTCGGTTATTACGCACTATCGCCGTACCACTGCCATAGTAAAATTAGCTCAGCATTTGCGTTATAAAATACTTAATGAAGCATTCCGGACTATACTCGTTCGCTTTGTAATCTACTTGGTCGCTAGCATGGTCGTATTGAATGACTCGCCGTGTTCATGTGCGCGAATATGGAGAAGCAAATTGAAAGGTTATAGTTCTCCACTGCAGTATGTCTTAAATATGCAGAGTGATGTACAAAAAAGCGTGTTATAATACTCAGTCATCTTACCATTTATATGACTTCTAAATATGTTTTACAAGGTGTGTAGATTTTGTTAACTTTAACATTTAAACCTAACCAGACGTCTGTTTTAAATCTTAATATACGATCGTAAGTATAACAAGTATTTTCTGTGATACTAGATAGCAATAATTTACTAACGTTTGAGGAAACGTGCTATGCCAAATTTCATTACTCTTAAACATTAACTGAAATAAAAAGGTCGTACTCACTAAATAAGAAAAATGTGTTCGTGTTGTCTAAAAGTGGATAGTTTTAAAGTAGGATCTTCCGCATTGGGACAGAACTCATTTATATTCATCAAGATAAAGCGCATATCGTTGGTTACAACGCGTTTTCGCCGAATACGAAACTGCAAAAATATTCTCGTGCGGTCGATAGCACATTAAATATAGATAACAGTTGTAGATCAAAATTCGTTTTTATGCCCTGGACATAAGGGTGGAAAAAGACAACAGTGCATCGTCTGACATGCTTTTGACTATACAAATGGGATTGGCATGTGTAGTTTAGAAAAAGTGGATTTTTTTATGGAAACAGGGCAGGAATACTGCCTTCAATTACCTGATTCAAAAGTGCTTAAGATTTTCGTACGACGTGATGTCGATAAATGGTTCAAAAAGATATTAATTGTTAAACTAGGCACGTCGCGGTTGATTATTGGGTGGATGACCATTCTAATCGATTTAAGTGATTTTCATAACAAGCAATGAATGCTCTCTATAATAATTCGACGTTAGCTATCATTTCATCAACTATAGAGCGTTGTTCTGATAATATATGTTTCCACCTAATCAGTGACTAAAGAACAACTGACTTCAAAAACTAAATAAGGTGGTATCTATTTATTATGTGTTCACACACAGGGTGTAAAGTGAGGTGAGGGCATTGCCAGTGATGCCAGCTATGCTATGATTGATACCTTGACGTTATCAGGGGCCATAAGAGGCTTTATAACTGCTTAAAGTAAGGAGATGCCTGTGTTTAGTCCGTACCTACTTGTATTATAGCCTATTTAGAAGATTAATCTTAATAATTGTGATCAGAGCATAAAAAAGAGAATATTTACGTTAGTTGGAGCTGGATGTCTATAAACAAAAATCCGACCACTTTCCGGCAGAGGTTTTTAATAAAACTTTTGAAGCGTGTGTCAAATAAGGCACGAGCAGAAAAAGGAACCGTACAAATTCGCGGGCAAAAGCTAGCTATTATTAAAAAGTTTTATATTCAGGAAAAAAATTAACTGGGAGACTCTGTTTGGTCACCCAATTCCGTGAACACAAAACAGGCTTGAGTATTTTTTCCAGTCAGGATGCGAGTTAGAACGCTTAACTTTCCTAGCTTGTTGTTCTAAAGTTAGATGAAGAATCGATTAGTCGCGACTCGAGTCGGACACGGTCGATTGCCCGTATAGCTGCCTTCGACTATTTCCCATAATGGCTTATTTTAACGTACCCGACTAAATTGTTCTGGTCAAGGCCAATTTGTTTAGATAGGGACCAAGATTAAAAAAAAACGCGTATTTAATCGACCGCGATTTTTATAACTTGTTTGTTTTGTGATTTCGGTAGTCGGTAGTCGTAGTTGATATTTTCTGAACGAAAAATTTATGTATAATTTAAGTCGCTTAGAAATCTTTCTATTTTCAGAGATCAAGTTTTACATACTTCATATTACAGAGCGTTCTAGATTTGAGGAATAATTTAACATAGTGTACTGCTGTATTTTCTCTCTTTGTTCAAAATAAATTCGTTGACTGCAACGTCTTGCAGTTCGTTGAAAGAGCGTCACTCGCATTATGTGGTCGTGGGTTCAACTCCCATACGGCTAGAGGAGATGAAATTTTTCTATTACATAAAAATGATTCAATATGAGTACAATGTATTAAACAAATAAGTGTACTGAATATAATACGACTCATAGACTATTTTATGTGCTGAGTAGCACAGGATACATAATGTAAGTTTACAAGGAGGGTTAAGAGTGTTAGAGGTTCACCTACATATGTAGATTGTTGGTTCTACTCGTAGTTCTCTCCAGCTAGCCTAATACCTAGCTTATACGGTAAGCTACTGGGAAATAGATGAATATTCATGTGATGGATGAGTATAAACTGCTCCAACCAAACACACGTCGAGACAAGAATATAATTATTACGAGACATTTCGCATTTTTAACAAGACATTTAAGTAAAAAACATATTGCTTCCAAAGCTGCATCAACTTAACTACGTCACAACGGTTTGTTTTGAATGTAACTCAACAGCAATAAATAATTTGTATTCTAACCCTTTTTTTAGGTTCATTTATACTATTTTCTCTATATAAGAATAAGAATAAGAAGTTATTTATTAGCACACATAATCAATATGTACAGTACACAGACATTAAAGCGACACGTACAAAAATATATAAAGATACTTGGGTAGGTATGTAACCACAACAAAAATAATGAGCATTGTAGCTCGGATCGCAGGATACACGGTGCATACCTAATCAAATTTAGAAGGTATTATTTTTTTAAGGACATTTTTAATTAAATAGTTCTTTCCACACTTTTGGCGTTGCTGCAGAAAAAATTATCGCCTACTATAATTTAGCTCAGTTGGAAGAGCAGCACGTGCGATACGTGAATATCGTGGGTTCGAGTCCCGCACCGCAAGAGGAGATGGAATATTTCTGTATTAAAATATTAAAAGTTCGCTAGTGCGGCGTAATGCACTATAAAAAATATAAAAATAAATAGTGCTGATAGTTCAGCGCGTATCTTTGTGTTTTTTCAATTTAGACAGAATTGTACTTTGTAAGACGCCCAATCTTATCCAATCTAAAGCCGTGTTCTTTACTGTCGTCCTTTCCAAACATTGACCCGTCAATGCTCTACGCAAACGTGCGTAATTTATGTTTCGAAGAAAATACTGATCCACGTATAAGGAGGTAATATCTGCGGTGCGTCGGTCACGTCCGTGTGATATGGGTCCGTCGCAAATCTCGTCGAGCAAGCAAGAAACTGTCGGCCTCTTGAGTGCCCGACTGCCAACATGCAAGAATTTTTTATTGCCTATAATTTTCTTTTAGCTTATTTTTGTAGGCCGTTACGAGTTTTGTTGCGCCGTTATCTTTCTTATTGGGCGTTTCTGTTTGTAAATAGAAACGAACACACAAATTGCAAGGAAATAAACTTTTAACAATTGCGTTACGTTTGGTTGTTTATTTTACATTGAAAATCTTAAAAACAACCAAAGCAGTTGTTTGTTAGATTAAATGCAGAATTACACAAATACCAAAGGTAATCATAATGAAAAAGTTATTTTATAGGTCCAAGAACACTTGGACACTAAAAATAAGCACTGACTGATTTGATTTGGTTGCCAGGCCCAAAATCGGTTGAAAATACGTCGTCGTTATAACTAAGTAGTAAAGTACATTCAAGCGTTCCCTTAACGGAGGTGGATATTTGAAATCTCCATGGTAAAAGGGGATGCGGAGCCGTGTCCCCTGGGAGCGCGCGTACAGCTGCCGTGAATAATTCACCGGCCACTCTTTGAGACGTCGGCGACCTGCCTTAGAGTTTACTTAAAAGGGGTCTGTTACGCGACAGATTTTACGTTAATCGTCTATGGGTGACAAGCTATAGAATTTGAAAATAGAATCTGCCTTATCAGCCATTCTGTTCTGGCGCTCTGGCTGTGGCTCGAGTCGAAAGCATTTTTGCATCTGATATTAGGTATGTTTGCGGTTTAAGGTTGCCTTGGGAAACTGCACTTTAGTTTACTTAAAAAAGTTTGTTTCTTTTCATAATATGTACAGAGGTACTAATAGGTCAGGTAAATTTCTTCTATATATTCCCTGGTATCTGCAAAGTCAATTTTTTTATATTTTTTAGTAAGCGGTGTCAAAATAAGCTGTGTATGTTATTGCGATTTTTTATTAATTCACATCTTTACATCTTCGGCGATCTACCTTAGACTTACACGTAGTCTTTTACTGGACGGTTTTTCACGTTAATTGTTAATTTATGGTATTATTTTTTATTTAATTTCGGCGCTTTGTTGGTATCGAAGAAAGACATTTTGAATAAATTCGAAAAATACGTTTTTAGTCTCAAGGTTTTATGTGTCATTCTTTTAAATAATTTTTAAAACGACTTGCAGGTTACCTCCTCCTTAAATTTAAATTTGGTACTAAAATTGTTTCCTGCTTACGATTGGCTTTTCTTGTATACTTTAAAAACGTCTGTAACTCAACAAATTTTTACGGGTTGTGCTTATCTGCAATGCTGTTTGCGTCTTGGCGTATCTAGGGACTTTTCCTAGGGTGGGCATTCGTCCAACTGTGATGCCTATATTTATAGGTCTCCAAACTGAATTCTTGAGAAATCAAGACTTCGGCGACAGTTTCCGTCTATGACCTCATTCTTCAATGTTTGACTCCTTTCATAGGTAAATACTTTCTGATTTAAAATTTACAAATAGGTTTTGCCTCCCAATCATTTTTACAAAGGTAAACTAATTCTCGTCCCTCATAGACAAAAGTACCTCGGAATACTTGTGGTAAATACAACGGTATATAAATATTTATGTATAAAGTTCTATGTTAATCCTCCAAACGTAATATTCAACTGGATGCTTTAGTTACAAGCTCGATCGTTTGTTAACAAAGAAAGGACAAAAAAATAACATTGTAACGGACGAGACGTCGAAAAAATACAACAGTTTGGGAAAACCGTAGCCCAGGCCTACCCTCGCCTCGGGACACTCTCCGGGTACTGGGCACATAACAGTCTTCGTCTTAATTACGTAAAACGGCCTCAACAAGTTACACATACTCACTAATTGGCTTATTTGCGACACCGCGATGCAATGTTTTTTAATGTGGTCGTAAACGTGCGTAGTTCTGAAGGTTAAATTAGCGGTTTTTTACAGTTTGAAATTTGCTCAGTACAGTTATTAATGGTTGATATGTAAATGTTTTACAACTTCTCAATAGAAATCAACGCTCAATGACGGTTATTCAATATAACCGTGATTGAGCGTATATCCTCATATAAAATCTTGTGTTTGACGCTTTAAAGACAACAATTAAATCTGTTTGCTTGTAATAGTTTTTCTAAATATCCCTAAACAGTGAGTAGGTCTTAAAAGGTAAACATAATAACAACCTGTATAAAGATCACTTAATAACTTCTAACGCTAAAAAGAGGTTTTTCAGGTTTATGATAACAACGTAAGGCAAATATTGCACCACAAGAGAAATTTAGTGTTTCTGGATCTAAACATTACAAAATACACTAGTCTATATAGTTTGTTATAGTGACTGAACTAACGGATGCTTATGAGGAATTTCAGTGTGTCAACAATAACGTAAATTAAAAAAAATATCTAAAAGTCCCGTGAAAAAGCTAAAGCGTAAACGATATAATCCACCGAAATATTCTTGTTGTTCTGTAACAGACTGTTCCAATAAGTTTAAACATTCATTCAGATTTATTAAGTAGGTAGGCACTAAGCTTGGTATTTATTTATGCTCAAATGTCGCAGTTGGGCCCGAAAATTTATTTAGTTTTAGTTAGTTTGGTCGGAGTCTAGCGCGGCCTTTCGTGTGAAAGATTTATTGCCTTACATAAATTACATCCTTCTTCAATGTCAAACATTTCCACATAGATTTGAGGGTGTAGTTAGAAATTAAAAAGTTTTGTAGCGTTATTGAAATAAGGATTCGTTATTTGTGGATTTAATTTTAAAACTATTGAATTTTCTAATGCACCATAATATATTTTTAGTGAATTTCTTTCGAACATTACTCTCTAGCTTGTAAACATTAATATGTCATGATAGTTTTAGCCATTTGAAACCTAATATTTCTTAGATATTATTTTATCGCCTTACCAAATCTACATTTTAAAAAGACTTCAACTTCAAAAGTCAGGATACATAAAAGAATAGGTGAACAAAACATATTTGAAGGAGGTTTCCCATAATTTACTTCAACAACCATAGAAATAGTATATCCACAAATATTTTTTAATTACTTATTTAAATTTTATATCACAAATATAAAATATACATACGGCGAACGTATCTCCGGTAGGATTCTCTACCAGTCCACCGAACAGCTTTTGCCACTGTGCAGTAACACTGTTCCATAAAATAAAATTTTTAAAACCGTAACGTTTGAGCCACATTTATCAGTGATGCCACATGATACCCTTTGTGTGGTTGTGCAGTTCACTGCACTCCCGCCTCGTTGCACAAAACACCCCTCTGACGTGATGTCAACAACTGTGTCTATGATTTTAAGCGAACTATCAGCATTTAGTTTACATTGAAACATTCTGTTGAAAATAAAAAAAACAAACAACACCACAAATTCTTAAGGATATTCTGATTGACCTAATGACAAATAAATAGCCTAAGCACTTGAATTTGGAAAGCAGTTTATGGTGGTAAAAATACACAGATACACACAACATTCTAATGAAAATAAAAAACAACATCACAAATTCTTTGTCATATTCTTATTGATCTAATGCCAATTAAATAGGCATTTGTGTTTGGTTTTTTTTATTGGTGGTAAAAATATTACCACTTATACACAGAACAAACATAGATATGTTGTTGCATAATCTAGTAGAGAACATGATACAGGTTTAAAATATCGTGAAAATTTAGATGATAAAATTTAGAAATTTAGAAATAGTTTTCTCTTTTCATCTTTTAATAGTACGATTCTAGAGCTAGTAACTATTAGAAGTAGGAAGTAGTCGCCTTTAAGCATTTAGTAAATAAAATAAATAAATAAATATTGGATAACATCACATACATTACGTAAAGATCTTTGATGAGGAAGGTTTTGATTAAATTTTGAGTCACGTGTATTTAAACTAATGATTGTTTCCATTTCTCGTCATCAACTATTACCTCTAAGAAATAGCCTTCCAATTGTCTGTTATTAAATGTAAATACTGTCTGGGTGACCACCTTTAGATAGGAAATAGAAGTCTACAAGTCGCGTTCTGGTTCGTGATTAGACTGCCTATTTATTCGTATATTTAAATATTTTATTATTTCCTTCTACAGACGAATAACGTCTGTAAAACCAACTTCTGTAAAAGTATTGTGCTATAATATATATATATATATATATATATATATATATATATATATATATATATATATATATATATATATATATCTATTACAATTAGTACATTAAGAACTTATGCTCAGACAGTATCAGTGCCGAAAATATGTACATTTTAGGCCAAAAATAATTAAGAACTATATGACTGGAAGTACCTGGGGTTGTAATTTCTTGTTTTATTTCAAATACTTAAAATCTCGCTTTGCTATTTTTACAACGGGAAGAGCATTTTAATGTACGGATGTTACCCTACACTAAGGCAGCCGTGGAAAAATGAGCACCTGCCACATCCGCTGGAAACGTTATGAATAGAAACTTAGGTGGGATGTCAGGGAATTATACTTTCATATCGTTTTGGTTCAAAAATTCTAAAAGAATTGCGATTGCTTTCATGCAAAGAAATAATATTTCTGAAGAGGAATTGGTAAACATTTTCCCATTTTAACATTATCTTCATTTTTATAGAGTAGGCTATTGGCATCAGAAAATATAAAAAAAAAAAATTAACTTGTTACCGACTCCTTGATAAGAGCCTTTACATGTTGTTTTTTTACTCTTTTGTAATATGTCACCTTGACTTCTCTTCTTCTCAATCTTTCAATCAATTTCTATTTTTCATTAATTTTTTAACATGATTTTCAATCTCCTATTCTGAGTTACTTTTCTTTTCCCTTCCCTCCATAACAACTTGCGTTCATAAAACTGAACCTATATTAGTTTCCAGTTTAGGCGCCAATAAATTTTAATACCTTAATCAAATGATAATAATTGTCATTACTTATCTACAAACGAATGTTAAGATCCCTTTTAATTATTTTGAAATATTATACACCATTAAGCTCATTACTTAAATGAGCAGTTGTTTGTATTAGCCTTAAACCAGGCTTGGAGTATCGAAGTTTTTCATTCGTTTTCGCCCGTAAATAAAGGTCATAAGGTTCAATTCGAGGTGAGACCTATTTTTCCACTGCCTGTTGAAGGGTTATATAGACGAATCAGTAACGACTGCCTTTTGAAAAAAAGAAGAGAAGATAATCGAATGTAAAGTAAACGTAAGATTAGTAATCGAACTAAGCAATTACCACTTAATAATACCCTGTTCAACATTTTAATTAATGTTAAATGTCGTATATTGGAAAAGGGCGGGCTGCACCACGAAACGGGTACAATAGGAATTCCAATACGACATTACGTAGCTGCTCTCGCTCGAACGTGATGGTTTCTAACCCTTTGTAAGGAGTGCTTTAATGATATATTTCCATAAGACATTTTAAATAGTTTAGCAGGACACGCGGTATTTAAGGTAAGTGCTAAATATAATAAATATCCTTAGAAAACTGGCCCCCACCCAAGCAAATCTTATAATGAGGACATATACATAGGTAGGATATATGTTATCGCAAAAATGTATTTTTTTTCGACTTGTAGGTATGTTTTACGGTTGTGCATCCACCCTGAGTTCGCTACGATATGATCCCGATTTGACGGGCATGATTATTGTATTTAAGCGGTTGCTATCTGGTCCTCCGCATGTCTTATAAGGCAAACCACCCCTACTATTTGGATAAGAGAAATGACCAACTGTTTAACTTTTGAAATAAAGGACTTTTGAACCTTTTGGTTGATTTTGTGTAAGTCGACAATAAACTCTTATTGTAGACACTTTGTTTTCTAGACGTTCGTTATTATAAAACGCAAACGCTTTGAAGGTTATATATTAATTAAAATCGGTGAATGTGACCCACGCGTCCACGCAACGTCACGTATTATAATTCGTAGCATTCGTAGCACTGCTAGTCGGAGCGGAGACCCGCGCACGCGCTACGTGCTACAGCGAATGCTACGGGTGCATTAATGATTTAATATTATGTGGGCGTACTTTAACTAGTCACCTATTTACATTGTTTTTTTCAATGGGAATATTATCCCTCATATATTCATTTCGGAAACAAAAAATGTCGGCTTCCGTACACAAATATGTTTTTAACAAGAAGCCACAAATCACAGCATTTTTCTTCTTTCCCAATATCATGATTCTAGGTCAATGAGAAGATTGTATTTGAGTGCGAAAAAATATGATTTTACATGTTCGCACAAGAGCGAGATTTTTAAGAGGGCGTAACATGCAATGTTTGGAATTAATTAACAAAATCTCCAAGTGTTCCGTAGCTAACAACAGTACCTATTGTCGACGTGAACGTAACGACCCGCCACACAGCGTCACTACCCAGTTTTTTAAAATGGAATATGAAAGTATAAAATTTGCTAATCTAACCTAGTTTTAAACACCAAGATTCATATTTTCAACCAGCAAATCCTGACGACCTCTAAAGCCAATATTTATTTATTAAATCCTTCAACAAACTTTTTTGAACATTCACAAAATCACTGAATTTCGCATTGGGAATCCTTTTGTGGAAAGCTGAAACGTTATTTATAGCTCTACTTGGTTTCTAAATAGTAGCTCTTTGTACTTCTCACGACTATAGTGGGGCTTTTAACATTGAAATAGTAATACGACTCGGTTTTTATTACGCTGTGAAAAACCGCCGCGCTTATGGCTTGACGGTGCCCATTTGTGAGATTGAAATCGAGATTGACCCGCATAGCTTTTTCTTCAATACGTCTTGGAAAAATTAATTTTGAATATTGCTTAAGATCGCCTATATTGTACCGCATTCGCCAATAAAAAGTTTTTTTGTTAATTGTACCCATGTGCAGGAAAGTAAATATATTAAATGATATTGTGGGATAGTGAATGTTTCTGAACGAGTAACGAGTGAGATAGATGAAGTATGACAGGGATTTAAATCTGTTAGGAATGTTATAGAGATCATAGTATTTCTTGCCTACTAAGGCCCTTTGGTTATAGACATACAATTATTTTGTCCATGGGATTATTTACGAGATAACACAATATCTTCTCTATTTTTCTCACAAAGAAAAAAACTAGATAACCAAGAATTGGTCCTAATTATTCTAATATTATTTGGGAACATTATGCTATTTAACGTTATATTACGAGAATGATATAACAGGAGCCAAAAGAGGCCAGCTGAGAGCCACGCTCGGTTTACGGCCTAAAATGGTCTTTATCTATCCCTTCGGGAGAAAGGCGTAAATAAATAAATAAATATAAATATTGAACAACATCACATACATTGCTCTGACTCTGTGGTAAGTAGGTAAAGCACTTGTGTTACAGAAATCAGAAACAACGACGGTACCACTACCCAGACCCGAGACAATACAGAAAAGTTCGTTTCCCATATTGACCCGACCAGGGTTCGACCCGGAACCTCAGAGATGACGCGACGCCAAAGTCCGGCACGCTCGCCTCTCGGCTACGGAGGTCGTCATTTGTACATTATTAATATTTTGATTAACCAAGCTATAAAAACTGATCTATGGTTTAACCGTGTATTTTGTATTTATCCGC
This sequence comes from Glyphodes pyloalis, assembly GCA_037074685.1. NCBI lineage: Eukaryota > Metazoa > Arthropoda > Insecta > Lepidoptera > Crambidae > Glyphodes > Glyphodes pyloalis. Next base: position 7,148,478 of record JAYKKO010000008.1, read on the forward strand.
GATAAGATTTAAAAAGCAAAAAGAAGCCAAACCGTTTTCGTTAAAATTACTTCATGGTCTCAAGTCTTCATAGTCAACATATACAGGTTAAATGTAACATGAGTTGTGGCTCGTAAGTGAATAAAACACTTGCAAGTGTAGAATACGACCCATCTGTTGAAACTGAACCTCATTTAGACCTAGTTTATGTATTGCCGGCGCGGGTGTGGTAACCAAAGTAGAGAAATTGCAGGTACACCCTTTTTATCTTTTTGACGGTCAGCGGAGCGATAAAACGAGTTGTAAATCGTGATATTTTATTACACATTCACCCCTTTCAGCTTAAATTATCTGGAACGTCGCATTTACCTATTTTCAGTCAGCGTATGATGTTCCGTTGTTATAATTTGTAGGACGATGCGGCCTTTGAGAGTTAGATTGTACCTTTTGCTTAGGCCTTGAAATATTTAGGGCAGCGAGTTAGGCACTGTGTTGATATTTAGATTGACCTATTCAGAAAATTATAGCAAGTTCTGTAGAGATATTAAGATAACACTATTGCGTCGTTAATTTTAGTAGTTTAAAAATGCGTTATTCGTGAAAAGTAGACTTTAACAATCTGATACAGTGTTTTAACTTTAATGACGTTACACACCTTAATTAAGTTAATAAAATGTGCGAATTTAATGCCTTTTTATTATGTATTATTTGTAATATTTTTATGGAATTCTAAATAAAATTTTATTATGGATAAATAAAGATGATACCTTAAGTTGTATAATTAAAGTTTTGTTTAAAAAAGTCTAAAGTCTTGTTTTGGCCAAATTGTACTTTAATGGGTTTGTAACCAATATTTTAAATGTTTTGTGCCATTCAGTATACGTATCTAGGTATCTATCCCTCTTGTTTACAGTAAGTACCAAATAGAGAACAACCAAATAATAAAAGAAATAACCAAAAAAATAAAATATCTACTGACCAAACTAAAGTGGAATAATGTATCTGTTATTTACAACCATATACGATGGTGTGAAAACCTCATGTGAGTTTTTTTCCACTTGACTTGCTTTATCATTTTTTAATTTATATTTTTAATCAAGTAAGGTAAGAGCTATTAAATAAAACGTGCGAAATTCATGCGATCCATTTTACGATGGGAGATTCGCTTGTAAATTTTCGCCGCCGGCGAATAATTAAAAGGGTCATAGCGGACCCGAGCATTGGTTAGTAATAATAAAGACGTGCCATTTAAACGAGGCCAAATGACGAAAACCGCTCGCATGGAGCAGTTTGTTTTAATATTTGCTCAACGTGTCCGCCAGCGCCACTCTTCCCATTAACTCCTGTCGGATACATTATGTGTGATGGGGTGAGAACGGCGACACGACTTGTTACATGTTATGAAGTCCTGGTACTCAGCATTAAACGTGAAAAAAAAATACAAATAATTTACAAAAACTTTTGCGTTATCTTTGAGTTGAATCGCTAAAACTTAACAATTCTAAGGTCTATTGGTTCAAATACTGAATAATGAACTCGTGGTATTTAACTTACTCGTAGATCAAGCAAAATATTTTAAAAATCTTCAAACATGCAAAGCACGTATTTTAGGTCATCACCTTTCCACATTTGGCACTCGTTTATATTTGGTTAGTACCCATTATTGTAACGTTGACTTCATTTTAATGAAATTAGCTCTGTAGTGGGACATTATTCAGACTTATACTATAATATTTTTTTTTAGTAAAACGTCTACATGTGATTCAATTTCAAATTGAAAAACAATGGAGTCCAAGTAATGATAAACATTAAATATGAACTTTGAAACGTGCAGTTCTGCAACTGTTTTATGGAGTTCTTGAATGTTGCTGCTGTCGTAAAAACAGTTTTAAAACGTAAAAGTCTAGTTTATAACAGACAAGAAGCTTTCTTCGGTATGCCACTTTCATGCACGCAATATCTTAAAAGTTGTCTTACGAACATATACCCCTTTATGGCATACATATGACCTTTATGGTATTTAGAAACACGATTTTGTTATGGTGATATGTTTGGTAAAAATGCGACTTAGTCTGCTAACTGTCTGTCCAAAAGGAACGATTTTCCTAGGGTGTTCATCGTTTGTCTATCCTTATTTTGCCAATAACAAGGATTACACATTTACCAAACACAACATACGGTAAATATTTGGTAAAATAGCAGAAAAAGCATATGTTAATAGTCTCAAAATAAAAATGCCATTCTTTAAATAACTCTGTCGATTTGATAATAGGACAGATCGTAGCGAGGGTCGGCCCGGCAACTTGGTACATTAGTATGCATTACGGGGCCCTTCAGATCCTAGATAAATACGTTCCTCCTTATAACTGCTGCGCAGGTCGTTTCTTATTTAACAGTCATTTTACAAATATACTTCGCTCAACAAGTAGCAAATCGAATAGGTACGATAATTTTCAATTCAAGTATGAATGATCTGTTTGATGCCAGAATTTGGGATTCTAGACTATCATTTTGTTTTTCAAATCTTAACGTTTTCAGAAGGAAATTCATATTTTGTAGTATCACAAATTAAGTCTTTGGAGTCTGAAGCAAATCCATTGGTTATTGACTTCTTTTGTATCGCAGACTGACTGAGAGAATACTTACTACTAGCAGTTTTGCCTCCGCCTTTTTACATAAGTTATAAAACTTAGTGAATAAGTAAATAAATATTAAAGTAATCTTACAATCACAGCTTTTGTACTCGGCACCTATTCCTATAAAATGTTTTAGAAATCAGTACGACTTTTCGGTCTATAGATATTATAAAGTTAGTTTTGTTACAGATTTGAGAACAGGTTTCATCTATAATATCAGTATTATTAGCATTGTTGAACACAAACAACAATACGAGTATTATGTTAATTAGTCTGTCGATAATGTTAATAGATGGAGCGTGATAAACTAATTAAGTGACGACAGTCAACCATATCTAATTAATATGTAGCACGACTCGATTGTTTCCTTAGTTTAAATAAACGTGTTACAGTGGTTGTAATTTTTAAAGCTCTTATTACTATAATATATTAAAGTATGGCTGTTTGTGCCTAGTTATTTAATTTTACACGGGCGACCTTTAAATTACGTAACAGGATGTCTATCTATGTTTTTGATTCCCGTTTCACCTGGTTACAGGTCACATTTGTAAGACTATGTACTGTGTACTATGATTTTAATATTATCAATTAAAAAAGCTTAAAAAAATATTCTGAAATGCAAAGTGAATGCATTTGACGTCACAAATACATTACTTGTCTTCTCGCTTGTCATACAATGTTACAATTAATCTACCTCATACCTTCCATTATTATATTTAATAATTGGTTCCCAAATCTTATCTTATTCATTACTTCGTAATGCCACAAACAATACCCCGATGACTAAAACTTTTTAGTCTGTTTCGAGAATATGACAAGCGTGAATATTATTCTAGAAGCAACTATTTTGTTCTAACATGGTTCTAACAGTAGAGCGATTGACGTGTGATTTCTGTAGGTAATAACCCAGCATGGAAACCAAACTAATCGACAAATGTTTAATTTTTAAACCATTTGGAACCAATTCATTTCACGACTAAGCAAAGGTTTATCTACAAGTTTACGTAACTCTCTTTTTAGTATTATATCTTACCAATCTTTTGGTAGATTGGTCAAATCATGGCAAAATCTTTCAGAGATCTCTTTTTGACTAACAGCCCTGACTACCTTCCCTAGTTAATCCTGTCATGTCACCACTACTCAAACCTATTTTAAAATTAGAACATTTCCCTATACATCTGACTACGCCGTCTTTAAAAGAACAAACAAGTAGGTCTATCACATTAAACATAAGTATATATGTATGTGAATCTAGATCAGCTGGTCACGGGCTGTCTGGCCAACTTGGCACGCATCTTGCTTTGTTAATTATATCGATCTATCCTCTCAAATCGCCTTGTTGTAATATCTTCTGGCTCAGATCACATTTCCTGACTCGATTCACCGAACACGACATACTATGTCCTTTCACAAGGCAACTAATAGCGTAATAAAGAATGGGTATAGGAAATAAGTTTCATGTATTAAATTCAAATTCAAATTCAAATTTCTTTTATTCATGTAAATTACACCAGTAATATTTAGGAAACGTCTATATAATGCAAATGACGCTACCTCCGGTTCGGAACCTATAACTTACAGAGAAGATCCCGGCAAGAAACTCTGTCGTTCATATTACAAATATAGCTGAACTTATAACTAGTTTTACACATTCATACATCTCAGGTATTCTATTAGATACAACAATCCATATCAACATGAACTCCAGCTTACCCACAGAAATCATGTTTCTCTATAATAAAATTGGGAGACTGAACAGTTTTCCTGACAGAAAAATACCTATTCTTTTTGTTTTTATGATCATTTTTACCAGTATACTTTTTATACTACAATCACATATAGTCATCATCATTTTTGTCATAATCATCAGTCATAATCATTTTTGTCTCAGGACGACCACTGCTTAACTTAAGCCTTTCTCCAAGACTCCCATTACACTTGATGCATTCACTACCCTTGTTTTTGTGCATAATTAAGATATGATTTGTGGATGTATGTAAGAAGAGAGAAAACTATTAGAATATGGAACTATTAGAATAAAATTTGGATCCCTACTGTACTAAAGGCTGAAAAAACAAATATACTTTCATACAGAAGATAGCTACTCATTAAACACCACTCAGCCCCAACGAGATGTTGTAATGAGGACTAAAAATACACAACGCACACGTGTTGGAACGTTTGATAAATTTCACCTTTTGCGCTTCGACAGTTAGAGAAGTGAAATGAGGAAATTCAATTTTGCGCCTTAATTTTATTTCGCACACATCTACATATAGGTATGGACATACAAAAGCCCTGTCGCTGCGAGTAACATTTTCTGCTGCGTATTTTTCTCATTTGATAGTACACGTTGCGACCATGTTAACTGAAACGCATTGCGAGCATTTCGTTGTAAATGTATATAGCGTGGAAAAACATTCGAGCTCCTGCATTTTTCGATTGATATTTATTGCTCACCCGAAATCAACTCTGTGTTTTAATTTGAACCACTTGTACATGGATGGTGTCTGGTTAAGAATATATAAAAATCTAGAATTAAAGATGTTCGCGTTCCATTTTAATAATTTAAAATTAGATAACGGGCTGAACCGAGATGGCACTCGTAGTAGTTAATGCGAACTACTTACTACCCTACGTTTAGGTTAAATAGCACCAGCCGTGAACAAGAACTGACAATTTCTAACTAAAATTTCGAGAGCCTTTAGACCTCCTTGATCCGGCCTGGTCACAAAATCCGTTTTTAGCGTATGTCTCTTGTAACGATTACTACATCCCTGCCGAATCGTTTCGCAACGACCGATTACCTTTGGCTTTTGCAATTGTAGGTTTTAACTTTGCTTAAGAAAATGTTCAGTTGGTTTTCTTTTTTTCTCCTTTTATTTCTATTCATGTCCGTCAAACTTAGAAATTAGTAACATCTTATAATGTATGTAAGACTACCAACCCGCATTAGCTTCGCACAGGAGCAATGTATATCTAATTGATTTTTCTGACTTTTTTACTTTAATATAGTGTGTATAATACATGTATAATTAATGACTACCTATTAAAAACAATCGTGTCAAAATCCGTTGTGTAGCTTGAAAGATCTAAGCATATACAGGGGCAGACAGCGGAAGCGACTTTGTTTTATACTATGCGATGGTGTCATGTTATGTTCGCAAAAATCAAAGTAACATCCGCAATTTAACGTTTCTCATTTCTTTTAAGCAAGTCTTTTCCATTCACCACGGCCAGACATTGAGTAACAAAGATAAACAAAGGAGCGTCGCATCGCGGAGTGAGCTCGCAATCTGCCATTGCGGCGAATGGCCCACTCACGTCGACTCTGCGCTACTGGAAACCATTTTACCGTTGAATAAAAGAAACTCACGGCAAGTACACTCTAAGAAGAAACTGGTAACAAAAGATAAATTCATTGATCGCTAAGTTTTGATAGGTAGGCACTGTGGGTATGGAATTACATTTACACGTTTAGATTTGATTATATATATTCTATGCACTCTTTTGTACCGAAAGGACAGGCTAGGTTAACATTAAAACCGTGTTCAGACTAATATTGTCATAAAATAAATCGCAACAGTTTAAAAATCCATACTTATAAGGATCACGAAATTTGGCTCGCTTTATCACGAAACGAATATCAATGACCACTGTTATTATCGACGTAGCTACAGAAACGATAAGCGTTGGTGGTTTATTCAAAGTTAACTAACTACTCGCGTCCTGTTAAAACATCCTCATAGACGGATAAATAAATATTTTTACAGCTTACCCGGAAGCTAGAGGAGTAGGCACAAAAGTAAATGTTTACAACATCCTTTAGACGTGCTTTCGAATCCCAGCGGGGGTCTTTAGTCGGAAACGACTTCCCGCAGGGACAACCAACTTACGATCTTTATAAGTTGTCGCTTACTCAAGGGAAAACGTCACATGCGGGTAAAAGTTATGAGACTAGCAAAGTTTTAATGATGAACGAAGTAGGTTATGTTTTAGATCAGTGTAATTACCTAGTTCAAATTAAGCTTAAATCTTTCTTTTAATACTTGTACTTTTTACTAGGTTGACGTATTACAATTAAATGTCATATATAAATACTACTGAAGTATATATGTATATATCTATTTTTATAGCTACCTAGTAGTTATCGAACTCGCGGCAATTCCTTTAAAAGCTCAGTTTCAAAGCTAGAGTGTTAAGTACTTGAACGACGGGCCTGGCAATATTTATTTATCCTTTGCTTTCGAGACGCGGTTCGAGCGAAACTTGCAGTTATGAAAATGTAAAAAGTAGTTAAATGTTTTTGATATGCTCACGAACTTAATAAAAACAATTTTTAGCTTAAAGTGAAAAGAACTACATACAAATTTCTAAACAATACCTACTTTTTAGTTTATTTAAAAGAACAGTTACTAAAGTAAACCAATAAAATCGATAATTTTATCGCAAATGTTTAACTGTAGTCGGTATCGCATACGAATACCTACTACGTAATTTGAATAATGCAAATTTTCTAAATGCGGTGTCGACCTCACTTCGTATATACGAAGTGGGCCGGTGGCGGTTTAAGGGCAGGTTGAATTCGCCACGGGGCGACCTCCCTAGAAGGGCCCATATAGAGGCATTTCACAATCGGTAACCAACAATCGATAAGCTTTGTTGGATGATGGTATTTTTTGATAAAGCTTAGGCAAAAATAATTAATAACAATATTAGGCACATTCATAAACCATTTTCTTTACTGTAAAATATATTGAAATGTGTAAAAATAAGAACAATTAAAAACCAAATATTTTATATTTTGTCAACCATTATCAATTTAAACAGTTTTTCTTTAATACCCCAATAAAATGTGTTTCTAATATGTGGGGCCACGCAAGTAATTGGGACCTCAACAACGACGACGACTACTAATGTCGGGCTGTGTTGTGACGTTTGTAAATCTGATATCCCTAATGCATATGTACGGGATTTGGCGTTTCAGAAGATGCGAATGGAGCGAACTCCAATATTCATCCCTTATTCGTTTTGCGATGTGTTATTTGGCATAATCTGGCACAGGCTTGCTCTTTGGGGAATATAGCTGATATTTATGGCCTTTGTGTTCTTTTTTCTAAACGTACAAACACGTTTGAAACTTCTGATAGAACAACATTTTTATCTATTTTATTGAAAAATATAATATTTGCGTTTGATGAGCAAATATGGATTTAAAAGCCTAATAGTAAGCGTATATTATTAAAATTCGTATGAGAACCGTTAAATACAAGTTCGAATAGAAGATCAAATTTGTTTCAATTAGATAGGCATATTAATTAAAGACTGATCTCAAGTGTTCGTGATATGGCTTAAGTTGCTTGTTAATAATTTTATTGTTCCATGGACCTTCATAGTGCCCGTAGGTATAGGCTATACCTAATATAGCCTATACCATATAGCGGACTAGGAGTAGTTTGGTTCGACCGTAGTTGAACGTGATTCCTTTGAAGTGGCCTACCCAATCTGGAGCGAAGCACAATTCTGTAACTTCGTTTTGGGTTTGCACATTCGTCAGTACTGTATTGCATAGTTTGCATGTTTCGTAGTTTAATATTTTTTCTTATGATCATAATATCAGCGGAAATGAATGAAAAATCGAAAATTCATGATTTGATTAGTCATCCACGTTTTATGCATAACCAATAAAATTTTAAATCTGTATTAATTTATCAGACATAACGATAGGTTAATTTTCAATCTACAACAAAGGATAAAGAACACACAAACTAGTATTTATATATTTACTTTATATATAAATACTAGTTTATATATAAAGTAAATATATAAATACTCTAATGAACAGCATCAATTTGATCATCAATAGGAATTAACACTTACTGGTTTTGTCTGATTTCCAATAAAAAATAAGAATTACTTTGGTTAAAAGTTCCTTTGTTCCATCGCGAGTAGAATTGGAGAAAAGTTTGGCACGTTTTACAAGAGACATGACGCCGTAAACTTTACAGCTGGAACGTTTTTAAAATAGCAATTGGTATTGATTCCGTCTACGGCAATGCCAACAGCGGTCCTGCCGACTGTTTACGATAAATCCGAAACATACTCTATAACAATATACTTATTTTGTAGGCAAATCCTTCAGATTAAATAATAAAAACTACGTTTCCAATAAAATCGATAAAAAAGTTGAGGAAATTGTAATTAGACGCTGAAACTGAATGAACCCATGATAACAAATGAATAATTATGTTCATTTGTTTTTGTTGGCCATAACAAAAATAGCAATTACTTACGAATCGTTATTAATAACTTAGCTTTTAACCTACGTACTAGGTACTTATAGCTTTGCGTGACTAAGCTACTGTTTTCATGAATTCTAAATTCTGTAATTCGAGTAAGCACCACTATATTTGCATTTTTCTTTTGAGCTTTTGTTTTTTAACAAACATTTCGTTTTACCAAATGTGCTTTATGAACCCACAAAGGAAAGCATATTTCAAATGAATTTTAACACTTTCCCAAGTACATTTAGAGCAAGCAGATTGTCTGGAGTGACATTGCTGCTGACAATTATTATTCATTAGACTGGTCTCGCTGCCTCCTTTCATCACAACTCAAGTCGTCTCGTTATGCCTTATTCAAAAGACTCTTTATGTATATTTTAATAAAAGACCTCCCGCAGCTGAAGGGCGTTCCATAATATACCTACCCATGCCCAACTTTGACGTTTTTTCAAAATCAAATGATAACTATTGACCTACTTTGAACAGGTTAACTATTTTAAACTACGATTCAGTATCTATTTGTGATATTGAATCTGTCAGTGTTGTGATTAATTTTAAAGCCATCTCGCTGATAATTCATCCGCCGATACTAAATGAAAATATATTTGAAAAGATCTGTGTTTTTTATGTCTATTAAAATATGTAAGTATAAAGTATAAGTCGTGCATAAACCGGACCCTATTTTATAAAAACTGAAAACTTGGTGTTAACCTTGACTTAAATAAACCGACCAATCTGTTATGTGCATTATTTTTATGACATTAGACATTAAAGTTAAGTTTTTAATTTGTATGATCATTCTTTAGACCAGTTATTAGGACGCCAATACTATTTTACGAAACAAGAGAGTTTGAGTTCAGCCATAACTTTGCCCTTTTTGCATCTGAGTAGTAGGTCCCTAAACTTTAGTTAATACTATCAATTACCTAGGTAGGTATTTTTTCTCAGATACTGAGGTACTATTCGGCAGATATATCTATTTCTAAACCATTAACCACACAGTCTGGAAAAGGAAAAGGTTATGGGCTATTCCTGTGCGCAATTTTCGATGTTGCAATATTTGTAATTCCGCCGAGCCGGCCAAAGCGTTTGTTAGAGGCGAATCTGAATAAATGCCAGCAGCCGACTGCAGCCGAAGCAATTAACGCTGAATAAACATACAGTTTAAGTGTTTGCCCTCGCGTAATTGCATTCGATTGTGTATCAAATCAACGTTAGTTCTGTTAGAATACGTTCACTTGATATTATTGCGGTTTGGCGGCCGATCTGTTTTGTTTCGAAGATCAAATACTGGGTCCAATGTTGGGCCCAAATCGTCCTAGTCTCTTGCTATCTTACTTTAGCTTGTTGATAAAAGACAGCCTGGCAAAGATTGCCCACCAATTCTGGCAGCATGGTAATGCATAGGTTGGACAAAGAACCAAGTGGAAATTGGTTAAAGAAGTTTGGCGGACTTTCGTTTGATCAGCAAAATCATATAACGGTCATTGTCCAGAGGTGACCTATTTTAAAATAGGTAGGTATAAACGCTTCCATCACAGCTTTGGCACCATATACCTACCCAACCAAGAGTTAAGCATCCTTTGCAGATGCAATAAATAATTTCTTGTATTAAGTTCTCATAAGGACATCAGACAACATAACGTTAACGTTTGCTCCCTCCACAGGACAGGCTTAGCCTAGTGTGGGGGTCAGGTAATGTTTTTTATGCCTCTGAATGTACCTTTCTGTTAATAAATTATTATTATTATTACACATATTTTTTTTTAAGATGGAATTTAATTTGAAATATTTTTTGTTGCTATTACATAATGCTTATCTAACTTTGACTACTTTACTAATTTAATAAACAAAATAAAGGATTTAAAGAAAATGCAAAATAAAAAAGTTTTATGTCCGGTCCGTTGCGTCCGATCCGATCTAGTTACGGATAGTAATACATCATACGAGTAGTAAGCTATAAACGACTGACGCCTGACTAATGACAGCTGATGTGGAAAGTAAATTATAGAAAGGTATTAACGACTCGTAGTCAGTTGGAGAAAAACGGATAGTTATTTTTGACTCATTACGAATCGTAAAATATTGGAACGGGGCATAAATATTTATCATTTTCACCTGTATAGTGTTACTGATGGTACTTAATTTTAGGTTCCGATGAAATAATCGTTTTAAACTCTTCGTAGACCCTGAAATGCTTATTTATTTATTTTTTATCACTTTTGTATTGGGAACCAAAATAGATCAATAAACTTATGAGAGCTTCTTATTTCGGAACCGCTCGCGCTCGAAGCGTTTAGCGGCAAAATTTGTTCGCGCTTAACTATAAAACAAAACCACATAGTTAGCACCGCCCTAGTTTTGTAGATGAATACAAGCTAACAGGTCCAACCACGCCCTTTGCACAGCGTACAAATCGATTTTACGAACTGGTACCAGGATGTTGGCGAACCTTTTCAGTTCTTGACATTGATTTCAAAGAATATTTCACAAAAGTTTTCATTGTAAAGTTGGGTTAGCGTTGGCTTGGGTTAAAATTACATTTTGAATCGTCAGCCAAAGAATTCTCGCCGACGTCGTCTCAAATTTAGATTGATTAAAGGTACGCTCTATGAAATAAATGTCTCTATGAAAAAAGTGGACTATAGCAGTTACATTCATATATGTTGCGAAATTCAAGATGTTAAAATCTACTGCCTTAATCTTATTTCACATTTCAAATATTTAACTCTTTGTTTTCCATGCACGTACACTGGTAAAATATTAACAGTAAACACGCAACTTTCCCCGTTTGCAGTGTGTAATTAAATGTTCGTCGGGTTCAGCATATGAGTAGATTCAAGATAACTCTGCTACCAGTCAGAGAGCAAAAGGTGTTACACTAACACAATGTCAGCTACTGAAATTCACATAAAAGGCCGACACAACAGTTTAACCCTTGTAATAATAATAATAATAATAATATAATCATTTATTCTCTCTCTTAAAAGTAGTACATAAAAAAAAATCATTAAAACACAACATTCAAAAATAATTGGGCTTACACTACTTTTGTGAGAGACTGGTGTCCATACTAGGGTAGTCCCTGTGTTACGGATCGCCAGGCCCCCACCCTCTGGTAAATTAGGAGTGTTGTATGTTGAGTTAATGTGTATATTAGTTACAAGTGGTTCATGTAAGTTATTGATAGATATGATTGTCTTATAGTCATGATACAACTGCCAATAAACCTTCTGTAGTTTCGTAATCAATTTTATGTAGCCATTCCCATAGAACCATTTTACATGATCGCTTTGTTAGTGAGTAGTAAGACAAATACTTATTTAATTTATTATATAAATATCCACTAAGAAAACAATAAAATTTATGTGAGAATTTTGTTCTAAATAATTTACTGGGACAAATTTGGTATTTTTTTCTTTTATTTACAAGAGTAGGATTATATTCCAATTCAGAATGTTTTTGTAGAATAATGTGTAAAATAAATAGTTTACGCACCGAAAGGACCTCGCATTGCCTGTAGAGATCATTTGTAGGGTAGATATAAGGAAAAGATTTAATTACTTTTAGTACAGATCTCTGAGCCCTTTCTATATGTATCATCGTAGTCTTAGGTGCTCCTCCCCAGACCGTGATGCAATATGTTATGAGGGACTGACACAAGGCTAGGTAAACCATTTTAATAATTTTATAGGTTGTGACATGGCGAAGATTTTTAAAAACATATATTAGTTTTCGTATTCTTGTCGTCAAAAGGTCTATATGATCATGAAAGTTTAAGTTGCTGTCTATAATAACTCCTAGATATTTTATTGCATTGGTTCTATTTAGGTTGGAACAGGAACATACACCACTCGACAGGTTGCAACAATGGGCTTTAATGAACTGGGATTGAAGTTCCCGTTCGTCAAGTTTTCTTTTGGAAAATGGGATATATTGGGTTTTATTAATATTAAGAGTAAGTTTATTATCTCTGAGCCATGTGGTTACTTTATTAAATCCTATTTGGGCATTATTAAAAACTTCTGTCCATGTATTTCCTTGAAAAATTAATGCTGTGTCATCTGCAAAAGCAATGATCCTCCCATCAGTCAGTTGCAGTTCACAGAGGCTATTAATATATGTTAAAAATAAGGTAGGACCAAGTACGCTACCTTGTGGCACACCGTGACCAATGGGGAGATCACTACTATACCACTCATCGATTTTTACTCGCTGATATCGATCCGATAAGTAGTCAGTAAAAAGTTTCAATTGCGTATCCCTTACACCAAGTCTTTCTAGCTTACATAACAAGAGTGGTACAGGGACTGTGTCGAAGGCTTTAGCTAAATCTAAAAATATTGCAATTACTTTTTGATTAGAATCTAAATTGGTAACAATATAATTAGTTAGTTCTTGTACAGCGTCATTGGTCGAGTGTTTTCTTCTGAAACCAAATTGAAAAGGCGAAAGTAGTTTATTATTTTCTAGATAATTAATTAAACGATTATTGAGTACTTTTTCTAAAATTTTTGATAAGGTGGGTAATATTGATATGGGCCTATAATTGTCAACACAGTCCCTATCACCAGTCTTGTAAACAGGGTGGATTTCCGCGAGCTTTAGTTCCTTAGGGAATACTCCTGTATTAATAGAGAGATTACAAATGTACGTAACCAAGGGAACAAGAATATTTTTATTTTTCTTCAGAAATGCTGCAGAAATGTTATCTCTTCCAGGAGAAGAATCTGATTTAAGGCCTATTATTAAAGAGTCAATTTCTTGTTCATCAGTATCAGTAAGTACTAAAGAGTTGGGATATATTTTATTTGGATAACCAGGAGTCGACGGTGCTATGGAGGAATTTTTATCTGCTAGCGTTTTCCCAATGTTAGCAAAAAAGTTATTTACCATATTGACTGTTGTATTAGGGTCTGCGTTTTTTTATTAATTCCAGAGGACTATCATGATTTTTATTAGTATTGGTTACTAATTTAATCGTGTTCCATAGTTTTTTGTTATTTGTTCTAGCGGCATTTGTCAACAACTGTTTATTATATTCTGTTTTTAGTTTTTTAAGCTGTTCACTGCAATAATTTCTGTACCTTTTATAAATTGTTTTAATTGTTTCATTATTTAGGTCTTTTTTGCATTTTTGATGTAGCTTGTCACGATGTCTAAGGCACTTAAGAAACCCTGGCGATAGCCATGGTTTTTTTATAGCTTTACGATTGGAAGTATTAATTATTGTTGTATGTTTCAATAAAGCATTTTGGAGAATTTTAATTAAATATGAAGTAGCCAAGTTAGCATCACTATGAGAGTATACACCGCTAAAATCTGTAATACTAAGTTCCCGTCCCAACTCTTTATAATTCACACGTTTGATAATTTTTCTCGAGGGAGTATTATATTGTGGGTTAACCTGGAGTAGAAAAATAATTGTGTCATGGTCCGTTAGAGACGTTTCAGCAACATAACATATGGCTTGGTGTTTAGATTTTAGGATAACATGGTCAAGACATGTTTTAGTATGTGTGGGAAGTGTATGAGCTGGTAAAAGACCATTCAAAGCCAAAAGGTTAAGGTAATTGGAGCTGTTTGAGTCTTTAGAACCCATGGCTATATCTATATTGATGTCACCGATTAAAATAAGGTTATTTACGTTTGATAATTGTGTAAGGCATTGACCAAGTGAATTGATGAAAGTGTTAGGGTCCCTATGGCCGGGCGGTCTATATACCGCGATAATCACAGTATCATTATTTATTTTTAGTGTCACAAGAATCTCAGATAACGTTGCTAGTTTAAACATTCTAGATTCGAGCTAAGCTTATGGCTCGCTTACGGGTCGCAGCACGCGCGATACGTGAAGGTCGTGGGTTCAATTCCCGCACCGCAAGGGGAGATAAAATTTTTCTGTTTCTAATATTTAAAGTTCGCTAGTACGGCGTATAGTACTATAAAAAAAATAATAAAATCGATTAAGATGCCAAGGTGTCTTCGATTCCGTGGTTTTCAAACATTTTCTGCAACGAATGTACCACGGGCCGATAAGTATGTAGTTACATATTCGGCAGAGGGCACTTACCGAAAGGCTAACGGTTGATACAGCAGAAAAATTTCATCGACTACAATAACTTGCGGTTAGCTCAGTTGGAAGAGCAGCACGCGCGATACGTGAAGGTCGTGGGTTCAATTCCCGCACCGCAAGGGGAGATAAAAATTTTCTGTTTTTAATACTTTAGTGTATTGTCTCTTAAAACCCTTCTATGAATTTTTACACTAATATAAATCAAAAGATCTACATAATATTGGATTGGATTTTATGAAACAAAATATTAATGTAAGAAACCTTTATTTTGCCTGGAAATCTTTTTTCATAAGAAATTACCATTATTTTTGTTACACATAAAGATTGGTGAGTTGCACCTACTTACTAATGATATTTTAAAATAGTAGATAAATCATTGCACAAAGTTTGACAAAAGTGAAGTCTAGAACTTTGAGCCTTGAAAAAGAAATGGGAATAATTATTTCTCATTTAAGCTGAAAACCTTGATGAAGGAGTGTAATGCGAGCAAAACCGAAAATAATGAAATGCTATGAACCTGCCCAAGTAGAAACTTCAATGTTGTAATTATTAGTTAGCTACATTTAGCTAAAAGGGTGTATAGTTGGGATGGTCAAGGATCGTTTGAGAGACACTTTAGCCATAATTTATGACATGACATCTTGATTACGTGACAAATTGATTTAAACTTCATCTCCTCAAGACAAGTTAGTGTTGATATGGGATAAATTGCTTGTTACTACAACAAGAGCGGTTTAGCTTAAAAATATGTACTGGTGTTTTAGTAAATGATTCATTGTTACAAAATTATTGTTAAAAAAATATACTTATCCAGGTTGAAGTACTTACAAATTAGGTAGGTCCAAATTGTTGATAGGAGACAAATTTAAAGCAACTAAAATAAACGTGGTTTACCTTAATTATATTTTAAGATTTTTTAATATTATAAAAAAAATAAAAAAATAAAATAAAATAAATAAATAAATTAAATTAAATAAAATATATATATTATGTGGTAATCATTATTTTATGTGATTGTGTATATTGCTAGATTGTATATTGAGGTAGCCTCATTTGCTTTATATAGAGACTATTCATAAGTATTACTAATGCAACATTATTAAAAATACTGTTATTTACAGGACATTAAAGGGACGCAAAATATTTATCATCATGACAATCATACTTATTCCTCAAAATATAATCTCATATGAAAGCGGAGCGCATGGCGTGGATTGAGCGTACTCAATTAATTAATTAGTGAATTCGAGTGGATTAAGTCCATAAGCCTTGTTATCCGGCGGAAAAGTGTAAAGAGCTTTATATGTAACTAACCCAGTCACCCATTCTTGCGTGTAATTCGTTCATTCAAATAAAAAAAACATTATGGGATGTTATTTGTACTATCGGTGATTTTTTGGTTAAAGATAAGTGTTCAATGCTAGTATTTCAATTTCATAATGTAGGTGATCATATGTAGGTAGGACGCAACCATGATAGTCGCTCTACTTTTTGAAATTACTGAATATCTCTTTGTACAGAAAGCAATATATGGGTACTTACGAGTATTTACGTTCTGTTATCTTCCAATGAGAAAAATACATATTTTTTCTCTCGGCGGTTATTTTGGACCATAATTTGCTTAGTCCATGTAAATTACGTATAGGATGAAGACCCCATAGAGAACGAAGAAACATAATATAGCGGTCACTTTGATCGCACTTAGCCGTACAATGCAATCGCATAGAGATATGCGTCATTGCAACCTACTTGGAGTAGCTGAGGGTTTAGATAGAAAAATAAAATATTTTATGTTTCATTCGCGAAACTAGAGTACCTAATTGTAATTCGGGTTTTACTTTAAATATATTATCTTGCCAAAACGAGGAAGTCCAGTAGGTTACAGTTTTATTATTCTGTATCTGCTGCCTTTAAGCTATATTTATTATATATGTAAGGCATCTAACTTTTCCAGTAGGTGACCTGTGTAGCTAAGAAACTATAGCTTCTCTTATTATGTAAAAATGGTTACACCTAAAACCTAAATACCTATATATGAAAGGTAAGTTATCATAAATGAAGTTTATAAAAGGATAAAACTAGCGTATTATTTAATAAAAAACATTTGTCCAACCATTTGAATACAGTGAAAATATTGTTAGCAAGCTCAAATATTGTTTTAATTTACTCAAGCTACGATTATCTAGCTAAAATTAGATTTTTACAATGATAAGGTTATTACTAGATATGGTTGCCATTTGCCCATTTGTACCTGTCGTTCGAATAAAATCTACTGATAAGTATTATTATAACCTATTTAGAGTTTATAGTGGCGTCAAAAAGAGCTCAATCAATAAAACTAGTGTTCGCCATAACGTATTCCATACATAATTTAGTTATTTTCTAACGTTGCCTAGACATACCATAGTACGAACCGCATATACTGGTCATATCGATCTGAAAAGGTCTTTAAACTCTACTGTGACCGTATAAAAAAGGTCGTGTTGGTACAACATTTAATTTGATTGCAGTGTTCAGGGTATATACTCGTCTCTTATTCATGCATACTTAAGTTATTACAATGACTATGTACTAATAATAGTTTGTACAAATAATATTACTTCAAGCTTACTTATTTTGCTACTTTAATGTCCTTCATGATGGTGGCTGATGCTTTTGCTTTTAATTCATCGAAATTTAAGATACTTAACAGACCTCTTTACACTCGGTTTAAATTAGGACCATTTTAATAGGTACCTACAGCTGAGTGTGTATTTTCACAACGACCAAAGATTCCTCTTTTAATTTTTATGCTTGTGGGATACTTAGGCGCATCAATGATAAAGTTATATGGTATGATTACTGAACAATTATAAAATAACCCTAATGTATTCTGTCCGAGGGATTACACAAGACAAGAGAGAAAAAGCAAATTGAGACTAGGGCACTTGTAATTTTTTTGACCTGAATATGAAGGAGATACTGTTCCTCAGACGGTATCCCTCAATTTTAGTATCTTTTGTCTAGACAGACATATAGACGCTTTGAACGGTCACTTGACAGAATTATTTGCTAAATAAGCGATCACTTAGGATTAAAACTCATGCGAGTGGACTACAGAACAAAATCGTAAAGATTGCAAATACGGAATTTTAAAACAAAACAGTTATGACAAGAAAGATCTTTTAAACAAAACATAATGTGTTTTATTTGTTTAAATTTAAGTCTTGGTGGATATTTTTATCCCGTACGTATCTACTTAAGATAGATATCTATCTATACTATGGTGTTTTCCAGAAAGCTGAAGGCAGCATGTTAATCCATTATAGTCAAGCCAACATTACTTAATTAGAATGGGATTATAATGTAGCGCAGTTTGAGATGGCTCCAGTACTACGCTTAGGCAAGTTATTCCATGTGGTATACCTATAGCGGGATTACCCACTACGGAATATGTATCTCAAAGGCAATGTTAGGAGCTTACCTGCACTGCAAAGTAATGAAGCTTTTGTGCACGAATGTTACGAGTATGTTGTTTATCCATTTTGTACGAATTATGTATTGAGGTCAGAAGGAGGTCCAATTCAGTAACATAAACTTGAAATTTGGAATAGTGTTTAATCCAAGAATTATTTGAGTAAAAGTAGTAGTAGTTTTTTAATTTAAATATTTATCAAAACTATTTTAGTTGAAGTTTGTTTTAATTCAGTCTAACGATGCAGAGGGGCCGTCAACTTCACGTATAAACTTAACATTTCTGCAAGTAAAAGAATTTAGCTTACGAATTTCAATCATGAATCGATTTTTTATTTTTATAGTACTTTACGCCGTACTAGCGAACATTAAATATTTTAAAGAAACAGATTAAGAAAGAGTCGATTAAGATGGCAAGGTGTATTCGATTCCGTGGTTTTCAAACATTTCTGCAACGAATGTACCACGGGCCGATAAGCAGGTATGTAGTTCTAAACATATTTGGCAGAGGGCACTTACCGAAGGCTAACGGGTTGATACAGCTGAAAAATTTCATCGCCTACGATAACTTGCGGTTAGCTCAGTTGGAAGAGCAGCACGCGCGATACGTGAAGGCCGTGGGATCGATTCCCGCACCGCAGGCAAAGATAAAAATCTCCTGTTAAAATATTCAATATCTAGCAAATGTATTTTACTAGTTTTTATTTGAATTGGAACTTATGCATCAGTGTCCTGATGTAATTTCGGAACTTAATTTTGTACCACTTTTTAGGTAATTCAAGTTTGTTCTAATTTGATCTGACCAATCTATTAATTCATAAAATTTAATATCCTCCCTTTTTACATTGCCAGGTAGCGAACATTACTTAATTCTTATGATCATTATTAAATACGATGTTAAGAATGCGAATCACGTGCTTCGACTGGCATCCCTCTAATTTCGTCACGATTTCCTTCGTCTGAGTTCCTTTAAATGAACCACATTCGTGCCCGAACCGATAATAATAGAATTGCCGTTATAAGCTACAAGTAGGTCTATTTTAAATTCACAATCGATCGAAAGACCCATTTCTAGTCGCGTATTTTATTGCATAGTATTGGTTGGTTTGCCTTCGGAAACAATTTATCGCCGAGCGGGCTAACTGATTCGGTGAATTGTAAAATGGTAATTGTGTGAATACTTTTATATTTTTGAATTGATAGGTCTACGCATCAACGATATATTTTATTTTGTAATTAGCTGTTGCGCGCGACGTCAGTGATGATTAGCTATCGAAATACATCCAAATATTTTTTTGTAGTTTTCTATTTAAACAGTAATTTCAAAAACATCCATACACTTAGCAGAGGCTTACCTATGTCTTTTTTGAGCAATCCGTCTAGTGCTGTGAGTGAGTCGGCGTGTCACTCCGATACCTCGAAAAATTTGGAGTATAAGCTGTTTGAATCAAGAACGTCATTAAATAATTTTGTTAGGAAATTTTATTAAAACATTAAAAAAAAATCGTATTGTCAATTATTCAACTTTTATATCTTATCCGACAATTAAAAAATATGCCCCTAATATAACAAGGTTGCTACTAAGACAAGCAGTAACTAATGATGGCAACCGTTCCTTTCTACATGCCTGCATTAAAACTTACCTACCATCACCTATTGACACTTATTTAATTATGCTTTTTGTCTTAAAGCTCATTTGAAATGGGTTTTTCAGATTTGATTATAATTTAGAGCGTTATTTAAAAAGTAATGACATAGTACAAACATTCATAAACTTCTTATTACAACTACAAATTATTGCTTCGAACTTGTTTGAGGTACTTAGAATAGTTTATTTTTGCGTCCTTATGTTTAAATATATGATATTAATAAACAGCCTATTCTGTTCCACTGCCGGACAGAAGCTTCATCTCAACATAAAGATAGAACGAATCCTTCTCTAACACGCGGGCTCTGTTTGTGGAGTTGGTGTGTGTAAGGCAGATGTTCTACCACCAACCCAAGTTGGTGGCGGCTGAAAGACATTTAAAGAGATGCTTGTAATAAATGTCATTAAAGTCACGTACCCTCATCGGATCGGGGCGTGAAGAGCTTAACTTTGGCTATCGTTTCCGAACCGTTGTATTTTGTTGTTGTTGTTATATATAGCACCACAAACCTCAGAGTAAGTTTATATTGAAATGAAAATGTTCATTTGTGAAATTAGTTCGCTGTGCCGTACCTATCCGCCCAACCACTGGTAGTAAGATATGCATTCGGTGGTTAGAACGGAGGTATGGCACCGAGATTAAAGTGTACATATTTGAACACGACTTGCATGGAATTGCAGTTCAGTGTTTTATGTATCACGTTTGGGATAATTTTCAGAAGTAGAAGACATTTTATTAAGAACAACTGTTCCACACGACTGCAGGACAGGACTAATGTTAGTGTATTTTATGTATTTAAATCTGCCTCTAAAATTACAATATACACTTAAAAAAAACACCGTATCAAAATTCGTTGCATTGTTTTAAAGATATGACCATGAGAACTGACTTTGTAATTTATACTATGCAGTGAAGAGTTACATACAAGTATTTAAACGAAAGGCACGTTTATAAATTGCAAACAATTTAGAGTAAAATATAATAAAATACATCAAAATGAAACGGTTTCTTTATGATGTCGTTTAGTTAAAATTGTATAATTAGAATAATTAATATTAAATTGATAACGAAGCATTGTCTGATTATAAAGAAAGTTTGAATAAAACACTAGATAAAAACAGATTCGTAAGGTTTCATTGAATAACATTCTTGGGTTTTTATCCTAAAAAGGATAGGAAAAAGAAATACCAATCGAAACAAGCGAAGTTTTGCTTCAAACTTCATTAAATCAGCTATCAGACGTCCACGTCTCGTTATGAGAATAGCTGAGATGTGGGATGTCTTGAAGGATGGGGTGAATGGCATCTGCTATAGGTACTTCAAACAGCGTACAACGAAGAATGTGATTACGACTGAGTAACCCCACCAACGAAATCTGGCTGACAGCGGAGGAATTTCATCTTGAATTTATTGCAGCCTCATTAAAGTTGCACAACATCTGAACATCTTTTTCATCTCTCCATACT
This sequence comes from Glyphodes pyloalis, assembly GCA_037074685.1. Lineage (NCBI taxonomy): Eukaryota > Metazoa > Arthropoda > Insecta > Lepidoptera > Crambidae > Glyphodes > Glyphodes pyloalis. Next base: position 7,170,021 of record JAYKKO010000008.1, read on the forward strand.
TTATTATGCGGTGGCTATATTAAGGTTTCGAAGTAAGAAAAATAACTATTTGTGTTGGATCGGCCAGGAGAACCTGTGATTTGGTACAACATAATACTACAATATTATAAACGTAGAAATTTTTAAGAATCTGGATATAACCTTTCACGCAAAAAATACTATTATATAGAATGAATCTATTTGATAAAAATATATATAGATACTAAATTGACATATTAGATACTATTTATTCTAAATTTACGCAAACGATGTCGCGATAATTACACAGCTACTGATCAAATTTAATCTATGAAAAATTGCAGATGATTTTGGTTGCTCTTATGTACATTCCTTAATGTACCTATCTGTAACCTATAATTTGAACTGTATTGTCAACAAGATAACTTATTTAACTGATCAATAGGTGCAATAATCGTTTTTTTAGGTTTTTAATGAAGTTGGACTCTTTTGAACAAACGCGGTTACGTATTACGAAATTTATCTTACCAAGCTACCAATTTGTGTTACAAATACAGTGAGCCAATTTCTCGCTAAAACTTTTGTAAGGGGAAAATGTGTGCCATTCTAACACTCTTAGCATGTGTTAGGAATAAGTCTAAGCCCATTATCTCACAGCAATGGCATCGTTTTCGCCCCGGCAACTGTTACTCGCCCCCCTAATGTGCGCCCTACTGCGCTGAAAACCGACTCAACATTTTTATTCACGCCCTCTGATTAAATTTGTTGAGGTTTCTCGGTTACTTTCGGATTTCCCTTGGGACTACCTGAGGCATGGACAGTTGAGTTGCGGAGACATTCGTCATGTAGGTCATGTACCTACAATAGCTTTTCGAACAGTATGTCAGTTTTGTACGGTTTTGCAAGGTTTGGGAACGGAGTTGAATGTAAATTCGTTTAATCAAAAAGATATTATTATATTAATGTAATATTATTTATTTATGCTCCCACAATAGCATTTGAAAAAGTATGTCATTATTTTTTGGGTTCAGCAAAATGTGAAAACTGAGTTTATTATAAACTAGCTGTGCCCGCGACTTCGTTCGCGTGGACTACATCCTTTCATGGTCGGTTTTACCTCTTTCTCCCCTAATATTCGAAACAAAAAGTAGTCTATATTTTAATCCAAGTTTCGAGCTATATTTGTGCCAAATTTCATATCTCTAACTTCAAAAATAAACATTTTTCCATATAAACTTCCAAAGGTGGTATTACCCCCCTCCCCCCCTTATTTTCTAATAAAAAGTAGCCTATGTCCGTTCTTGAGATTCAACCTATACTAAATTTCATCAAAATCCGTTCAACCGTTTTGGCGTGAAAGAGTAATAGACGGACAGGCAGATAGACAGACAGACAGACAGAGTTACTTTCGCATTTATAATATTAGTATGGATTAATTTAATCAATCAGGAATAAATAGCACAGGTCTCATCTAAACTTCTTAGTTTCCGCAATCTTGTGCGGATATGTGTATAGCAACCTTTGTATTTCAATAACTAGAGCTTATACTCACAGGAATAGAGAACTTAAAAACTTCGGTTTATTTTAATGAAACTGCAGTCTTCGTGTTCCTAGATAACACCTCTATTATTGGAAAATTGCAAACTGTTTTTATGTAACGGTGGCATATCCGTAACAATTTTTCAAGAATATTTATTATATTATTTTTTTTATTTTGATGTAGGTTTTATGAACATTTTATAGTAATTGTTATAGAATCTAGTCTCAAACTATAACTATAATTAATAATTATGCTTACCCATTTAAAGTAACTATAGCAAATATTTAAAATGCAAATAAATCTGTTCGATATTAATAAGTAGATGAGCAAGTTTTACAAAAATCTCTTTAAAAAGATCCAACAATTCACATTGGATTTGTCAATTACATTGAGTCATATACCTATGTACGAATGGCTGTCAGTTGCACTTGAATTTGTGCAATAAATATTAAATAACTTATTATAAGGGTAGATAGTCTGAATGAAAATGCAATATAACGCAGTTTATATACACCCACATACCATCCAATACGTACTTACCTATTCAATAAACCTACATTCATTAAAGTCACACAAAATGAACTAAAATAGTTTAATTCGATCGGAATAGATTCTCAAGTAAGTAGGACTCTAAGGAAATCGAACCATAGAATTTACAGACAGCACAGTAAACATGTTAAAACTTTTAACTACTTCAAATGCGAGCTTCTAGAGTCAGAGCCAAGTTCCAAAGTTGTTCTACAACAGTCCACTGTAACTACTAGGGTGGACTCAAGTAGGATCACGTTCATGTAATTCAATGTACAACTAAGTAGGCACAGAAATAAAATCCGAATCCACTAAAAATCAGGTCGAATATACTAAACTCGCATAGAAAATTCGGGTTACAAATGCTTTCGGTTCATGGTGCAGTCTCGAGTTTATCATTTTCGCTGGGTCTAATATTGTTGCAGACTATATCAAAGTGAGTCGTTATTATGGGGTAACCTGTTTTAGAACTAGGTGTGTTATTTACGAAAATGGACTGCTCCGTGTTTTTAACAACTCCACAGAAAAATAACTACTTCCCAAAAATCTCTAGCTTCCAATAAAACAGATGGGTGCATTCAGACAATTGCTAATTGCATTGAAAATGGAGACATTCCTGATTTCAGATCATTTCTGAGATAAGTACCTACTCTTTAGTTGTAAACTATATTTTATAGTTACAAGGGCTAGTCCACTATTATTTAATTTTTTTATTCTAATAGATATTTTGGCAAATCAATGTCTTGAAAGATGGAAAACGAAGCCTTCTTAATAAACAGTTCTTCTGAGACGAGAGATATATTAACAACAACCATTTAATTATTATTAGCGTGTTACGGAAAAAGTTATGTCAACGTTCCTATGATTAAGTTTGTAATTCATTGGGTTAATGGACCATCCAAACACTGTCCAGACCTGTCTGGAAATAATTACTTATCTTATCTAACGCCATTTTATTTTTCATATTATCTTGCTATCTAATAAAAGATAACTTTTTCTATCTAAGGGTTTTTCTGATTAAATTCTTTGGAAAATGGTCCTTAATTCTATCCTTATTAAGTAACAATTAAAATTATCACATTTATTATCAGAATGGATAAAATTCAGTTGGTATCTGTTGATGATACAGTTGGTAATCACTACATAGTATAAAATAAAGTCGCTTTTTCTGCATGTCCCTATGTATGCCATTTTTTTATATTGCACTACAAGATTGACCTCATCCCACCTGATGTTAAGTGATAATGAGGTCCTAGCTTAAGGGCGAAAAGTACAGCATAATAAAGCTGTCACTGGACTTGTCGCCCTTACCTTGAAGGCTTGACCCGTGCTACTAATGTAGCCCCCCCTCCCAGAAGCTCAGGGCTATGCTCTATGCTTAGATCTTTAAAACTACGCTATGAATTATTATGCGATTACAGAAATCCCGAAAACTTCACTTGTATTTCTCCTAGCTACTTGCACCCGTGCGAAGCCCGGGCAGGTAGCTAATTTAAAACAAAAGTTTTTTTTGTACATACTATCAACTTTAGATATATTATTTTATAACAAATCAATTGAGTTCACGCAGTTACACTAATGCGATACATTCGCGATTTGTAAGGGCCTTTTATTCGACTCCGATCAGCCTAGATGTCAATTTAGTACGGAACTCTAAATACGCGACAGATGAAACTGGCTTGTGTTTCGTTTTCCACATGTAGTAAATAAACAGTCTGACCATCAGCTGTCGGATTACAACGGTGAGCGAATTCGAATAACTAAAAGGTGTTTGTTTTCGCTCCAGTCTGAAAAAATAAAGGCATCGCTAGTTGGTCGCTTAGTCAGGGCCGAATAGAGCGATCTTTTCATGTGGATGTCAAAAAGGCAACGAACACTAAACCTTTCTTCTTATCTTTAGACATGTCAGTGTATTGTATGCTTTATGTACGATGCCAAGAAATGCTTAGATAAAATCTGTTTAGTTTTGGTAATGGAAAATAGAATTCTAAATAGAATACGTTTCGTCAATTCTTTTGTAAATTTGTTACGTTAAAGAAAATGCAATTTAATGCTAGTCTTAAATTTTGGGATTTGACATTTCTGTTGTCTTGTTTTAGGAAACATCATATAAGTAGGTACTAGCATTTTAGGTAAATAGTAAACACGTTAGTTAAACAGTAATAATGCTACTGCTAATATTAAGAAAATAGAATTCATTGTTATATGGTAGGTCAGAGATAGTATCACATTCGGACTTTGTGGTACAAATCGGGTTAAATAATCGTGGGCGTTGTCGAGCCTATGCTTGGGAGCAAAGAAGCCGTGGGTACCGCTTATCTTTCTAAGAGAGAGTAGGTAATCTCGCAGTTCTAGAGAAAAAAGTAGTAGGTATGACCCCGCAGCCAGTCTCTGCTGCATCAGTGCTCAGGTCACGGTAATTCTTTCACAATACGCCTCCAAGCGCAGACTATCCGGTCAATGCCGACGCTTCCATCGGCCTTAAACTTCGAACCCATGTAGTAATTTTGTATCCATGTTTTTATAGAAAGTTTGTAAAATGACGATAATCGTGAGAATAATACCCTCAGATTATTAAATACAGTAGGTAAAACGTTATAGTGCGCTTTAGAGGTAATTTGTAATAAATTTTAGATTTGTTATTTTTTATATGAAGAAATAAAATTTTACCGACAGTTACTGTAGTTACTACCTACTCTGAACAAAAGGTTCCATTTTAGTGGAAGTAGGTACCAAAACTACGCATTGTGCAGTGTTTGTTTTGATCGTTCCGACCAGATTGTAGTCGCGTGTAGAAATAAAACATTAGCCACGCATCCAATAATGAAACGGACGAAACTAGTTTGAGTTAGATTAGTAATTACGCTGGGCAGATAGGGTTGCCCGATGGTGACGGCAAAAGGCTGGAACTCGTTAGTCTCTATATCTTTTTTCTCTTATGTGATCATCGTAAAATGTCTATTTTTCAGGAGATACCTTTTTTACTTATTATAGATAGATTTAAGATGTGGTTAGTTCAAAACAAGAACGAACTCGTAAACTTTGACATAATTGTAGGAATTCTAACGTTTTAACTAAACTAAAGTAATTAAAACTCGGTTTTTCAACGATTTCAAAAAAAAGAAGGTTTATTAATTTAGTCGTATTAAAACATGTGTTCACTGATAACTTTGTCGTTTAAATTTGATGACTTTCTTGTTATGGAATTAGATGAATATCTAATGGTCAGAATTGACCATGATACGGAAATCAGGAACTGACTCAGGTATCCCAGACAAAGAGAAGCGAAGTTCATTTTTTGTTAAAAATAATTATTGAACAAATCTTTTTGCAATTAAATATCAAGGTATTAAATTAAAACTGACAACCTTACAATTGACGACCTCCGTGGCCGAGAGGCGAGCGTGCCGGACTTTGGCGTCGCGCCATCTCAGAGGTTCCGGGTTCGATCCCCGGTCGGGTCAATATGGGAAACGAACTTTTCTGTATTGTCTCGGGTCTGGGTGTTGTGGTACCGTCGTTGTTTCTGATTTCTGTAACACAAGTGCTTTAGCTACTTACCACAGAATCAGAGCAATGTATGTGATGTTGTCCAATATTTATTTATATTTATTTAATTCAGGATCGAGTATGGTGTATGAATATGTTCCCAGCTTAATGAACAGTTGACTTCATTTATTTTGTATCTTGGGTTGATTGTAACGTAAACCATCGAATTGGCAGTAATTAGTCAAAGAAGATAGAATATTTATAAAAATAAAAAAGAAGATACAATGCGTTCTTTCAATATTTTTAAATAGTAGGTAGGCATACTTAAATTTTAGCTACTAGATTATGTAATGGAGGTTTGGCAAAGAAAAACTATCATGAACACATTTTCCATACTTGTATTTTTGTTAACATGTCTCCAAATCACTGTCCTTACACAAAACATGTTTAAAACTATCTGTAAGTAACCATAACTTACATTAAAATCCAATTTCCAACTAGTCTTTTCCTTCTAACAATAAAATTAAATTATAAAAAGATCTTCTCAATCTTCCGCGCCATGTCAATCCAAAAAGAATAAATTCTTGAATGAATGACCGAATGAATGAAAATAATCTTTCAATTATTACTCTTAAAATATTGACATGGCACGTGATCAAAGAGTTTATATAAGAGGACTCCTTGGTAAAAGCTAATACATAACAAATACTAAGAATAACTATTTTTTTAAAATCCTGCTAAGTGATTGAGTGAATTATTTATTTCTATCAAATATGCTGTCTTCTCGTCATTAAACTCCAAAGCCTGAGTTCACCAGGGCACCGAACGGAAAACAGAAGAAATTTATTATAATCTGACCTGTTAACTATCTTAGTTAAGTCTAACTAAGTTAAGCTGTTATATTTCTATACCACCTACCTACTTATTGTAACTGATTTATTTGGATATAATATTCCAGTCTACGTTTGAATAAACAGCTCGTCAACGATCAGCCATTAGTTATCGTTCGACAATAGCGAGGTTAACATAATACGTCATTCCCAGTGTTTGTCTAATTATAACATTTCATTACCGGCCGAGAGGTGTTGAAAGAGAAGTCGCCGTGTCACGATATTACTGGCACACGATGAGTATTTACTACCACTTTACACATTGTTTCGAAAGCTTCATAAATCTTGGGTATGTTCCAAAAGAAATACCGTATTCATTTACTGAAACGTGTTGTTGTAGGTTCTGTCAAAACATGTATTAAGTATCAACTGCACTTCTACAGTCCGTCCTACTAGGATTCGAAACTGCCTGTTTCCCGCTATTTCGTTCGCGTAATGCCGGAATGAAAAGTATTCCAAATTTAATTTACTACACCAATCAGAATATTGTCTACTAAATTTAAACCAATCCAGGATTTTTTTGTGAAATATTCGTACCTCCATATTTAGGAACTTTCACCTTTAAATATGAGAAGCACGCTAACATTTTGTATCGATATTTGTTATATGACGAATATTTATTTACAGTTACAATGCTCCCACTGTTCGAAATAGGGAAAATACTTATAATAGAATTATAAGTTTTTTCCGTATTAGGTGTACCTACCTAATAATGATATTCAAGGGTTATAGATTTCCTTCATGAGTGAATGAAATCGTAGGTAAATTTGCTGTACCTACATTTCGGACCAAAATACAACTTTTTATTTAGATAAATGTTTTTGTGTTATTTTTTAATTGACATTGACATTTTGGCAGGTTTTATTGTTAAGGTTATAGAGTTAAGTCCCCCGAATTTGCGTCAAGACAAGCTCCATCATTACAGTAGATATAATCTCAAAACGTGCCAATTAGACTAACTGCATGTAAAAGCAGAGTAGTCGTTTGAATACAAATGTGCGTAATTTGATAACAAAGAGAGTTACTAATTGGAATCACTGCCGCAGCCGACGGTATCTTCATTATAGCTGAATGCATAAAGTTACGAATTTCTATGAAATATTTATGACTTTTGAGATGGAGTTTAAATGGTGAATAACTGTGTTTTGTTAAAATTTACATTTGTGGTCTCAAGTGATTTTAGTTTTCATTTTCCATATTGTTCCATATTGTTTATTTATTAATTTATGCAGTGTTATCCTAAAAAAACGCAAACAAAATTCGCTATCACAGCCCTATTTAGCTGGGGGTACGTTTCGTAACAATAAATAGGTAGGTACACAAAATTATTAAAAATGCACACTAGGGGTACCTAAATATGTACAAAAGTGAAATATTGTATATGAACGTGAACATGAAACACTAATAAAGCAGACCATATTTTCAAATCAGCCGACGAGAAATAAAAGCCTGGGGTAGAGTTTTCTTTACACTGTCAGACCCGCTCATAAACCGCAACTCACGCTTATATGACTTATTCACATAGTGCACTAAAAGTTCCACTATACTATCACATTTGCTATCTTTATATTTTCGTTCCATTGCTACGAGAAAATGTGTGATATTTCCTGCAAATATATAGAATTCGTCCGATTACTTTGGCGGCATGGAATTCGATTCGAAAAGTAACAAGAGAGAGGATAACTTATTATATGCTTAGGTTGTAGGTACCTTTGTAGCTATAGGTCTTAGGTTACTCAGGTAAGAAAGTCTCGGCAAAACTCTGTATTTATATTTGGTGACAGCGTTTGTGAAAAGAAACTGAAGGAAACGAAAAAAATATAAAGGCTTTTCATAGAAATATTGACAAAAAATTAAAGTTTATATTAAAAGTCAATAAAAAGGAAATTAACTGAACGAATTGACGATTAAATGGGGAGATACACAATTTTACTTGAATAAATGAAATGTTTGTAATCGGCTAAGGATGAATAAAAGAGCAGGTTAAAAGGATAGGTAGGTACCTAAATTGCAGTAGTAGGTACCATAACTTGCTCCTCGTAAAAGGAACACTGAAAACGTTTTACTATTATTTTATGGTGTTGTGGAATGTATTTACTACCCTAACAAAGAGTTTACTTGCAATCTTTATGGATGTGCCGGGTTATTTGTTTAAGTTTATCAGTCGATTACTGTATTTAATTGTCTTTGCGTGGTAAATAGGTACTGAAGTACCTAATATAGTTTAATAGTGGTTTATTGTGTAGGCTTGCTAAAATCATCATTTTTTGGTGAAGACTGCTCTTTCATACTATACGGTTTTCATCTAAAGACATGAGGGATCGGTAGGTATATGTAAAACTTGCCGTTTAGCCCCGTGCGGCTAAAACTCACCACTGGGACTAAAACATGGGTACATATTTACTAAGTGATCAGCAATGTTTTCATAGACATCAAATTTCAATTTGCTGTTTTATTAGATGTGCAAAGAAGTGGAAGCCTTGTTATCAAATATCAAGTTTCAACCGATGCTCCATTAAGGCAAACGCTGAAAATAATATACAAAACCGTAGCTATATTGTGTTATAAAATGGAAAGTGCAGCTATAGCGTATATTACAGTACCGATATCAGTTGGCTGTGAATTATTATCGTGCGACTTTTATTAACAGGTACATAGCACTTAAAGTGAGTACGAGCAAAACTTTAATCAACATAAAATCAGATAGTGCTAACAAGAGCGTAGCCGAGGTTCGAGAGGCCATTTAGTTTTTACGACTTGTTCGGTTCATCAAACGCGAAATGATGACTCGCTGAAAACGGAACCTTTTAATGGGTGCCTGTCCGAACTAGCCACGTAATCCTGCTTATATCTACTTGCAGAGTTGTAAGCTGTTCGATAGTATCGAAGGGTTCAGAGTGCGATTTATAAATAAGAACTAGGTATGTGCCGACCGACCAAGCTACAATTAACTAGTAATTTTCGTAAATTATGTAATACCTAGAAATAACTCAAGTATCATGGATTGCTGGTATCTAGAAAATATTTGAGGCTTATGGGCCCTAACTCTCTTATGCCCATCCAATGCGGGTTAGTGGATGATTTGCCAGAACCTCGTTTATTAATCAGCAGGATACACTACGATCAGATGAAGTTAGTTTTAGAAACTTTAGATGTTAGATACATCCCTTGCATCTGGTGGAAGCCTAGCTCCTAATCCTAGAATAAGAAAAGTAAAGCCTTTTTTGATGAAGTCGTCTCTATTAGTGTGTGTTCGTATTGGAACCAAAACCAGTTTTAACTAGGTACTCCACTTAATAAGTTGCAACCAAGAATCAACTTTTGCTGCATTATGTTTAAATGTTGCATTAAAAAATTATGTGATCATTGCTACATAGTGTATAACTATGTCTGCATAATAATTTTCGTGCCCTATTTTTTATAACACCTGATAATAACACAAAAGATACCGTTTGTCTAAACTACTCGTACACTAAAATATCGATGAACGATGAGTTAAGCTTGTTTCTAAAACAATTTGTTTACTTATCTAATTACCTACTATGATAGTTACTCCACGTTGTTTAATTTACGTAATTATGTATAAGCAGTACCCAATAAATATTTTTCTTTCTTTCTTTCTAATTGTCTCCGAGGTAAAACCGATTAAAAAAATATTTGTTTTAATTGTCACTTAAAACTGCTATTAGTTTTAAACATAAATTGCTTTCTCGTATTAATTGTCAAGATAAAGATAACTACTAATAATAGTCATTGTCACGATGAAAACATTAACAGAAAATGTATGAGATTAATCTGTTGATGATTCATTAAATCCTACAATTAGATGACTCAGAGCTTTGAATAAGTAATGCCTTACCAATGTAGGCTACCTATATTCAGACCTGGAATATTTAAAATTAATGAGATACTTATTAGTAAGCCTACAGTTTGAAATTAGTAGGATGGCTAGATGTAACTGCGTACTACGGTACATTTGTTTTAAGTATCCAAGGGTTTCTATGTAAATGGGTAAAGAGCACTTACATTATGCCCTTTCAATGTTTCATCGTATTGTGAATAGAAGTCGGAAACAAACTTGTTTTTATAAGTACATAAAATCACGATGTTCTTTTTGTAGCTAAACTTACGTTTATATTACTTAGGTTATTACAATTTATTACTTTTGTGATAACGTAGATAGGTGTATTGATATATTGGAATATTATTAAATTAAGTTCGATAATTATTAAATGACTTACGATTACATTGCATGAAAAAATCAGAGGCGGAAAATCTTTATAGGTACCTACGAATAAAACTAATTCCGGTTTTCGTTCTGTTATTTTATTTACATTTTTAGAGAAGAGAAATTCGAAAAGTAGTAGGTACTTATTAGGTATTTTATTAGTTGTATTTCTAAAATGCACTAATAAAAAAATATAAGCGTTGTAATTAGTAAGAATTTTAAAAGAACAAACACCAATATACAAATTGGGAACGGAATAGTTAAATATGAAAAAAATACCTATGTAATTTTTAAACGTTTGCTAAGAACATTAGTAACAATTACGTAGAAGGAATTGAAACGCATTTAACTTTAACAGTGAGTCCACAACTTTTTTCGCAGACAAGGTAAAATAAAATTATACTTGCCTTTCCATTTATTGTAATAACACAAAAAGTCGAGTTTACTTACGTCACCGCCGGGGACTTGAAATGTTGTTTTAGTAAAATTAAAAATAAACACGAGGTAGGTAAGTACAAATGGCATCTTAGACAAACGCGGATTTGTATATCTTGTTTGTATTCATTTATGTTTGGTTATTATTGTAAAACGTCTAATGGATGCGGAAATATTTGAGTAAGAAATAAATAAATACGTTTATCAAATGATAAATAGTTTTTATGAAAAAGATGTTCTATGTGAAGGTACGTATAAATAGGTCTTTAGTTTATGTGAAATACAGCGTGATGATGTAAAAACGAAACTCTTTTAATAAGGTAGGCCAAAACAACAGAGGTTTCATGAACAGTAATTTGAGAACAAATCTTCGCTAATTGGCTAAAGAAAATGTACTTACTTACACCTTGTAACGAACCAAGTTAATTTCTGAATAACAAAGTATGGTTTCATGAATGACGCAAAAGATTTTATAGAGCTCGCTTCAGACCTATTTATCTGACCTAGTTTCCTGAGGAAATACGTCATACTTTGGCTATATCCCAATTTTGGAAAACCTATTAAAGCTTAAAATGCAACTTGCGTCTACGGTTATCGTAGCAAACTCTATCAGATGTGGGCGGTGTTTGAAAACGTAACGGGCAACGAAAAGAGTAACAAAACTATTATATAGTTTGTTTGATAAATGTTATAAGAAATGAATGCGTTGTTTTGAAAGAGATCTAAACCAACTAAATTTATAATTTAAATAACGTTAACTTCTTAATTTTTATCAAGTTACATAAAAGACAGTTACTGAAAATTCAATACGTTAGAGTAAGTAATAAAAAGTGTTACCTTCGCCGCTCCCACCGCAGTATCGATTCCTACCACCAGCGCAGTCCCACCGACCACCACGGCCGACGGCAAAGCAAAACTAAAAATTAACACAACACTTAAAACGTCCACACGAACATATACGTGGCCGGCGAAAACCGCATCGGTTCACTTTTCGCCACTGTCAACTTCGTAAAAACTTGAAGAACTAAAAAAGAAAAGCCAGAAGTCCAAGTCCGAGGTTTTTCGGGTATCCAACGCGCCTAAAACGATTTTTCGCGTCGAAATTGAAGAGCGTGCACCGCGGGAAAGTTTTATATCGTTTTCCGATTTTCCATTCCGACGGCGCGCACGGGAGAAAGTTTTCAGCGTAGCGTTAGAAGGCGAGTGTGCTTTTGTTACGCAACTCACTGCGGTGCGAGTCCGCCAGGGGGCAGCGCGCGTCTAGTGGCGCAGTGGCGGGCATGCGCACTGGCACTCGCGCGCTGCCGTCGACGTTATACCGCCGACCGCCATAAATCTTTTCTTTCTTCAACAGTCAACATCCCCCCAGAGAGCGGGCGCCACTCCAGATTCAACTTTAAACATCCAAGTTCCAACCTTTGGGAAGGATCAGAGCAGCAAACCTTAGGTCAACATTCCTGACCCACTTAATGAGACTGAGGAAAGTCAATATGTAAAAGTGGAGGTCAGGCGGTTAGACGTCGCGTGAACAGGCTGTAATGGCGAAACGGCAGGCAAGCCCAATCCTCGACCTCGCTTTGTAAATAATCTGACACAAAACATTAATCAGATTTAGCATTAATATTCAGCCAGTAAACACTTAAAATGACGTGACCTATTTAGTTAGCACACTTAATGGATACGGCGTAATATGCTCGTACCTACTTTTACAAAATGATATAGTTTGGAATAGGTTTACTATGATTAACATTATATATATTACGGCGTTGAATATTGATTTTAAAAGTGGTAATTCCTATTTTAAGTGGTAGGTACCTAAACAAAGTCCGAGACATACTGACAATATAAATAAAATAAAAACAAAAGAGGTCAGGTTTACAATAAAGCGAAGGTTTTTTTAATTAGTTCGTTACTTCTTAAATCATAGTCCAGAGAATGTTTAAAATTTTATTTATTCATGTTTATCATATGCATTCAGCAAGGAATATTATTATACTTGGTACCTACCGCCCGATGTATGTATACAAAAACTTGCATACTTTTCCTAAAAAATCTGACACTCATAGCATCAACACTAGAAATAAACACAAGCTTGCTGTCCCTAAACGTAGACTTCATAAGATTGGTAATTCATTTGTTGGTTTAAGTATAACTTTTTTTAATAAATTACCTCAAGTTATTGTTGATTTACCATTGAATAAATTTAAGCTAATTGTTAAAGGTTGTCTTTTGAAAAAAGGGTACTACAGAGTAGAAGACTATATTAATGACAAAGAAGTGTGGACCACATGAAAAATTTCACTAATTATATTTACTAATTGTATTTCTATTTATACAAACTCAGCAAGAGGTACCTATTTCTTTACGTATTTGTCAACTCGCAAGTTGGCAAAATTCTTATTAAGCACGAATGTGCATTAGGACCTACAGTTTGTTTAATTTAAATATATATATTTTTTAATTTTTCTTATTACTTTGAATCAATGAATTATTTTTTACAATTTACTACATTATTTTATCTAATTACTACACTGTATGTCTTAGTGCAAAACTAGTTATAAGTTCAGCTATATTTGTAATATGAACGACAGAGTTTCTTGCCGGGATCTTCTCTGTAAGTTATAGGTTCCGAACCGGAGGTAGCGTCATTTGCATTATATAGACGTTTCATAAATATTACTGGTGTAATTTACATGAATAAAAGAATATTGAATTTGAATTTGAATTAGAATTTACAAATTTTGTCGAGATAATTACGAACTTATGGAAATGGAATACGGTCCAGTCATCTGAAGTAAAAAAAAATCAAAAAGCTTTTATTTCTCTTAGAAATACTAGTATTGAGACGCCCCAGGCAGTTGATATTAAATTCTTGTATTCGGGACGCCTCGCTCATACCCAGTAGGTACATTTCTTATTCTATGAGATATAAAAGTAGCGTACAATATACCTATAAGTAATATAATTTGAGGATTAAGTAATTAGACAATTAAAGTTAAAAAATTTACTGAGATTGTGATTGTAAGTCGTTAGTGTGTTTATGCATTTGTATATTTATCTGTTACTTATGAGTATTCTTTTTCAAAAGTAACGGGCTTACATAATTCATCGAATGGCATTATGGGTGAACCAGAAACGATGTCGTGCTTACTAACTTGGGATGCCAATCCAGCACACCCAGACATTAGTACATGTATACTTATACTAGACGAGAAGTTTGTTTCCCAAATTTACCTAATCCTAACGATGAATTAAAACAAACCCTTTAATTAGAAATGAAAATAAAAAACATACATACCTACCTATTTAGGCATAGTTCCAGGTGGATTGCTCATATTCTCACACAAGACATCATGTTAAAACATAAATAAATTCACTAAATATAGTGACCTAGACCTTAATAGGAAAACCTAGTTACAGTCTACTCGACAAAACCAAGGATAATAATTACATTTTAGAATGAAAATATTCCACCTTTGGCCTTGCAGGGAATGTGCTATAACGAGTGTTGAGAAGTATTTTAGTAGGGAAGTTTTTAGTTTTATCTTTGTTAAAACAACTTAATTACCCTTTATAGCATATATATATATATATATATATATATATATTTACATTATCTTATAACTGGTATGATCGGTATCATCTGTCGTGTAGCGCCATAGATGGAATAAGTAGTTAAAATTGTGAAAATCACTCTGCATTCGCACGACCTTGACTACAGTTCTGCTACGGCGCCATCGTAGCATATAAATACTGCTACACTAGTACTACGCCGTAGACAGGCAAGTGAATACTACGTTTTGGGAATCCGAGTCGTTATAAGGGTTTTTAAGAATTTGTTGGTGTCGAACTGCTGCGAAGATGGTGCAGTACTAGAGAATAAAATAAGTTGTACGGTACACGTGCGGCCTTTTTTTTTCAAAATATCCGCGTTTGTAGATACCAATGACACGACTAGAAGTGACTAAAAACACAATGGACGGCCATGAAATTTAATGTAAGTCTACGATCGATACAGGCACCTACTTCAACCCTTTTTCTTAAATTGAGGTACAGTCATCGTCAAATTTTTAGTGATATGAGTACGAGAAGCAGCCAAAATCGATATATTAACGCATTCATCCGATTTAACGATATGTTGAGCAATGTTTTGCTTCATAATATACATTACTAATTTCAATAACCATTATTCTAGATTAAGGCCTTTTATCGTTTGTGGACAAAATCCCTGGATCGTTTAACCCTTTATAAGGCGCTGTCTATTAAATGACCACCATCATTTAAACCTTACTTCCTTCAATTAAGGTCCAAAACCAATGAAAAATGTATACATGCTCTGCCGTGTAAAAGGTTAAGGGCGGGAACCCATCCTACGAAAAAGGTCGCCCAAACAAATATCTACAAATAATGTGATTAGATGCAATAAAACTATGGGGCCTCCCGCACATGCTAAATCCGCTAGATGACACTACGTGGGCGGGAGGTGCAACTGCTTCATGATTGGTGATTAACATGTCATGGTGACACATCTGTCGATGTCACGTCAAAAATTACCAATCACGTAGCAGTTGGACTTCATACTCACCTAGTTTATTTGAATAAAATCTAACAGATTTTTCAAGCGCTGTAATCCCTATTGTCTTCGTTGACATAATGTGCTTCTGTCTGTACTAAATGAAAACCTACTTTAAAGGAATTAGGCCGAAAATAGAGGGAGGTATGAAACTAGTAGTTCTTTAAAGAAAACAAATACCTTTTTATTTACACACTTTATATTGAATTAACATAATGAAAACAAACATTAATTATATCGAAATGAACCTCATTATGACAGTATTCTGTAAGTACAACATTTATATTTCATTAACATTAATCAATTCAATTCACAAAACGATTAGATATGTCGACAATTACAGTGATATTAAAAGATATGACGAACGTCTAACATTTATGAAAGACATGAATTAATTTAATTTTTTCATACAAGCGTGATTTTAATCGGTTTCAGCCTTTTAAATCCATTTAATACCGTAAATCTTCTTGATTGAGATTTTTCTGATCAAGACGTAAATTCGGTTCTCCAAGCGAACATCTTCGCAGGTCTCTAATTCAACATTTACCACGAAGAATACTATTTTCAGTATTAAAAACAGTGGTGGAGTGCATAATTTAAATTATTAACCTTACAGGATACGTCGACGATAAAATGTGTTATTGGCTTTTTTCACGTTGTATCACGCTTGTATGAAGACGAATAGCTTATTTTATTGATTGCTTTAAACTATATTTTTATCGAAGACTGTTATGGCGATATAACTCCAGTAAAATGTATTATGTAGGTATATTTTGCCTGTTTATGTGAAAGATAATTTTCTTTACTTATAACCGATGTTTAATGTGCATTTAGTACGTACATACATCTTTTCTATTGAAAGTCATATTGTGAATAGAAAAGTGCTATAGATTAGTTTAGTCAAAGACAATGTAAATAATATTGTCTCTGGTTTAATTCACTAATTGTTAAACAACATTTATAAGTAAAGTTAACGTGCTTATTTATTTAACTGTGACAATTATGTAGAAATATTATCTTGATTTAACAGTTGCTAGTGACAATGAATAAAAAAATTAAATGCTTATTGAAATTGCAGCAGTGAAACATCTGAGATTTTGTTGCCTTTTGATACTTCTTATTCTTAACTATACTCAGTCAATAATTAATATTACTTTAACACTAAATGAATAATGAAAACAGAAATGAGTGAAGATCTAGATCGAAAGTATGGACCGATCACTTTGGTCGATCCATTTCAAATCGAAGGCATAGTCACTTCTATACACGTATTATGAACGTTTAAGGATTTTACAATGTAATAAGGTTGAATAATATGTATAATAATATGATCAACTTGAGTTTTATTGTTCTGTTAGTTGATTCGGCATAATGACTTGAACAGTTTTATTAAATATACTTCAAGATACAATTTTATAAGCATTCTGAATACGCTGATTTGAACTACAGGTAAACTTGTGATAACTTATCAAGAAATAATAATTATAATATCATATTTACCCTGGTAAACTACAGCAAATGTAATGATGAACATTTCGTAGTTCTAATGTAAGTATGTAATTTATTTGTAGTGTACTTAGGGGGACTGAAGCAAATATATTTTTGAATATTGTATATGCATAACAAATTACACAACCCTTTTTACCCAATCGTCTCAAACCTGTATGTGGATATATGTAAATATATAATTACGAAGTTAGCAAAATATTATTTATTCACATCGCGCGTTATAATTTCACGAGTAATTTCTAAACCAAAGTTTGAAAGCATAATAATTATTTTTATTAGATTTCATTTGAAATTTTATTAGCCACATAATTAAAAAGAGGGATTTTCGAAAATAGTGCAATAAGTATTTTAAATTCAAGTGCTAACACGAAAATTCTAAAACAAATCACTATTACATTTATAAATATTACTAAATTGAATTTAATTACACTATTATACAACGCAGTCAGACCCTGTCAATAAAGGCTAAATATAAGTCATATAACGCTGAATAAAACATACACTGCTTACTGATTAAAAAAACAGCAAAAACTATGAACGAAAGGCACCGACGTTAAAAGTGTAGTGTCCTAACTTTAAGCGCATCCAGTGTACTAGAAAAATATTTCACGGGACAATAATATTATTTCTTGTTCAATAACAAAGGTTTCGTGTATCACGATTTAGTGATTACGGAATCATCGACAATTACGTAGATATTTTTGTAAATTTTGTAATACTGCTTTATTGAGATTCTATTACCCACAGCACTATATCATTTAAACATATTTGTAACTCAAGCAGATAAAAAAGACTAGTAAACATTTCTTGCTTAAAATTCAAAATACATTCGCTCGTCTATATCTGCTCAGTTAGCGTTAATCATGCAATTTGAAACGTTTGAAACAAGGAACTAGGATTGTCCTAGATGAGAGTAATATAGTACAAGATGCGCAGATATCATCAATATCAATCAATAATACTAACAGACCAACAAAACAAACTAAATATTTTAAAAGCCTAGCTTACATAAACATTCAGATAATTGAGCAAATCAAAATAACATTAACAATAGTGAACCATAAAAACTTCTCTAGAATGAGTATAATAAAGATTATTACAATAATGATTGCTGATTAATATTATAACCGAACGTAACACCTACTACACGAGACAAATAAATGTGTTATATTCACTAGTCGTCATATTTAAATTGCATTGTACTAAATTTATTTATTGACAACACCAAGAAACGAATACTCCTTAGAGAAAGTATTTGCGTTACAATTGCCTTCGTCGCATGCAATATAAAATATAAATCGCTATTTCCGACGTATCACGCGCACGGTCGTCGTGCGTATGCGCCTACAAAGCGTGCACTATCACTACCGGAGCGCGCGGCGCGGCTCGCGACTCTCGCGCCCTCTCCCGACAACCTTTACAGCAATCTGACGTAGCATTTAGCACAAAAGTGCCCTCCAAACTTTAATCACAGCTATGAAATCTCTTCTCTTTAATAACATACTACTTCAAATTTCTCTTTAGTTCTATAGATTAACTCTATTTATACCTGTGTGGTACTTAATTTACAAAGCTCTATACATTGTCTTAATTGCAATTTATTATACTATAAATAATTGATTTTATCAAAATTTATTGCTAATTTTAATTTAGCGAGACCACATAAAATAGTTAAAACTTTGACAAATACGAACACAAATAAATAAACTTTCATAACTTTTGTACAAAATGTAAAACATACCGATCGAAATAAATTTTGACTAGCATAAAATTGTAAAATTTCATTATTTGTCTTTTTTTTCAGAACAATTTGACTAGCATAATTCGACAATGTCAATGAAATAATACTTCAAACAAATACCATGCTGTCATATTCAAATCCTTGCATAATTTAGACACAACTTTGGCACAATCATCTTTTATACTTTAATAACCATTAATAAGATATAGAAAGGGAAGACTTGGGGAAAATACATAATATGTCAGGGATATGTCCGAGAATAATTTGTAAATCTAGTTGTGATCCTTATATCTAGGGTGCAAAATTAATAATAAATCAGTGGATTACTCACTATTTACCTTGCAAGTAAACTTGTAAGTATTTGACATCTTTATTATTAAGTGACATATAAATATATCGCATCAATTAATACGCGTTATTATTACGATAGAAGTTCATCTTATTTTGGCACTGCATGTCATTTCGTGGCACAAGTTTTCTCCAAGCAAATATTCTCTGGAAACCTTTCAATACAGTGGTCCTAGATTTATCTTATCCTACGTTAACCTAAGCTTTTTTTTTAAGTTTTTTTTGGAAATATGTAGATTACCACAGGACTATCTATATTTTTGTTCTAAGACTAAGTACAATGAGCAGTCTGGAGAGGGTGATAAAATAATTCAAATAAACTGTTCTACGTTACATCACTAAACATTAACTACTCTCAGAATAATTTAGCATAAATCCACAACATTATTAGTGTTAAACAAACTTCAACAATCTTTGGCTTTGATCCCTAGACCAATATTATTTACTCGACTTAATTTTCCAGTAGCCGATGTACACATTGTGTATATTATATGTATGTTAGAGATCTTATAGTTCAAATGTAAAATAAATTAGAGGACTATCACATTTAGCAACACTATTTTTATACCTAACGTCTTTTTGTGATCATAGACGATTGTAAATGATATAGTGAAATGTTCTCTTCTCTTCTGTCTCCGCTTTTAATGTAAGATTCTTAAAGGATTTGATCCCATCGGTTTCGTATCGCCGCGTCGCCGACGCAACAATTACTGTAACACCTAATGTTCCAGGTTATTACGATTATTTTATTTACAAATATTGTCTTTAACCCTCTCACTCTGTTCGCTAATCTAACACTACGCTACGTCAGCGGTTCCAAGGTCGATTGTAACGCATCTACGCCTAATATACGCCGACCTTTGACTAACTTATTTTGAACATTTTATATGTCTGGTCAGTACTGATCTTTATGGAAAACCAATCCAATTGATAATTGAATAACCCGACCGCTTAAATCCATAGTAAATTCGATCAGCTTAGCTAACTCCTGTTGCATACTTTGTTATAAACTCGCAAATCCGTGAACGGTGAACGAAACAAAACTCCAATCATAGTGTTGCTCCAAAATAACACTCGTGCATCGACCGACGTTCACCGCTCACGGATTAATAGAAATTTTTAAAATTGTCAGTCGTTTTACACCATTGCCACTATTAAAATTTCCCCGAAATACATTTTTTCCTCTCAAACTCCCAAGATTCACTTATACCACCGATAATTCCTATCCCAATTAATCAAATACAGTGGAGAATAAATATAAGAATATCTAAAATACTTATAAACTTGTAACAAATGTAAACATACGCTCAGCACGATATCTAGTGATTTGCTTCCCTTCTCTTAGAGATTGTTTGGTCTCAATATTCACTTGAAGAAATATATCGGAGCCAGAGTTCCGTATTGCGGCTGTATGTAGTATGCCCGTTCAGCGTTGTACATCTTGTACGCAACGTTGGAAGTCTGGCCGCGGAGCCCCATTCAATGGATCGGTGCCTTCACGATGTGGTTCGGAGCGATGTAGTGGTAGCCCGGCAGCGGCAGCCCGGCGGTCTCCATCGTGATCCTGGAACAGGTTACCGCACGCTTTACAATAAGCTCACGCGCATCAAAAGGAAAAAGGTAACAGTTTCTTCTCTAAGATTACAGATAGACACAATAAGTTTGGTTACAATTCATTTATCTCGTGCCTGGAATCAGACACTTTACGATCAAAGATGGTTGTTCCGATATACGCTTTATTTTTTACGTCCAAGGTCTTACAAATAAACAATTGATTACTTTACAATCTGGGTCTTATTATCGAAATGGTTCAATATATGAGAAGCTCTGTTTTAAACTGTTATAAATAAGATACTGAAACAACGTAAAATTATACAGTGTATAGCGAAACACTCACAAAACCTATAAGTTCAGTGACTGTTTATTTATTACTAAGATGGGTATAAGAAATAAACTAATATATTTATGAGAATAAATTCTTTCAACCTAAACCTAAGATTAAAAATATAAAGCAGAGTGGATATTCTAGGAAACAAATTAAAATGTAAAGGAAACTTCTTACCAGGAAAGGTGATCCAGTGAGCTGTAGGATGAAGGTCTCGGTGGGTTTGGTCCAACAGCAGGTACACGGGAATGTTTGGCCGGGTAGGCAGGATAATGACTTGGATTCTTGAATGGGAAGCTTTATGCTAGACAATTACCTGCACTTCACCTTTTACATAACTAAATAAGACAACCCATTAATGCAGAAAAATAATGAAACCCGATGAATTGTCATTAATCTTTTATTATGTACTTTAAAACAATACACTTTTACTTAACGATTCTAGCGAGTAATATAATCCTGAAATTATAAGAAAAACGTCTATTCCTTAAAATTAACATGATTTTTTTTACAATTAAAAAACGGAATTGGCAGCCAAACAATGTGTCCCCTATGGAACTACGAATTAAACATTCAAATTGGACCTCAATTTTTAAATTCGCCCTAAGTTACAAGTGTGAATAGAAAAACGACATCTTTACTGAGGAACGAAAGTAACGATTTGCTGTTTGTTTCATTCTCTATTAGCTAATTAGTTGATGTCGTTTACCTATTCTAAAACATTATGCAATACAAACAGTTCAAATCTAGCACTACCTACTGTGAATATCTAAATTAGTGAAATATTAATTTTATGACAAAATACCATTTTAATGCAAAACGTGAGGTGAAAATAACAATGAAACCCGTGATCTAAAGTATGTTACACATTTATGTTTCAGATTGACCAAGTCAATGGATTCCTCTTGGTTGTTAGAAGAAAAATATTTCTCTAAATGGATAAAACGTAAAGTAAAAACTATGAGAATGCACATAATGTTTTTAATAGTTTTGCCGCTACGTTTGCTATGCGTTGCGGTATTTTTAGTAATAGTTTAAGGAGTTAATATATGGAAACTAATATTTGCACACTTTTTTTCAATATTCGTTTTAAAAATGCCGTAAAAATATATCGCCTACATTATGCAGAGAAACGGGTCAACCCAACGATTATTCAGTTTTGAAGTCAATTAAACTGTCAAGCAAATTGCTCCCTACAAACCTCGCTAGGTACAGTGAAAAGAACGTCAAACTATACTCGTGACTATGTACCGCCTTTATGCCGTAGGCATAAGAATTCATATCGAACTGAAAGTTTCCCTGACGTACTTTTCCGCGCCTAACGTATTACTATCGATCTTTTTATATAAATAATTCATACCAAAGACTAGGAAACAACCGCAGGAAAACGACAGAAAAAACATAACATGCATTCTTCTAAACTGGTTAAAATATGTATAGCCATCTTTGGCTACCTTCAGACTCCTAGATTCCATATTAATTAACTTCACCAACGAATTCAAACGTTGTCAAAATAAAAATATTGACTTTGACTTTGAAATGGTACCTTTTGATTTAGTCAAAATTAAGTTCATTATTTTTCGCACGGGAGTAAATAATTTCATTATTTACAATGTTAGATGTCGAATTAGATATTTCGTTGTATTAATTTGACTACGTTTGTTTCGTTACTGAACAATATCGTGTCACGCATAAAATAATGCTAGCCATGCTTTAGTAAAATCTAAAAATCTGTGACGATACCACCTAAAACATTAATATTACCATTTAAAAATTTATATACAGAGTAATCGGTAGCCATCAAACAATACTTCACAATCACTTCCGCTTTTATTTATTGCTGTAAATGGGGAGATGTCTATTCAATCTTCTATTTTAAACCTACACAAACCTAAAGAATTTATTATTTTAATTTCTATAACGATTAAACAACTGGCCTGAAGTACGGCTTGATGTTTTCTGCTAGACACCCTGTATTTCAATCTTAAATAGAGTTATAAGAAAAATGAGCCAATTTTAGACACACATACGACGAATAAATTGAAATATTCTAACGTTACATAAGAATTAAAAAAATAATATCTATGCCATAAATAATGGCTTAGATTCATAGTGTGGCTAATTTAGGATAACGAACAATACCTAAATATTACTCTGTCTACGATCGGCACATTTATCTTACCCACCCGCGAAGCATTCTGTTTACTGTACAGCTGTTAAGCTCCTACATATTTCTACTATTGTCACGATCCCTAGTTTGTATATTAACGACTTTTGTTATATTACATTCCGTAAATTATGACATCAAACTCAGGGCTTATTTCATTCTTTATCATTTATAAAATCTTTTGGGTATTAAAAATGTTCTCGTCGCTTTATAAATTTTGAGGAGCCGTTAGCCCCAAGGAAAGAAAATTAAATGGTCTTTATTTGTAAAGTCATTTTGAAATGCATACAAATATACGAAGCTAGGAATTATTCTTTGGAAACAAAATGTTTTATTTCGGTTAAATAAGGTGAAGTAAATGTTTTTACTATGTCGTAAAATAAGTACGGTGAAATAAAAAATCTAAACCTAAATGTATAATGCCTACACAATGTAGTTTTAATATAAACTAATTTTTGTATTATTTTAAGTCAACTTTATTATTTGATTCATATTGCTTTCCTATGTTTTTCTCATCGAGCAATGTCTGGTGGTTTTTTTTTATCATTTTTATTTTTATTAGTCATTTTGATGACTTGCGACGAGATTTCAATACGATGAAAATATTTTGATACAGTGTATTTCAAACATTAAGACCACTTGCAGTATTTCTTAAATCTTAATTTATCTTAAACTAACTTTAAAATGTCATATTGTTTCTGCTAGGTTTCAAACAAAATATAGAAAAAAATGATTTTAGCTCAGTTTAGTAGTTATCTACTATGAAAGAAATACTGCATGTGGGCCTAAGTGAACTTAGAGTACATGATTTTTAACGTACTAACAAAACTTTACGCGCTACAATGATTTCATTTTCAAGATAGTCATAAATAAATTACTTCGCTTATTAGAAAGTTAAAACCTATAAGCTATGTTCTGTATAGCTTTATCTTAATAATCCCGACTAAACCTGACCAAACTCCACTCTTACAATAATAGTGCCTATATTGACAGTGTTTTTTAAAATTCATCGGTTATATGAATTAATATATTACGATATACGCCATACATACATATTATTGTTGTATCTGTAGGTGTAGGTATATCACAAAAATAGATCGGTGCCGATCGTTGAATTTATTGAAATCTAAAAAGATTGATGATTCCTATTATTGGGGTTACCGAACATTATCATGTTTACATTTTACTAAAAGTAAAATTTAAATATTTACGTATAGTTTTGGGAACTGTGGAAAGCTTTATAAAATCTAGAAATAACTGAATTTAGTTAGTAATTAAAAATAAATCAACGACATTACAGGCGGTCGATTGATCAATACAAAACATTGATCCATCGTCGACTTTAAGCATGATTTGATTCAAGCGCCAGCTTTTGACTATCATAATAAGCATTTTTTAAAGTAACAGAAAAAAATAATTTATGCTGCGGCGTAAAGCATTATAAAAATTTAAAAAATCAAATCGATTATCATAATAAGCTCTATTATTTTCAGAGTTTGGAGTAAACGTCGGTCTTTCCTATCAGTCCAAAAATAAAAACCCACGCGCCTATCCGGTCTGCGTCGACCGCCTAGTAGGGGTTGTATTTGTTCCTCTCTTTGGAGGTTTTGGTCGGCGTGTCATCGTCCTGGCGCCTGTTGAACGTTTTGTGGTTCCTATGCACGCCCGTGGTCTGGACAGGGGGGGAGGCGTTGTTGCCGCTGAGGAGGTCCGTGAGGCCGCCGAGGGCGCTGAGCGAACTGAGCGCGCCCAGGGCTCCGCTCTTGGACAGCAGCTGAGCGAGCGGGATAGCGGACGCGAGCGGGCTGCTGGCGGACGAGCCCGCCGCGCCAGCCGTGCCCGCCGCGCCCCCGGAGGCGTTACCCTCCAGGTTCGCCTTCTGTAGCTCCACACTGCGGGGGCGGGACAGGAACCTTGTAGAGGGTTAGGCGACAACATGGGCCGATTCGAACGGGGCGACCTGAGCTGTTTTAGTGACCCGAAATTCTTTTTGGTTCCTCACTTGTTAGCTAAATTATTTTAGATTTTCGTTTTATGAGGTTTAGTGTCATTCAGGTACTGAGAAATGTTTAACAAGTTCATTGACTAAGATTCATGTTTCAACGTGCAAAAGGTTAATCTGCTAGTTTTACGATATGCATGGCGGCTTGATATGAAATGTTTTCTTAAACAGTTATTTGAATAAGCAAACTATATATGATTTATGATGCTTGAAACAGCATTAATTTAATATTAACGACTTAGTGAAGTTTATGAATACTATGTGTACAATAATTAGATGCGAGCGCAGCTAATTTATGTTGATAACTCATGAAATGTGGACAGTGATTATGTTAAACATCATCGCCGCCAATCAAACCACATGAATTATTACTATTTTTTTATTAATGTTGCATTGTTATTATTAATATGATTTATGGTCAGTTAGTTACTGTTGCGATTAAACGAAATAGGCATCTGAACATGCACCTAACTTTTATTGAACATGTTGTAAAGCATTCGCATCAGCGATCAAAAAGAATATCAGGTCAAAACTTTTAATCAAAACCACGCGATTACGAAAAAACCTTCGAAATGGCCCAATCAAGGTGAAGACAAATCAGAGGAAGATTATGGGATGTTAAATAAATTGATCATCAAAGGTTGAGGCATGACTTAAAACGGACAAGAATAGGCAAAATAATGGTCCTTTGGACATCCGGATGGAGCATTTAAGGAGGAGAGTTGTTATGTTTCATTAGAGTGTGCACATATTGTTAGGTGACTAACCTCATGTTGATGAGATACTGGGCGAGCGCGACGGAGTCAGGGTTCCCGGAGATGGTGATGGTGCGGTCAGTGCTGCCGCCCTCTCGCTCCTCGCAGTTCGATATCCGGATCATGGCGCCGGATATTTGACGGATCTCCGCAATTTTGGTGCCGCCCTGTTGTTAACATTTAATATGAATTAGTTAAGTAGATAACTGTAGGCGTGTTTGGACTGA
Source organism: Glyphodes pyloalis (assembly GCA_037074685.1). Taxonomy (NCBI): domain Eukaryota; kingdom Metazoa; phylum Arthropoda; class Insecta; order Lepidoptera; family Crambidae; genus Glyphodes; species Glyphodes pyloalis. The sequence continues at coordinate 7,196,296 of JAYKKO010000008.1, forward strand.
GTCCGCGCGGAGTGTCTTAAGCGCTACCGAAAGAATTATCCTATGTACCTACTATTTTGACATTCAATGACGTCACTTAGTAAGTGCCTAACCATATCTATACTAATATCATACTAATATAGGTAAAGCCAAAGAGGTTGTTTAGACGCGCAAATCTCAGGAACTACTGGTTCGAATTGATCAATAGTAGTAAAGAATCAGTGGAAAATTTTGTGTAATGATTGAGGTCCTATTTTCTTTAACTTTATTCCAAACAATATATTTGTAAATTACTTGTCTTACTTACTTCAGTCTAAATATGTACATTTAAAAATAATTCACGCTTCGTAAGATTTTTAAAGACTTGTTGTCTTGTCATTGTGGTTATTATTTGTTACTTGTTCTATCATATATTTAGATGATACCTAAGCTCCACTGTAAAACGCATAGTCCGGTATCGTCTTTGGCTTTGTTTATTCCTGTTTGTACAATGACATTTGGCAACTGAAGCTAGATTCCATATATGACGTTCTAATGTAAACACATTAGTCATTGTCGGAGAATTTATAATTTTGTTCAAATAAAATTGCGGGCCATTATACTCACAAGCATTTTCATATATGTATATATAGACTACAAATGAAATCTTTACAATTAACTAACTAGGCCATAATAACTATTAGGGCTATTATGCGCTTGCGCATTATCTATTCTCAAGTTCTTTATCAATTTTTTTCACGACATCATGAGATAGCAGCGGTTCTACTTTTTTATTAGTCCTACCATAAGTTTTTGCTTTACGAGGAAGGAGAATATTAGGCGCGAGTGCATAGGAACTATTTGTTCCATAAGTAGTTCCTGAATGTATAACTCAATGGGGACTACCGCGCATGAAAAAATCGCTAGATGACACCGGGGTTATCACGTAGCAACGTGATTGGTGATTAACATGTCATGGTGACACATCTGTCAATGTCATGTCAAAAGTAACCAATCGTGTAGCAGTTGGACCGCACACACACGTAGTGACATCTAGCGGATTTTTCACGCGCGGTAGTCCCCATTGAAGTACTTCACGTAACTAGTATATTATTATGTGATCTTTCCTTCACTGTATCTCAGATTAGTTTAGGAGTTTCCAGTAACAGTGACGTCATAACTTACCTTTCCGATGATGCAACCGATGAGCTCGTTGGGCACAGTCATCTCGTGCGACTGCTGGTTGGTAGCAGATTGATTGCGCGACTGGTTAGAGGTGCGCAGCTGAGATCCCGCAAGCGCTGCCAATGCTGGGAGAGTGCATACATAGTTAAAATCATGTTACAGTTGAAAAAATAAATCATTCGGATGGCACTTGTGTCAATATAGATTGAGTTTTCGTTTCAGGGCTGCCAAATTAAGTTTAAAGTGAGAAATAAAGTGAGATAATGAAATTAACTGTTAGTTACTTTTTTTTTTATAACTTTGACAACTAGTAAAAATTTAATTAAAGACTTATTTCGTCTCTTGCTTTGGTAATTATCTAATTGGGTAGTTTATTTCCTGCTGGTTTTAAATCATGCTCTAAGGCCATGTCTTAGGCGAATAGTGGCTTTAGTGAGATCATAGATTCTATGGAAACGTATCCTGTAACACTTGATACCGTTGGTTATCACACACCAACCTGCGACAAATTGAATTTACAAACCCGGCTTAATTATAATAATATTTTTTTAATGTTGTGATTATCTAAATGTTAACTCTGGTCTTTTGTTATGATTCATCTATGATAAACCTACTTTATTACTTAATAAACAATTTGTTTTTTAATTTAATCGAATCTCATGTTCATTAATATTGATCGATATTTTATCAAGCAATATTGCGGGGATTACTCTAATAGATATCCATCGATTGAAATCGCTTTATGTAACACATAATCAGCTGATAAAATACAGTGAAAATGGATATTATGGACCGATAAATTAATTTGTGGGCATATTTTTACTTACCAGCTGGGTTAAGACCGCCTGTGTTAGCTGGGCCCAATCCACCAAGCCCTAACGCCGCTAGACCGGCTAACGGCGATTTAGCTAGACCTCCCATCTACAAAAAAAACATCAGCATCATATATTTCTTCTTTAAGCATTACTCAAATGTACTCTTCAATAGGCCGTAAAAGTTTGTACTTTATAAACGTGTGATACAATCACGCCGGCCTGTTAAAGTGTTAATGGATAAATGAAACCAATATGTAATAGATTAGAATAGATTTGTATGAAAGCTCCAGCTGGTTGTTTTCATCTTCTCTGACATGGCCGGGATGGGATCGCTGGATAAGGGTAACCTGGGTAGAAAGATTTCAGAAAGTAATCATTAAAACACCTAAGAACATTCGCCGCGTCGCAATACGAAATTTAACTAGTACAAATTATTTCTGTTCTGTTGAATTGGAGACGAAATCGACATTTTAAAGTTATTGTATTTCGTTTTCAATTCCAGAATGATGTTTGAAAATAATAAAAGTTATAAATTGTATAGCTGTTTTGCGAATGTTCTTAGTTACGTCTCATAATGAATTTTGTGAGTAACCACTTTGTGAGTTCTTGAATGGTGCTGCCCGAACATAAATACGCACCTTTCTTATTACTGAAATAGGACATTGAACTGATCTCGAACTAAACGATTATTCGATTCAGTTTTAAGCCATGCGCTGCCATGGTTAATCTCGATATTAATTAAAAACACAAATAAAAAGTTGGAAGAGGCAAGGCAAAGGCAAAATAAGGAAAGGTGCAAGTACAGGAGGTATGTAATATAATCGATGTCGTAATGTGCGTGAGCGTTCGATGACCGAACGATTATTATCGAATACGCTCGTATCTCGGCAATGCCAGAAAACAAACAGATAAAGCTTCATATGTGTTTTTCTACACATATTACCGTCTAAGTACTTAATTACCTACGTGACAAAATTAATACGATACTAATACTATGGGTAAAACAGATAAATGCTAGGATTTAAAATACTATCGAAAGGGGAAAATTACGTGCAAATAAGAAATAATAAATGAGTGTCAAGCGAAGGGAAAGAATAGAGCAAATTATATGTAATCCATTCCTACACTCCACAGCACCGGGGTCTAAACGCTAAAGGTAATTACAGTACAATGTTAATTATTCGCTACGGAAAGGGATCGACCACACATCCAAACCAAGTTGAAGGGATTTCGGGGCAGCACCAATCACATAATATCACTCTGTACTCCACACAACCTCATAGAGAACTTAATAAAAGAAGACATTAAAAAATTTTTTTAATGTTATTTATTTTATCTACAAACAATCAGTATCATGACTTCGCAACGTATATTTGTTTTCTTGATCATTTATTCTAATTAGAGAAATAGTTTAACTCAATTTCATTAAGATAATATTGACGTCAAGAGATTATTGTAATTCATAGAAACGTGTGAAGGACAGAAAAATACTCATTACACGTTCCATTTGCAGACACAATAACTAATGCGTCATATAAAAGAAATACGAAAAAATATTACTTAAGTATTTTAAGGGTTTGGGGGCCTGAAGCTCTACTATCAGTTGCATTCAGGTATAAATATTGAACAGAAAATTTCAAAATTGCAGGGGGTCAAGCATTTCACATCAAAAGATGTGACTACAGCAGTTTCGGTAGAATTAAGGAAAATTACAGAACTGGTATCTAGAAGAAGTGATTTACCATACAATATTGGAAAATATTGCAATCATTGAGAAGAAATTAACTATGATCATTATTGAAATTTTACTATAAGTCAGGTTATAAATAGAAGAAAAAGACATCTTGCGGGGAAGAAACGGGCTAAAGTCTGCGCTAAAAAGTATGGCAAAAACGGCTTTCACCCCTCCACATCATAGGTAGCGAGCGGTGGCCTCGCCTACAACAGCTATTCAGTTTACCAAACAAATAGTATTGGCAGCTTGGCAAAAAGTGAAATACAGTAGTTAACAATAAATTGTCTCTGAACACATGCCCGCTTTGTTCGTGGCTTGACTTCGAGCAGTTTGGTCTAACCTTATGTTAACATGTGCAGCCATGTGCACTTTATCTATTGTCCAATAATTCACAGGGTGGTACCATCTGTAGATAGTATCTAGACAACCCGATGAAGATATTATTAAATTAACTCCAAACTGCATTAATCTTATATATCTAGAATTAAATTAGTTGTAAGGATGTCTCGCGGGATTGTACAGAGCATTAGTATTCTTATCGGTTTTGTTCGGTGAATAATTACCGATTTTAGCCTTTTTACTTACATTGATTTACATGTTTTTAGTATGTTTACTGTTTACTGAAAATAAATTTCACCTTTGAACGGGGAACCACACTCCTACGATAATATGTGTTTTTACGAATTGTATGAATTTTTAAGTATGGTAGTAAAATGATTTCTTCTTTTAAACAATTCGCCAGCGCAGTGCACGTGCATTCAAATAACAATTCCAGAAAAATTTCACAATTCGGACCACACAGTGGGGGGTAAAAGACCGGTTTGCCTAGCCTAACAGCGCAGACACTTCCACCAAAAGGTAGTTCGGGGCGGGCTCTATGAGGTGTGTGGCGAGCGGAGTCACTGCGAGACTCACAAGGTGGTGTTCGTGTAGCGGCGGCGGGAGGAGGTGATGCGGCGGCAGCGCGCCCACGAGGGGCGGCTTCACCTCCAGGAGAGGGAACACGGGCGCGCACACCGCCTGCGGACCCCACGCCGTCAACAACCGCGCACGCAACACGACGCCGTAAGGCGCAGACGACGAAGCGGGGCGGTCTTTTTGAATGGCCGCAATATGACGTACACCCGCAATCAGTTCAGGTCGGGCGCTCGTTAAACTAGCCGCTCGCGCCGCCGTCCAAGTAGGCCGCAACAGACTTTCTACTTTTAGCATCGGCGATTTAGCCGCTACCCTCATTGATCACACTCAGCAAACCGCACACAAAAAAAACGCTAAACGCGGCGATTAAGTAAATTTTTAGAAGAATTTTCGAAAAGTTACGAAGATCGACATAGTACCTAAACGTTTTACTCAATACACTACAACATCGCGTTCAAGCGCACGAAGAAACTAACTCGCACCTCGTATCGGTAATACAGCGAAATAACGCAGTCGCCAACACGCGACGCAGCATCAATACAGTTGCAAAATTGCCGATGCTAAAAGCAGCATGTCTGCTGTGTTACTTAGTACATACAAACTAATGCAATTCATAGCCAGCATTGGCGGCGCAGCTTATTAAATACAGTTTTTGTACACAGTTTACGATTTCTTTTGTTCTCTCGTTGGCGGCTTTGTTTTGCCCGCCCCACACCGTCGTCTACGGAGCGCCTTAACGATATGACACCAACATCCGTTACACACATACCTAATTATCATTTAGTTTGGCCATAATCAACAAAGATTTATATTAAGGCATATTTATCTAACTTTTTTAAAAGAATAATAGCGGACTATGGTAGAGCTGACGACTTTAACCCTATGAAAGTCTAGTACTTTTCCAGCATCTAAATGTCGTAACGTTTACCATATTATCATTTGTGGTTTCATCATGGTCATTGAGCCAAATTAATGACTCATATATCGACGCCGACCTATTACTGGCAGCTGTCACTTCTCTCTTCTATCGGTGTCGCATCGGTATAGTGTGTCTACGATTAAAACTGTTATACCTACCTAACAATACCTTTGCATCCTGCTAAGTACATTAAAATCACAATTTTTCAATGCCTATTAGAGGACCAGACACGTCTTAATCAGTATTGGGTACAAATAGTTAATGTTTGTTTATGAAAATATATTTCTAGTGTAGGTAGCTATAGCGGCACGAATTACATTGACAGATACATTTCAATATTTATAAATAAACAATTTTGTCGTATGGTTTTAGCTTTAAGGGTTCGGTATGCAAGCGTAAATATGGAACTATTTCGCCTGCTTGCCCATAATCTGTTCTCAGGCTGAACCTCCCCTAAGAACCTTAACAAATGATGTATTTCTGTTGACGCTATAACCACCACTAAAAAAAAATCAATAAATATCTGTCTAGAATTTCAAGACTCAGTTAATTTATATTCAATATGCCGAAATAAAACCAAACAACAATAACATAACGAATTTTAAAGACGCTCTTTTAGATGGTAGTTAAAATTATCTGTTTGTATTTTCATTCTCGTCACGTAGTTTTATCGTATACCTATTTAGATAAGCCATTGGCGACCGTCGTAAACACACTAGCTTATATTATAAGACGCTTATTGTCTATCTGTTATCTATAGCAACAAACAATTGTATCAGTTCTTTATTTTCTATAATCCTATTGTTGAATTGAATGGTGAGTGTGTGAACGCGCACACGGCGTGCTAATTATCGCCAGATGGGACGCAGCCCTCGCGAAAGGAAACGCACATGAAAGCTATTGAAATGTACACGTGTTATTTTAAATTTATTACCCACTGGCTGAACTTTATTTTAAGAGTTACAATAAGCCAAACAAATACAAGGAAGTTTTATTGGAATTTTATCGTCGTTTGTAACTTAAATACGACTCGCGGCATACCTACTTACGAATCAAACAAAATTTTATCAGAGTAACAATATGCCTACATGTCGCATATGACACCATGTACAGGTCATAACTCAACGATTTTTTGAACTTTTAGATCGCTTTTACTCCAAATAGCTAATTTTGAGTTGACTGTACATGCTGTCATGTGCGATGTATTGAATCAATTACATTTAAAAAAAACATCCAAATGTAGCTATTGCTTAGCCACAAATAAGAAGAATATTTCATATTGAGTTCTGAACTGATTTAAATATGTCTGGTATACACTAGGTTTATTTGGCGTGGTCATAGATATTTGACAATAGTATGAATAGATAATTCAATACTTACATCTTGTGCAGGTACAGCATAGTTTCCTTGAATAGTGTAAGCCTGTCCACCAGCTAAGATCACAGGGCCGGCTACATTTGGCTTCGGTCTGTACGGGATCGTCGCACCCTTCGGCGGGCTCTAAAACAAGGATACAAAACGATTATAGTTTTCATTATGAAATTTGAAGGATTTTTACTATTGGAAAATCAATTTGAGATTCGAGGCCGAGATAAGGGCAATAATCAGTCTAGGTACTAACGAATTATATTACGAATTATATGACTGAATTGGAATAAAGTTCAAGGAAATTGCTTTGCTTTTTGTTAAACGCTAATTGACGTCTAGTTAGGTGACTTCCAATGTAGATAGTTCTCTACGTACTTCAATAAACGCACACTGAATCTATAATGATCAGTAATATAATAATTATCTCTCTCTCACAAATAAGATATTAGTATTCCACTAACCTAACTCTAGTTAAGAATATTTGTGTAAAGAAATAAATGATTATTCTATTCTAATTATCTATTTTAGTAATTTTGACAATTTCGTCTTTAAATTAGTCAAGTCAATAATTAATATCTTGTGTTTGTTGAAAGTTCTTCCGTATTAATTTATTTGAAACCGCTGCTCAAATCTATTGACGTAGCATTTTGATGCACTGTCTTAAAAAACATAGTCAACCATCTTTTCACGATAGAAACTGAATTATGAGTTTAACAATGATCTTACTATAGGAACGGATGTTTCATTGCATCTATCATTTCATTTGCAAGCATCATTAACGGTTTCTCAATTACCTCTAGCATAACACAACAGATGTGATAAATGCATTGTGTAATGGCGTCACACGTGCCGCTGATCGTCACCGCCCTCTCGGTCGAGTTTGGCAACATCTCGCTCGCCACCTGTAAACAATAGAAATCAAATAATTAGTACCGTTTACAACTTGTACTTGGATTACGTTGCCCAGTTTATGACTGCACGTTAGAACCAGTAATGTCTAGACCTAAACGCAACGTTAATCTTTACAACCATTTGGAATGGTTAGCTAAATTTCAGAATATATTACTATTGCTCGCAAAATATGGATGACGAGAGAATCTGATAGTAAAAGATACCTTGTTATAGTAGCGAAACATTGTATTCGTTACAAACTAAATTATTAAAAGTGTTTTTTTTACTGACAGTTTAAACGATAGAACTTTATTCGAAGATGTGGCTCATTATTATGAAAGGTTTTGTCATAGGACCCTTGGCTAAACTTGGACAAAGTTTTTAATTAACATTACACATTAATTTTAACAAAACATTCCAAGAAACTGCTCATGGTCTGCATTCACTGTTTGGATTGTTATAATAGGCAATATTGGAAATATATGCAGGTGAATTTGTACAAAGTTTCATGGCTATATGATGACCATATGACATTATTTTTATTTTAAGGTACCCAATTTCTCATTAAGCAGGTTTTAAAGTTAAGGCACGAGCTTCGCCCCTCATAAAATTTGGAGAGCCTTTAGCCTACTCTCTTACTCTATTACTTTTAATTCCAGCTTGTTTGTATAGCGACTGGTGTACCTGTATATTGGCGCCGGTGACATCGCGGATCTCCTTGATCTTGGAGCCGCCCTTGCCGATGAGCGAGCCGCACTGCGAGGCCGGCACGATGAGCCGCAGCGTGATGGGTGCGCGCGAACCGCCGCCACCACCCTCATTGAATTGCGAGCACCACTGGAAAAATAACAATGACAATTATTAATTACAAATTACTTTTAACAGGGCCTTTTGTATGAGTTATATGCAGCAAAGCTTAAATTATTTTTTTTGCTTTGGTCTAAGATTAATTAGCAACATATTGAAAGCAAAAAGTTTGTAAGACTTTGTTTTATATAAATGAGCTCATTTGAATTGTTTCACAGTACAAAAAACCAAAAACCGAATGAATGCTTTAGATGTAGTTTGGGACTAAAGAAAATGATTAATGGTCCAATATTTGATAAACGATCCGTTTTAGTTAAGTTTAAATTATACGAGGCGTAAGCTAAATACGACCGACGGACGACTGATGACAGCTGATGTGAAAAGTAATTTATGGAACGGTATTAAGCACTCGTAGTCAGTTGGAGAAAAACGGATTGTCATATTTGACACATTACGAGTCGTAAAATATTGGAACCAGGCATAAGACGAGATTTTAAAAGGGCGTCTTCGGTCATAATGACCAAGTTTGCCTATAGAATTTAAGATAAAGGACACAAATTTAAAAGAGGGTGCTAATATGACATTTTCAAAAAAGGTTTCTCTTATTGAAATATTATCGTAATCAATAAAATAGGAATATATCAGCGATATATTATTTATAAAGGCTTGTTCATGGTCCTTGCATTCATACTAAAATTAAAATTCTTAAAAAGAAAATATTCTGTTTGTTATTACTTAAACCCAACACTACCTACTACAGTATGTATATTCTTTCACATTGTATAAGTAACTGATTACATTGTTCATTTAGTTGTTTAATATTTACAATGCAGTGAAAGGCAGTACCACAATATCATTCAATCAATATTATTATACAAATATTAATTCTAGTGACTACGACAATTCTTTAACAACATAATTGTTTTATTAATTGATAACAAGGTAAATACTGACCTCTTCAAATTTCTTGCATATGAGTGTGAAGGCTTTGAAAATGGCGCTTGTGTTGCCTGTGACTGTAACAATACGCTCTGGGCATGATCCATCAGAAATGTTGATTTTGGCTCCAGACTGAAATGGTAAACATGTCATCAAGCTTCTTACACTAAATGATCTACAACAGTAAAATAAAGTAAGCTAATATAAAGTTTGAAAATACTTTATGAAATTAAATGACGTTAAAGTAATAAAAGTTTAATTTAGAAAATTGTTTAAGTAAACCAGTTAGGGTAAAGTAACTTACTTCTTCTCTAAATCTTTTAACAATTTCTCCTTTCTTTCCAATAATACTGCCAACTTCCTGCAAATAAAAATGTATGCGATTATCAACTGTTTTAGCCAGCATCATCATAACTTATGTTATTAAAGCTTACTCTCAAAATAGCTCCTAATGCTGGGAGAACATTGGCAACTATTGTGCAGTGAGTACCGGCGTAATTAATGCAGTGCGTTAAGATTTATAGCACAAAAGATTTCCTGTCTGGTGGCCAATAATAGTCGAGCGATTCTTTGCACCACAAGATGCATTGGGGTTGCGTCAGGACAGTTTTAGAGTGCTGTAACATATTGGCTCTTTCTGGCAACTGAGCATGTTGACCTGTTCAGTATGTGAACAATGCTATTGCGTGAAACCGTCAATGCAATGCACTTTTAGCCGACGCAAATAGAGCTGACGACTGATGAAAGTAGACAGGGTTCAAAGAACTCTGCTGCAGCAATTAAGTATGCTAGGAGACCTCATCATGAGCCATACACTGTATTTGAAACAGTTTAATTAGTAAGCTTTAAACAATGATTATAGCCAAAATGAAAATTTGAAATCATGTGAATTAAACCCTTACTTGAAAATTCTAGTAGATCAAATTAAATATAAATTTTATAATGTAACAGGCAAAGCTTGTAAACCCACATATCAATTTAATAAAAAAAAATAGGTTGTGGAAATAACAATAAAGTGATAATAAATGATGTAGGTCCAATTTTTCATAAGTTTTGTCATACACTTATGCCTTAATACTTAATTAAAAAACCCAGAAAATCCAATATACCTAGATTGAATTAAGCAAACAAATTAACAAAAAACAATTTATTTGTTTCTCATTGTTAGAACACTGAAATGGAAACTGATTCCAATCAGTTTGTAAATCCGATCCTTAGACACTTCAATTAGAAAAAGATACAAATCGACATGTTTGATGAACAGGGCGAGTGCCAATACCTGGCCCGACGCCAAATGTACTTTGTATTGGATTACAGCCAATTAAAAGTGTGTAGACGTACCAGTAGGCGCATGTTAATATCAATACATCTCTCATGTAGGACCAATCTAGCCGCATCTAGGTGTGCTAAATTAGTTTCACTATTGGGCAATGTAACTTTAAAATAGGAATTTAATCCTGTAACTAGTAACTTTAATTGGAGAATCTGAGTAAGGCTAAATTAATGACAAATCTGTAAGGTAGACTTGCTTTTTGTAACTTTATCTCTATTAAATGTTAATGTAATAAGTATAATGTTGGTTTAAATCATGATGAAGATTTTATGACATTAATTTATAGCTATGTACCTAATTAATAACGCTGTTAAGAAGGACATAGCTAACATAGTTTTTATAAGTTGATAAGTACTATATCCAGTTCTAAAAACACTTACTAAAATTGGTAATATTAAGAAACCTATTACACAAATCAATAAATTTTCAAAGTTATTAATAACATTTACTTCACAATTGTTATGATAAGAAAGCAATTAAAAAGAACTGATCTGACAACTTATATTGGTCAATACCAATCTAAGTGTTTAATATATGATATTTAATACCAATGTATTAAATATCATATATTTCAATAATTTAAAATAGTGTAGAATTAGATTTTTGGTTTTGATGTAACATGTAGGTACAAAGTATAATTATAATGATCACATTATAAGGCACAAGGCCAAGCCAAACATAACTGAATGATTTTATAATTAAGATATTTAAAAAATCTCCCTACATATATTTTATATCCTAAACTTAATTTTAAATAAACACATGCTATTGGTGTAAAACAAGTAAAAGTAAGTGATTAGTTAATAATAAGTAACTTACTGTGAATATGAAAGCCTACTCACAAAGCATGCCTACATGGTTGACAAACAGGATCATGTATAATGCATCCATACAAGTGTGTGTTCTTTAACAAGATTAAAATACCAAAGTCATATTAGATTACCATACTTTCAAACAAACACAACTCTTTCATAAACAATGACATGTTAATGACGATTTCTCTAATGAATATGAAGAGATATCTATTGTTTATTGATTGGCATGCCACATAGCAATAATGTACATAGAAAAATGTAAGCCATAATGATTTGAAATTATTTTGTTGAAATTTGTGTGTCTACTTAAACAAAAAAGATTTCATTTGAAATATATATTTCCAAAAATATATCAAGCAAACAATCCTCTCCTTTTAAGTAATATAAAATACCACATGGCTTATATTAGTTAATGAATTCCCATTATTCAGAATGACTTCATAATTATAAAATACCATTTACTTACTTTAAAATGCAAAATGTTTGAATAATTTAAAATGCAGAGTTTATAGATTTCATAGAAAATAATTAAAGCAGTGACAGAATATATCTCTATCAGTTAAATAATAGGTTTGTTAGGTAAGTTGGATGAAGTTAGGTCTGGTGAATGAATAATATTATGAACAATGTAAAATAATTCAGATCGAAAGGAAAAAAGGGAATGCTGTATAAAAGTAAATGACAAAAAAATCTATAGATCTACTTATACAAGGGCAGTGAAATTTAGAAGAAGGTAAAGTGTACACTTTCACAATTAAAAAACCACAAGGAGTTAAAAAGGCCAAATTTTAAAAATTAAACAGTAAGTGTTCTCTCTTACCTTCCCCTGCATAATCAGTCTGATAGTGAGGGTAACTTTGGAGTCTTCCTCATGGAGATTGGGGGATTTCTCCAGTTCCATGCTGGAGGAGGTGTCCGTACTGTCTCGCGGAATTTTGGCTGCGTACAGGGCTACGTGTGGGCGGACACAGGGGGCACTCCACTCAATCTAATGGCTGGGACTCTGGGGCTCTTGGCACGCACTGCAGGCAGGGTAAGCTGGAAAACAGGCGCACATCTCAAAAGGAATGTCAATAGGTGTCGAGCGTTCTAAGGTGTGGGGCATGGGCACTCGTCCTTATAGAAGCGAAGCTGATTACCGAATATTTATTTACAGTGGCGGACTGCAAGCGTAACGGAATAAGGGCGGCAAATGAGGATCTAGACGCTATTATAAACTAACTGGTCCTAGGTCCGACCGGATTCTGCAGATGTAATGCGAGTCGGCGGGCTCCGGCTGCCGGCACCGTTACTTGAACTCCGATACCTGTTCGCTACTCGCGACATAACCTCAGTGTCGCGCCTCATGGCTAGCCAACCGGGTTATCGATCCCGCAAATCCCAAACAAATTCCATTTACAACCACAGGATTTCCTCACCTCGTTAAATTTTCCACTGTGCAACAATAACATAACAAATCTTAACACTAGTATTATCACCAAGATGTGTATAAAAATCACACTTATCACAATTTTCTTTTGTCACTAATTATTAAATTAAAAAATTAAATAAACCCCGACGGTGACGCGTCGGTGTGAAGCTTGCAAATGTCAAAACGCCATAGACAAATGACAGCAAGCAGCGGCCAATCATCGATCGTGCTGCCGCATGCGGTGATAATACGAAACATCTTGACAATGACAGTAGCATAGATCATAGACAGTAACATCTGATACGCGGGAAGTTTCAAAATTGTTTCGTAATGTTTTGTGAAATTGTTAGAAAGTTACTTTACACGTGCGGTGTTAATGCAAGCAGATCGATCTCATATTGAATTGACGATCCTAGTTGCATTGTAGGTTTAAACTTTGAAAACTACACGCACTACGGCTCAACCTGCTTCTTATTATAAATTTCATTTTTATTGCTAAAGAAATATTCTATTAGTTAAAAATCTTATGGAATCATATACTAAAATTAGTAGCCGAAGAACTTGTCTTTGGCCATAAAATATTAAAAGAACGCAGCTGTTTTATTCAACAGATTTTTAACATAATGACTTTTAGATCTCACAAATTTTTAGCCACTCTACCATCCTATGGCTCTGGCCTGCACCTTCAGATTTCCACTGTTTTGGTTTGTTCAGAATTTAACTAAGCAGGGTCTGGTTATCATCACGAGAGGTCTGCAAAAGCCACAGAAACTTTTTCTCCAACCTATCATGTAGATAATTGAAGAATTAAAATGTTACCAATTCACTTGTAAATATCTCAAAACCAATAAAGAGATATCAAAAATGTAATAATTAATTTGAATAACTATACTTGATGCAATTCATTATAATTTACTAGCTGTCCCAGCGAATATCGTGCCGCCTATTTTTTGCCAATTTTTCACCCTTTAAACTTTCCCTGGACCTCCGCAATTATTTTAAAGCCAACATTAGCCAAATCAGTCTATCAGAAATAATTACTAAATTACACACAGATAAGCTTGACGAAAAGTAGTCCGGTGGGACCTATTGCGCCGCAAATGAAAAAGCCAGATAGCTGTAAAACTGAATAAAATCGCTATTGCGAGACTGGCCAATTCACACACAAACAAAGTCAGACCGAACGGCAAAAAAGTAATAATCCACACAGCGAACGTTGGCTGGACCTCTGTTTTTTGCAAAACAGGTCCCTGGACTACATGTCTATATTAAAGTTGGGAGTGCTTTGTCCCATGCAAATTCGTTCATCGATTTTATTGGCGTCAGTGGAGCTCTTGCCGAGGTGAAATTCCTTTATGCGTCACAGCTTTATTTTTATGACCTGGGAAAAAGGTTTGATAGTCATTGCTCGTCGAAAAACTGGGAAATGTCGTTTAAGACCATTTTGAGGGATATTTTTTCTACCTGCTTTAATACTAAGGACAGTTAATCTTGCATGATAACTTGAAAAATGGGTAGTTAGGTGTGTTGTATGTACAATTAACATTAAATAGCAGCAGCACTAACTTGATTTTTGAAAGTTCACCGTTAGAAAATGTATTTGGTGTACACGTTGGTTTGGACTTTTTAAATACCCAATTAATTATCTAATAACATAAGGAGAATGAATAGCTATTTATGAATCTGCTTCGATGGACTACCTACGAAAGATGTTTTCCGTTACAGTAATACAATTAAGAAGTTTTGCAGCTTCTTTCAAAAAGTTTCAGTCCAATTCCAATTTTAACGGACGCCAAATTTATGTACTGGTGATTTTCATGTCTCGATTTAGCAGACGTTCGCGCCTAGGAGCGACGCCAAGCTAAAGCAATGCCTATGATCGGTATTACATTATTCCTCCAATTTTAACGACCTAGTACCTACCTACTAGGTATTTGGAAGGTAGATCCCTATTTATCTAAGACTAGTGTCGGTTAAGTCGGCTTTGCACGCGTAGGTACCTACGATCCGGGTAGTTTTTTTCTTTTTCGACGAACTTAACAAAATAATTACCCAATGTGGTTCAGTATTTTTTTTGCAATTATCTACTCTTACATACATTACGGCGGCTCATTTTTATTTGCAATTAAGTTTTATATAAATTAATACATTGGTGACATCATTTTTTTTGAGGTTAATGGATGTTAATTATGTAAAGCCTGGCATTTGATTTTATTTGTACAAAATATAATTACTTATACTTTGTATTATCTTTATCACAAAAAATGCGAGAGTAAAAGGACTAAAATTTAAAAGCTCTTAATTAGATGGCGCCGCGAGCCATAAAAAACGTTGTTTACTCCAACAGAAGCATTTTAAAAAGCTGGAGTCGTTGAATTCTTTGGATTTGAACATTATTTCCAGAGCACTTAAACTGACTACAGCCGATTGAAGATTCTTATAAACGTTTTTATTTGCGATTTACAGGATATTGCTACAAGAATAAGTAGGTATTTGTACTTAGAATTCGATAAGTATGAAACCTTCTTACTAATATCTAATACTTCTAACCTACTATAACCTTATATATATGGATTGATCTTATATTTATACTTAAGTATCTATGTTCGTCCTTTATAAGTTTTGAGTGTTCTTCCTACTGTTATTCAAAATTTTTAATTTTTATATCCAAATCTCACAGTATACAAATCTATAGAATAATTCTGGGTAGGCATACAAAAATTGCAAATGTGTACATATGTGTAACTATTTTGATATACGTCTAAAAT
The DNA here is from genome assembly GCA_037074685.1 of Glyphodes pyloalis. Lineage (NCBI taxonomy): Eukaryota > Metazoa > Arthropoda > Insecta > Lepidoptera > Crambidae > Glyphodes > Glyphodes pyloalis. The sequence continues at coordinate 7,212,158 of JAYKKO010000008.1, forward strand.
ATTTCGATACGGTCGAAAACTCCATATAGGCTGCAACGACCGAGTCTGTACTATTTTGGTTCGGGAAACATGAATCCCCAGTATACTAACTGTTAACTGCGACTTCATTCGTGTAGAAATAAAAGTGAAGAAACCCAAGGACTTATATAAACTTGCAAGAGCTAGAGCTAACTTAGTTTAGCCCAGTTACAAAATGATTTCGTAGCTAATGTATCTTACTCATAAACTCTTAAACTTCTCTCTTCAAAACAGCTCGGTTCAAAAATATTTTTCTTTATTTCGTTATGAGTGCTCTTTTGCTTTTCTTAATACAGATTACCCTTTTTGCACCGCCTTAATAGTTTCAAACGGGTAATAATGGACTACCTATCTAATGAGTACGTTTTTTTCTTTGAACCTATAAAATAGGAACAAAACAGATGGGAAAAAGGGGAAACAAAGGCGTATTTTCATCACTCGTAAAATGGCGTGGCTAATAACCGTTTTATTCCAGGTTATTTAATTTGTGCTCGGGAGCTAAGAGCAGCGTTGTGTTTCAGTTGAATTGCACCACTATCATTGTCTGGGTCGGGGAATCGGGTGGATACGAGAATAGGAGATCTATTGCGGTTCGTATTTTGATACCTACTTACCTATGGTAGCTTCAATTTCAAAAGATTTAAACCTATAAATAATTTGGAAGTCCTTTTATGTTTGGCATTTCGATATGCATTCTATTTAAAGTTATATATATTTTGGAAATCTGTTTGAGTTCGCATTTTGATATATATGTAAGTATATATAATTTTAAAAACATTAAAAGTTACATAACTTTACTTTAAAAGAAGTAACATTTAACTTTGACATAATATTGCTTTTCATGGCTTAAAATATGAAACTAAGGTTGTTACTTTTTTGGGTTAAATGTTACCTACACAAATTTAATGGGTGGGTTAAAGAGTTTCCCGAAATCTGTATTAATATTTTTTTATTCTGAAAAATATGGTACCTAATTGAAACGAAATAAAAATTAAAATCGTTGCGCAACTGAACAATTTATCCATCGTTTACCATAAAAATTAGGTAATTATTGTGAAGCTGATGAGTTAAATATTTCATTCCGTACTGATGTAGGTAATGAACCGCTTCAAAAACATGCTAGGGTCATTAAGGCTTGCATATTGAAATGCGATACACGACATATGCCATGTAGATACCTACATTTCTCTCGTAACATGTGTAAACAAATGATACTATGGATTGTTGTAGGTACTGTACTGATATTGTAATGGGTAATTTGTTTAATTAAGCTAATCAATTTCGTCAGCATATTGTCTATGATAGGAGATCATATATTTAAGTTAAGTGAAGTATTAGGTATTTCACAAATCAATACATGTGAATTCGTTTTGGATAAAGTTTCGTTAAAAATATTGCGATAGGAAAATGTAGGTAACTTGTTTGATACCCCTATACTATGAGCACAAGGAGAGATTCCTAACTGGGGGTGTCAACCTACCCAATATGATTTAGAAAAGTTCGTTTCTCAAATTGACCCCTCGCATAATCGAACCGGGGACCTTTCACGCTTCGGGCGCCTACCTACCTTAGTCACTGAGTCACCAAGGTCTTTATTACTTGATAACTGATCTCTAGTAAATTTATACTAGTATTGTAAAATTCAAGAGTTCATTTGAACGCGCTAATTGATTGTTCGAATTAAAAAAATCGTTTGTGTCGGATATCCCATTTATTGAGAACAGCGTTACAGCACAAGATTTGTAGAGGAATAGAGATAGAGTTAATCATTATAATTTAATATCATAAAATAAATATATTTACATAATATTTTTACAACAGAAGGCGAAGATAGTTAAATTAAAGGATATAAAGGAATATTAGTAAAATTAAAGGGACAACGATTTTTTTTGGAACGACATCGTAAAGGGAAATAGGGTACTTGAGAGCGCACTGAATTCAAAGTTTGAATTTCAAACGTCAAGTGACTTGTCAAATTATACTTACAACTTACTCTAGACCCAATCATATCTTAAAATAAGTCTAATTAGGATAATTGGCATCCACAGAATTCTCGGACAGCTTAAGCAATGCTGTAGCCATAAACATTCTGGTTCTATCATAAAATGTTGTCAATTGTCATGTAAAATTTAAGCATACCTAATGTGTACTGGTAAACTTGCGATATAATGTTTATTTTGAAGATGGGCAGTCGTTAGGTAAAAGTTTGATTATATTTTTGTACCTGCGTCATCTCTCCATAAGTGAAAAGTAATTTAATAATTCGAGACTAGTTAAAGTAAGTATTTTTTGTGAAACAAAATTAAATTTCTCGCATTCTTTCTCAACTCTGAAAAAACTTCCATCATTGCAGTGAATTTTATTGAAAAGAGTTGCCTTTAAAAGCTTTTCTTTATTACCTGAGGATATTTCACAATGTCGGACATTTTCCTGTTTTCCCTTGCAGGTTAATGTTTTATCATAACATTGTGCCCACAGTATAATCAACGATTTTCTTTTTCCACGTCCTAGATAGTATAAAGACTGCTTCTAAAATTTACTAAAAAATTCAGATCCGATTTTAAACATTACAGTACGTTAGTAAATAGCAATTGATTCTCCGCCAATTAACAAAAGAGGTAGCGTATTTTAGACACCCTTAGGGCACAATCAGGGATCAGACAGGGATCAGTCAAACAAAGAACTTGCTTATTGTTTTTCGAAACAGCCATGTTGCAGAGAAAACAAAAGAATAAAAAACGGTAAAATACTGAAAAGCATTCGCTTGAAGTATTTTAGATGACATTTTGAACATCATACAACAATACTGACAAGCATTTTCACTTGTAATGCTTGAACGTATCGATGTTGTATAACCTTAACCACATCGTCTTGGCGTACATATTTAAAAATAGAGAATATATAGGTAAATATTATAGAAACATATTTTTTTTTACGTACAACCTTTCTTTAAAATCCATTGCCGGCTAGCATAGCGAGTGGTTAATAAATAGAGATCAAATTTAGGCCCTAATTTGTAATTTACTTCGTAAAAAACATGATTTCTTAATTATGTTGGCTGTTTTTGTTAAACTGGTAAAGCACCTTTTATCAGCATATATTACATAAATGAATAACATTTTGTAAAAAACGTAATTAATGCCGGCCACCACACTCTTAAGAAGGGAATGATTATAAGGGATTATTTGATTTTAGAGTATTCACTAAAACAATGCATTACCTCCACAAGATCCCGGGTTGAAAACCATCGCGCACAGTTTGTTACTATTGCTGTATGAATTCTTAAAAAGTATAATAAATGATGGGATTTCTAAACCGCGTTTCCTGCCCTAACTAAATAGCTTATCTGTCAATAACGAAACCATTTAATAGCTGGTATAATTTTATTTTCAGAGTAAGATCGTACAGTTTAGGTATCTAAGTGACCAAAATATGTAATCTGCTGCCTATGTTTTTGAACAATAAAGATTTTTATTATTATTTATTATTATATGAAATGATTCGAGATATCCTGGCAGACGTCATACATGCGATCAATGTTAGATAGATAGATATATATACTTTATTGCACAAAAACTTTACAGAAATAGGTTTTACAGATTGATTATGGTACAATTTAGGCGGTCTTATCGCTAGAAAGCGATCTCTTCCAGACAACCTTAAGGTAGAGGAAATTGTAGATGGCGAGAAATGGGTACGGTCGTGCAACATAAATACAGTTTTATTTACAATGTTATTTAATTTAAATGTATGACACTATTAAATTATAAGTACCTAAAACTTTAGAGAATGCACCCAGTATTAAGTCCACGTGTTGTACTTTTTTTTGTGCTATATTGTATGAAAAATGTACATTGTCAAATTGAAGGTTAAGTTGAATACCTCTACAATGCCACTAAAGTTTAAAACTCCTATTGGAAGGGTCAAAAATAATGGCAAGCTTATCAATAGTATCGACCCACTTAAGAGCTCAGGATTTTGGTCATTAGGGGTTTGGGACAACATCCCCTCCAGGGAATAATCCCTATCGCATTCTCAAATCCGATTAAGTGCTCTACTAGTTCTGCGGTCATTTATCTTTTAATTTATCCTTTGAATAAACATCAAGTAGGTACGTAAGTACATAGTTTTACGAGGTAATATATCATGAAGATTAAAAAAATCCTTAACCTTTAAAAGGAATGGGACTGTCCTTCGCCTAAGAAGGCGAAGGACAGTCCCAATGGGTATTAAGCATTTTTGCTTAATACCCATTTTGATCATTTACCCTACATTAAAGGTCTGAATGTAGGTACAGACATTCTAACTTTCAAAGTCCGTTTGGTTGTGGCTGTGGTGGTGACATATGGTGGTACTTACTGAAAAGCGTGTTTTTGGGTGCACGCGGCGATTGTAAAGCCGCTTTACTACTGGACTGGAAGACCAAAGATAGATGGAGTGTGTGAAACAAGACATGAATAAAAGGGTGGGAATATTAAAAACAGAAATATTTTATCTCTCCTTGCGGTGCGGGAATTGAACCCACGACCTTCACGTATCGCGCGTGCTGCTATTACCAACTGAGCTAACCGCAAGTTATCGTAGGCGATGAAATTTTTCTGCTGTATCAACCGTTAGCTCAGTTGGTAAGAGCAGTACGCGCGATACGTGAAGGTCGTGGGTTCAATTCCCGCACCGCAAAGGGAGATAAAATTTTTCTGTTTCTAATATTTAAAGTTCGCTAGTACGGCGTATAGTACTATAAAAATAATAAAATTGATTAGGGTGAGAATAGTTCTGTGATGGCTGTTAGGGGCAAATGGAAAAGAAAAAAAACATATTCAGCAGACCCCAAGTAACTTTGGAACACGGCAGAAGAATGATGCTGACGACTATGGTAGCGAATCGAATGAATTAAAATTTCCCGTAAATCAATTTTTGCGTTCCGTTCTATTTTCTTCTCTTTGTTCCCGTCGATTTTTTAAAATAAAACATGTGCTTCTCCCATGCAAGAGGCCATTTTGAGTACCTACACCATTTTATTTCCCGATAGCTTAAAAAAGTTCTCGAATGGAGACCACGAACTGTTAAGCATTGTGTGCGCTGTATTACTTTTATATGTTCGCCTATTCGGTTTCTTTGTTTGCCCCGGTACTTCCCTACTTATTGTAGCCTCTCATTTAAAATTCTTTCTAAGAATAAAAAGGCTTGGGGTGAGTCTCAGTTTTCAGGAACGCGCACAAGGAAACAAAAAAAGAGATTGCTTATTTAATTAGGTTTTCGTAACAATGTGTTCCATTGTATTGTATTTGTTAGAAAATCTTGTGTGGCTTAAATAAAATATTCATACGCACTGCCATCAAAAGTTAAAGCGATGTAATACAGTACATTCAAGTTACTTGACGTGAAGTTTATGTATGTGGGTAAATAATGTTGTGGGAGAATGAAATATTGCTTTGGACCATTTTAATCCCTATTCTGGCTTACATTAATATTTCCCCGTGACGTGGGACAAACAAGACACGACGATGAATTTCGTCTAACATTAGGTACGAGGTGTGTTTTGCATACCTACATGCCAAGGCTTTTGTCTTGGTGTACGTAGGTATGTAGTATGGGTAAGCAGGTGTACACATAACTAAGATTTAGTAACAGACGTTTATAATAGTTATTTAAATTATAGATAAGATTTTTTTAAGAAAGACGATTGCGAGTTTTTTGAACAGTGATCGTTATAATTGTGATTTTAATTTTCAATCAATATAATAACGCGATTTTAAAACGTTGACTATTGTCGTTGAAATTGTATCTCTAGAGGTTATACAAGACGGGACTTTAACCAGTCGGATCTGGAATTAGAAAGTGTTATATAAATAATATTCAATTTATATGTTATAGTAAGCTGCAGGCAAGTCTATACCTACTTGCTTATTTTTACTAAAGACGCCTTGCGTTTTTTTAAATAGTCCACTACTACTCCACATGAGACTATTTTTGACATTATACATCTTAAACCTTTTGTAAGATAGATATTTATGTGATTTACCTACATACTTTAAAAACAGTATAATAGTAATTGGGAAGTTTAACTAAAACTAAGGAGCTAACCTAGATAGGAACACGATATTCTTTTATCATTCTGTTGTCAAGTTTTAAATGAAGGACCATTCCGAATTAAAACCTTCTAATATTGAATACTATCTGCAAATGGACCGATAGAGAAAAGAACTTAATTATATTGGAGAATTTACGACTAAAAGGTTTTCCAGATGTGTTCTTTACGCAATTTTCAAAATAGCTTTAAATTCCTTGGAGTATACCTCCAAATACTGCACTGGTGTATAGTGATGCCAATCCACAGGCCATAACGTGGCAGTCAGCAGCAGTAACTAGCATTGCGCTCTACAGATTGAGATGTGAGTGGTGCCTAGTTGATTGAGTGGCTTTTATTGACTATTACTTGACATCTAGCTCTTGTCTACATAGTAAACTTGAGTATTTCTATTTCACCTTTCACCTTTCGAGGTGAAAGATGAGCGCACACTTTTTACTCTTATCAAAATATCAATATTTTAATATCGCATGATGGTAAACTTACATACTTCGGGGAATTCACAACGAATTAAATAATTATTTTCTGAAATAGTAACATTATGAAATCAAATAGCAGATAATTTGCAAAGTTTTATAAGTACATAAAGTCGAATTCGGTAATCAGCTTGAAAAGCGAATCATTTTTCAGGAAGTCTTGAACATATTTTATTGAATGACTTATGAACCCCTTATCGTTTAGATTATTCAATGTTGTGACATTAGTATGTCAGTGTATATATTGTACTTAGCAGGTTTAAACAAATGTGAATTATGCTAAGCTAAATTTAGTTAACTCACATGTCAATCAGAGAAAATCCTTGGTGATTTGGTGAAGTTTACTGGCACAGTTATCTGAAACAAACCAAGAACATAGTTATTTTCATTTGAAAATTACTATTTATCAATTTAGGAATTTCCCAATTTACTTAATCGGGAAAAATTGTTTTAGACTATCTTAAACTTTGTTATATATTCTATACTGTTACTAATATATTTATTTATGTAAATTCGAAGCTTTGGCAATCATTTGATCGATTTATGTGAATCTTTTATTTTCCAAGTTCAGTAATTATAAAAGCGACTAGTAGATGTTAGCAATGTAATTGATGAATAAATCTTGAATGTTTACCCGCCTATTATGAGTGTCCAAATTACGGCAGTAATTTCGGTAAGTTGATCCAATTAGGAAGGTTCTTTAAGAGGTTTCAAAAGGCCAATTACGCTGAGCTTCTTCTGTTGTCGAAATGGTTTCATATAGCCGGAATACATTATTTATGTATTCGCGAGTAAATTTATTTGGAATCAACAGCAAATTTATATATTTTTCATTTACAATGATGTGATAAAATTTAAGAATTTGTATGTAGTAGAAAATATGTTTAAGATGCTATTAAAATTATTGCTTTATAGTATTTTGCAACCCCTCAAGTGTTACAAGAATAGTGTAAATTTAGTTGAATCCCTACTAATATTATAAATGCGCAAGTAACTCTGTCTGTCTGTCTGTTACGCTATCCCGCTTAAACCTCTCAACCGATTTTGATGAAATTTGGCATAGGTATACGTTGAACTTCAAGAACGGACATAGGCTACTTTTTGTTAGAAAGTAAGGGGGGGGGGTTAATGCCACCTTTGAAAGTTTATATGGGAAAATGTTTATTTTTTAAGTTAGAGATATGAAAGTTGGCACAAATATAGCTCTATTAAAATATAGACTACTTTTTGTTTCGAATATTAGGGGAGAAAGGGGTAAAACCGACCATGAAAGGATGTAGTCCACGCGAACGAAGTCGCGGGCACAGCTAGTATAAAATAAATGGCATAACTTTCCAGGTCAAAATATTTATTTTCCTTTTAAATGAGACACTAACTTACACTTCATAAACTACCTTTAAAATAGGTAAAAATATCACAAAATAGACCTGATCCCAATAATAAGCAGGTACCTTAAATTTTGTTGTAAAAACCAATACATGTCTAAGATCCACTGGCCAACGCCACTTTGAGTAATAAGTCTTAGCAGAAACAGTTAAGATCTACGGCTTATTCCACATGATAGGTAGTTCATTATGTTATGTGCGACCATCTCTAAAACCAAGTTAAAAACTACCTTCTGTAAGCAATATTAATTAAAAAAACTTTGGAGATTACAGCCTGGTGTTGGATTAATGAAAAAATATCGAAACTGACCTAATTTTAATTAAAATACGATAGACTTACAAAGAAAGCAAACAGTTTCGAAGGAGCAAAGTTACAATAGACTTAATTTCAGTCCCAGAAACCAATTAAACTTAATAATCCCTTAATATAAACGAGCTCTTTTTAAATTAAGTTTCCTCATTTAATATTCTTCGTGTTTAAGAAAAATTGACGGTTTGTTCATTAAGTGTAGGTGAGGTTGGAATTTTGATTAAGATTCATTATCTGAACTTTATTAATACCCATATTTGATTGAATCAGTTCATTGAATTAAACCAAAGCTTATCACGGCATTACGGAAATAGGGTAGCAATTCCGTGAATTCAGATAATAATCATCAAACAACTAGGTATGTTTAAGCCAAAATTAGTTATCGCTTAAATCATTGCTTTCGTGATAAATGTATCTACATGTGGAATTGTATTGCCGAGTATCGGCGCTGATATTGATATCTTGTTGTATAGGTTTGTGGAATTCATATGAGCATGTGATTATATGAGCTTATTATTTCGAATTCCCAATTAATACAGATAGATGTGAGTTAATAGTGCTAGGGGAAGATATGTATGACATTTCGTGTAGTCGAATCGAACTCACATTTGGCAGTATAAGTATTTTTGATGTTATTTATGAATACTATTGTATTCATCATAATCATAATGAGAATGCTAATACGTCGAACTAACGACATTGCACTCTTAGCACTCATTCCTTAAAGTCGTAAGACCTAGCCTAGACAATTAGACACAATCGAAAATCAATTGTGTCTGGGTTTAAAGGACATTCAGTCTTACGAGGATGAGTTATGAACCTGCGTCAAGCAATGGACTATGTAGGCTCATGATACACTTTTAAAAAATGTATAGTGCATCACAAAACGCAGCACAAGCGAACTTTAAATAATTTAAAGAAACACAAAAACTTCATCTACCCTTACAAGAGAAGAACAAGAATTTTTCTTAGTCGGAAGAGTAGTATGCACGATACGTGATGGCACACTAGGTAGCATCATTATTATTTTAAAATGAGACTACCTATTCATACATTTTTTTTACTATTGACTATGTATTGCAAGGGAAGATGCATTTATTCTGTTTATTTTAAATCTAAGCTCTGATGATGAAAATAATAATATTTTTTATTTGTTTACCTACCTACACTAAGTTTTGTATTACAACAAGTTTTGAATTCACGTTTGATCCATGATTACGCGTAGGATAGATAGTACTTATACTCAATTAATAATTTCAATGTTCCTTACATTAAGCTAAAGCTTAAGCTAATTCTGAAAGTCAGAGTTAGTTTATAATTAGATCTAACGCGGAACGGGCGTCTGTCTGTGCACACGGTCGATTTGTTCTCAATCGCGATCGGTGACAGTGTTAATGACTGGCGATTTGTTGTCCACATAATTTACGACCCTAATCACATTTCCGCGTATTATTCTAGTTAGGATAGGACAAAGAAAAACGTGACTTATGAAATGAAGAACACTCAGGTTTTTATTCAATATTCAGCCAAAGGTTAACTTAAGCACACTTAAGAATTTTGACTGTAAATGTACTATCTACTTGGGTCCGTTGTCTTCCTACCATTTTAGATCACCTCTTCAATACCATGTTGACGACCTTCGTAGCAGAGAGGTGAGCGTGCCGGACTTTGGCGTCGCGCCTTCTCTAAGGTTCCGGGTTCGATCCCCGGTCGGGTCAATATGGGAAACGAACTTTTCTGTATTGTCTCGGGTCTGGGTGTTGTGGTACCGTCGTTGTTTCTGATTTCTGGAAAACAAGTGCTTTAGCTACTTACCACAGAATCAGAGCAATGTATGTGATGTTGTTCAATATTTATTTATTTATTATGTGTACAAAGTCATCTGAGCAATTTTTTTATATATTTGTTTCAGGTAAATAAACGAGTAAAGGAGTATTGCGATTCATATCATTTCAAACTTGATCACCTGATTTATAATTGTACAGCCACAATATAAATATATCACATCGTATCACAATAATACTAAGCTGCGAGAGATACGATGTGATATTTCAACCACCATGACACAATCCTAATAACTGTTTAAAGTGTTCATTAGTTTATTTATAAGTTAAAATATATGCATATTTAAGTTAATAGTGAAACTTATCTGAAACTGGGTTAAGTTGTGGTAAAGAGTAAATAAATCATTTTTTTTAATATAAGAATAACGTTTTACTTCAAATATACATCTACAATTTCAATCACATAGGTAGTCAGTATACCAAGATTCATATATATTTATGTATTTACTAGTGCCTTGAATCATATAGAACAGTTTTTACGTTCTGAGGTGGATACGCTGAATCAGACTTAATTAAGGATGAGTCCCGTTGCGCATAGCTGTAGAACAAGTTGGTATAAAAACAGATTTCCTGGACTTGTTGGAACGACGAGATAAAGAGGCTTTTGACCTTTCGGATTTAACGACCACAAGCGACCGGACCGAGAGCTGCCAACCAAAGGAAGCGGGTCCGAAAACTGAATTAGTTATTCCGTTTGTAGCAAGCACAAATTAGTAGATTATAATTAGTAGCAGGTAGAGCGAAAATAAGTGTGGTATTTTTTAAAGAAAAAGAGACAAAAAGGCCAGCTACCTTACGCCTTGATGGTTTAGTGGTTTATAAAGGTACTTTTTTTTTTTTTTTTTTTTTTTTTTTTTTTTAAGGGGGAGAGAATGCCTTCTTTTCGCACCATATCGCTGCCGTGGGGACGGCAGCGACGTGTGTGGGACTCCCCCGCCCAGAAGGGGCGAGGACTACCCGAACTAAAAACTCCCCCCACCTTCTCATCGCCTATTGACGGCGCCATGGGATATCGGGTGACCCATGACTGCCACGGCGCCGTCGGCGGAATGAATTGTTGCCCTTACAGGGCGGCGTCACTAAGTCCCCCCTGGGTGGTCGGGGGACTGACGGGAACGGCCAAAGGTGTTAAACCGTTCCCGCGCATCTGCGGGAGACCGTGCAAGGCCGGCCGGGGTGTCCCCACACCCGTGGCCGGCTGGTCCCCGCTAACAAGCGCAAGGGCATCAAACCGACGCCTTGCGCGCAGTCTTCTGCGTCTCCGGTGTGGTGGGGCGAAGGGGTCGTTCTCTCGCTCCCTCTCCGACGCCTCCTTATGCGAGACTATTTGTTCGCTGAAAACGGCAACTGCCGTCCAGGCCTCCTCGCTCCCAAGCATGGCTGTAACAATGCTTGGGAGCGAGAAATCGCTTCCAACAATAGCAGCCAACTCGGCCCGCTCGGTAGCCCAGGCCGGACACACAGCCAGTGTGTGGTCCGCCGTGTCTGCCGCCGCGCCGCAAGAATGGCACAGCGGCGACTCTTCTCGCCCAATTTGGTGCAGGTACTGACCGAAGCATCCATGCCCAGTCAGCACCTGCACCAATCTGAAGGACAGGTACCCGTGGCCCCGGCTCAGCCACTCCTGCAACACCGGGCCAACGGCGTCAAGCACTCGCCCCCTGGGTCGTATTTCGTCGACACCCGTCTTCCACCGCTGAACCATCTGTTCATGTGCCTCGCGCCGGATTGCCGCCACCTCAGTCGGGGAGGGACGCTCTCCCCGCGCCCTCCTCTCCGTCAATTTCCAATATACTTGGGCCTGCACCCTTGCGTCGAGGGCCCAAGGCGGCGTGCCGGCCAAGACACAGGCCGCGTCGAAGCCCACCGTGCGGTAAGATTGGGCCACTCGCTGGGCAATAGCCCTTTGTGGCCTCCGTAGGTGGGCTGTATTTCCCCGCCGGAAAAGGGCGTCTGCCCAGATGGGTGCGCCGTAGAGGGCCATGCTCCTAAGAATGCCGGCGTAGAGCCGCCGGCATTTGGCCCTGGGTCCGCCCAAGTTTGGCAGCAGACGCCCAAACGCACCAGCCGCCCCGATGAGGCGCTGGGACAGTCCCTTCAGATGGGGCTCGAAAGTCCAGCGTGCATCAAGTACTAGGCCCAGATATTTCATCTGGGCCCCCACCCTGACGGTCACTCCCCCGACGACGATGTTAGCGTCTGGGGGAGGACGACGCTGCCGAGGCCCGTAAAAGTATATGGCCTCGGTCTTTTCTAGCGCGACCCGTAAACCCAGGCGGCCAATACGCCCCGCCACCAAAGTTCCGCCAGCGGCTGCTCGGTGCGCAGCCTCGTCATAGGTCCTCCCTCGAGCTGTGACAAGAGTGTCATCTGCATAGCAGACGACGCTCATGCCCGAGAGGAGGACACCCCGCAGGACCCAATCGAAGCCGATGTTCCACAAGAGGGGCCCCAAGACAGACCCTTGTGGAACACCGGACTCGACATTTGCACGCCGGAGGACGCCATCTTTCCCGACATAGGCAACTTTCCTGCCGGACAAGTAGTTGCCGAGGAGACGCACCAGGTATTGAGGTACCTGGTGATACCTTAGGGCCATCAAGATTGTAGAGTGGGGGATGGAGTTAAAGGCATTAGCTATGTCCAGTGACACAGCCAAAACTCCCTCCCCCACATCCCAGGCCTCCCAAACTACCCCCTGTAGTCGCGCCAGCGCGTCCGTAGTTGAGCGCCCTGCTCGGAACCCGAATTGAGCGTCGGAAAGATCTGGCCCCCGCTCCCTGAGGTGGCAGTTGATCCTCGTCGCAATAACTTTCTCAAAGAGCTTACCGACCTCGTCCAGCAGGACGATTGGCCGGTAAGCAAGAGGGCTGTCTGATGGGCGTCCCTCTTTTTTCAAGAGGATCAGCTGCCCCTCTTTCCACACCTCCGGGAACCTCCCAACCCTAAGGCAAGTGTCGAGTGTGTGTGGTTTATAAAGGTACTGGGTTAGCCTCGGGGACCTGTAATTGATTATTGGGTGGAGAAAAGAATATTTTGGATTTTCCAAAAGTAACTTGGGTTTGTGACCACCACCATTTGAAAAGCTTGGTGATAAAGGTAGTTTTTGATACAAACTTAATTTTAATAAAAATGGCTTTGCTCTGCAGTGGGATATTAATTAGGAGGATACTAATTACCTACTTGTACTGTCGATCGATGATGAATGAATAAATACGCTAGTGAGCATGACTGTTGAATAAAATCCCTACGCAGTATTTTATCTCAATCGTGTAACCCTCAGAATCGGGTTCGGGTGTTACTTGCAATGCGAAAGGTCATCTGGTGCCGCAGAATTGAAGGTAATTTATTTGCTCAATGGGGGCCACTTAACATTAGGTTAGTCAATTCGTCATCTTTATCGGATAAAAATGAGCATGAGTACTAATGAACAAAAAAATTAACATTACGAAAGAAACAAAGAAGTGATGGATTACAGTCATACGTACTAATGAATGAAACATTATTGATGGATGACTTTTGGTAAAGCAAACCTAGAGGAAAACAAAACTTCATTTGGCGTACAAGACGCACATTGAAAGGGATTGTTATCAAGTTGCTTTGCAAAATTGATTACTTTTCTTAGTTCCTCAAAACTTATTAGCCTAAGGGAACATAAGTTGCGTGGTGTTGCCCTCTCGTGGGAGTTGCACACGCAAGCGGAAGAATGTTTGTTTGCCATTCTGAAATACCTTCTAGGGGTATGCCCAAGCATCGGCCATCATAGTAGACCATCTTATTGTGACAATTGTGTACATGTAGGTGGCTTTCATTTGTTTATAATTCTTGAGAAGGAAAGGTAATGGTATCCCACTCTATTATATTGGGATGTCACTCTATTATACTACGAGTATATTATATCTTTGTATATATAAACTACTCTGTTATTGAAAAAAAATGCGTTTGGTTACAAATGTATTTTATTTAAAAAAAACTTTGAATGACCTAAACTGCTGACATAATGACCTACCATGGCAACATTTGTTATAGTAGACTATCATAGTGTTGTATCGGCCTTGCACAAAAGTACGTGCAATTGTCATGAATAAATACTTAGCTTTTAATTTTTAACAAAATGTGTAATAATGAGAAAGGCTATGAAGTACTGATAGATTTGATTTTTATTTGTTTATCGAAGCTCCACTTAATGTTCAGTTGATGTAACACGGCGAAGTACTTTACTCCGTAATGTTACACAGCACCCGCAATTGTAAAACAAGAACACTTATTTTTTCGGATTGCCGCTTAAATCAGTTATATTATTCTTGTTTTTACTATGACAGTGCCTACCGTTTCCCAAAAACAAAGCGGCAAACTAGTTAATAATTTACAAAGCCACTCGAGACCTGATGTGTCTAGCTTATTTAGATACTCTGCGTAAACGTCAGCACGGATCGAATAAACCACTTAGCATTAGTGAACCTGGAATTTAAATAAAAGATCACGTGATCATTGGGTCTGCTTCTAATTCCCCTGACATCGACAAATTTCAAGTTTCTCAAGAAACGTGATTTGGTGACACATTTTTGGCCAAATAGAAATATTTATGGCCATTCTAAAAGCAAAAACTTAAAGTAAATTTGTGATTAGTAATTTTGTATATTGAATGTCTTAGCTGTTTAATTCTTTACAAATCTAAAAAAAATCACAAAATTTTCATCTTCAGCAGAAGCAGAAAAGTTCTGTTTCTTCTTTTCTGTAAGGAAATAAAAACTTGTAAATAAATATTTAGACTAGTTCCATCTAGTTTGGGAATAATCGGCACCAATGATTTGTGTAAAAATGTTTAAGCTTTAAGTAGCTTTGCACGCTTTTAAACAGTTTAACTGACAAAATCGCCGGTATCAGTAATAAATGAACATCATTTTCTACAGCTAACTGCAACTATTTTTTATCGATTTTGGCTTTCTTCGCCAACTAAACCGACGCTAAAAAAATCAATTCAATTATCTTTTCGTATATCGTGCGAAGGTTATCATTCTTTTGTGCACCTCCGATCACGTATAACCGAGCACAATGGGAAGTAGCAACTTTATATCATTTTATTGCAAGCCCGCTGGACCATGGCACGCAAAGCCGCCGTCTACGGGAGCCACAATATTGGAATAGTTTATTTGTGTTTACCTCTCGACGTCAGTACAATACACCTGCTCGCCGTTTTGTTTCAAATAACGCCGGTGTCAATTCAATTCAGCTTCATGAACTTGCAGTGCGATCGTGTGTTGATTTTTTCGGCGAGATTATTATGTTTCGCTGCTTCTTTTGTTCGTGATTCGACGTTTCGGCTCACAAGTTAGTGAAAGAAAACTCGTTGTCTTTACCGTTCACTACGTTTCTTCAGGTGCGGTATTTCATTTTTTTTTAATTTTATTTTATGGTTTTAGCTACAAATTTTTCTTTATAGGATTTATATGTGGTTAGTATGTATTTCAAATAAGTTATGTGGTTGATCGTAGCTTATATTTTGATGCTAGTCGTCAACCTATACACATGCCATTTGGTGACTTTGTACGTATGTATGTACTAATAGGAGACTACACAAACTTAATCTATTTATTATTCTTTTTCTGGTTTAGATGTGCGGTTCTATATGATATTTTTAATATTTTTATCTAAATTTTGAGTTCAACTAAAAAGACTGAGATAGCTATAACCTACCTACATAGAGATTCTTTTGAACATAAAAGTAAAAAGCCGAATACATAAAAGTGTGTAGGAGCACCTACAATTTCTTATTCATGATATAATTAGGCAACTATTTACGGAGATGCTTGTTAACTAACAGAGACTTGACGTACTACGTATGTTTAGGGAATACGGAATTGTCTGTTAATTATGTGTAATTAGGTTGTTCAACATCTCAGTTAGCAATTAAATCCAAGATGGCATTACAATGAAGGTAGTTGTTAGCGTCAGTAGCCAAATATGCAGATCAAAATGTAATTTTCAAAAAGAGGTTTTACAAAAATCTTAGTATTTAATTCTGTTATTATGTTATAGTTTGTTGATGTTGAGTATCTATTACGTTACACATGATCGATAATAATTCAAATAAGTCGTTTGTTAAACATAGACGTCAATTAACCACGCGTTTCTTTGAAAAACATTAACAAGTTTAGAAAATATAGCATCCAGACACTGAAAATGAACTATGTATATCTTATCAATAACACTAACATACATTAAATTATTTACAACTTTTTGACGGCTTCTGTCCTATGCTAAGCACAACGTACAACGTATAACACTGACTTTTAAAACGTAAGGTAATAACGTATACATAACGTAGCGTAACGTATCCTATCTGGAAGTCCGGGAACGTTTTAGTAGTACTGAGTATCAATAGCCTGTTATCTATATTATATAAAGCTTCTAAATATATATATAACTCAAAGATGACTGATTGATATAGTGATCTACCATAGCCCAAACCACTGGACGGACCGGGCTGAAATTTGGCATGCAGGTAGATGTTATGACGTAAGCATCCGCTAAGAAAGGATTTTGATCAATTCTACCCCCAAGGGAATAAAATAGGGCACGAAAGCTTGTATCAAACTCCGCGCGTACGAAGTCACGAGTGACCGCTAGTTAGTCAATAAGCTAAATGTTCATTTAGAAAATGTATTTTGCTATACAATTATTTTTATATTAATAAGGTTTGTTTTCTTATACCAAGGGCGAGCTGTGTAACAAGGGTAAACTGAGCTGAACAATAATACACGTTTGATAATTATGTTCAGGGTTGTCTCGCCTCCAGAGCCAAGTTTTAATTAGTTTTGTCGCATGCACGCCATTTGGACGTCTAAATTTCGACTTCCTATAGAGTTTCTTCGACAATCATGCTACGTTGAACTTTTGCGTCAGTCCCCAAATGCACTTTTACCATAAGTTAACATTTACAGACTGGACATATTAGGTACTAAGTTGTTTGATTTCTGTGTAAGTCGGAGATACATTGGGGATCTTTAAGGTGGCTTAGGGATCAATAACTCAGTATATCCATGCCATTTTTATTTTTACTTACTAATTTACTTACTTTCAAGAGTAAACAATTCTGCCATGATCGCGGCTTATATACCTACGATTAGGTTTTGCGGCTGTTATCATTATATTAAGAACATTGTTGATTAGGTGGTCGAGTTTCTTGCCGGTTCTTCTCGACATGATCAACATTCCGAACACGGCGGTAGAATACTTTATTTGTACTGACTATTCATAAGTGCTTTTGTTAAGCTTACATGAATAAAGATATTTTCTATTCTATTCTATTCTAATATTTTATCTTGTATTCATAAGGGTAAAAAAAACCTGAATTATTAAATCCAAACAAATGATTTAAGAATTTTAACAATATGCCTTATTAAAAGTATATTGTGTTCCATTGCGTTTAATTCCTGTTAATTTATACATATGTATTTTCCTACGACCTGTCCTTATGCTCTCTATAGTAGTAGCTTGTCATAACATTCAGTATGAATTCCGTCCTCTCATAAAAGAAACCAGATACTCTAAAGAGAAGCAGCCGAGATTGTTTGCTTGCAAAATTTCACAGCTTCGATGAAGCGTCCGTTCTTTTCAATCAGAATGCAATTTCTATGCAAGATTTTTGAGGGAAAATCTCGCAGGATTCACTATGTTCATTTGTTTTTAATGGTAACGTATTACGATGAAAAATAATAACGTGTTGATGTTGATACATTCAAATGTTTTATTTTGTCATGGTCATTTACTTGTAAATAAGATTTTGTTTACACAAAAAAGAGTTTTCTTAAGCAAATGTTTCCTTGAAAATGACTTACATGATAGTTAACCTTAAAATTTTTGTGAAGATTTTTTTGAGACGCATTTTTTGGCTTATTGTACAGTGGTTGCAGTAGAACAAAGGTTCGTAGGTCCATCATCACTTGTGTAATGTGGTCCGGTATTCAAAGAAGTAAATTGAAAAATCGAACACATTTCGCCTATTAGCCGGCTACAGTAAAGCAAAGCAAACAGAGTAACTTGTAAAGGAGCTTTTATCGCGTTACAATAACACGGCACCCAAGCCACGATAATCCGGTAAGTACGCTACAAACTCGCTAAACGTGATTGGAGTTTACACATTTACTTACTAGTTAATTATTTTATCTTTGTTTGTGCAACAAGGGCTACTGAAAATAATCTTAGTTGTGCCTCTTTTAAGACGTTCCTGCTGTCTAAGTGTCAATCGGATTACTATTCAATCACGTTCGGATGGTGTTTGTTGCATTACAGGCAAAAGTTTTATTTCAAATTAAGATTAAGCTCTGGATCTTTTAGGTCTGGAGATCAATTCATTACAATAGACTCTTAGTAGACATCTTGATAGCCTAAAAGAAAAAAGAGACAATTTAATATATCTTTTGTTTTAAAAGGGGCTGAACTACTAAAAATGTTGGTCAGGTCAAATAAAAAAATCTGATGGATTGAATTAAGAATAATTAAGCGTTTACCGTTAAAAAGTAATTTAGTATTTCGTGGACTAAAGTTTAAAGATTGGGTAACTTTTAATTGGTGAGGCATAAAATGTGAAATTTGCATGTCCGTCGTTCAATATATATGTTGGCTTTTAGTGGGAGTTCAATCACGACGCGTCGAGCCGCAAATGCCTGTACGCAATGGAGCATTAGGTAGGTAACTGTATTCACATGCAGTCAGAAACTGCAATAGTGCAAATCGAATTGTGAGATATCAGATCTAAAGGGAAAAACGGCAAGATTTTCCTTTTAGATCCTTTAGCTTTTATTAATTTTTAGGAAAAAACGGGGAAATGATATGTTATGCCCACGTGTTAAATTCGTCGAATTCGATTTTTCGCTAACTTATTTTTTTCGTCTTTTTATTGTGCTGTCATGATTTGGATGATATTAATTGCCTGGCTGCTGTTCAAGTATAATTGATTTAAAGAAGTCGATTCGATTATTTTTCTCATTCATTTAATTTGACAATATTTACAAGAATATTTAAATTGCATGTGCAGTACCTACTAGAAAATACCGTCTTGTTTGTTGTATATAGTAAGACAAGCTAAGCCAGTCTAACCGTCGACTTGCCGTATGAGATGTGTATAATCGGATTACTACACTCTGCGATATTAGGGTTCCGGCACCGGGGAAATATGTCTAAACACCGAGACAATCTCGCTACACAGCAAATAACGATGTGTTCCTTCTGTTGAATGCTGCTTTACTGTAAATGTCGCGTTAATTAAACGAGAATCTGGTAAAGTTTTTCCACCAAACAAATCTTTAGCTATCGGTGGCATACAAAACTCGTATCTACTCTGTATTTTATTGGTAGATACCGGTTACGTCAAATAGCTCTATTAAATAATTTGGTTGCCGTAAATAAATAGGTCGCGAAGGACATAGCTATATCTCTGGCCAAAACCAGAACATTATTGAGTTTTGTACTACTAGACTGATTTCAAAAAATAGATGATAGAAAGCTTCCTTAACATTGAATAATAAAGGAATTTTTACTAAAACTTCACTAATATAACCCAAGGTGTAAAAGCTTACTTAAAATATTCCTTACCTACATTGCGTACGCTGCAGAAACTATTGATGGTAAAATTATAAAATGTACAGTGGCTTGTAGGACACATGTTTTTTTTTAAATGCACAGATGTATATATCTAACCGTTCAAGTTATGCAACAACTGTTCTTTTACTCCAAAAATCGTATGTAATCAAGGTACGTTTAAAATGTGAACAATAAGTGTACAGTCGCCGTCAGATATATCGGCGCAGACAAAGTGACCAAACACTTCTGAACAGTTAAAATGTCAATAAGTTTCATACACTACAAGTTACCATTAATAACTGAACATTCATTACTTCAATAATATCTGAGCAGATGCCAATAACATCTGAACACTCATAACGTCAATATGTGTCACGCACGTCATGTGTCATTTAGCTACCTGTACAGATGAGTGTTCATATATTATTGATAAGTTGTGTGTATAGAAATTATTGAGTAGCATCTGCTCAGATATTATTGAAGAAATGAATGTTCAGATATTAATGGTAACTTGTGGTGTATGGAACTTGTTGACATTTTAACTGTTCAGAAGTATTTGGTCACTTTGTCTGCTCCGATATATCTGACGGCGACGGTACGTCCAAGGGGAACTCACATTTGTCATAATTTTTCACAAAACCAAACCTTGGAGTTCGGTGAAAAACACATACCTACATAAAGTGATTACTATAGCGGTGACACCACAGAAAAAATTGGCAGTTAAACGTCGAATCGAAGCTTCATGTTTCAATAAGTAATACTGTCCGTGCAGCTCTAGGCTTGTGAATAATGAATGAAAGTTAAAATGACTTCCATGATTTTCGTATGCAATACTATGTTATTTAAATGTTGGATGGGCGATTGCACGGCTGCTTGTATATATTCGTAAGTTTTGAGCTGTTGCATGGAGATAACATTTCTTTTTCATGAATTTTATAACACCCGCGCTTTTCAAAATAAATGATGATACAGACACATGTTTATATTTTTTCAGATTAAGGTTTCCTTGTTAGATATTTCCATTGATCTAAAGTTAAAAATCTGAATCAAGAAATACATTGATTCTATGTGGATTTTGAGTTGTTGCATGAAAAAGAGATGATAATTAAAAAAATAATAAATTTTCAAAATACCATGGAAATGTATTTTTTGCTTCAATAAAACAAATACAGACTGATGAGCACACAGTTTAGTGGAGGGGTGTGTTTACAGCCTTATGAAAAAGTGACGTCCCACTAAATTTTAACGTTTTATATATTTTAGTGCATTTTTGTTTTAAATACTATTATTTATGATAAAATAAATGATAAACATGTGTCTTATATTTTTTGGTAAAATCTAAACCAAGCAGAAATTTTACTCATCCACCCTATTGAGTGACCTAGTTTCACTTCAAATTTCTATTCCATTCCATTCTATTTGTGAGCTACCAGGTACTTCACTTACAATAAATCCCGATATTGCTTAGAACTAAACCAAAGTCTTCAATAGCCCGGAGATGTTTGTTATTTTACGTAAAACTCTAGCCACAAGTATTCGCTCGGTTCACGGGTTGCTCTTTGAGCGTCGAGCACTTTGGAAGTAATGCCACTAATACACGCACGAAGGAAGACAATTTGCAATATAGCCTTTTGACGTTCATCAAGAAGCCAAAAGTTTTCCAACCTTCCGAAAGTGGATGGATTTAATTTTAGTTGGAGAAGTATATTCACGTTCGGAATTGCGTAAAGACTTGTTAGTGCGTTAGACAAACTTTTACTGTACTGGTCGTAAAATCTGCTCATTATTTGCATTTCCTTTCAGATATTAATTTATATTTCCGAGATCTCCAACTCATAAGTTTTATGATTCGTTTAATTTATTTGTAATTACTTTTGAGTACCGTTCTCTTATTAATCAACATAATAAAACGTAGAACTAGAATTTAAATTTCGTAGATAGCCATTTTGAACATGCCGGTATAAGTTAAATAATTGATGTCTTTAAAATAAGCCAATAAAAACTAAAGTTAAGTTTTTAATAATATATTTTCAGTATTGGCTTTAAATTATTTGAGTTAAAATAAAAATATAATTAGTTACCAATCACCATGCTTGTTTGACGTATTATTGCAAAGTAGGTACCCAAATTTGAATGTTATCAGTTAATCGAGAGATACATCAACTGCGTACCTTATTTTTTATTTATAGCTAAGCTATTCTGAATTAAATGAAAAAATCTTTCCATTTATCAAAAGAAATGGAAGCTTTATTTTTGTTCTAAATATTTGTGTTCGATTTGGTTTACATCTGTCGTTTCACATGATTTTGTGTCATCCCCTTCCCTCCGTATATCTCCTATTGGGGTATTTGTGTTCAATTCATTTCATATCATAAGATTTTAGGGAATTTTTGAGTTTCAAATGATATGAATAAACGACATGTATGAATGTTAAAATGATATTTGTTCGACTTTTCGCTTATATTGTTGTAAAAACATTAAGCAAATGCAGTTATTATCGAATCCAAAGGAGTAGAATTCTGAAATACCTACCTACCTATACCAAAAGATTCGCTTCTGTGAATAGATTAATTATGAATTCTTCTGCACGTCAGTTTTTATCCTATTAGGGCTATGATGAAGAAGTCTTATTGACAAGAAGCGCCAAAATGAAAAAAAATGGTATCCTTTTTAAAAAATATTCCCAATTAAACCATCACAATATGTGGCGCGGACACCATTGATCGTACCTACTTGTGAATCTTTTTGTTTGCAAAGTCATGTATATACGCTTTCAAATATTATTTAACTGAACTTGCAAAACTGAGTTTTATAACCTTTTTATATGATCAATCGGTGTGATCAATCTGTACGGCCAATCCCGGGACACTTACTTACATCAAACTTTCCAGCAATTCCTTTTATTCCACGGACATCTGTCTCGTTCCCCGACCCTTTTCTACCCTCGTCGTGTCTTCGACACTATTACCTGTCAATGTCTTCATAGTTTTTTGTCAATATACTTCTTTTTTAATATTTATTGATCCTCCCCTGTGGAGTGATGGAATGTAATTTAAGTTATCTACGATAAAAGCATATTCACGTTCAGAGTTTCCAATTTCCTTCCTTTAGAGCTCTGTAAAAATCTAATCTGATATTGTTTTTTTACAAGTATTTAGTATGAAAATATAAAAACGATTTTACTACATTTAGTATTATGTTAAAAAGTACCAACTGCTTCCTAAAGTCTTAAAATCTGAATTACAAGTATGAGGTTCAGAATAAGAAGATAAAATGATTTAAATAGCAATTACAAACTGGTATTAATTCACCCACAATTTCAGCTAGAGGATGTCTACAGTTTACGACTTTATGCCACTTACATAAATCGAAAAACATACGTGAAAAAATCGTTTAATTTCATTCCGCAAACATGAGAATGCCATACCAAATTGATCAAAGATAGAAAGTGCATTTGAAAACCAATTAAAAATCTGTTTCAACGTTGAATTGTACAGCGGCAGAATCATTCACAGCGATGCTGGTGACGTTAACACAAAAGCATCCGCTTACTGGGCCCTTGAAAGGGTCACATTCGAGTGTGTCGACCTGTAAGCGAGGCAAATTGTTGAGTCGTTGCTTTTAGCGACTCGCTTGTGAAAGAACCTTATTAGACTTTGAGAATGTGTCATGGGAACGAAATTCACGAGAGTAGAAATATAATTGCATCGTTTAGAATGTTTGACTTGACCTGACCTCATGTAAAGTATGGAATATATCGTGTGTACCCAATTACTTTTATTTCTTGCGTCTTTCAATTGTACGTACCTACTTGTCTAAGTCAATTTTTTCTTATAACCAAACCAATCTGTAGTCTGTGTGTAATTTTGAACTAGTTTTGCCCATGGCTTTTCACTGGTGAGTAAGTATACGAAATTATTTTCTAAATCTGAGTGATCTTTATTATTTTTAATTAATTCAGCTTGCCAATATCAAACTTACAAGCAGGATTTAATTCATACTTTACTTAGGAATATGTTTTCATAATCAACTTATGAAAGAAATATTAACAGAAATATAAACGAGATGACGACTATGTACTTGTATGAACAATAGTTAATACAAGACTACGAGACTACAAGACTACACAACAGTATCTTGAAAATAAATAATATAATAAATGGAAATTCCACCATGCTATGGGGATCAATAGGTACATTCAAGTATAAAAAGGTCGTCTCAGTAGGTACTTATTTACCTACAACCACAGTGTACTTTTTCTTGGCATTATTTTTTCAAAGTTATTTCGTCATTCTTGAATTTGTATACGGATTTAATATTATGATGATTTCTCAGCTATATAATCCTTCCGTTGTAATGTTTAAGGAATTTTAAGTCATGTCCGTTATGTAGTTACCCTACTCAAATAGTCTCATTAAGTAGGCAAGAGAGTTCATGTAGACTACGGCATCATGTCGTCGCCAAACCTTCAGGGCTCAACACGAGTATAGTAGCCATCATGTTGAGCCTTGCTCGTCGTCTTAATTGCCTGGTAATTTCTAATTTTGACACACTCACTATTCTCGGTGAAGGCTTAGGTTTAATTTATGATACTAAACTAAATTAAAATAGGACGATTTTTAATGTTGTTACATATCTAGCAATTAAACGAATTACTTACAAAATGAAACTCAACCAAAGTACGTACTATGTGTACATGGATAAAACCATAGTCCAAAGCTAGTTTTAAGTAATCATGATAGGATGACATTTGTACTTACTGTTTTTTGTTTAATTTGGTATTAAGTCAACGTAATGTTTTCTGATATTTATTGTTATTATTTAATAATAATATAAATAATCCTTAGATAATAAAACGTATATAACATACGAAATAAGTAAGTTTTCCAGTGCACCTAAAGATGTATTAGTATCGTGCCTAAACATACACAAGTACACTATTAGAGGAACATTATGTAGGTACTCCCCGCATGTCGGAGACGCAGACCGTTTCGCCCTGAGGCACACGGTCCAAATTACACGGCCTAGTTCTTTGTAAAGTGAAATAGTTAGGTAAAAGCTATTTGTTATTTTAAAAGTTGAAAAACATTGATTATTTTTATTTTTCGACGACCTCCGGCTGGAAATGGCGACACGCCATCTCTGAGGTCCCGGGTTCGATTTCCGGTCGTGACAATATGAAAAACGAACTTTTATATATGTCTCGTGTCTGGGTGTTTTGGTGCCGTCGCTGTTTCTGATTTCTGTAACATAAGTGCTTAAGCTACTTAACACAGAATCAGACCAATGTTTGTAATGCTATCCGATATTTTTTTATTTTTAGAAGTGTTAAATCATTTCTTATTTGGAAATCGTCTCAATGTTTTCAAATCGTTGTTGATTATACTTTTTTTAACGAAAGCGTACCTCAAACTGAATTTATATAAATTATGACAAAAATTGACAGCGTAAGCTGCATTTAAATACATTTTCATGCATGTTTAAAACTGCCTAGTTTTTAGTTACGTTCATAAAAATAACCTCAAAAGAGATAACACAGTCAATCCATCTACACAAGTTATCTGAATTTATTTATAACGTGAAAATAGAAATAGGACAAAGAGCTAGCGTCTGGGCCGTGTAATTTGGCCCAAGAGCCCCGGGCGGAATGGCCCCGACATACGAAAGTACATAGCTTGCCACTAATTGTGTACTTATTTGCGTTTGGGTACTACACTAATGCCTTTATTGGATATATTGTGGTAACGTTAGTGGGAATAAATACCTACTTACGGATACAAGATTTGGATATGAATTTCTTAGCTTTTGATGGAGATAGAGCGATTTCGGTTGGAAACTGAGCTACTTTTTTAATCACTTACTGACCTGCTGTTTTTAACTTGATTTCGTTTATCTAGTATAACGCTGTTAGTCTCAAATTTAATTTGCATGTGTTGCAAGATGCATGAATATTGATTAGATTTGATTGAATAATTTTTGGGTCAATCCATTAATTTTAATATTTTATTCAAACTCTCTTTACCTATTTAATAAAAATCGATTTGAGATGTAATGCGTGAGGGTAGTGGTCTTCAAACAAAGATTCTTATGCACTCCCAAACTACAGTAATTCATGATGATCAAATCTATAAATAGAGAGCCTAATTTTTGTTTAGGCGAAAGAAAATAATTTTAATTAACAGTTGGCACTACTCTGTTAAATATTATTATTTGGCTGAATTATTTGGAAGAATTTCCATAATTGGACTAATTTTAATTTATTTAACAAAAAACAATTGAAGGCTTAAGACTTAAAATGAATAAAATTGTAAGTGGTAGTGGTAAATTAGTTTAAAGTCAAGCAATATAACTCTAGACTGAGACTTGGGACTAATAATATAATTTATTTAATGTAGGTATTAAGTAGGTACAGTATTATCCATGTCTTAGTTGGACAACCAAGCTAAATAATTGATTAATATTGCAAATTAAAAAGGTCTTTTTTAGAATACGTATAGGTATAATAATAGTAATAACATTTACAAGAAATATTAGAAACTGAGAAATTTAATGCAAAACATACTTTGTAAGGAACATTTGTCTCGGCAAGAAATACAGGGTTGTCAACGCAGTTGATTTAAAAATAAAGTAAATACTCGTAGTACATTGCATTAATCCCGTTCGTAAAAGTCCATTAAGGACAACTCCAGGTCAGGTGGCGTCCTGTAAAACATACATTTTAACGTCCCTAGTTAACACCTACTAACTAGACGTTTTAATTAAATTTCCGTCTACATTGTTACAATTTAACACCCTCCTTGTTATAAAAAGTAATGTTAATAAGATCCGACCTCCGGTTTTACGCAGGTTGTAAATCAAGCCGCTTTTCATTTTGGCAGAGGTGTCTGTTCATTTCTTTTCCTCTCCGGGAGGAATTAAACTTTCCTATGGGCAATTGCCGGCCTCATTTGAAGTTTCAAATTTAAAATACGTGTAAAAGGAGAGATTAAACGTTTCAGCTAGAAAGGGCTTTTACGCCTTTTATTAAACATACTTCACCTACTTCCTCTTTATGTTCATTTAGATCGAGCTTCTAAATTTTTTTCGCACATGATATAAGGGGTTTGAAAATTTAGGCTCACATTTCTGTCTGCTATTTTGTTGTTTTTTTTACAAAATGATAGCCTTTTTGGTAAAAATCGGATGTACATATTTCAGGTATTATCAACAAATGTTTTCTATTTATATCGATACTATATATCAGTTCTTGCAGATGCTATTCATAGCCCTTACCTTGAAAGTCAAGATGACAGTAAATTAATAAACCGGGCTTCACAGGCACAATGTCATTAATTCGTGGTTTAGGGTTTACTTACTATTTTACTACATAACTTAGGTTTTTCCACAAAAATCGTTCTCAATATTTAAAACAATTTATCTTAATTTCTAATTGGAGCTTAAAGGAGTTTACACAGACAATTACGACTTAATCGCGGTCGACCTAGGGCTATATTTATGCCAAAAGTGGCGAGAAAAACTAAACGGTATCCACAAAGTTTGGCAACTAGCCTAACGCACTCAATAAACCGCAATGTGTAATGTGGTGGTGAATTAATGGTCCGAATTTTCTTAACATGTTCGAAAGATCTGTGTCTCCCAAAGAAGGAAAAGTTTCTCGTATTTTCAATTAAGTTTTCATTGGTATCGGTAATAAATGTGGGCAAGTAAACATGGATACGTACGTACATGAAATTTCATACAAAGCCATTTACGTAGAATCAATCAGTTAAAACACTTTCATGAAAGCGTTTATCGGAGATTGATACAATAAAGATAAATGAAAACCTTTTATTAATTAAGTACTTAAATGGAATGGAAATGCATAATCCTTTCAAGCGTAAAGCCAAGCGCGTATTAAATCAAATTTTCATCGAGGTTTTTTTGTATCAAACAGAGAGGCTTTGCCTCGTTCACAAATCTTTCACTGTTCAGCGACTTTTTTTTTTTTTTTTTTTTTTTTTTGTTTCCCGGGAGAAATGCCCACGCACCGTCACTCTCTGCCACGGGGAGACAGAGAGTGGTGTGTCGGACTCGAACCGACTAAAACTCCCGGGGTGGTCCTACTCTGCGCAGTGGTGGGGGGGGGCCGGGAATCGCCATTAAAGCATTACGCAATCCCCCCCCTAAACGCAATTGCCGCGCGTGGCGCAGCGCGTCTCGGTGCGGCAGGTGGAATTGCCGCACCACGGGGCATGCCGGACCACCCAGCATGCCCCGTCACCTCGAGCGACGCCAGAATTCCCCGTTCTGGCGCCTTCGGGACTCACGGCCTTAAGGGCCTACTCCCCCGTCATCTGGACGTCAGGGGCGGGTCGAGCTGGTTGCGACGGCGGCTTGTCGCTATTACCAGCGGCCCGTCTCTTGGGCATCGCGGTCTTGCAGGCCCTGCCGCCTGCAATATGGTCGGCCTTCCTACCCGCCGCACTGCAAAAGGTACAGTGCGGCTCATGCCCACAGTCGCGGGCTAGGTGGCCGTCTTTACCACACCTGTAGCATTGGGTGCTACGATCCACCTCAGACCCACACTGCAGCCTGACGTGCCCCTTTTCGAGGCACCGGAAACAGCGCAGGTCCCTGGTCTCAAGAAGTAGCACCCTTGCTACAGACCAGCCTACCAGCAGTCGACCCGATGCGACCAATATTTTTGCCACCGACGCAGGACAACGAGCCCAGCAGGCCCCCATTCCCCTGCCTGCTCGGCGTATCGGACCCAGCTTGATGTCCCCCGCCGAACACCCCCCCGCTTCTGCAATTGCGGCAGCGACCTCCCCGGTGGTGACCGAGTCGTCCAATTGAGAGATGCGCAATTCTGCGCACCTCTCAGGCCGGGCGAATCTCACGCCATCCACCGGGACGGCCTCACGCAACTTTTCCACTAGCTGGTCCGCCTTACTGCGGTTCTCAGCTTCGGAGCCGCCGCTAAGCTCCAGAAGTCGCCCCCCCGTCAACGCTGGACGAAAACTCAACTTTTCGATCCCCAGATCTCGTATGGAGAACCGCTCCTTCGCCCTGGTGAGGACCTCCATATACGTCAGGCCCCGCTCAGCGGCCTCCGGCAGTATCGTGATTGATACTGCCGCCGTCTGAGTAGGGCGGAGGTTCGGCAGTTTTGGCCGTCTCTTCTTCTTCGCCTGCGGTTTGAGCGGAGGCGGTGGGGCTTCCGTAGCCCTTGCTGCCCTTCTCGTCCCCCTCTTAGTTACCGTGGACCATGCCGCATCCATAGACGCGGGTGGAGGTGGCAGGGGGCGGGACTCCCTAAGAGGGGGAGGTTGTGTAACTCCCCCCTTTTTCCCCTTCTGGGGTTTCGACGCTGGCGCTGGGGCGACGGGGTTCCGCACCGCAGAAGTGCTGCTGGCGGGAGTCCGTGGTTTGGGCCCAGCGGCCGGGCCCTTCTCTATCATCGGCCGCGACGACAGTGGTGTCCCACTCTGCTGCTCTGCAACCGGTGGTAGCCGCTTCTCAAACTCCCGGAATCGGGAGTCGAGGTAACTGAGCAGCTTGGCTTCACTCACGCTCTGCTTCTCGGGGGCTCTCTGCGCCACCATGCTCGCCCTTAATTCCGCGATCTCTGCTCGCATTTCTGCCAGCTCCTTATCTTGGCGAGTCAGACGCTCCCTAAGGCGATCGTTCTCGTCCGTTACTCGCCTGGTTGTCGCCTCTAGCGCTCTCATTTCTTCCGTGGAGTTGCGCCCATAGATCTTGTCAGCCACTTTTTCCCACTCGTCGGCTGCCAGTTTAAGGGCCTTAACGTACGTGCCCTTTAAATTACTGGACCCCCTCGCTATGCTTCGGACAAGGTCCGACGTCCTCTTTGACTGGGCGACGAGGAGGAATGAAGGCCGGTCTTCGAGATTTCTCGACGCCTCCTCCCGCATTATAGTCTCTGGCGAGAGAGTTCTCTCGACATAGGCGATCTTCTCTGCCGTACGCTTAACGTTCCCGATATTTGTGGAGATGGTCTGGTCCCAGTTTTCTGCGGCCTTCATCTTCTCCAACTCCTCAATTTGTTTTTTATGCTGCCTTTTCGCTTCCGCCACACCCACATACTTGCCGGTGGTAGGCGGACGCCCGCGGCCCCTCTTTGCTTGTTGTCCCTTTTGAAGGACAACATCGCCTTCCTTCCCTTCTTGACTGGGCCGTTTCCGCCCAGCCAACGATCCCGCTCCGTCTATGGACGTGCAGCTGCTGCTGCGGCTTCGAGCAACGGCGCGACCAGAGCGCCGTGGTGTTGCACACGGTGTTTCCACGTCCGACACATTCATTCCAGACACGTCCGAAACGTCGTCGTCAGAATCGACCACGCTATCTACTCTTCCCCCCCCCCCGATTGGTTGTTGATTTTTGGTAGAACTCATAATTGTTCCCACGAGCTATGCTGGAAACGGTGGTCACCCCGTGCAGAGCCAGTTGCACGGGGAAGCCTAATACACACCCGGTGTCGGCCGGTGCCGGGCGGTGGGGTCGATAGGAGGAGCTTTACCCATCTCCTCACCATCCCTCCGAGGGAGAGATGGCCCCGACGTCTCGTGCCACTCCCAACGTCGGGCTTAGGGGGTTTTTTTAATGAGGTATCCTTCCTCTTGGGCCGGCCGATGAAGGCAAGCCCCCTACCCCTCCCCCCTCCCCAGGCCTACCTGGGCTACAGAGGGAAGGAACAGGTTTGCCGGTGGTGGTCCTGAAAAGGACCGCGTCTCCCCAGCCACTTTGGCCAGTTTGACACACCGAGCCCTAACGCCTACACGCCTCGCCCTCAACTGCTCTTCTCAAACCGAGAATAGCAGAGAGGACGGTATACCCCACCCCCCCCAAATTCCCCACCCCCCCATTCCCCATCCCCAACCCGCCTACCCCACCCCCCCAGTGTGTTTGGTCCGCGGGAGCTAATCTCCGACCGCCGACCGCCGTCCGCAGGGCATCCCTGTAAGCGGGAGTACCCTCCGGGCGGCAGCCGACGGCTTCCCCTATCCGCCGGCCGGGGGACGCGCCAGGTAGGGGTATCACCTCCCCCCCTGGACTGTTCAGCGACTGATCTAACCTAATGGAACTCGATGATGAGGATAAAGAGTAAGTAGGAAGTGTGTATTCGTTTTTATCTGAAAAATACCACCTGATACTTTTAAATAAATATAAGTAACCGGATTGACTCTGAATAGTTTGGTGTTTATATAAGTTAGAATTATATCATCAGTACTTTTCACTGCAAAGACAGCGAAATGATCAGTTTGACCGGATATTTTAATAAGATGGCTAATCCTTAATCAGTCATAAAAGTAAGAACACAAGGAATTTGAAAGTAAAAAAAAAACGTTTTTAAGTATATTATTTAAAGCCCGTAAATTTAAACTGGAATAAAATTTGAATCGGCTATCTTCACAGTAATTATGTTTTAGTTGCTGCACATTAAATTGCACTGAACATTTTAAGATGAACTTCACGGCCCAAACCAACACAATATAAGAAGATACTAAATAGACAGAAATCATAAATTTAAATTCCGAGCACAGCTGACTCTGTGTAACTTAATCGCCTGATTGCAAAACACCTGACTTTGTCCGTCTTTTTCCGGAACTCATGTCTATGCCAAGTATGAAGAATATTTTTATCTTTGATAGGTGTTGCTACGTAGTGTTCTACGTTTGCGTAGTCAAATGTGTCTAAATACCATTCAATATTAAGTAAATAAATAAATATTGGATAACATCACATACATTTCTCTGATTCTGTGGTAAGTAGATTAAGTGTAACACAAGGGTGTTATAGAAGTAAAAAAAAACTACGGACCCACAACATCCAGACCCGTAACAATATGGAAAAGTTCGTTTCTCTTAATGACTTGCCCGGGGATCCAACCCGGGTCCTGAGAGATAGGACGACGCCAAAGTCTGCCTTCACTTGCCGGCTACGGAAATAAACATAAGTGATAGGTTAGAAAAAAAAATCTTTATAACGCAAAAGGAGACCTTTTACGGGCTGAATACATCCTTGCGATAATAGAACTGCGTACAACCTTGGATATTAAACAGTTTCCTTAATAGTTGTCTTCCTTAAGACCTCTAGTAAAAATAGTAGATATTTCTTATCATAAGAAGAATCGTAATAATGGATATTGTAAATGTAGTAAAAATGTTCCTCTTGTCCGTAATAAATACTAGCTTATAACAGCAGGAAATCACAATTTCATTTTCTTTTGCTTATGTCAAAAAAACTTTCGTTGCCATGTAGCCCAAAAAATGTGATAGATTTAAGAGCAACAATAAAAAAGTTGAAACTATTGCTCGCATGTACGACGTATATTTCGTAGCATGTTTTGCTATCTGAACTATAATGTACTGTTATGCATTTCCGATATTTGAAAACTTCTTGAATAATATAACAGTACACGATGCCATTTAATCCTCTCTACGGCAGATAAATGTTAATTCATTCCGAACTTTCGGAACAAATACCGAGTATCACTTTTCTGGCTAGCTTCCACTGCCGCGAAAACTTTACTTTTATAGCATTGCTTTGCAAGTCATACTAGGAAGCTTACTGAAAAATAAGTGAAATCATGGAAATTTTGGTGGAAATACAGGTTATAGGTACGAGACTTATGTGAATGAAATATTCGTCAAATGAAGATGTGTGTTTATGATTTTGAGGGCTTCCATAATAATTAGGTAAATTGAGCGACTTGACTGTCCCACTCAGAGGCATTGGATACGAATGCATGTGGGTGGGACATTCAAGTTTATGAACTGACCTGTACTTTTTTTCTTTTTTTTGTTTTTCTTTTGTAATATTTTTATTAACATAGTGTAATCAGTTACTAACAACTTTGTATGGATACCTGTCCAAAATAAAAACGTATTATTATTATTATTATTAAATAAGCAAAATGGCACTCCAACAAGATAGTTTTGTTTTTAATTTGTCTGTTCGTAAGTCCCTTTTTATCAAGAATGCGAGGTTTAAAGTGTCAATAATTTAAAATCGATGCATGTAGTCCCTTGAATTGTAAAAAATAATGTTATGGGTTAACACAATAAAAATGTTGCAGTTTTCATGCCAAGTGCAAAGGAAATCAAAATAAATAGGTTGTACTTATTGACCTAGCATCAAAAAAATTTACAGAAAGACAGACAGTATGGAACAGTTAGGGAATATCGGAATATTAATGAGTTGGATCAACTAAAACAGAAAAAAAGGTTTCAAAACTCAGTCGACGTATCCGACTCACAGTTCATAGGTTTTGTGCCAGTTTTTTAACATGTTAACATCCTATACAATGCTTGTTTTTTAAAATCGTTGAAATAAGATTCAGTCAAGATTAATAAAGAGGAAAATATAGTCGATCCAATTTAGTGATTGTTAATTGCGTGTGCTTTAGTGTATAATTTTAACGTTGATTTGTACATTAGCGTAAATAATGCGTGATTTATTAATATAACCTAATGCAAAGACCGAATTCAAAAGATCATCGAGTGTTAAGCCACAAGTCCACGTGAACAACTTGCTTTAGACCAGAATATGCCTTGGAAGGAACTTAAGCTGGATATTGGCCCCCACGGAATCCTCGTAAAACTATAGATCACCGAATACCCGAGTTGTTTCAATTTTCATGTAACACTGGTAGAGCAAGACTCCGTTGAAAAAGCTTAGTTGCTTTTAAAAAGAAGAAGAAAAGGAACGTAATAACTATCATAAAAGCATCTAAAACATAGGATGTATTATTAATATGAATGAAACAATAAGTTCCGTCCAAATAATACCGTATGATAACTACTTCAATCATAGTCGATGGGCCGTTAAAAGAAAAACAAGTTGTTTTTATCGTGTCTTCTGGTTTAATAATGGTTGTCCTATGTTTATTTTTAAAAACTTAAGATGAATTTAAAAACAAAGATTTCATAAAATATGCAAGCTATATTCGATCTAAATGTGTTAAATTAAATGTGAAATATCAAAGAGTTAAGATAAATGATGATTGAGGCGTATACTGGAAATGATTTTATATTGAACTGGAAATAAATATTCATCTAGAAATGATGACACCACACTCTCATTTTTACTTTTGTACATTTTATTTTTCCTTACGAAGCCGTAGTGAAGTTGGGAAAAATAGTTAGATGTAGGTAACGACATAAATCAAATACCACCGCTCGAATAATAATTCCGTAAATCATTATATTATGTTTTAGTTGAGCCCAAATGAAAAATTTGTAAGAACAGCAAATCAAAGGTGAATAATAAATTTCCAACAGGGCTCTAGGGGGACGTAAAGTGTCTTTGATGATGCCGTTATTACGCACTTCTGAGCGCTTGGATTCGTGAAAATTCATGCCCCATCCATGTTTTATAAATTGATGAATTTCAATTTGTAGCCCTTGGACGCGCTTATTTATATTTCGGTAGTTATAATAAAATACCTGGGCCACCGACCCTTATGTACTGAATAACAATATTTTATAATAATGCAGCATTTTTCGTTCCATTGCTGACCACACTGTGATGGAACGGGCATATGTTCTCAAGCCGCCAAATGCCCAAAAACTTAGTCAGAACTAAGCTTAACGACTTATATTATTACGAGTATATCATCCGCGACGAACAGATTACAGAGCCATCTGAAGCACGGAAGCTCTCCTAATGTCACCTCATTCGTTCGGAATGGTCATCCATTCAATAGAACACGGATAGTATAGCTTGATTCTCAGTATTGTTTCCGAAGCATAGAAGAATGTCTGGAATTAATTCTTATGAATGGTTAGATAAAAATCTTGAAGGATGATAGAAAACGTCTTACGATGGAAAATTTGGCTCTATTGAATGTCTCTCTCTCTTGTCCCAATTCATCTATTTTATGCGCTTTCATTTATGAATTTAAAAAAAAATTATCAGTAAACGTGAAAAAGCTTTCCAATTGTTCTTGAACAAACAAATTGACATCGTTGTAAACCACACTAAACTCATTGAAATTAACGCCACGACACCAGTGTTGAAAGGCAACAAAATTTTATCTCCACATTTACATATTAAATCAATTAATGGGTGGCGCATTAATGATGCAAATTGGCAAATAAGCTATCGTAGGCCGCAACCTGCTCATCCCGCGGGGCCGCTAGATAAATACAGTCAATAGAGCGATCGTTTTCAATAGCTGCCGAGACCTATCTGCAAACACGTTTAATCCTACCCAGTGATGTCTGTTCTGGTACGTTAATGGTTGGTTATTTCGGAAGATTTGTGATTTGGTACAAGAGGTGAACGCCGGAATTTTTCTAGTGGTCTGAGTACTGAATTATGATCTTGGTGGAGCAAAATTTGCTTATTATTTTACTAACATAGCGCGGGTGGTTCCACATTTGGCAGGTAAGATTATAAAGCGGATTCTCCGCTGTTATTACGATTTTTTCAGAGGTGAAGACGTTTGCCCTACAGTGAGATATTAATTAAGCTGATACTTTTTTACTATTTAGAAGTGGTAAAATTTCACAAAAGCGTGGCCAAATAAATAAAGAAGCCAAGGAAAAGACATCAGACTGAAGTCCTTAAAAAGAAAAAACAGTCTTAAAAAAAAAGATTACCAATTGATTTATGTGCTGGTTGTATTATTTTATAACTAAATAAATACAAGCATTCAAAATAAGGTTCACATTATAATTGTGACACAGACTGTTACCATTGGCATCGGTCTCTTACAATTTCATTATATTTCCCCTAAGTTCTTTTACTTAATTGGTGAGAATAATAGTATCGTAATAATTATTTCTTTAATTGAGTATCATGTCATCTTTCTTTACTTAAAATAAAATCTTAATCAAGCTAGATTTTCGATGTAAGTTGGAATTATTTTGTCACTTGCATTGATAAATATAAATTGTTTGGTTCAAACTCGTTGTACCAACAAATTAGTATATCTTCAGTCAAAACCGACCATCCCTATTCGTAACCTGTGAATGTACGAGTGGGCACAGGGTACCGCAACACGCCACTGGAGTGGGTACTCGTTATGTAAGAATATACCTTCTATTATAATTATTTCAGCCTATCTTGTTCTTCTTAAGGATTTTGCTAAGATAAATTAATACGAAATTGGATTGTGTTGAATTTATATTTGAGTAGCTTGGAATTATATTGAATTGTTATTTCATTATGGAGTTGACTCTTTCTGGTTTTTATGTTTTATTAAAATTACGATTGGAGCCATATTAAAAAATAATAATGAAAAGGTAAAATTATAAGTTTACCTTTTCATTATTAAGTTTGGTATAAATAATCTCCACAGAAGC
The DNA here is from genome assembly GCA_037074685.1 of Glyphodes pyloalis. Classification (NCBI taxonomy): domain Eukaryota; kingdom Metazoa; phylum Arthropoda; class Insecta; order Lepidoptera; family Crambidae; genus Glyphodes; species Glyphodes pyloalis. The sequence continues at coordinate 7,248,177 of JAYKKO010000008.1, forward strand.
GGTTTGTCTTATTTAATGAATTGACATTTCTATTATTTAGAACACACTAATTAATCATGAAAACGAGCATCTTGTCAACATAGCTTCTAATAAATTACAATAATAAATCATAATTAATTATAGGTCAATTATTATTGCTAGCAATCAAAAGGTTACTAGGTGGAAAGTTAAATATAAATAACTGTTGATATTTAGGAGTTAAAAGGAACAAGTAAAAGAAAAACAGTTTTGCATTTTAGCTATAGCTACAGTGTTAAACACGTCGTAGCAGCATTTGCTGAGGTGGAATCCAACTTGACCATATAACTTATGTTTTATACTGCAAGATAATTTGTAATGTGTACGAAATTGCATGATGGTCAATAAATATATTATTTTCTTTCTTTCTATAGGTTTTTTAAAATATTCTGGTGCGTACAGCCATTTCTTATAATGCTAGAATAATTGTGTTTATTTAAATCCTCGTCAATATAGATGAGGATTAAAATAGCCGATTTTCATAGAAATAGAGGTACTGCGAAACTCTAATAAATCCTGACGGACAAGTCGCGAGACTTTTAAAACTTCATTGGTTCGCCTTAGGCTAGATTTTTGTACAAGATAGCAGCAGGTGAACACGGTTTTAAGGCTTACGCTTCAAAATATTTAAACATTCTCGGTTAGATTTGTACAACCACAAAGTTAAAATCGTTTACACAACTTTGGGTTCTGTCCACTCGCCTTGTCAATTAATAAGTGTCGTAATGTCTATGTCTCCTCCAAATTTGATTTCGTTACGTTATTTGTTACATTTTTCATTACAGGTTTAGGTGGGCCGTGGAGAGCAGGTGGATCTCCGCGGCAAATTCGCATATGCAGAGGTGGAACGTGGCGGAAGAGGAAGACCTCGGTATGTCGATGCTGACCTCACTCTGCTCGCGTCATGGAAGTGGCGTGCTGTCGCTAGGGGCGCAAATAGCGTTGTGGAGAGTAGATGCAGTGCGTTTGCCAGCTTCGCTACTCTCCGCGGCCGGTGAGTCCTAGGATTCCATCGGACTATCGGAGAGAGAGCTGGAGGGAGAGTCTCAGGTCTTAGCAGTATTGGTAGGCAGTGGAGTTGCACATCAGATTTACTTCTGAGACTGGAGACACCAGTCGTGGGATAAGCCTGACGTCGTTACCTCGGTCTACATAGGTTGGGGAGTGTAAGGTGGCCTGCCACGCTTCAGTAGGCCGCTAAGCAGCAGGCACGGTAGGAGCCTGCGAAGAATCCGCAAGGCATCTCGACTTCCCCACAACTGCCCAGCGTTGGCCACCAAAGGGGTTGCAGTGAGAGCCTGACACAACAACTCTTTGTTTCCCACAGAAAGTCACGATGCGGTAGGCATTTCCCCGTCGAGAATTTATACCTTACCTTACCCGGTATAAAAAGACTTAAAGTACATATCATATTTATGATTAATTTCCTAGATTGAAAAGCTATGAATGCGTGTTCATATGATTCCTACGTAGTCCTTAAATCCTTGCCCTCGATAAAATGGATCATCGAAAATTCAATCTGGAAAACATGAATCGGATTTTCCCTTGCAAACCATTTCATCCTTAGAAGCACGCAAAAAAATCTGAAAAAGGTGTGCAATCAATCGGAAGGCATGAAAATTCCATTTAGAAAATGAAAAACCTGTCAGTTCTTGAAATGGCAAAAACAAACTCTTCTCTTTATTTGAGAACAGAGAATCGGCTTTCACAAGAACTTGGAGTATTTGCTTTGTTTAAAATTGAGTTTTACCATAGGCATACGTCATAATAAATTACCTATGATTTGAAAAGTTCCTGATCTCTAACAAATCCAGCGATATCTCTGCGGAGTAAATTAGAGCAGTCTTTGTGTTTTCACCAATTTTTGATACTTATGTGAGCTCGATTACACAGGAATCGGCATAAATTGGAAAGCACATTCATTAATTATTTGTTATGTTGTTTCTATAAATCAATTTGTTCCATACAACTTTGAAGTCAAAGAAATCAAATAAACTTGAATGTCATGATGCAAAACCATCGGTAAGAAATAAATTTGAGGACACAAATACAACATCTAATACTTTAGTTTTATTCAAGGCTACTCAACAACAAAAGAATAGTTAAATCGGTCTTCGCCTAATACATCAGTGACAGGGGATATACCAGCGCAAACTTCTTGGTTCGAACTAGAGCAAGACGTTGGAGGTACAAATGCGAAGCGAGGCAAGCAGATTTATTATTAGTAGCTTTAGCGGAGGTCGGAGCGGAAGGTTTGCCATGTTATTGTTTTGTTTGGTGTGCCATTCTTCGCGGCGTCTGCCCTGGAAACTGATTAATAGCAGCAATATTCGTGGCGCATGAACCACAAGGATTGCTCCCGGTTCCAAACCAGCTGGAGTCTCTGTTCCTCGTAACTCAACGCTGCCCCGGACTATTCATATTTATTGCCACTGAATATGAATGTTTTCACCGGGAAATTCTTCATCCGCACCAAGATTTAATTGCGCATACCAGTGAACATTGCATTAAAGATTTTCGTTCTGTGATTCTAAATGTATTCTCGTAAGATCAAAGCTTTTGCCCTCATTGGCATTTGAATAGTGCCTCCCTAAATTTCTACTTCGCATTTGTATTTTAGATAGATAGATAGATATACTTTATTGCACAAAAACTTTACAGAAATAGGTTTTACAGATTGATTATAGTACAATTTAGGTGGTATTTTTAGGGATAAGACTTTTATTTGCCTAGATAACCTTTTAAATATCCATACTCGTGTTTTCAAAGAATTATATCAAGAATTGGAAATGTAATCGTAAGCAGAAAAACAATCATAAATAAAACTTGAGAGAGATTTCATCTATAAGTTTATGTATTTGTTTGAAAGCTCCAGTCATAAGCAACGTGATGGTTTGTAAATACAGTGCAACAAAATGTTTGCAAACTGTGGAATACTATGGTCTGTGCTGTTTAGTATTTGTGGAAAACCTCAATTGCTTGCAAACAGCACTGCTCGCGTCTAGTATTGGTTTGGAACTAATTAACAGTACACCCTAAATTGTGGTTCGTATCGCAAACCAATTTTGTTTACTTTTTCATACAAAATGTTTCCAATACACTAAAGTTCTACTTTGATGACTTTGCGATAAACGTGTTTCAGATAAAGGGAGAAAAAGCTGGTTAAAGATCTAATTAACCTAACATTTAACCGTTTTCTACCTTTAAATATTATGAAATATTTTTTTTCTATGATGAATCTTTTGAGAAAATTTTACAGGATACTTATGCATGTTGATAATTAAAAAAATATCGCTGATTTTCACCAACGAATACAGAAGAAATTGTAGATATGAATACTGTTTAATGATGTTATTTGAAATGTTAATAAAACCTGTTTTATAATCACAACACTGGCAAGATGATTGTTGTTTCTAGGTTTAAGTTTAAACTTTTATATTATCTAATGTCTTTTACAACACTCTGTCATTCTCTTACGTATAAATCTGTCTCTGCTACCTTTATTATATTCTTTTACCTGAAGTTTCCACTTGGTTTTTCATTACAATTTCCAACTGGTTATGGGCCCAGGATTGTTAACTGAATAAAGTGTGAGAAGATCGTGCTATGGAGAACCATCCATCGGACTTAAAGCCGGCACCAAGTTTCACAGGTATTCCCATTACGAAACTAAACGGGAGGAATTTTAACAATTGGGCATTTGCAATCCAATGTTTCCTGACGGATCAGGAGTTATGGGATGTTGTCATAAACCATGTAGACGACGCATCTGGTCCTGACGCTAAACGTAAGGATGCTAAAGCGCGTGCAAAGATTTGCCTAACATGTGAAGAGTCCATATACCCTGTGATCAGAAATGCAAAAACCGCATTTGAGACATATAACAATCTCAAAAAAGCCTATGCTGATAGCGGCTTAACGCGGAGACTGCAACTTATGAAAAGGCTTCTCACGAACAAATATGAAGGAAAGATGGACAAGTACGTACATTCCCTGCTTAGTGTACAACAGGAGCTACAAGAGATAGGAGCTGGAGTGGAAGATGAATTTCTCGGAATTATCATCTTAGCTGGACTTCCTGAACAATTTCAGCCACTCGTCATGGCCTTAGAACATTCCAACGCGAAGATTACTTCGGAAGGCGTAGTGTCAGCTCTTCTGAAGGAAGAATCTCGATCTGCCTGCACTACGAGTACTCGACCCCTGCCTGAACCTGCAACTACGGCGCTGCAAACTAAACAGAAAAAGAAATTCTTCTGTACATATTGTAAAAAGTTAGGGCACCTAGTTTCTGAATGTAGAAATAAAAACAAGAAAGTTTCGGCAAAGGTTTATTCAAACAATATATCGGAATTTACACTTTCATCTTGTTTAACTTCACCTTCATCCACAGGTTCACAAGATTGGTTCATAGATTCTGGTGCAAGCTCACACATGAGCAACAGGAAGGATTGGTATGAGACCTTATCGACTTGCATTATTCCTGTGACTGTTGCAAATAAGAACCAACTTCTTAGTCAGGGCAGAGGTACTGTAAATATAAATATTTCCGATAGTGTAAATAAGATTAGCGATGTTTTATACGTTCCGGGTTTAGCTACCAATATTTTATCTGTAAATAGTTTAGTTAGGAAAGGATTCGATGTTTTGTTTACATCCGAAGGTGCGACAATTACTTTGTCAGGTGGATGTCAAATGACAGGTAAAGTCATAGCGACAGGATCGAACCATAAAGGTATGTACAGACTTAACGTCAATAAGTCGCATGCTCTGTACACTCCTACCAAAGAGTCCGCCATACTTTGGCATAGACGTCTTGGTCATATCAATTCTAACGCCATGCAAGTTTTAAAAAACAAATGTTTAGGCATAGACTTTCATGGAACTTTTACAGAAAAGTGTATTCCATGCCTACAAGGGAAATTTGCCAAAAAACCCTTCAAAAACTCGAATACAAAAACGAGTGAGGTTCTCGAGCTAATTCACTCGGACCTATGTGGACCCATGAGTACACAATCTTGGGGCGGAGCACTTTATTTATTAACTTTTACTGACGACTTTAGTCGCAAAACTTTTGGATATCTTTTAAAATCGAAATCAGAAGTTTTCAGCAAATTTGTAGAGTTTAAGCATCTGGTGGAAAACCAAACTGGCAAGCGTATCAAAGTTCTGCGTTCAGACAACGGTCGCGAGTATGTCAATAAGGACATGTCTACCTTCTTGAAAGAGAGTGGTATCCTACATCAGACTACTATTCCATATACTCCTCAGCAGAATGGAATTTCAGAACGTGCGAATCGTACTATTATTGAAAAAGCCAGATCAATGCTTAAAGACTCAAACTTGTCTCTTGCTTATTGGGGAGAAGCGGTAAATACGGCTATTTATTTAAAGAACCGTACTCCTACGCAATCATTAAAGAACAAAATTCCAGAAGAAGTGTGGACTAGGAAAAAGGTTAACCTTTCGCACTTAAAAGTTTTTGGTTGCGAAGCCCACGTTCTTGTGCCTAAAGAAAAGCGTACGAAACTGGAATCTTGCACCCAGACTTGCATATTCGTAGGTTATGCTACTGAAAGCAAAGGTTACCGTCTCATAGATCCCCAAAACCCTCGAACTATCATAGTTGCGAGAGATGTAGTCTTCCTAGAAGAAAAAACGACAATTATGCCTAAACCAAATCCTTCTGACAGCGAACTTCCGCCATCACCGCGACCGCAAGAAGTATTTGTGCCTTTAGAAGATGAACCAGTTCCACTGTCACATTTTCAACCTCAGCCAGGTCCATCTGTAAGGCCTAGTGCGTCATCTTCAGATGAACCTATAATACATGAAGTTTCTGCAGATGTTCCAGTTTCTTCGGTGGATTCCCCTCTTGAAAATGGAGCACCTGAATCTCAAAGAAGATATCCAACTCGTGAAAGGCGACCTCCTGAAAGATTTCAGGAAAACCTTTACATGACGTCGGATCAAGAGCCAGAAACATACAAAGAAGTCATTGAACATCCTCAAAAAGAAAAATGGTTTGAGGCAATGAAGGCTGAATTTAATTCCCTAGAAAAACATGGGACATGGATGCTAGTTGATCGACCTTCTGGTAGAAAAACTACCAAATGCAAGTGGGTCTACAAAATAAAAAAGGACACTAGTGGTAATGTTACGAAGTACAAAGCTAGATTAGTCGCAAAAGGTTTCACTCAAGTAGCCGGAGTAGACTATGGCGAAACCTTCTCACCTGTGGCTAGACTGTCTTCTGTGCGACTTTTATTTGCTTTTGCTGCTCATCACGGATTATTGGTAGATCACTTAGATGTTGAAACAGCTTTCTTAAATGGAGATCTTGAAGAAGAGATCTACATGGAACAACCTGAGGGTTTCTCCACTGATCCAAAAGGAAAGGTTTGTTTACTTAAAAAGGCCCTTTACGGTGTTAAACAAGCACCGCGCCAATGGAACGCGAAAGTGTGTGAGGCAATGCAAAAATTGTCTCTCAAACAGACAGCAAATGAACACTGTCTATACTATCGACGAGACGAAAACGATCTTCTTATCGTAGCTGTATTTGTGGATGATTTTTTCGTTGTCTCTACAAAGGACAGTATGAAGATCGAATTCAAGAACAAACTTAAGAAAATGTTTACAGTCAAAGACCTTGGAGTTTGCAAAGACTGTCTTGGCATGAGAGTAGAACAGCATAGTTCTGGAAACATATCTATTAACCAAACTAAATACATTGAAAAACTTATAAATAAATTCGGTTTGACAGATGCAATTTCGGTGACAACTCCTTTAGAACCCGGCATAAAACTGCTGCCTAGATCTTCAAATGAAGAAAATGCAGAAGTTCCATATCAGGAACTTATCGGCTCACTAATGTACATTGCAATATGTACTAGACCCGATATTGCCCATTCGGTCTCATACCTCTCTCAATTCAATGCACATTACGGGGGGGTACACTGGAAGGCCGCTAAGCGGGTTCTTCGGTACCTTAAAGGCACCAAAGACCGTCGTCTGCATTTTAGGTCATCTGAAAAATTTTTGCCGGTAGCATATGTCGATGCGGACTATGGAAACAATCTTGTGGACCGAAGATCGTTCACGGGATATGCTTTCCTAATGAGTGGAGCCCCAATATCTTGGGAAGCCCGCAAGCAGCGTACTGTAGCCCTGTCCACGACAGAAGCCGAGTACATGGCTCTTGCGGAAGCTTGCAAAGAGGCTATTTACCTCCAGTCACTCATTAGGGAAATGTTTGCCATCTCACAACCCATCGTCATTCATACAGACAATCAAAGCTCACTAAAACTTGCCCACAACAACACATACCACGCACGTACAAAACACATCGACATAAGACATCATTTCATTCGAGACTCACTTTCACACCAAAACATTCGGCTACAGTTCATACCAACAAACAACATGATCGCTGACATACTTACTAAACCTTTGCCGAAACTAAAGCACACCAAGTGTGCAAATAGTTTAGGGTTAGGTTAGGTTTGTACAGTGTTTTTTTTCATATTATCATGTTTTTGTAAATATTATGTAGCTAGGTGTAAAGTTAGTGATAGGTAGATGTCTTGTACAGTATGTTTTATTTAATGTGTATATACAGTGTTGTGATTACGGGGAGGTGTTAATAAAACCTGTTTTATAATCACAACACTGGCAAGATGATTGTTGTTTCTAGGTTTAAGTTTAAACTTTTTTATTGTCTAATGTCTTTTACAACACTCTGTCATTCTCTTACGTATAAATCTGTCTCTGCTACCTTTATTATATTCTTTTACCTGAAGTTTCCACTTGGTTTTTCATTACAATTTCCAACTTGAAAAAATCTGAATAGCATTGAAAATGTGTCAGTCGTAAAAAGCGATTTCTAAATTGTTCACACATAGAGAGGGGAAACAAAAAGCCTAAATCTTCTTAAATCTTAAAATTATTTTCATGTTGGTCTGCATAAATAAATATAATATACCCGTTAGCATAAATATACGTCAAAACAAAACTGTCTCATTACAAAAGTTCCATTCTATTCCGTTCTTGCCAAACTAAATTACCTGCGCGGACTTTTCGATTGAACCAACAGAGGACGTCACATATTGGTTTTGAGCAACCAATTAAAGTTTTCATCGGAATAGCGAAACTAATTTTCAGTAGTTTGACAGAGTCAGCCGTTTGTTCGGCAGGGCAGGTAACTTCACGACGCCGCGACGGTCGATGGCGATCCTGCTTGCTTCAATTTAACATCGACAGTTTTAATTTGGAGCACTTGCCGGCCGAAATTGAATCTCGAAACTTGTACGGAACTAGTTATTACTATGGCATGTCATTAATAATTAGGTCAGGGTTCGTGGTAGGGTGCATCACGCTATATTAATTGAAGCATGGTGGTCGGTACGAATTTTGGCGGCTAGCCACTGGTGAATTTAATTTTTACATCGCTTTGAAATGGAAGGAGATTAGATTTTTGTTTTTTTTTTGTAAAAATTTTAAATGTCTATGAATTTTTTTTACTTCTACAGTTACAATTATTTAGATTATTTTCTTATATATTTTTTTCATTGAATTTTATTGATTTAGTACTGGAATTACTTTAAAATATAAAAAGAGAATTCCAATTAAAATCCCTAAGATGTGTTTATAATAATTTAGCGAATAAAAGGTCCTTTGAAAACTACGAACAGTATAAATTGAAGGCATTATAAAATTAATGAAATAAAAATGCAACTTCAAAGCTTATTAATTCTAAATAAAGATTTATACTTAACTTTGTGAAGTGTATTTTCAATTAACGAACGTCAATGAGGCTTCTGAAGGAAACATCCCAAGGCCATAACCTTTTATTGTTCAAACTGTCAAAACAAACAATAAAACAGAAATAAGGCAGCAAATTAACATCTCAGTGGCAGGTCAACCGCACTCAACATTTCGGTTGTTTTGTTTCAATTAAAATTGCGCGGTAGTTTGCATTGGGGCTAACAAATAATTACGAACTTGTTTATTCTGCGATGAGAAAAGTTTGTCTCTTTCCATTTTGATATCCATTTAAAACATTGTCATATCACGCTGCTGCTGTATGACATCTTATGTTTGCCAAAGTATTTTCGTTTGATTTTAAATACATAAAATATATGTGACTCAACCACACATAAAGTTTCAGTTTATGGTTTTCTTTTAGACGTCTAAATATATGTTATTTATAAAATTATCTGAAAGTCCGATCAAAAAAATTTGTTACTATTTTGGAATTCAACATTCCTATTAATAAATCGAAGTAGTTATATTCTATTTCTTTAAGATGTTTATAATACTATTAAGACAGGTACTTTAAGCAGCGATGCGGATGCGATGTAGCATTGATCTGCCACAACCACAATGCGTGAAAAGCAGCGATATTATTGTAATTCAGAAGCAGTACAGTGGTAATCCATCTGCATTTTTCCATTGATACAATCCAAATTACATGATAATCAATGGTGTTACGATACAATCACGCAGTTGTCAAACGCGCGTATCTATCGCTTCAAAAAGTCGCAATGTGTAAGGGCGTTCAGCATATCACCAGAAGATAACTTCAATCGGCCGTCAACAGCAAACTACAAACCCAGTGCTCATTGAAATAGCCACAACGATACAATATCGAAACTGGAACGAAAGGAAACCTTTACAAATCGTATAGAAAGAGGCTTGTAATGCGATAGTCAGTAGAACAGATGTCGGTGGCCATTGTTAAGCATAACGGCCGACACTCACGGAAGCACTTGTCACTGTCACAAGGCAAAGAGGACGCCATTCAGATAAATGTTGTTGTATTACCGACGTTGCGGGTATTACAGTGCTCTCTCACGATATGACGACTCCGACACACGGGGGAAACACGGGTGTTTCCGCTGGCGGGTGTCGGCCTTTAAGAAATGCAAGTTCTTTACGTGTATTATGTAGTGATGTAGAGGCTTACCGGACGCGTACCGTCGTCAAAACTATCTAGTTATGTGTAGAAATTAGAGTAAGCTTTGCTGCACAAAATATTGGAATGGTTACGTTAGGACATCTCAATTGTTTTACATTTTGTTTTTGATTGTTCCTCTATTTGGGTTATTGTTATACAGTATGACTATAACTTATACTAAGAATTCGGTAATCTGTAATCACCACATCGTGCTCCATACCCTGGAGGGTTTTGATTCCTTGGACAAACATTTTCATTTTGAGGTATTTCCATCTTATTTAGGATATGCAGGTTTGAATTACCTAGTCGCCCGATAAAAAAATTACTTTGTCAAGTGGTTACTTGTCACTTTACCGAAATATTTTTGACCAATCATGATGTTCAACGAAACGATGTTCGGTGGAGCGTAGCATCGGTCAAAAATAATTCGGTAAAGTGATAGGTAACCGGCAACTACTCCAAAAATCAGGCTGATTGGATTACAATCATAATCGGTACACACACTAGGAGAAAGAAGAATTCAGAAAATATTTTAAAATTGCATATTATTGTATTTAATTGAATGCTGCCGTTGGGACGTAAAATGTGATACATACAAAATATTTGCATCTGAAGTACACTAATATAACAGTACTAGCAGTCGCCCGCGACTTTGTATGCGTTGAGTTAGTTACCACCTTGGTGGTAGAATTGATCAAAATTATTTTTTAGCGGATGCTTACGTCATACATCTACCTGCATGCCAAATTTTAACCCGATCCGTCCAGTGATTAGGGCTGTGCGTTAATAAATCACTATGTCAACCAGTCAGTCACCTTTGAGTTAAATTTAAATTTATTAGGAGACGATTATGTATTTGCTAAATCCCTTGTTTTGATACAGGTACTGCCAAAGATTTCTGGAAAGTTTAACCGGCTTTGCAACGCATTAAACCTTTGCGGAACCGACACCGATATACATTTATCATTACGCAGAAAATTAGTGATGCAAATACCTTAAGCGTGGTACAATATTACGAGGGCCCATGGAGGGCCGATACTCTATGCGCAAGTGGTAGTCTCCGCCTGAGATGTGAGTGCGGGGTGACGGGGGAGGGAGCGACTGGTGCATGGACATAAAAAATTTGGGGTACAACATGTTCGAATCAGCCAGAATTGTAATAAACGACAAAATTCGTACTTTTCAAGCAACACACAGCTAGATAGTTTTTTGGGCCGCAGTATAAGACAGAATGTGTATAAAATAAAAATACAAGAACACCAATGCGCCGAAATGGTACACAAATATTTGTTATTCAGTATCTTAGTTGATGGGATGATGAAAACGTTTGCAAAAATAAAAATACTTTCCCATAGCTCACGTTGACTAATTATCGCGTTAGTGTGTAAGAAATAAACATGTCTCGGCATTCCGACTTGCTACGGACATTGAGATTAATTTATCATTACAGTCTGGCGTAGAATTGCTAGTTATTAGTTCTAATGCCAAAAGTCACAACAACTTCATTATTTTAGAGTATCTGGAAACTAACTGCAGCTCACTAACAAATTTCAGTTTACTAAATAACTGACCCGACATTCAGCTAAATAAAGAATAGTTCGAAACAACTTATCGCCTTAATGGCTATACTATTTCGCACAGTTGATAAAAGTTGACTGGAATATTCACTTTGAATTCACGGTTGCTCGGACGCAGATGTTAGAATTTCTGCAAATTATTTATTATTCCTGCTCTGAGCTTTGAAATTTGTAACTGCAGGTAGTGTGTGAGGATTATTTATCAGGCTTAACTCGCGTCTCAGCTAGCATTGCGATTCCACTGCGGCTTTTGCTCCCAGGGATATTGACAATCCGAGAAAGAACTCTTTTGTAAGTTAGAGAAATTGTGCTTGTAATTTCTGTTATAACAATTAACAGAAAAATAAAAATGCTTTCTATGCACAATCCTCGTTGGAGTATGTTCTCTATTTATAATGTTTATGACGGACTTTGGCGTCGCGCTATCTCTAAAGTCCCAGGTTCAATTCCCGGTAAGGTTATTATGGAAAAATTAAACTTCTTTTCTACATTGCCTTATGTCTAGGTATTTTGCTATTGTTGTTTTTTCTGATTTCTATAACATAAATGCTTAAACTACTTTTCACATATTTCTTAATACTTGTTAGTCTCCAGAGCACTGTTTGTGATGTAATTCAATATTTGTTTATTTATTTTAAAATAATCCAATTTTTTGAGCAGATGCTATATTTTAAGTTTATTGTGCTATGGTTGTGATGTTGATATCATAGAGAGAGAGAGCTGGAGGGTGAGATTTTTTTGGGTACTTAACTTTTATTTTCACAGTGTCAAACAATAAGTTACATTAGGACTTACTTTGCTGGGTATAGGATATTATTGAAACATGTATAGAGCCTAAAAAAGATAGTTAAAATTGCGTGAAGAATATTTGAGCACTTTTATTTATCATAGCGCTTTTTTTAAATTAATTTCGCGTAAACTATATCTGTCGCCAAATACACAATACCTTTAAAAACTGTCAAACCAATGCCTTGAAAGCTTTTATGATATACAATAATAACGTCAATTCGGTTATAAGTGGGGTATTTCACAGTTGAGGCGGATTCCGCCTCGTGCGGCGCTCCACGGGGTATACCCCGGCCTCTTATTCAATTTGCGAGCGAATCAGTTCCGCCAACCCGATTATCTTTCACGTCCGGATTTATATGCTCACAGGAGAACTCTTTGCGAGTCCCAACTTGAAGTGTTTAAAACCACTTTCTGATTACTTGTTTGTCTTAATTACAGTTTTGGCTGAGAAGGAATCGGATTTGATCGAATTAACTAATTTTTGTTTAGTATTCAACTGTTGCTAACGAACCCAGTTACCATATGTAGTGATTGGATTGACACGATATCTGGACAACACAATTAATTGGTGCTTATCTTTTTGGCTTGTGAGTATTTTTTTTATATCAGTAGGAACATCCGTTTTAGATTAGAATGAGTAACTCATTGTTTTGTTCTTTTATGAGGCTAATATAAAATTGGCGTCTAAGTTAAAGTGGACTTGTGGCACTTTTCGGACAGTGCTGTGAACTATTTACAAGCATTTAAAATTTCGTATAAAATAATAATGTATATAATTTTTTTATTTATTTATATTTAAATTATATATTTTAAGTATTTTCTTCACGCTATTGTATTTATCTTTTCTAGTAATCTTTTCTTAATTAATATATTGCACAGCTGTATCCGATTAAATATCTTCTAGTTACTTTACACGAAGGTTGCCTGGAAGAGATCTGTCTTGCCTTCTGCTATAATATTATGTCTGTAACAGGAATTTCTATAAATTTTCTTCGCAATAAAGTGTATCTATGTATTAAGAGTTATTTTAAGTGGCAATGGTACATATTCCCTTAACCTTAAATTCTAAAAGTAGGTACGTGGAAAATCGTTTGGTGACACTGATTTTATCTTCCAAAGGACCTTCACCTGAGATAGTATATTCTCTTTATTGGCTCATTGCCGCCGTAGCGAGTCCGTGTGAAAGCAACTAGTACTCTTCTGTAATGGGTAAGTACTTGGCACATGTACAGAGCAAAGAGCAAGAGGGCACTCGGCTCCGTAAACGTTTGCCCAATAATTGTGAGTCCTCAGTTACGCTGTTGGAATAAATATTCCCTCTCTCCGTGGGGAAAACTGGTAGGCACCTACATTCCTTCAATTCGCAGCATTTTTTGTGTAACAAAAGTTTAGCCTTATTGTTTTATTAGCAAATACTTGGAAGGCCCACTTTAAGATTACTTGAATGAGGAGTTGTGATTTTCGTTTGGGTAGCTACCTTAATAAAATGAAATGTGCAAACCTACCTAGCCTCTTTTACTGCTTAAGCACTTTACAACTAGTTCATAATAGCGAGCGTTTGAGCACAGCCTGCTATGAAAAAAAACCTTTCATCCCCTATTTTATTACCTTGAGGGTAGAATTGATCAAAATCTTTTCTTAGTAGATTCCTACGTTATAACATCTACCTGCATGCCAAATTTCCTATGTTTACTATGTCAGTCAGTCCTTTGTGCATTTAGATGATCTCTTCTCTTAATATCTTAAAAAACATGAGTAGTGGTATTAAAAACTAGGCTATAAGATTAAAAAAACCTGATATTTCAAAATAATTCAACAGTTGTACCTTCCACAAGCAGTTTGGCAATGTTACAATTAACTAAAGCTAGACAGAACACTTTGATTAATACATGAAGCCATATAAAACACATTACGTGTCCTTAGTTGCCCGCGAATTCTTCAAGATTTTTATCATTAGACCCTTACTTGACTATTAACGAAAAAAAACCCAAATAGCTTCGAGTATTTGCGAGTAGTCTAAGAACATATCTAAAAACATTTGCCGACTAAATGTTTTTTAAGTCGTGCAATAATAAAAGAAGGTATTTAAATTTGGAACGATAATGATGATTTCGAGAAAAAGATACCATCGGCAAATATCAAACGCCTAACGATTCTGCTTACTCCAAATAATGACCGCATAATTCTCCAGCTCGGTAATCCACGGAAGTCGTCGTTTTCTGAAAGCAGTAAACTAGTGATGGTCGGCTAACGATAAGTTGAATATTTATCGAGGTTTTGTGGTAATAAAACATTATAGGTAAATAATTAAATATAGCTTTTTTAGATTATTAAGTTTACTCGTCACAATCTTTTATCCAAATGAGAAATAAAAGATATATTTAATATACACATCTCAAACATGTTATTGCAAGAAAACTTAAGATTGCTATTTTAAATATGAGATAAAATTACACAGATTATCCAACACTGTTATTGAGAAAATAAATATAATTATAAACAAATAACCTTTTAGAAAAAAAGTTCAATAACAGGTAACATTCAAAAACTAAGATTTCAATTCTTTGTTAATGCCGTTTTCGTTGTTATTTTTATGTAATTTACTAACACAAGATGCCCGTAACAGCAACAAGCAGTGATGTGATTAACCTACACAGAGTGGAAAATCATACTTTACAATGTGATTATCCCAAGTTGCAAAGTTAGTGCGATTTGATTTCGTGCCTCATAGTGGTGTTACATCACGCGTCATGGTATATTTGGTTATCTTAACCTAATAATGTGGGTATGACGGAAGATACAACATTAGGTTGATTTCATTCCGCTTTTAAGTGTAAAAGCAAAACCAGAATAGAGAAGTGTCTCTATTCTGGTTTTGGAAATCCGATTCAATTATTATCATACTTCATACTAATATTATAAAGAGGAAAGATTTGTACCTATTTTTGTATGTTTGTATGATTGTAATGAATAGGCTCAAATAGTACTGGGCCGATTTAAACAATTATTTCACCAATATAATGCTACATTCTTCCAATTTTACATAGGCTACAAAATTAGGGATCCTTGGTAAAATTGCGCGGGAAAATCTTCTAAGGCGAAAAGAAGTTCGTTATAATTTATTTTAATTTCTGTTCAAGGAAACCGCAATCTGAATAGAATTTATCTTTTTATAAAATACTACATAGAAGAATAAATACAAAATAATACTTATTTAGGTGAATTAAAATAATATTTTTGTTTAGCATAGATGACACTGGTGCTACACAAATATACACAAACGATTAGATCAGATCCTGAATCAATTTTAACGATATCGATAATTCGCTGAACGTTCCTTCGAATCTCAGTATCGACAGCAACACTGAATGCTTCTAAAAATTTCCTACAATTACTTCCCGCGTCGGGATCTCAAGCGAATTTCTTTACTTTTATCTAATTTAGCGGAAAATCAAATCTTTCAATGAGATTATCCCGCCAGTTGCGAAGTTGAAGCCGGGTTCGCACTGATATCCGTGTCAAGCTGTATACTTTTATTTGGATACGAATCTGAGTGTCTGCAATCTGATGACATTTGTCAAGTTATCACAAAAATGTAGGTATGTGTAAGTATATGTTTGCTTGTTTGTTGTCAAAACATTTTCATGAAAATAGATGATAAGTATCTTTGCCTTCGGTTTTCCATTGTATTTGCAATTTAAGCCTGCTTCTATAATGTCGTTGTTGAAAAATACCAAAGAAGGCGTTGGCATCTTACAATATAGGAGAGTAACTTTACACAAGATTATGATAATTTTACTGGATATTCAAATTCAGACGTTTTTCAGTTAATTTTTTTAATTTATTAAGAAGTTAATAAAATTAATAAAATACTAACTATTAACTTTTTTGAAGGTATGAATAAGACCAAAATGCACAAAGAATTTACATTCTAAATGTAATTACAAGGTCCAAAACTTGTCTCAGAGAATGGGATCACCTTATATGCTTGCATCTTGGTAATGTCAAGCAGTAGAACAATAGAGAGACGATATACTCGTAGCCACAACAAGACTGACGAAAGCCGCCAAAGGATAGCCAAACGGCTCGCCGATAGAAATTTCATTTACTTCATTCCGATTTTCGCGGCTCCTTTGACTTTTCTCGCCAACAAAAAGGCGAGCGGAACCCGTGGCGGCTTTGATGGTATTAATTGAAGTTTTCGCGTGAAAATACCTAGCTAATTAGTGGTAGTTTAGTCGGAAACGCGTAGCAGGTAAACTGCAGATAGAATTTCTGCTTTTTCGGATTGTTTTATTTTGGTGCAGCATGATAAAAAATATTACATACAAAATATCATTAAGCTTCGAACGCTTACCACGACACACTTCGAAGAAAGATTCGTCTCTTTATAATAATCTTGAAATGACGTGGCAAGGATAACAAGGTACCTCTCTATTTTGTATTTTTGTTAATCATTTGTAAAATTTACACTCAAAAAAGATGTTGGATAGTTAGTTTATGGTGCCTCCACTTTTGTAAAAAAATTAATTACATATTTTGATTTTTTAATGTGCAGGAATACACCAGTACCTAGGTACAGTAGTAAAATATACTCGTACCACGAATAAAAAAGACTTATTCTGCTTCATCCTACATCAAGGTTTAAACACATGCAATTCGATTTTAGTCCTTATACTCAGAACATGAGGGTGGTACAAAGTAAAAGAAATCTGGGGGTCTACCCTCAACAACGAAACGAACAAACGAAAGGTTTCGTTTTTGAAAATTTATCAAAAGTTCGGAAGGAAAAACGTGGTTTTTGGTTTGCATAAATAGTATTATATTTTATGAAAACGCTTGATTTGCAATTTAAGTAAATTAGATGTGACTATGAGAATTAAAAATTGCTATCCGTTTTCGGATCCGACATATTTCGTTTTTGGGAGTAGACCCTCTGTTACCATTTACTGATCGATAATCTGATACATTTTTACTTTAAAAGGCATTTTGTTTCTTGAATAAGAAGCTATTAAAAAAACAACCTACTTTAAATAATTTAATAGCTTTATATTTTCAAGCAATGCGGGTAAGGAAAGAAAAGCACAGTTTACTGTGCTTTTCGTTATGTGTGTCGTTTATGACGCAACGTCTATTTAATTGAATTTTTTGTTAGTAGAATAGCACAGGTAATTTATCACGAACCTAAGAATAACTGCATTTGTTATCTTCTGATAGCTTATTTTTATGCGGGAGCAGTTATTAAATTTACTTTTTAATACAATCCCGCTTCTGGGTGGAAGACACCCATTTCGGAAAATGAGGTCTGCCTTAATGGGAGATAAGAAATTGGTTTTCCAAAGTGAATAATATCCACAACTGTTTGCGGATTCGTGAAATGAAACGGTTTAAGAGGTACTCCATCTCTTTATAAATAAATTAAAGCATTATCATAGATAAAATATGTTTTTAGGAATAAGTTTTTATTGACATTACGGAAAGCACATCAGCCATGTTTATATTTGTTATCGAAATTCTGAAAATGTTAGAATTGCGATTATATTTAAAAAAACAAATATTATTTCTAAATTTGCAGAAAAAATAGGGTGTATAAAAAAGACAAAATATTAGATTGAATCTACTTCAAATAAAGTACTAACAGATTTGATTGACACCTTCCATTTACAGGTTTGTAACGTATTCTGTATATTATTCAAATTCATAATTTTGATTCAAAAATTAAATAACATATTCATCCCTTAGGAAAATTTATAAACATTAGACCATACCACATATTATATGACCCAAAGAGAAGTAATTTAAGTTCCTTAATTTACTATGGAGTCTCAAATTGTGTCGAGAAATATTTAAAAAAATTTTCTTTACGAAAATTATCATTTTGATAAGTTATTTTATCGCAGTTTTATATGATAATAATCTTCAACTTCTAAAAAGAGGAAAATCTCGACCCGGGAATCAATCACAGCACCCCAAAATTATGAGCCAGTACTTAGACCGCTAGGAGTAAAAATCATGTCGTAAAACAAGCCGTAGCTCTGCTGATGAGAGACCTGGAGTACGTCCACAGGCCACCTGGCGGTCCATGGTAGCGAGGTAGTTAGAAATAGCCCAAACAAATATTTCGATAACCCAGGGCAGACTGTTTAGGTGTCGCAGAATGAGAAGGGCAGACCCCTAATAATGGGAAATGCTAGACAAAAGAAGACGAAGAAAAAAATACAGTTCGCGTTTCAAATATTTCCTGAGGCAATATCCTTATGCTCTCTACAAATAAAACGACAAACCATGGGATAAAATAACATCCTTCATTCATTATATTTATCCATAGCAGAGAAAACTCAAGTGATTGTTTTATTTAATAGGGAATGTAATAGATATTTGAGTTTTTTAATGTTTCTTTTCTTAATTGTTTTTGTCATGTTTTGCGAACCTTGTAGCATTTATATTTAAAACATTTACCTTTTACCATTATTTTTAAAACATACACGCCCTTTATTAGACAAAGGGCTGAATTCATCTAACGATCTTTAATTTAGGCCTTTTTGTACTCATCCATTACGGATAACATTTTAATGTTCAATGACAAAAAAAAGTATGTACAACCAGAAAAAAGCTTTGCCAAACATCACGGGTTACAAATATTCCCGGCATGTTATCGATTTTGTATCTACATTCAATTACATTATAGGATCAGGGCAGTAAATTCCTCACATTATACGGGTATAAAAAGCCATGTGAAAAGGGTCTACTCATAAATATTTTAACAACTGTGCAACGTCGGGCATTGGAGCTCTCTAGCAGGTACATGGCATAATCCCTTTCGAACAAACTTACAAGTATGTGAGTATTAGCCTAATATGTTGTTATCAAATGTTAGGGATGTAATTTTTAAAGATAAAATTGCCTGAAATGCAGTGTGGTTGAAATCATTATAACTTAAATTAAAAGTTTTGTATTTGTGGATAGAGAAGATAGAAATGCCCTTCCATGCAGTGATTGGGTAGTTGATTTAAAAAAAAATAAACATCTAGCCCAGTAATTAAGAAATTACCCGGAAAATTTACTGGTATTTAAAAAACAAATATTTTACTGTTTTGTGACTTATTCTCCTTTCCGACTTATTAGGCGATGAAAATATTTATTAAAAAAATAATACTACAATTTATATTCTAATAATACTTTTCTTACTAAAACTTTTTTTGCTGAATAAACTTGTTACTTTTATTTATTCAAATTGCTAGAGCAGATAAAATTTGAAAATAACTTTACATACCTAAATTTAGTTTGAGGATAATCAATTCCATGAAATGAAAAATGTTAACAGCTATATATGGCATACAAAAGCAAAACCTAACTATTAAAGGTAAAAACGGCTCAACTATCCAACATACAACGTACGTCGTTCGCGTAAACAACCTTTCTTGCCACTCGCGTGGTTTATCGAAAAAACTACGCAGATTAATGGAACATGGTGGTGATTATAAATTGTGGCGTCTAGGGAAATCTTGCTTAAGTCCTACCAACAATAGTCACATAAAATATTCCCACTAATATTCCAGTTTATACGAGAGCTCGGCAACTTCAATATGGAGCCATCGCGTGGCAAAGTTTCATGTTGCATCAAACTGTTTGAATGATATCCTTAGTCGTAAACTTGTACGACGTGAACGTTTTACGATATTGCACGGATTTTGATTTGTGTGTTAACTTCGTGTTCATTTATTTTGTGCGCATGGATCATCAAATTTAACAGCATACTATGTCCTCGTAAGGTCGAATGTCCGCTTAAAAGATAGACACAATTGATTTTCTACAGTGTCTTGTTTTTTAGTTCTTTCGACAATATATTAAGGCTCAAGGTGTTCTCAAAACGATAAAGATTAATCACTACCATTTTACTCTAAAATAAATAAACACGATTGAAACATTTGAATCCCAGATCCCGGCCCAGATCGTTTTTATTCAAACGTGTAGCAATATTATTTAATAAGAACACGCGATTTTTTACCAACCTATCCGTTTAAAAAAGATTTTGAGCTAAAATAAACAATGAAAACATTAAATATATAAGTATTACGTGTAGACATTTTCAGGAAGCTGTTTTCGCAAATTAATTACCTGTTGTATTGTAGATATTTATTTTACCTCTGCGAAGAATCCCAATAAATTTATTGGACAATATAAAATTGATTATCGATTCGAATTTGTATTACCTCACTTTGTTGATTTCACTCTTAAATTAATAATGATTATTTTAACATTGATTAATCACTACACCAAAGAGGTAGAGGTATACTATTCTGAAAATGATTATATTAATCATTCTGTTTTTGTACAGAACAAGCGTGAACGTTTGTTAAAACACATTATTTAGATAAAATTTCAATGGTAGAATATTTGGGAAAATTAATACGATTCCATTAGCATTATTAATTAGTTATATTTACTGACCAAACAATCATAACACACTGTGGCAACAGCAAATCGTTTGTATTTATTTAATGTCGATTACATGTTAAATAAATACCAACGGTTCAGTTAAACACATCGACTTTCATTTCGACTATTTTCACGTCAAAGACAAATTTGATGAAGGAACTGCCTCGTTAAAAATTTAGGTATTTTTAAAAAGTAATTTTGTTGAAACTTGAGAAAGATTGTCTCACCAACAAAGACGGCTTTTGTTTTCGAGGGTTAATCATCTTTATCGAGCACTGAAATCAGGAGAAAATTTGTAATTTGCCTAACATTGTCGTAACGTCGGAGATGCTGAAGTTTAACAAACTTTTATTTTTCGTTTCTTATAAACTTTTCGATGAGAAATGATATTTATTATTTAACAGCGAACCCGCGTCAACGTTGAATTCTGAATAAGTACTCTACCGTTTCTCGGTACTTTTCAATCAGGTTAATTGTTATTCTCAGGTTTGTTTCTTTTATCATTATCTTTAGCTCCTTACATTTAGACACTAGTTATTACGATACAAACTTCTCTTTTATCTTCGTAGTGCTCTAAAAACTTTCTACGAGCTTCATTTCTGGCTCGGTGGTATTCGTGTATGGTTTTGATTTTTTTTGTGTTGATTCTATAGTTGATTTCGAGACATTGAACTATTGAAGGCGATCCATCTAGTTCAAGCCCTAAGCTTAGCAGCAGTGCTTGTTTTAATGAAGTGTAGTTCAGTCGCAATGAAATCAGCTTAGCTAAGAGTAAAATAGAACTTGACTTTTTCCTTTTATTGGTCACCATATCTACTTATAAATACTGTAGTTGAATCCCCAAATGCTCAGCCTGGAGAAGTTTTAAAACCACACAAGTAATTAATTTATTTCGCAATTGTGGGCACATAAGCAGGGTTGTGAAAATTCTGCAATACGTCAATTGCTTGCATCGTTATTTTTACGCCAATTTAACACTGTACGGATATTTGTGAAGGGACGTTTTTAATACAATATTCTGTTGTTCCTAAGCAAAAATAATTAGTATTCACTAATTAACTCATTTGAGTTACTGGACTATATTTTGTAAACCCAAAACTTTTAACCACGAATTCTAAAATAATTACCATTTTAAAACAATGTTACGTGTTTTGGGACTTGACGAAATTCACCAAAAACATTTTGAGCATTCAATGAAAAGTTGGTTGAAAATATGTTGTATATAATAAAGTCGCAGAGTACTGACTCGGATTAGCCCATACATTCTTGATTTACTTATTTTTAGCAGAACTCTGATATTTTATTGAGCTAGATCATTTTGTATTATAACATATTTATGTTTTACTATTTTTAAATTGGTCAAAAGAGTAAAAACTAATTATGCCACCCTACTTAACTTTGCATTGGCACACCTTGTGTCCAGTTTGAGTGATTTTTCACCAAGAATGAGTTCCATCAAAAACCATTTTCCGGATCTCCTAAACTTTTTAGAAAACTCTCGCAAGACTATTCCAGCTCGACAGTTGCATCAGCCCAATGAAATTTCTAGGTAACTGAATAGTCTAGTCGGGTTCTAGACGAGCTCCGTCGTTGCCGGCTTGTTTGGTATCCAGTACATTTCAGCTCAGTTTGGAAGACATTAATTATTTGGAGGCCGTAGTGAACGCAGCGCAGTCAGCTAGAGTCGGTCCGTACCTAAACTCTGTAGTGCACCAAATCAAACGGCTCGCAAATACAACACTGAATTTTCACGGTGCAAATAGGCAACTCCACAGTCGAAGTAACGAAAGTAGGGTCAAATTAAGAATAGTAGCTTCAATTTTGGTTTATATATTTATTTTGACGATGCATAAGTGTTACTTGTCTTCGTTCGCGTGGACTACATCATTTCATGGTCGGTTTTACCCCTTTCTCCCCTAATATTCGAAACAAAAAGTAGTCTTTATTTTAATTCAAGTTTTGAGCTATATTTGTGCCAAATTTCATATCTCTAGCTTCAAAAATAAACATTTTTCCATATAAACTTTCAAAGGTGGTATTACCCCCATCCCCCCCTTAATTTCTAAAAAAAAAGTAGCCTATGTCTGTTCTTGAGATTCAACGTATAACTATACCAAATTTCATCAAAATCGGTTGAGAGGTTTAAGCAGGAAAGCGTAACAGACAGACAGAGTTACTTTCGCATTTATAATATTAGTAGGGATACATGACATTAGCTTTAGATATTATAGTTAAATCTATTATGTGAATGAGAGTTTTGCTACTGTTTCACGCTAAAACTACAAGGTACAGGAAACTTTCAATATCAAAATAACACGCCAGCCAGCTCACAATGAAGTATTTATATGAATGGCGAAGTTAGTTTAATCAATTAAAATTTATGAAAATTTACAAACAAAAAAAGAAATAATTAAAACTAAATAAAAACTACATTATTAAATAGCAATTATTTCTTAAGTTTTGAGCTTAACTTTGAAAACGGTTAATCTTAGTTTGGGTAAAGAAATACCCAGCTCCACTCCTAGTTTTTTTTTATTGACCTCATCCCACCAAAGCAAACACCTAGCTTAAGGGTGACAAGTACAGCATAATTAGGCTGTTACTGGACTTGTCGCCCTTACCTTGAAGGCTTGACCCCTGCTACTAATGTAGCACCCCCCAAGAGCTCTGGAAACCTTACTCACACGCAGGAACACAACAACACAGAAGTGATTGTTATTTGGCTGCGGTCTTCTGTAAGGTGGAGGTATTTCACCAGTCGGGCTGCCCCAGTTCGACCCTTTTACATCTCCGTCACTTTACTTCGCTTATTTACGCTATGATTGTTTCCGAGAGGCCGCGAATCAAAGCCAGTTTATTGCATGTAAACTCTGCGTTCGATTTACATTACATTAAACCCTTTCATTGCATTCTTCCAATCATCTGTGTGAGAACGTGTTTTATTTATTACTTTGCACTTTTGACAAAAGAATGAGATTCCGATTTCACTTTTTAGCATTTCATATGCATTTTACATGATGTCCATTACAGTGGTGGTCAACTAGAAATTTGCCTGATAAATTGTAGGGTATAAGAGGAAAGATGCCTTACAGAACTGACAAAGTTCTGTAAAGTTAATACTTTTTTTGAGGGAATTTAAAATGTGTTTTGACAAGAAACGAAACAATTTGTTAGAATAACAATGTGATAAACCAGGCGGTCAAATTGGGACTTTGATTCCCTAGCTGGGATAAATTATATATTTTAATAATTATGATATATTGATATGATAAAAATATTTTGTTGCTTGGTCAACAAAAAAAATACGACGGCTTATTCTCGACTTGTTCCATCCTTGAATTATCCTAATCTTTATAATTAGTCTCAAAAAAAAGTCATTGTAATTAATGTATCGTTACATAGGTACACCAAAATTCACTGCACTGCACTAAGGTGACTAGAATTAATGGACTTGTAGTTTGCTATGGTCAAACTTATAACACAAGGATGCACATGGCGATACTAAAACCCACTTTGGTTCATTGTAACTTTGCTACTAAAACAACTTACGCGAAACCAGCAAGCATCTGTTGGTTGACTTAATAATGGAAAATTACGACTTGGTACGTATGTACTACTAGCTTTTTGCGACATTTTTACGAACGTTGAAAAATACAATTACATCTAAAATATAAGTGAAAAGTGGTGTGTTAAGATATGAAGGTATGTTGTGGGAATTTGTTATCTTAAGAATACCACGAAAAAAATCTTAACTTTTATGTTTACCATCAACATATATTGTACCCAAATAACGCACAGTAAAAAAATTACTCACCTGTAAGTAACAATCTTTGATCTAATTCAGGAGATGTCTTGTTGTTAATTGATTTATCTGAAACAAGTTAAAAATACTATAAGTAAGTAACTTATTGCAAAGAAACGCCCGTTTACGTAACTTTGACCTTAAGGCTTCAAACCATAGCAACATATACATGGAATTTACAGTACTGTGTGCCTTTAGCTTTTATCGGTTTTATTTTGCCTGACAAAAAATCGGAGACTTGACAACAGTTTAGGTAGTGAAAACTCGCAAAGGTAGTTTTACCCTAACAAACAACAAAAGGTCAAACATTTCAATGGCGGTTCGCTGCTTTAAACATGTTCAATGGATAAGACGCAATAGCTGTAGTTTGGATACTGCAGAAGTTTGCTTAGGACGTGGACTCATTCACTTCCATCAATCCCTTACTTCCATTATTTGTTTACAGCGGAAAAGTCCAAACGTTATATCTGCTCCCAGTCACCAAGTAAATTGAAACCCTGAATCTATTGGAGTAAGGCTTTAAATTCAGTTGAAAAAGGAGGAATCAATCACGCGTAACTTTGGTTTTAGGATACAAGAGAACGCTGTTGTAAATCTAAGGAAAGGCCTCCAATTTTACAAAAGAGTTGAGCGGAACATTTAGAAAGTTTCCTTCGTGGACTTTCGCCGACGAAGTTAAACGTTTTAACAGCAATTATCGAAATTTTCCATGTTTTTGAACTCAATAGATATCTGTATCAAAAGTCGGTCAAAATTCATTGTGCCGTAAATCCTTATCGGAGATTTTTACTTCTAGCTATATTATAAATGGATTAGTTTGTTCTTGTATTAAGAAAATTATATTAAATATTATATGGATCAGTTTGAGTGTGGGATTATTTTTATTAAATAATAAAAAATTCTGAGTCATTTACTTAGTATAACTTCACGAACATAATACAAAAAATCATCCCATTGTCCACATTCTAAGCCAACTTTTACATCAATTAATAAATCAGCTGGTCAAAAGCTTAAAGAACTATTTGTATGTTGGAAGCTTTCATTTAGCCCAAAACATTCTTGTTATTAATTACTTTAGAACTCGATACCAATCGAAACTCGGAAAGTCGGAAATTCAGGAGTTGTCGAAATGAATTGCACGGCTAGCGGTTACAGTACGAACGGAATTTTTAACATTTAAAACAAGAGTACATACATTGGTCTGGCATGCGCGATAGTGCTTAATCAAAACTTCAATTAAATTTTCGTAATACCTTTCGTCGGCCCCACACCCGAGAGAGCCCACAAATTAATACCTACGCGCTGGAATATGTTTTAATTTCAATATTTACCACGACAGTGCCTGATGAGTTTAATTTACACGTGACATTATTGAAAAGTGTATTTGTTCGCAAATATGCGAAGTATTTTTAAGCGGCAAAATGAGAACCTACTTACCCTTATTTATCTGGCTGACTTTATGGGTTAAATTATGGTAGGTGTAATTATTGCCTTCAGTCTCCTTGTTGTTAGTAAAATTTGTTGAAAATATTTTAAGGACCCTGATATACAATCGATTTTTATTACATACGAACCTTCTAACACAAGTAACGTAATAATTATGAACTTTTGTTTTAAACTACATACTTAGAATCGACGGTGGTACCACGATGTACTATGTTTCAGTGTAATACTTGAAAAAAAAAATCAACGTACACACGTTTTAGAAGGGTAAACGTAGACAAAAACTTTATGAAAATTGTTATTTAAAGTAAAGTTATTTAAGTAAAGCGCCTATTAAGTGCAAATTCCAAAAAAGTTTACACAACCGTGCTTTAATTAAAACTGACCTGGCGAATCTTTAGATTATGGACTTTAAGTTTTTAACTACTGCGGCCTGTACTGATAAGTCAAGACCAAGAGGAACTGAAATTAAACTTTAAACAAAGACAAGTTGCCAGTGATAGAGATGTAGCTCTCAATTAAAACTCTATTCCGACCAGTCAGCTGTAGTTTATTTTTTCATTCGTACAAATGATCTTGGCAGGGTTTGTTAGCTACAATTAGGTACAAAACATTAGAGCTGTTTGTGTTGTTTCACAAATAATAGGTAGTGGACACTATTATGCTCTCATACTAAATATTATCTCTTGTAAAATAAGATTAAAGTATGAATTTCTTGCAAAAGCACTTTATATTTTATTGTTACGTTTCGATAGATTTACACCAAACACCATACCATTTTAAACAGAATACGGGTTCTTATTACATTAGAATCTATTTCGCCTAAATTTTACATTTTATGTGCCTATATTAGCTCTAGTTTGAATAGTATCTGGCTCAGCACTCTTATCTCTGATCACATTATTAGTTTTAGGTGGACGGATGACGAAAAAAGTTCATCCACCAACTACTTCGCATACCGTGAATTTCATTTCATTTACAAATTTTATTCACCTAAATCATAAAAAAAATATATTTATCTTAGCAAATGTTAACATATTTGACCATACATCAGTTTCTGCAATATTTACTTGCAAATTAGAATATACATGTATCTATTTACCTAGTATGTGCGCCCATCTCTAGTTAATAGTAACAAATGAACCGGCCGAGGCGCCAACTCTTCGGCCTGCGCTTCTCCCGCCATTTGTCTCCGGAATAACGAGTGCCGACTAATGGCCAGACCAAACCTAAGTAATTTAGAAAAACGATTCGTAAGATACACGACTTCCCGCTTTATTCAACGGTTCGGCAATAGTTCAACACGCGATTGTCACAAATTGTTGTTTTATTCATTGAGTAACGTTAACAAGAGATTCTGGTAGACTTTAAACATTTTATTTATTTATTTATTTAAAAACTTTATGGCACAAAAAAGAACAACAAGTGGCCTTAATGCTAGGGGCATTCTCTACCAGTCAACCTTTGGGCCATGCTGAGAGTTTGTTAATTTATTACACTTTTCTCTTTAATTACTTTTAAAATATTGGTCGGTTTCTTTTTGAAATAATCAATAAATGATGTTTATTACCTCGTGAAATGGATTGCGTAGGTATGGCCTTTGACTTTGAATAATCTATAAAATGACTTGTAATGATTCCAAGCCATGTCCGAACATCATCCGAAACGCAATCTTTAACTCATAGGTACTTGTAGGTTAGGACATAATCATGTAGAAAGCGTTTTAGGAGTAACAAATTTTTAACATCAATGTAGGTACATATAAATTTGATGTAACATAGTATTTTTCTCACAGGAATATTTGGTTTATCATCGTTAATTTACATCAATAATAAACCATTGAACAGTTAAATGCCCAACAATATAAATTGTGTATTCTCAGTAAAGCTGAATTAATCCTCTTTATCGAAGAGACAGAAATGCGTGTACAAATACATTTGAGAAAATCCAATAGTTGACACGTGTACAATCGCTGATCCGAGACCAGAGTCTTCAAACAAGTTTGTCCAGCAAATACACCCAAAGCCACATCGCTGAACATTAGCTAAAATCACAATACGAAAACTTAATTCAGGTAACACATCCGAACGTCTTTATTGGGCCGGGCGCAAACAGCGCAGACGAGTGGTTTACTTAGGCGCCGATAGCGACGGCAAACGAACGAGTCCGTGATTAACCACTCGACTATTGTGTTTCGAACCACTGATTTGAAACAGTGTAAGCTACTGGGCCCGTGTAGGACGGGGCGACAGGGCCCATCGTTTGTGATATTTAATGAAGCCTGATTAGCCGTGCTCGGTAAGGGCAGTTTCTGGGTTAGCGAACTTGTCGTTGAAGACATTATATTTTGTTACCATTAGGTAGCTAGATGAGGGAGAAAGCTCATTTACGAGCTATTTTATAAAACCAATCGTCTTTATTGACAAAATTTCAAAATCTTGTGTAGAAAGATAGATCCGAAACATTAATAAAAACTTTTACATACAAAATTACCATAATTTTGTATGTAAAAGTTTTTTTTAAACGGTCTTCTAGAGATAAGGAAGCTTAATTTCAGCTATAAGAAATGATGCATTCATATGTTTAATTTACACTGTTTTATTGTATTTGAATGTGTGACGAATATTATGCAGTTCTAATAAAATCATATAAATTTTGACAGTATTTAGTCAATTACGAAAAAATTTGTTAAAGCCTTTAATTTCAAACATTTTAAACTTGAAACTTTACTATCTATATTACAGGTAAGGTAAAAGTAATTTAACTAAAAGTACTCAGAGAAAATCCATTAGATCCACACAACACACCAGGGCCCTACTGGGAACAATTACGTCACTGTCCGTATCTTTGAAGCAGCAATCCTTTAGTGGTGACTTTGACAGGAAATTCAATAATCAAGACTATTGAATCAGAACATTTACTAAACACAATGTGCCGAAGGAGCTCACTTCTAGTCCACAAACAATAGGCTTGCTCGAGCGCAACAGACTCAATTACTCAGACGTGAAGACATTCATTGGAATCTGGTAAACGCAATAATAAAGGTAAATGGGGTCTGGGGGAGTATAGCAGTCGAACGCTCCCTCACGTTTGATCTCAAGTAAATAATATTTAGCAGGAGGAGGAGGTTGCCCAGCTAGATGTTTAATATGGAATGCTTCCTATGTCAAACTCATTTTTAACTGAAAGTGGTAACCGTAATGTGTTTTTGACCGTACATCTATGTCAAGGTATGAAATGAGGGAATAACATACCTATAGTCTTAAATATTGGAAACTTTGTGAAAAAAGAAGAACTAAAATTTATTTCAATTGTCTAGTTGATAAACCTTGACCAAAGAACAAACAAACCCATTTTTCTAATTTTAGGAAAATCATTATTCCTTTGAATCTTTTTTTCACGGATCCTAAAACCCTCAGTAGTTTTATCGACATGATGTTGGTACTAATCAAATTTAAAACTGCAAATGTAATCTGTCTCATGATCACATTTATAGAATTAGGGGTCGATAATCGTAGAATCGTAGAAAATAAATTGCACACTACTTTAGTAGTGTGCAATTTAAATAATGAGCTGGTTTGCTTTCTTGATTGATATTACAGAATTTTGAACTGTTTGATTAAAACTAGACTGTATCAATGGATATTTCTGTAATATCAAATTGGATTTCAAATTTCATTACATAAATTGACGCGGTCCTGCATAAACCACAAGCAAACGACATAACGTATCTCAAAGGTGACATTGACAGCAAAGTCAGTTAAAGACCTCAACTATAAATTTGCACCTTTAGCAGTGAAAATAAAAACGATCACATAAAACATGTGCCTACTGTCTGTGCGTAGTCACGTGCAAAACTAGCAAAGCGACATCAAAGGCCTGCGTAAATGATTGTTGTGATAAAACATTTGCTCCCGTAGTGAGGATGGCACAATAAAAGCTTAGAGGTATTCGCTAATACAACTCACTTTTATTAGAGTACGTATAGTACGTAGCGAGTTTTACTGTTCAACTCTTAGACCAATCACTGTAAATCAATAGTCTGGCTGCATAAATTTAAAGTGAAGAACGCGTCATGAAAATAAGTTTTATGATGCACAGTTAAACGATTCGAGGTATTGGAAATTCTGATTCAAATTTGATTTTAATTTATTGAACTCGTTACCTTCACTCGATGACGAATCAGTGTCAAAGTCTTTTTAATTTTATTTATCAATAACTCGCTTGAAATCGTTGCTGTTGTACATAGAGGTACTTAGCTTTCTGCAACCACTGCATTATATATATAGACTATAAATATCAATGGGCAACGGTTTGAAATGTTTTTAAAGTATTACCATAATTAAGATATATGAAGAAATGGGTAATTATTTTCATAATTCCGGTTATTAAAGTATTTCAATAGGGTTAATTCAAGGAAGTAATGAGAAATATATATTTATTTACTGTGCCTTAAAATGAACTAAAACTTAATTTAATAATCTAAAAAAAAATTAAAGTAATTAAATTAAACTTTTAACAATTATATATTCGTTTATAGTACTTTTCAACACATATATTTTTTACTATCGTCTCTTTCTACTTTGTATAAATATTCAATGTATGCCTATACTATATGTAGGTGCATTTATCTTCATTAGATTGACATGAAGTGCAAATTTAAATAATTTATAAACGTTTTATCCAACGCATTGAACGTGTTTAATTTGACATCGAAATAAACTAAAGCTTTCAGAGTGGCTGCAGTTAAATTGAATGTAAAACCCAGTTGACAAATAGTGGCATCAGAAAACTGTTTAACTGATTGTTGCGCTAAAACATCCGCTCTCACCGAGTGACTCGGGGCAGTAAAAGTGCTTAGAGTTACTCGCTAATACGATTCAGTTTTATTAGAGTTGTGTAGTTTGCGGACTGCCGCCGGTTTTACTGCCGGACTACATAAACATAACAGACGTTGCCGACAAGTTTATATCTGTTTAATATTATGTTTACGCGAAGTAATGGTGTAACCTGACTGTCCGAAACGCGAAGCGCTCGTACATTGATGGATAATCAAATTGGTCTAAGCAATCATAATAAATTTAGACATTTTATATCTTCTACTCCTTTCAAACATACCTGTATTTACAAATGATAGAAATTAAAAATAAACAACATTACATACGCTAGAAAAAAAGGTTGTAAGCCTATTTTGGATTATTTGAAATAAACACGTCGTCAAGCTCACCGTCTGTGGCATTGTACCAAGTAGGTACGCTGGCGGCTCTTTGTAAAATAATTTAGCACAATGGGCGTTGGCCCTGGGGTCATTTGAAAGGAAGAACAACTCTTAGTACAATACTTAGGCTCTTGAGACAGTGGACATGATGATGTCTCGATTAATTAAGTGCTACTGAGATTATGTGCGTTGTAGAGTAAGATCAGTTTATGCTATGTGGCGGGTCGTTATATTCCTTTCAATATGGTCGAGTGAAGCGATGGCTGGCACATACGTCACGCTTGTAAAATAGTGCCACCTTTGAGAACTGGTCTGCTCCAGCTTACCTCTCAAAAATAAATACTTAATGTTTCTTCACTCATCACAACAAAACAATATAGCTTTGATACTGATACTGCTACTGTATACTAATCTGCTCAATTTCTTACCGATGTCTTCTCGGTAGACATAGGTTCCGAACCCGCACCAGAAGCACTTTGCATTGTATTCATTGATGACGATTCAAAAGTGTAATATGTAACCTACTTGAATTAAGAAATACTTGAGTTAGCTTTACCGTTTAATCAATTGGAAGAAAATCCTTGTGCTGCACAAATTCATTGTACACGCATATTCTGTTTGCACAAAACATTTTTGACTACTACGTTGTGTTAACAATATTCTATCACAGCTTTTGGTGTAGAAACAATACGCTGCTGCATTGTGATGTTGCTCGGTTATTTTCCCAACATTTTTCAAAAGGTGCAATTTTGTCGAAATAGAATACTGCTATCTATATTCTACCGACCAAAACTGTTGTAAAACAAAACTTTTGTAGGTAATGGTGAATATAACATAAATGGGAACTTCAGTGAGCGTTGGTTGCTTGGATTAAGACCTTAGCCACAATTGGGACAAGATTATCGTATTTTCAGAAATACGAATCCTCGTGTTAAATATCACTCAAGTTTATAGCAATGGTCACCTATCTAATAGTGGACCGCAGCGTAGGTAGCTTAACTTCAGTATCGTTGTGGAATCGTTAGTTTTACCACAGAAGAAATAATGCAAGCAAAGTTATAAAGATAACCTAAGCCTTGGGAGCCAATTGCTAATTTTGAACACAAAGGATGTTTTGTAAAAATGAACGGTCACTCCTTTCGACCACTCGTACAAGTAGAACTAAGTTTTAACAGTATTGTCACTAATATATAATAAAGTTGGACTTTTGTGAGACTAACAGGGATTTCCAAGGAACAAAATTGTATTTGGATGTGTGTGCTAGCTTTACAAGGTCCTGTCTTTAGTAATATCTTAAAAATAACTCAAAAATAGACGTGACACGTGTCGTGATCACTATCATTCAAGAAAATATTACACAAGTGAATTGGTTTAATTTATTTCTTGGGAAAACAACGCGAGCAAGTGTCCACGGTTTTACGAACAGCAGTTAAATCTTCCATTCTAACTTTTATTAAAGAGATTTTAGTGTTTTTGTCATCAGATTTCATTGCTAATCCTTTGGTCTTATAAGATTCTAGTTCACAGCTGAAGGTTAAAAATATTACTTGTTCGTCAATTTTGATTGTGTAATAATAACCGTGTATTTGTAATATTAACATAAGTAGAATAGAATAGAATAGAATAGAATAATCATTTATTTCTCTACACAAATATTCTTAACTAGAGTTAGGTTAGTGGAATACTAATATCTTATTTGTGAGAGACCGAGTGCCAATTCTAAAATAAATTCGGATTCGAATCAAGACTTGTGGTTTTGCACACGATGTTATCATTTGAACCCCTGCCTTGTCCGATTAATTCTATTAAAATATATTTTTTAGCAAACGTTATAGAAAACAAAATGGCACTTATTAATAATGTAGGTACGTACGTATAAAACTCGAAAAAAATGTGTTAATGTAAAAACCGGCAAGTATTAAAATCCTCTTCGTATTTATGTTGGCAGAGCCCCAGCGCAGCCTTGTGAAATGGTAAGTAAACTTTCTACAGCGAAGACTCAAATTGCTCTGACGAAACATAAACAGAAACTTGCGAATAAAATGGCGCATGAACTTGAAGGAGAGATTTCTTTAAGTAAACGAGTAGTGAAGTTAGAAGCGCGTAAATGGATTATGAAATAAGTGTTGGTCGGTGCCGTCTCATGAACAATGGCTGGTTTGTAACGGATGAAAGTTTTCTGTTTTGCGTGGCACGTTAAACTTTAAACAGTAGTTAAGCATGACAATAAAACAATAAGACTTTTTAAGAAGAAAAGTGTAACTGTTTAATTACAAATAAAAGAGGAGTTTAATTAATGTTTAATTGCAAAATCGTTGTTCTTTGCTTTTCTCGCTTTACTAATGAATGATTTGACCTAAAACTTTTAGTAAAGATAACGATGACCGATGCCACAACACCCAGATCCGAAACGATATGAACAAGTGCGTTTGTCATATTTCGTACAATCGAACCCGGTAAGTACCTCAAATACAGCGCGACGCTAAGATCCGGCTCGCTCGCCTTATGAATCTCGTCAATGTACACACCTCATTCTTAAGTGAATTTTAAATTCTTATCACTTATGATAATTAAATCTCAAGTTTATATATTTTATTGCAATAAATTTGTAAGTAAAAAGAATGTTAAAAAGGAAGCTTCGGAATGTTACGCATAAGTGTCGTAATATCTTATTAAAAAACTAATAAATCCAGGTCGTTATGATTGCGCGGCTAGTGACGGGCCCCCTGCCAACTTTCCTTACCTGATATTAAAATATATTAAAACCATACAATAGAGTTTCCCGCGTGCGCAGTAGTTTTTTTTTTCAACATCCCGCTGAGTTGTCTATAGGGTTGCCAGGTGCTTAAATAACACCAGAGCCAAGTTGTTGAATGTATGTCATACTTGTATGCACCTGGATAATTTTTAATCTCCGCGGCTAGTAAGTTTAAACTGCAGAAATGTGAATTTTTAATTGATACGTAAATAATTTAATGCACCACAAGTCTCAAAGTAAGATTTTTTCTTATACTATGAGTATCGATAATAGTACTTAAGTCTGTTCAGAGGCGCTTTGAAAATAAGGTTGGTCACTTGCCTTACAGACATCCCTACACCAAGGAGCAATCTCATAGAGGTAGTTGTGATAAGGCCTGCACCCAGCAGTGGTAGATAAAAGGCTGGATAAATATAATAATATTAATACTAGACGGTGGAATTGAAATAAGATGAGGGCATTAAAACCAGCCCACTCAAAGACCAAAAATAATTTGCACAAAATCGATTGGACATAATGGACTTTTCACGCCTTAAGCACCTCAATTTATTCATCGAGGTCATCAAAATCATCGATATTTCATAAAACAGTATTCCGTTTGCGTCTTTATCCCTAACAACTAAGTTGGACAGCATTAAAAAGTAGAGGGAATCTTTCCAAGCTTTGTAACTCCTGGTCAATCAATATAAAATCATTAAAAATTGAGGGTGTCCATCCTTTGAACCAATTGTTCGGCTAAACCCTATTTAGTCCGGCATAAAGGGCTGGCAGCCCTATCTGTGGGCCGTAATTAACGGGCTTTCACGGCCCGCGAGAGGGTGCTCTTGGCCCGTTGTGGTTCCCATACAAACTACCCCGTATTGTTACTACCAAAAAATAGACACAGCACACGACCCACTTAAAATATTTTTGTGCGTTGTCGCTTTGTTGTTTGTGGATTCTGTAGCGGAGGGTGTAAATCGAAAAATCTAGTGTGCTAAATATTCTGTCCATTGTGAGGTGGGCGTACTCTTTTGAAAAACATCAATGATTGATGTTGGTTATTTTATTATTTCCATTATTAGTAGTCGACCACACATTTTGGCGTGATATAAGTCTTACAGTGCCCATTACTTGTTCATGGTAACCAATGTTGGTGTATGTTATGTGCACATACCTGCTCATGCCCTACGCACAAAATAATCATTATCATTTTACTTATTCATGTACTGTATTAACAAATTAATAAATTTTCTGAAGAAATACGTATAAACCAAAATTTATTTAAATACCCAGGCTTAGACTTTGGTAGGTACTCGTACTATAATCAAAGAAACTGGGAAACCATAGCTTTCTTAATACACTACTGTACCTGAACACATTTGATATTACATAATTTGATACCGAAGAGAGAAGCCAACAAATAGTAAGTAGATAGTAAAGAAAATCCACCCAACCAGATTCATCAAATTACATTCTAATCTATGGTATGAAACTCCACAGCATTTTTCCTGGCAGCGTTAGTGATGTAATCCGCAGATCATATAACTTTAAGGCGGCTTTGCAATAATGCCTTTTTACATGAACTCTGAATGAACCGCCAGGTGGAGGGTTAAACCGGTCTAATGAAGCCACGGATGCATCTGCACATTATTAAAGGATTATTCGCCGCTTTTACATGTAAAATGGCGTGGTTTATTAGTTTATCCTAATGCGGTATTACCACAGATATAAGTTATAGAAGTGGAAAGATAATAAACCCACTACTATAACATTAAAAGACTACTAGTTTACGATTTGTTTAAGGCTTGTTATTGAAAAGGAACACTTCTCAATTTGGCGTGAATAAATAAAAAGGGCAACGGATACTGTTTTCAATAGCCATAATTTAAAGTTAGGTTGAGTGTTTTTCGATCAGACTAAATGTATGTGTCAAGTAGCTTTAATAAATCTATGATTTTTGGCGACAAACAGTAATTCATTTTATGTATTAAATTAAGGTTGAATCTTGCAATATACAATGTTGCGATTTTTTGTTGGGTTTATTACCGTTCATCGTACCTTTGCCATGCCCGTCCCAATACAAATGTCAGAAAAACGGTTCTGAAGTGAAAACATTGTTTTATCACTAATAGCATAGGAGCGTAGTTTCCAAATTCGAAAATAAAGGGGAAGTAAAATCAAATAGTTTCAAATAGATACACTTGATCTCCATCTTAAATACTTTTGTGAAACTGACATCGATTATAAAATTGACTTGGCATGCTAAAAGTAATTATTAGCAGCGAAATTTCACTCGCCATTTGTTTGAGTGAATAACGGCGAGAAAACTAAAATTTATTGCTTGTACAAATTGACGGAAATTATGATTGATACGTTCTTCTGTTAAAGGAAAAGATGCTTGTGATATTCTAAAGGAAAACATTAAAAATAAAAAAGTAGGATACGCATTTTTAGAATGAATGAGACTTAACTCAAAATTCCTATCCAGAAAAAGTTACTTTTTTGCTGTCTGTTGCTACGTAATATGTTAAATATTTTACCCCTATTTCAAAAAGTCAAACTTTAGAAGAAAATTTTTTGATAACATGCTCAATTAATAAGGTAGTTTGAAGCAAATTACACAAAAATTACACATTCATTTAACATTTTTTTTTCATTTAGTATGGTTTATTAGTTACATTGGCGAAAATACCTAGTTAGATTTTTGGCGAGAACCATTATTTTACCAAAAGCATTTTGTTTTATGTTACTTTCCGTTACCATTATTTTACAAATAACTATTTATATTTGGCAAAATTACTCATAAAACTTTAGCCCAGACTCTTTTTTGGTCTACATTATCTAGCAGCAACATAAATTATATTTGTGGTGTTGTGTAAACAATTGATGCATAAAAGCAAAATGTTACAACGGTATGAATAAATATCCTTAAAGGTTAACAAATGCGTCAAAGTAATACCAATAAAATTTGAAGGCAATTACGGAGGCCAATGCATCAATTCATTACTGTCAAATTTACGTTTTTGTTTATATTATATCTTGAACCGATGCGAATAAAACAAAAGAAGTTTAATAAAAACGCCTCGGGAAAGTATTATTCGAATTGAATATGACAGTGAATATGATTTATCTGTCTAGCCACTCAATTTTCTTTTCATCTCCGGTGTCTCGGATCAAAAGACTTTATCAAGAATATTTGAAATGCAAAATATTTTTATCTGAAGATTTTCCTGCACAGTTAAAATACTTGAGAATCTATAAGTTACCTCTGCGAGCAAAACATTGGTCGGATTTGGTACAAAATTTATGCCAAGCTTAGTTCTGCATATGGACATTTGCGGTGTAATAAAATCCGGCAGAATAAGTAAATAGCTCTGTTGTATCTCATTTAAACGTCCACCAGGTGTACATTAAGCCCAGTGGATACAGCACTGTGGCTTCACTGAAATTGAATTTAAAAAATATTACCAAGTCGCGAACTTCTGGCTCCCTTCCAAAAGACAATACTTACACAATGTCTTGTATATTCATTTTGTCTGAATAAATACAGAGGGTAATAGTTAAAGCACCTTCAAAACGTTTACTAAATTTTTGTTTCGTACAGTTAATGTCAGATATGTAATATAATATGTCAGTGTAATGAGAGTTATGTTAAATTGTTAACATCCTCGACCTTTTTATATTTATCGCATAACCATGAATAGTATTATTATTATTTCCTGTCTTTCTTGGTATTCATTCACTTGCCTTAATTTTTTAATTCAGAATTTATACCTTCTTAATAGTAACCAGTGGCTTCACAATTTATCTCTCTGTAAGACCAAGTACTTACTTCTACCTAAAGAATCTGGATAATATCGTTATCTAGAGAAAATACCGCATATTTATAGGTCATATAATGTGCTTGTAATCCCATTGTTAAACAAACTGTGCTGTGCAATTTAGATAATGCACTTATCCTATTAATATAGATTATATATTTAAAATTTCTTTGTATGCATCATGAATGTTTGTTACTAAATCACGCAAAACCACAAAATAGATAAAATTTGTTAGCTGGACAGATACGAAAATAACATAATGGCTTACTATTTATCCAAAAATTACAGAATGAAGTCGCGGGCAATAGTTTACTAGCAGTTATATAACTAAAGACGTTGTTTAGCCGGTTTCAAGCTAGAGTAATATGACAAGGTTATAACACAAGTGCATCGCAGTGCTCAGCAACTCCCAGAACGCAACGGTCGAAATTGAACTGACTAACGGCAAAGCGGTCAAACGCGAGTCAAAGAGAACGTAACTCTTAATCAGCAGAACGGGAAATATCTCAGTTAAGCTGAAAGCGCTTGAGACAAAAATACTGAAAGATTACAGGGATTCTGAAGACGGGTAGACACTTTCTACTTGAAATTTTTAGTTTTCGTCTTAGATAAGTGAGAGCCGTGGGTAAGAATTCCACACTGAACTATTTTTTAATAACTTCTACTTTAAAAGATTTAAAGTCGCAGAAAAAAAAGATTCATATATAATAGTCTAAGAATAAAAATTACAAAAATGTATAAATGGTATCAGGTGTATGGCATAACTTAATTGAAATAAGTAGGTATGCAGATGCTACATGTAGTGCTAAGTACGAGTGCGTGGCGAAATCTTATTTCACTTTTTTTTAGAGCAGGTAAGCAATAAGTCTATCTGACAAAAATAGGTATCTGATATCTTTGAAAATGTAATGAAAATAATGTTGACTTTTCAAACAATCAAGTTACAAAGAAGGCGTTGACTTAACTGCGCAGTACTTGAGCGTTGATGTTTTGGAAGTAAACAAACTGAAGTTTTTACATTAGCCGTGCCGACTCTGTTTGTTTCGTGCCTTTCAGCTAGTGATGCAAAAGACAGTCTTTCAAAATCAATCAGACTATACTCAATTTAAAAATACCACTACAACTCAATCCTTAGAAAAGTTTACAGTCCGTAATTTTTTTTACCCAAAAAACCTGAACCACTTGAGGATATTTGAAAACAAATGAATCGCAGTCATGCTAATTTTTAATGTTACGAACACGTGCACAATAATCATGACTTACGGGGGTTTAAATAAAATCAAAGGACAATGCGACTACGGAGCCTGATTACAGGTTCATGTTTAAGTAATAAAAGTTAAAAGACTTATGAGTTGATCAAACTTCACCAACAAATCGAGTCTTTTCAAAGGTCTTAAAAGACTAAGGTTAATTCCGTTGCATCACTACTTCGATCCAGGTTTCGAACTACCGCACAAGTTTGGGGTCTCATTTTAAAGCCACCGCCCTCCCCTTGGTAAAATTTAATCATAAAGAGACAATAGAGATGAAGTTATTAACCAAACTTCTGGCGCGACTGATTTACGCGACATTTTTCTGCGTATCCCTTGTTCAACTGGCTGGATAATAAATTTATTTACGGTTGTTTAGAACCTCTGAAAATATGCTCCTAAATTATGTCCGGGAAATTTGGAAGTTTCTGTACCGAGTTCGTGGGAGTTCACTGATATCATTTTAGTCGCTATTGGGAATAAACAAGGTAAGTAAGACTTAAGTAACATAAATGTCTTATTTTTTACGGAATTGTGCTAGCGCCTTCTTTTCTTCTTGGTATAAAATTGTGTAATATGAAATACTGCCTTAAATTTCAGCGACTTACTCAAGACAGACGTAACTTGAGATAAAAATTGGTTACTGGAAAGTGTCCAACGGAGAGGCGCAATGAGGAGGCCATATATTTCACATTCAATTTTAGGGAAAAATGCGGGCGTAGGCTACTTTATTTAATGGAAAACTCTTGTTTGCTCATCCACCTGGAATTGTGGGCATTAAGCTCTAGTTTTGCAATTACTTTGTATATTGTGGAGGCTAATGGCCATTTTTAACGTAAGCAAATGCAAACATGCAATAATGGCAAAAATGTATGGATCTTAATTTTTGGGTTGGACTTCATGGTTTTTTAACTGTGACGTAAATATAAATTTGTTACTTCTGTCATGTTGTTGAATTTATTCATACTAATGTTGTAAATTCAAAAGTAACTCTGTCTGTCTGTTTGTCTGTCTAGCTTTCACGCCTAAACCAGTGAACCGATTTTGATGAAAATTTGGTATATACGTTGAACTTCTAGAACGGACAAAGGCTACTTTTTGTTTTTAAAATAAGAGAGGATCAGGGTAATACCACCCTTGATTGTTTATATGGGAGAATGTTTATTTTTTAAGTTAGAGATATGATATTTGACACAAATATAGCTCGAAGCTTAAATTAAAAAATATACTTCTTTGTTTTGAATATTGGGGTAGATTAGAGCCGATCATGAAAGTACATATATTACAGGTAGAGTGTAAATTAACTTTGTTATTATGCAAGAGTAGGTAAGTGTCGAGGTTTTAGTAAATTATTCTAGACATCATCAACTTTCCGTATATGGCTGGAGTGTACAGACAAAAGCACGTCACACTATACACTTTGACATTACAACGCCCTTATGCCGTGCGTATAAGATTTAATATTAAACTGCAAGAACTGCTACGTGCGGTTGACTGTACTGACGATTGTTTGCATAAATGTTTTAGTAAACCTAACACGAATTTATGTAGTTATTTTATATTCAAAGTTCGTTAGTCCTTACATTTATTTCATTTATAGTATATTGGCTATAATATAATGCATATAATAGTAATTGGTATTTGATTTTAATGTTGTGTAAAACTTATTGTTATATATAGCACATGAGCACTAAATACCCGTAATTTTAATTTACCTGTTGAAATATAATAAGTAGCAAACACGCGTTTTATATGGTTAAAAGAAGGGCGAAGGTCGTTTTAAGTTCGGATCCTCTGAAAGTGAGGCACGCCGTTAAATTATCCAAAGAAGAGCCAAAAATCTGGATTAATCACACTTCAATAATATCGCAATTTTGTTAAAGCACTTAATGCTGGCATAGTAGACAGCGACTTTTCAAAATGGAAGAACATTTACGCCGGGCATTCATTCCAGATCCATAAATTTTAATATTCAATTATTCAAGATTTTCAATTTTCAAGGGAGAGATTATAAGATTTCCCGGTCGGTTTAGACTATAATGAGTTTCCGGTATAACAGTTTACTGGGACACGGTTTTTGCATCTTCAAATTAAATAATGTTTTGTTTAAAGTAATAATATATGTGTGAAGAAAAAGGTGTCATGCGTAGTTAGGATTTTATTCACTATGTTAGAACCCAAGTTCTCAATAATTCAATTTAAAAGATTTTGTTTACCCAAGTAAACAAAATCTTTTAAATATAGATTTACCTGCTATTTGATTGGTAGAGATAACAGTAAATCATTAAATCCGCTAATTATAATCCTGTATAAATTAAATATATGAGATAGAATATGGTATTTAATCTTAAACTAGACTTCTTAATTCAATGATTTGATATTCTTAATAAGCCTGTTTTCTACTTAAACATATTTAAAGACAAGTTAATGTTTGTAATAATGTTACAATCGTGGAATCTATTATAGGATATAAGACGTTGATTTAAACAGTTGCATCTTATGATTATTTTGTTACGTAATAATGTAGCTAAATAATTTGACACTACATAATCACTTTACCTATATTTAGTACCAAAATAGTTATTTTTTCATGCTTATATCTACTGCTGTTTTATAAGGGAAAGAGAAGCAGTATTTAATTAAAAATGACCGAATAAATAATAATTAAAAATGTGCACGATAAATCAGTTTATGTTCGCTAATCTGTCTGGTGGAACTTCAAGTTAAAATTTATTTTAAAGCAGTAAGCTTTAATAATAGCACATTTTCGGGCAAATTTATAGGGCTGGCTCTCAACACCCTTAAAGGTAAACAAAAATTAGGCAAACTTGCCAATAAAATGCGTGGAACTCTGATTAAAATCTAATGTGATGGGGGAAATTTTCTTTGATATATTATTGCCAATTAGGGAGCCTAATTTGGTCAAAAATATAGCTTAGTTGGGAAAACATTTAAGTGTAGAGTAGAATGTTTTACGATGTTAGGCTTTATTGTTAGAAATATAATATGCTCTTCCTCTCGGACCGCGAAAGCGTGAAGACGTGCTAACCCGTAACAATTTTTATTAAATTATCTGATTAAACAAATAAATAGTGAAAAATTACTCCGCATAATTCGTCAAAGTACCAGGCGCCCATAACCCAGCGACAACTTAGCAATAGAGAAAGGACGACATCAGTGACAGTGACAACAATAGTTTGAAAAGCTACGCAGCACACGCGTCCATTGTGAATGCAGATTGCTCATACTTTGTCGCCTGGCGCAATTCAAAGGCGGAAGCGGTAGCGGGTCAAATTCAAAGGCCTTGGTCCAAGAATATTCCGAGTGAAGATTTACGATTTACAATTTCAATAATTTTGGATTTTAATTGAATTGTGATAATTAAATTACATAATGCCAAATATGCAACATTCTCCGCGCTCAAGTAAACAGCATAGCATGTCAGATCTTAACGTTGATAATATTGAAAAATACGACAAAGAGGAAAGCACTCCACCTACATTTGTTTTCCAAAGACAGAAGAGAGGTAGAGAGCATGGATTTGAGGAAGAATTGGGCGAATTTAAGA
This sequence comes from Glyphodes pyloalis, assembly GCA_037074685.1. NCBI lineage: Eukaryota > Metazoa > Arthropoda > Insecta > Lepidoptera > Crambidae > Glyphodes > Glyphodes pyloalis. The sequence goes on from JAYKKO010000008.1 coordinate 7,290,800, forward strand.
TGGAAATAAAAACCATGATAACAACACTGCTTACGTCCCAAAAAGATGAGCTTAAAAAAATAGCTGCCGCTCAAGTGGAAATAAAACAAACAAACAATAATATAGAAACCAGTTTGACCTTCCTCGCCGCACAAAATGATGACCTTAGGAAAAAACTGGAACAACTTGAAGTCCAAGTAAAACAAGACAAAGATTATATTTTAGTTCTTGAAGATAAAATAGAAGATTTGCAGCGTGACAGTCGAAAATCCAACATAGAGATAAAAAATGTGCCAAAATTAACCAAAGAATCTAAAGAGGACCTCACTAATATGGTATTAAATCTATCTAAGACCCTTAACTGCGAAGCTAAAAGAGATGACATCAAAGATATATACAGGGTGCAGGGGAAAAAAGACCCCAACAAAAATACACCAATTGTTGTTGAACTATCATCTACGACCCTGAAAGCTAATATTTTGAAATCATGCAAGATCTTTAATGTTAAAAACAAAGAGAAACTTCGTGCAAAGCATCTGGGTGCAACTAAACACGAAGAAACCGCTATTTTTGTCTCGGAACAACTAACTGCGAAAGGTGCCCGATTACACTTCGTCGCTAGAGACCTCGCAAGATCACAATGCTTCAAGTTTTGCTGGACTGCATATGGGCGGGTGTATCTACGAAAGGACGAACACTCGCCGATAATATTGGTTAGAAGCGAAGCACAACTTCATAATTTAAGGTCAGCATGACTACTTGTTGTTGTATACTTATATTTTTGTTCTTACTTAACTATGTATTTTGTTAAATATCTACTATTAACTTTTGAATCAAATCTAAGAATCACACACTTCACATATATAATCTCAAATCACAATAATCTTACACTAGTAAAAACACACCTACCAAAACAAAATCACTTACATCTACAATTAAAGTTATATGACACAACAATAACCGACTATAACCTAATGAAAAATGTTACGCAATCAATTAATGTACAATATAGGATGAAACTCAGACTTACCTTAAATAATCATGCATAGTTCACTAACAAATCTTCATGAAATAGACGAAATAAATATAGCTCAATCTTTTGAATCCCAAATCGATAATCTCACAAAACAATTAACTGTAGGCAAAACTGACTTTGTAGTTGTAACTCAGAACATAAGGAGTATTTACGCAAATTTGGACGATCTTCAACTACATTTAGCTAAATTAAACTTTGATGTAGATCTAATAATTTTAACCGAGTGTTGGCTTAACCCTGATAAAAATATCCCTCAAATACAGCAGTACACATCATATCACACAACTAAGCATTTAAATCAAGCTGATGGAGTAGTTGCTTTTCTTAAAGACAAGCATATAGCTGCCATAACTGAAATAAATATATCTGACGCATCTTGCTTACAGATAACTATAAATGATATTACTGTTATTGGTATTTATCGATCTCCTTCTACACAAAGAGTGGATAACTTCATTTTGTCATTAGATCGTCACCTGGAATCCACTAACAAAAACAATAATGTAATTATAACGGGAGACATAAACATTAATTTGATATTTAAGGCAGAAGAATGCAGTCAAGATCGCTGCAATAGATTTAGTTATCTAAACATGCTAGCAACGCATGGTATGCTTCCAGGCCATATATTGCCAACTAGGGGGGATAGTTGTCTGGACCACCTTATCATAAAACTGGGAGGCGTCAAAAGATCAGCAACTGTTGCTGTATTGGATACGACAATTACTGACCACTTTATGGTATTACTAAAAATTAGTAATCTTAAAAAAAAATCAATCAATAGGGAAGATAAAATAAGAATTAAAATTGATTACGAAATTGCATTGAAATGTCTTGAAGCTGAGTCTTTGTCCGTATTGTTGAGACTTAGCGATCCTAACACGGTGGTAGATTTTTTGATAAAAACCCTACAGTATAGTCTTATGACAGGTACTATTAGAACTTTGGTCCCAGGGGGTAGGCGAATTATTAAGCCGTGGATGACACCTGGTGTTCTCCGATGTATAAAGAACAGAAACGACATGCAGAGGAAAATACGACTAGACCCAGATAATCAAATACTAAAAGTCACATTCAGACGTTACCGAAATTTCTGTAATACCTTGATCAAAAAGCTTAAAAGGAATTATGATAGGGAACAGTTGAGCAAAGCTGTTAGAAATCCAAGAAAGTTATGGCAGATTATAAACAGTATCACACAACGAAAACCACCAAAGTCACAAAATCTTGAACTCCTCCAAATAGCATCATCTCCCCAAGAGTCTGTGGATACTGTTAATGCGTACTTTGCAAATGTAGGACAAAAATTGGCCGAAGATATTATTTCAAATCCATTAGAGTATCGATCCTTTTCAGCAACCCCTTCTACAAGCCTGCAGCCGTACTCGTTTGTGATGTATAACACTGATCCTGATGAGATTTACTCCTTGCTTATGTCTATGAAATCGAGCAGTGCACCTGGGTGGGACAATATACCGACAGATTTCATGAAACTGGCACACAAGGAGGTGGTCCCTGTCCTAGTTCATCTTGCAAATTTGTGCTTTGAGCGAGGTATTTTCCCCAATGCTCTAAAGCAAGCTATTATTACTCCCGTTCACAAAGGTGGGAACAGGGCTGATCCATCGGACTATAGGCCAATTTCGGTATTGTCTATCATAGCAAAAATTTTGGAAAAGCTAATTAACACTAGATTGATAAATTTCTTGTCAAAATTTAACCTTTTATCAGCTTCGCAATTTGGTTTTCGACGGAATTTAAGCACAGAAGATGCAGTTCTTGCTCTTACTTCTTTTATTGTAGACAGAGTTGACTCGGGAAAAAAGTGCCTCGCCATATTTCTAGATTTGAAGAAGGCGTTTGATACGGTTTCTGTTTCAATTCTTTTAAATAATCTGTATGATATGGGCATTAGGGGAATGCCACTTCAGCTTTTTAGGGACTATCTTAGCAATCGAAAGACTCGCGTTAAAGTAAACACAACGATAAGCAGGGAATCTACTGTCACCTATGGAGTCCCTCAGGGCAGCGTGCTGGGTCCTACGCTGTTTCTAATATATATTAACAAACTCTGTAATATGCAAATCAATGGCGGGAAAATAGTCACATATGCCGACGATACTGCTATAGTTTTTACTGCTGACAACTGGGAACAATTAAAGATAAATGCTGAAAAGGGGCTCGCTAGGATAGCCTCTTGGCTTAACACAAACCTCCTTACACTCAATGTGCTAAAGAGCAATTACATGTGCTTCACTAAATATAGCAATAGTCAACCCACAACAGATTTTAAATTAATATTACATACATGCAAAAGCGCTTCCTATCTAGACTGCTTGTGCCAAGAACTCAAAAAGGTGACACATATAAAGTATTTAGGTATAATGCTAGACCAGCGCTTATCTTGGCATAACCACACGGAGTTACTCATGGGTAGGGTAAGGAAGCTATTGTGGACATTCAAGTCATTACGTCACGTAGCCTCAGAACGCCTTTTGCTGCAAACGTATACTTCCCTAGCTCAGTCTATCATTTCATATTGCGTGCCGGTGTGGGGTGGTGCTACTAAAACAAGATTTTTAGAGTTGGAAAGGGCCCAAAGAGCTCTGGTGAAGGTAATGTTTTTTAGACCATACCGATACCCAACTGATGCTTTATATGAGACGAGCGGCATTCTTTCAGTTAGGAAGTTGTACCTAATGCAAATAGTGCTAAAAAAACATAAATCTATAAGCTACAACCCAAATCTAACCTCTAAGAGAAGAAAACACAAAGTGGCAACACAGCCTCTTGTTAAATCAACATTTGCTAAGCGACAATTTGAATATCAGTCAGCCTACTTATATAATCAAATAAATCAACAAATAAACATTTACTCCCTACCATATGTCGAAGCTAAAAAATATTTAATAAATTGGTTAAAAACAATTAATTACAACGATCTCGAATGTATTATAAACCAGATTTCAAAATAAAGGAACAATACTACATTTTATACGTTTTAACACTTGTAAGTTAATTTAAATAAATACCTTGTTTTACAAAATATTACTACAAAAAAAAAAAAAAAAAAACTTCCGATCATAATGCAACGGCCACACATACAAACATCGCTCACTATACACATCCATTCTCCCTCACTTATACACACGCGCTCACACATAAACACACACACACACACACACATATACTCACACATTCTCACAAACGCACAAATATTATTATTTAACTAGACTTAATAATATTCAAACACAACGTATTTAAGGAAGAGCGGAGTTTCCTAATACAAGCAAACTTGTTGCTTAAAAGGAAGCTCCAACCACAATTTGTTGTATGTAATTTGTGTTACTAAATAAATAATTTTGAATTTTTGAATTTTGAAAATATATTGATTCAATCACAGCAGGTGGGACAATTAATACAAATATCGTTTGGAAACGAAATCCAAAGTAAATGAAAACTTTTGCCACTGTTAGAAATGTTTGAAAATAGTAAGCCTAGTGGATATTTATCTTTGAAAAAGCAAAATATTTATAAAAGAGACATTAGAACCAGGTGTTATACTATTACTCGCAATAAGGCTGATTTTATTACTCTGGGATCAAGTTGATGGGCCAAATATTATTTAAGTATGTGATTCTCTAACGAAAAATGTAGAATGGTATATAAGATACTACTAGGCATAATTTTGATGAGCAGTATATACGATTTTTATTACGAGACAATTCTGAATCATTAAAAATCAAAGGTGACCCTACTGTTATCATTATAGTCACTAGCAAATTTATTATCCCTGACGCTTTACTTAATATATTCTAGTTTAAATAATCTTTTTCGATATAATTAAAATGTGTCGGTTTTCGAAGCGCATGAAATTATGTCTTGATTAAAATTTGCAATATCTTTTTAAAAAAAATGGTTTACTTTCTTAAAACTAAATTAAATCTTATCAAACATTTAGAAGTATTTTCTTTAGTATTTTATCTTCATTCATGAATTTCAAAAATAAATTTTATTTATATTTATGCTAGGCACAACATTTTATGTTTTTACTCTCGATGATTTTACAGTTTATATATTTTGCTAATCTTCAACAAAGTTATACCTTTATATATTTGATGAGTAGTGCTGTTTTATTACATTATCACTGCATAGTGTACAACAAAGTCGCTTTTTCTGTCCCTTTATCCCTTTGTACGCTTAAATCTTTAAAACTACGCAACGGATTTTGATGCGGTTTTTTTTAATAGATAGAGTAATTAATGATAGAGAAATGTCAATATTTCTAAGTATTTACATTACATCCGTGCAAAGCCGGGGCGGGTCGCTAGTTTTTATTATACATTGTGTGTATATTAAAAATAATGTAATTTCTCATCCAAAGTTCTAGAGTAAAGTTTATGCTAATTTAAAAAGATTAAACATACCGAGTATCTCAAATAATCGTATTATGCAACACATTTGTTGAATTGTTATAATCAATTCCAATCGGAAAATGCTCTCGTTGACTTACAAGTTTTATATAATGACAGGTAATAAATAAGACATTGCACTATCAGTAAGTGTATCTATATTGATTCAAGCTTGTAAATTCGATCAGTTTTATACGAGATTATTACTCGTACTACATACATATAAAAAGACACAAAAGAGAAATAATTGTATGGTAATTCCCGAATCTGCAGTCCGTACTCATTATCATTCATTTCCAGCATAGTGAATACTATAAGTTAATACATATTTACATAAAGTATTAATTCTGCTTCACAGATTTAATCAGTTGAATAAGCTTATTACTATATTATTGCTAATAGAGTTTTAACACTGTGCGAATCTCAGAATACAATAGTATTACAATATAATTTAGGTACGTGCAATTTTTTATTGTTTACTTTATTATTCTTAGTTTTAGTAAATGAACGTTTTAATAAATTTCCGAAATGTTTTTCGTTTAATTTTGAACTATTTTTCTAGCGGGCCAATTAATATGAACGATTAATTTCAATTTCTGGATAATTATTATTATGATAATTATTAATTGAAATCTTTATTTAATATTTTTCATGCACCTATGTTTTTTCTTGTTTGCATCATTTACAGATATGAATATTGGACATCGAAAGTAGACGATCCTTTTTGAGAAAAACGAAAGTGCTATTAAAATGTTTATGTTGATAAATCGAAAGCGCAATAAATAAAATTCGTAGCAAATTTTGTTGTTTTCACACTTAATCTAATTATATAACATTTTCTTTAAAGTACGTGAAGATCAAATGGACGAATCCTTTTTTCGTAAAACTTTTTTATTAATCAAATGGGTTAGGACCTCATGAGGCAATGCGGCAATTTGCCGTAATTACACGAACTTATTTGGGATAATTGTCGGGAAATACGAGAGGAGAACTCGTGTTACTCAACAATCTTTAAATTAATGCCTCGTTTTAGGCAAACCCATTCAAAGTTTACGCTTACATCTTTCAATTATAAATGGTTCCCAAGATAGGTATATTTAATTCAAATTTAGAAAACAAAATTCTTTGTGTTTGGGAATACATGATACTTGATCCTATAAGTTTATTTGTGGTTATATAATATTTTTGTTTTTTAACAATGTTTGCCGTGAAAATTCAAATAATCCGTGAGATTTATCTACTAGAGTTTTACCTCATACAAAATACCTAGCTTGGATAGCGGGCACAGATAAAAATACTCACACCTTTTTTATATACATGTTATCAAAGTTACTTATACAATATTGTTCACAAGAATACATAAAAAATACGTCAATGGAAGGTATTGATTGACGTATAACTGTTTCGTTAGCAAAGAATTCTATGGTTATTCTATTCTATAATAATATGTTATTTCTTGTCTAAAAATAAATGATGGTTGTTCAATGACCAAAGACTCAATAATCTTTGCGAAAGCATTGTAACCTCCAGTGATAAAAAAGTTCCAAAATTATCATTTCCAAGATCAATAAGAATGGAAGTATCGGTTCGAGGTGTGTCGTAACAAAAAGTGGAATTAAACGAATGGCGAAATAAAGGACCCCTCAAGGCTTGGCGAAGACGTGTTCAAGTGGCGGGCCGTGCGAGCTCATAATAAGGAGGTAGGGACGCCGCTCGCGCGCCCTTCATCCCTTATCTAGTTCCCTATCTAGAACCTCGGTATTGTAAATTGGCATGACCTTGGACATCCTTAATGTAAACAATCATCTTAATCATCTTGTGCTAGTTTCTTCTCGGTAGCGTCAACATTAGAAACTGATAGTAGAATCACTGACGATGGTAGTCAGATATGTTCATATATTCTACATGGTAAAACCTATTTACTTAATTCATTTTAACACCTCAATATTCAGGTGGTTTACCTATGTACTGGATTATGATCTGGGGGTTTGAATTCGGGTGAAGTGTAACGTCATAAATGCTTATGACTGGACAATGCATTATCTAATTTTCAACGGCGGTTTATAAAAATAGGAAATAAACGTCAATATTGTTATTCAATAACAATTACTTGACGTGCGTACGTACAATTTGATACTGTTTATTTTTATTAAGGACACTTAATACACTTCTATTTCGAACTTCAACCTAATGGTTAGTTAATGTTATTATAATCATTTGATTATATACTTTTTTTATATTGCACTTCAAGTTTGACCTCATCCCACCTGATGTTAAGTGGTAATGAGGTCCTAGCCTAAGGGTGACAAGTACAGCATAATAAATCTGTTACTGGACTTGTCGTCCTTACCTTGAAGGCTTGACCCCTGCTACTAACGTAGCACCCCCTAGGAGCTCTGGAAACCTTACTCACACGCAGGAGCACAACAACAAAGAAGTGAATAATACTTACTTCGATGGAATATGGAGAAAAAAGCATTTAGTACTGATTTTGTTAAGCAAACACATCATCTTGTTTTCGGTATAAGATTTATAATCATAATATTTAACCTATAATGCAAAAAACATTTTAGCTAAGTTCCCATATATTTGGATGATTCGATAAAGTAAACCATCAAATAAAATTACAACTTTTAGAATTAAAACTGGATTTATAAAGTAAAAAGAGGACAAAAACAAGCATCGGGCTCGGAGTATTTCAATAACGCACACACATAATTAAATCGGAAATGGGTCTCCGTCAAATTTCGCTGTCTCCGTTTGAGGCAATGATTACAAGAATATTAATTAAAATTCTGTTTTTAGAAACTCCATTGAATATTTCGATTAACCGATAGAGATTTCAATTTCCTTTAGTCACGTGCGCGGGGATATCCGATCTCGCGGTTGGCTCAGTCCGTAATGAGCGAACGGATGGCAATTTCAGTAGATGGGCTTTTGGTTACGGGCGCCTGTTTTTATGCCGATGTGCTTTTAATATGTCTGCCTCGCTCATGTCAGGGGTTGAGCGACTGGTTTATCGAGTCAAAACACCTTTGTTTACTGTACTCTTTCATAATATCAAGTATAGTCAGGGCTGTGTTACAACGTTAGCTTTGTCTACTTAATAAATATAGGTATTGGACGACATAACATATATTGATCTAATTCTGTGGTAAGAAACAAAAGCACTTGTGTTTGAGGAATAAGTTACCACGTTAACGTTACATAGTTCGTTTTCCATATTGACCCGACCTGGAATCGAACCTGGGATCGCAGAGATGGCTCGACGCAAGAACCTGGCCCGCTTTTTTTTCAGCTATGGAAGTCTTCAAATCAAGAGTGAAGTTGGTTTGAAGTCCAGCTTAATGTCCTGTCATGTAGTTTATAAAGAAAAAACGCTATGTCCCAGGTTGTTATTATTATAAAGATACTTTTTATTATTCTCAGTTAACCTGAGAAAGAAAAGAAAAGCTGAGCTAAGAGCTGTCGACAGCTTAAGTTTTACTTTATAATAGGATTGTTTACATACTAATTCACGTGACTGTATTTACTTCTATAATTAGTAAATAAGTCGCATCTTTATTTTGCAAAATATTACCTGAAACGAAAAAAAATAGGCGTCCTTTGAAAATTAATCGACTATCATTACTAAACTAAACTGATTTGAAAATTGAGCCTTGTGATTCATTATATTGATGAAACGACTCATCGAGATTGTATTAACATCACAGTGATAATGAGCTCAGTCCAGTTTAGTTGCAAATCTGATTGGAACGTGTCAATTTCGGAAATTAGTTGATATCATGTTCGCTTTAATTACAGTTTTGACGTCAATAAATATAAAAATGTGGTCATCTTCTTGTTTATTTGTAAGATTAAATAAAAAAACGTTATGTCATTTGTCAATCTTAATTTATTAAACGTTTAGTTAAAAATAAGTATGTTTTTTTGCAGAACCTTCGTTTTGTGTTATATTTCATCAATCAAAACGAATTTGCCCTCGGGATTTTCCATTTTCTATTAAGTTATTTTAACAGAACTTACTGTAATACTGGTGAGTATATACTACTAATAACTTAACATTTGCAAAGTAGATAAAGAAACAGCGATTCGCCGGGTCGCGTCTCTGGGGGTCCCAGTCGCCAACTAAAATATGCATCGGACATTACTTTATTTAAACAAGAATATTCTAGCTATTACTGGGAATGGGAAAACACGGGAGTAAGTAGTCTAGCGTATTCTTAAAGAATACTTTTTCTTGCTTTTAAAAAACACGATGTGAATAGGAGTTGAAGATGCGAGTCAACATTTTACCGCAGAAATATTTCAAATTCATTCGAATTTCTCATGTGGAAAATTTATGATTATCGAATAGATTTTTAAAAATTTTGATTGATTTAATTAAATTCCAATTCATGTTCAACTACTTCAATTTTTCAATGGTCTCTTATTTATATAAAAATTCTAAGGCATAAAATGATGTAATATGGGTATAAATACAGTAAATTAAAGCTAAAGAAATAGGTCGGTCGTAGGCCTTAATGTCACTGGTAACTGATCTGATTAAAATTTTAACAATTAAAGCAGATTAAATTTTTTATTTGACTCATTTTTTTATAAAAATCAATAGGTAAATGATTACTTCATCAATAAATAAAAGTTTGAACCAAATCAACCTCATTAAAATGCATCTCAGTAAAGTGATGAGGTTTCCACGATTTGTTATTTGCAATCAATTTCCGCAACTAGTTTGAATATTTAATCATACAACTGACAATAATTCTATGAAACGTTATTAATCGGGAAGCAACCGCGTGTGTAAACTAAACTGATTATAAATTAAGGACGAACTTCGGCTCGGCTGAGTTGCCTGCACAAAGGTGTAAATGGAAGCAAATTCGTCAATTTATATGCGAAAGCCGCCTTTGAGATGCGATCGCGCTTTGGTGTACACCAAAAATTCTGTTAGTTACCTGGAATTAAATCATTTAGCAGGTTTATTAATTTTTATGTCTCTGGATTCTAAAGAATGATAAAGCCTTTATTCATATTTCTGTGTAAGAGACTCTAGAATCAAGTATATCCAATGGAATAAGATAACATAATGTAGGATAAATTTTTACAAGATTGTTCAATTTTGATACGACATTGAAGTTAAATAAATCGTTACATTTTCTTAAACTTATAAATAATATCTATATATTTTAGTTCATCAAATTGTTTATGTTTTCGATATTTGTTTATATTGTAAGGCTCGTTTACATTTGCAATTTGCTTGTTTTCATGATTTCATTATGGATTTTTATAGTTATAATAAAGCCTTATTACGTGGCAAACGTCGAGGTTCATTAAAAATCTCTTTTCTCGTGGCTTGGCTTTAATTATCCGTTTTCTTTGTTCTCGACCGTTGGGCCTCTGTAACACTGGCAAATAGTTCGTAGTATTTTGTTTCGTAGTCTCTACTAAATTAAACCTATATGCGTACACAATAAGCACGGTATTCGAGTGCTTTTTTTACAATGAAACAGTACTAACTTTACGTTCTGCGAATAGAGTTATTAGTCAAGCAAACAGAATATTAATTAACAATTTCATATTTTCATTTTTCGTGTAAAACAATAAAAATAATATTCTTAAGATTCATACGCTGTACGCTACTTTGAATACTCTGCAAATATTGTTACTGTTTGCGATGTTCAACTTTATAAAATTTAATGAGTCTTTTATTTGTACGAGATCATTCATAATTAACTGGTTAAGGAAATGTTGGTAAAATTAGAACCTTTAAGAAAACGATTTTATGTCAGCTAAAAAGGCAAGCAAATTGTACATACGAGTATAAGATACAGCATTGCTGGCACCACAAAGTCATCTAAGTGATAGCTGCAAGAATCCACCACTAAGTGCAATTGACCACTACACGACAAATCACTTAGGTTAGGTCTAACACTATTTTCAGTCGAGACTTTTCTCCCACAACACCATTTCCTCTATTTCCTTTTTTCTTAGCGATCGCTTTTTATTAGAATTCAAGCCATCAAAGGCGGTTTGCAACCTCAAAGACATTTATGGCCTTAACTAGGTATTCAGACGAGGATAGTTTGTTGGAGAAATAGCTACCATTACGTTGTTCTATTAATGATCATCGTATGTAGTTAATTCTTCATAATGACTTCATAGAATTTGTAACATACCTAATTGGGTTTACGTGTAGCGTATAATAATATTATAAATAAAAAACTCAATTTTTGTTTCAAAAGAATTCTAATCCAGTTGAAGCGGTTTCGGAGCTCGTTTGAAATAAAATGAAGCATAAAATAAAGGAATATAAGTAGGAAACACAATTGTTTTAGTTTTTACGATTTAGTTTCTGATAATGTTAAACTGTCATACAAAATGTCTTTACAAAAATACAGTATTGGACTTTCGACGGCGATTCAGATATATTAACCTTAATCTAGCTAGTTATTTTTTTATTCCATTCAGGAAGTTTTCATATATAGCAACAAAAATATGAAATTACTCCCTATTTTATTTTAGCACAGCGGTTTAATAGCCAACGTAAAATTTTGTGCTGTAATTTAAGTTGCCGTTGACCGTTTAATTGATGGCTTAACCTCAGGCTCAACGTGGAGCAAGTATGGGGAAACGGATGGTCCCAGGGAACTAAGCTTCCCGTCGATTCTTCTGATAAGGGTGCCGCGATCCATCATAATTTGTGCGTCCATGTTGGGGCTTCACTTTCTTGTACTCCGCTTTGATTTATATACTCTTTATAAGAACATGCTAGCAATGTTTTCACATGGACGTCGAGTGTTGTAAAATATCGTCACATTAAGTTTAATGAAATTTATGCGTATGTCCGATAGACCTTGTTGTTAGCAAATCTATCTTAATGATCTCGTCTAGTTTTGGAAGAAGTCGCAGGCGATCGAAAAGTATAAGGGAATTGGAAAGCTTTTGAACGTGAACAATGCGTTCTGGACGTTTAAAACATATTTAAAATTTATTCTTTACTTTTTTTAAAATACATATATGAGGTTTTTGCGATATTTAACATAAAATATTGCAGTAAACTCAAAAAACATTGCAAGCCAATGTCGGAAGTAGACGCCCGAAGCGTGAAAGTTACGGGTTTTGATCCTCGACAAGGTCAATCTATGAAACAAAAATATACAATTATCTTGGGTTTGAGTCACTGGGGATACTGCAAATTTATATCTGTCGTCTGGTACTCATACCAGAAGGGAAAAACTTAGTTTGTGTCCAACTGTCTGTTGGTGTGTCTATCTGGTGAATTCGTTACTATGCTTGTTATTAAAATTTTATTACTTTTACTGTGTTCGCAAATCTAATAATATTTTTTTTTATTTAGTATCCACGATAAATTGATTAAAGGTTGCTTGTTAATAAAATTAGTAAACAATCTTTTTCTACGTTTGTTCCTTATGGCATATGACAACAAGTAAGACAGTGACTTAAATAAATTGAATGAATGCAAATAAGTAACATAATACTTTATATCAAACGTTTCTTTCTTCTAAAATTGAACCTTATGCCAAATACAACACAATAATATTAGATACGGCCTGTTACACATAAAAATCAAGTGTCTGTCGGTGTCGCGTGTCCCAATGACCCATTATATCAAGCACGTCGTCTGTCACTAGAAATGAGCAGCACACTGTTATAAATAGGTGATAGAACTCGCTAACTCAAGTTACGAGGTTCACCTTACCAAGAGAAAATTTGTTAGAAACACGATTCCCTGGTAGAAAAAGAGGTTTAATCTTCTGTAAGGAAAATGACGCCGTACAGAATGTGGTGTACAATAATAAAGTCCGCTTTGTGTTCTCGGACGGGAATTCTTATTTGATTAGTTGAATTTTCCTTTTTAATGACGTTTAGCGTATGGAATCGGACAGAAAGAGTGAATACAACGAGTTGATTGCATTTCATTTATGGACTTCGTTTTGTTTTTAATAATTACTTTTCAGCAAAATAACGCGAATAATTATTAACTTAACTTTTGGCCACACTATGGAGAAGTATGATCTACCAAACGCTTTGTTTTACTTCCTTAATAATAAGTTCTTTAAGTAATTACATAACTTCTAACTTTGAACGCTCGGAAAGTTTGAATTAGTTTACTTATACAATTGTGAAGTTCTCACATAATTTTCGATTCACCTTAAACGTGTGTTATACTACTACTATTGAAATTCATGACATTTTCCATTCACTGTTTAGGCCTAATATAAAATAAATTTGGTATTTCATAATGATGTCAGCCACAAAACGCTAGAGGTATTAACGCTTACAGATCAAAGGTTATTAATACCTTTTCACAAAACCTACCTTAAATGACGTAACCGAGAATTGAACTCGAAAACTTTCACGGTATAAGCGTCTACTTTAGCCACTAAGCCATAGAAATAGTAAATGAAAGGAATTACAGTCGTTACCTGACAAACGGTCTTCTTTCTAGAGATTACAAACAGGCTTACGTTTGACCTCAATCTCGCTTGATAGAAGGCAAAGATGAAGCCTTAGATGGTACATGTTTGCTTTGACACCTTGGCTTTAAAGACGTCCAGATTATAACGTTCCGAAAAAACTGACATCGGCAGTTCCATTCCGTAGCTTTTCGTATATATATAGCTTATTTACCATCCCTCGCTCTGTGGTGTCCCATACACTAACAAACACGGATAAGCCGATAGCAAATAATATGAAGAGCATTTTTGAAAAATGTTTGCATATATGTACCGAATATTGCTCATCAATCATTATTATGTTCGAACTACTATTACTCGTTATTTCTGGGACATGCCCTAGAAAACTCGGGACTCGAGCCAATTTGGACGAATGAGTTTCGTAAGAGAACCTAATCGGAAACAGTGTGTTATACAAAAATAAAATGCTCCTTATACCTGCCGCTATTCCGCCAAATACCTAACGTGTACTTAGGGGCAAACAGTCCTTAATTTTACCATGCAAACTAGTAATAAATATATGTTAAAACTCCATAGATGTCAAGTGCGCAATAGGTGAAAACGTTCATGTAAATACCAACCAAAGATAATTACTGAAAAAAAAGAATAAAATTACCGAAACAATACAGGTGAATTATTTCGAGACAATAACGCAATGTATTCCATTTCCTGCCCCCAAATTCACATTCCCGGCTTAAACCAAAGATAGCAACGCGAGAAAATAAATTTGCATTTTGTTGCCTTACCCAGAGAGGGTCAAACAATCCTAATGAGGAAAGTTCCTGGGTCCCTGCAATTAAATACAAGCCGCCGCAAACTTTTCTCCATCTTTGTCAGTTTTCATAGCGCAGAAAAGGTAAAAAAGTGAAACCCATGGAGCGATAAAATTAATCCGGCAGTTTGGTTTAGTTCGGTACCATCAGGTTTGTTCAAAATGCTTTAAGTGCCTACGGAAGGTATTTGGCAAGAGGTACGTTTATTCATCATGATTTATTTTTAAGCGCGTATTTTGTTCATTATGGAATAATTTGCAGCGTTTCAGGTTGAAACGCGGAAATTTCGGAGTTTAATCTTTGGCCGGTTTATTTTATGAAACGAATTTTCCTTATATTGTATGTTTGAGAATTGAGAAGTGGCATATTAGAAGATGGCTTTTTAAGTACAAATAAATATGGATGTGTATTTTGTCTGTTTGTTTGTTTTTAATTTTTAATTTTTACGAGTGTGAAAAAAATATTTTAGTTGTATCTCTTAGCTATACTAAACAACAAAATTGCCCAGAAGGTGCTCGTAGCGCGATTGCCACAACTGTTCGGAAACGTAACCGTAACATAAGCTAAGCCCGCCGCGGCCCGGTTTGCTTGGGTGACCATTTTCCACCGAATTTATTGACATTTATAATGAGTAAATCCGTATTTCAAACACCATGGTACGTAAGCATTGATTAATTACATTGGAAGTTGATTAGTGATCAAAAAACCAAGCGGGATTTTATCAGTAATTATGGCAACTTTTGACAAGTAATTTGGCCATATCTTCGTTTTGAAAAAAAAAAATGTGTGCAATTGCCTTTCAAACTCCTCCACTAATCTACGCGTGATGGAAATGGCCAGTTCCTCCTCGTAGTTAACCTGAGGTGTCCAAGAAATAAGACGAGATTGGTTGCAATGTGGTGAATATCCACAGAAAGCTAACATATTGATCCAAATTAAACGTTGGTTACCGCCAAACCTGAAAGAGCGAAAGGTTGTGTGTGCGCAAGCAACAGAAACGAATTTCATCACGGATTAGTAATCTCGTTTACACTACAAAGGGAGTAAGCGCTGCGTAAATAGAGGAAAAATCAAAATTGATAGTAGGCCGGCATACCGACCACGTAGGTATTATGCAAGCGAGGCGCTTGACGTAACAATTTGTTAAGACTGTTCTTTGTGAGCGTCTCGCTTTGTGATTCCCGTTCCCGTGAACACAGCGTGAACATTTTGACAACTGGAATTTGTTTTGTAAGAGAGGGAAGGATAACTTGACAAGGATACATTTACAGGCCGGGTAATGTACTCGTTCGAGTTTAGCTACTATTTGTAAGCCGCAAGACTCAATTTGCATGTGCGTGCACGAGTGCGTGTGTTTATGAACATTATTTATTTTACTTGAATGGGAGGGAAGTTAAATAATTGGCGCACGTAATAATAATATTGCGAGTCTTGTGAATGGAAATAAATGGTTCTTAGCAACGTCATGTAATTTCCATTTTGAGTAAGTTTGAAAAGTTTAACAAAAACATACCTACTGTAGAGTATTCTTTTTGAGTTTAATCTTGTTTCATTGTATAATATCGTTTAGTATTATTTTTTAGACATCCTTTGAGTTTAAGTGAAGTTAAGCAAGTAAATAGTGTTTTCTCAGTCTTTTGAAACTTGTAAGTAGTTTCAATTTTAATAACACGTGTGTTCAAAGTCTCTTGAGATGAACGCTATTACCCGTTTCACTGAGTTTATAAAGACACAACCCTAACAATTCAAAGTTTAAACCAAGCTCTTTTGAGAAGAACAGTTGAAACTTGAATAAGAAACGAAAGTGTTGCAATCAAAACAATACACACTGAGTGTCATGCGGGACATTTTTCCGACGTTTAATTTCCTCCTGTAAAGTTTTAATTCGAGGCATAAAGCGAGCTTAAAAGCGGTGTCTGGCAAGTTTCATCATCGTACAGATGCGTCGGTAGGAAGCTTACTTTGCACACAAAGCCTACAAGTACAAAAGGCACTGCCTCCGCTCCATTTTGTGTCTGACAAGCCGGGAAGTCGTGGAATGAGGCGCGTCAACTCCGTTTTGACGTCACCGGTTAAAATGTTGAAATTCCGACGTGTGAATTTGTAGCTAGGTACATAAGTGCTAGGTAGATAGTAAGACAGAGAAGATGGTACAATGTCCGCACGCCGATATTTCGTTCTCAAAGTTTTCAATATCTACCATAGCAGTGTTTTCGATAACTTTTATGCTTATTGGTACGACTTTAATGCGGCACCAAACATGTTTTTTATTTCGAACATGTACATTTTTACACTGAGTAAACAGAGATAGATAGGGTCGTTGCTAACGCTTCGTTTAGCATTATGATGAGGTTGCCGGAACAAGGCGTGATAACACGTAGGTATTATTAAGAATCATTTTTAAATGATAAAACCTTTTTTGACCAGGAGAACAGAATTGATAAAATATGTTTTATAATTGTTTCAGTTGCAAAAAGAACGTGTGAAAGAAAATATCTATCAATTCAAAAAATAAATCTTATAAAGTCCTGAATCGAATGCTGTGGCATTGAAATTTCATCGCTTAATCCTTTGCTAGATAATATATTGGCGGGTAGATAAGTAGGTAGGTAAGTGTCTGTAGAATGGATAGTGCGGTGAGGAAATTAAACTTCCTGGAACGCTATCAAAGAAACATTTTTTTCAATTGAATATTTACAGACATAATTTAAAACTACAATTATTTTCAAATCAGTAATGGCTTTTAAATGTAAGTGTTTACTTATCTTATTTAGTTTAATAAGCCAATCGAAACGCATTTTTGAAATTTGATTACGTAAAGAAAAATCTTATAAATGCAGTTATTGACTCGTATTTCAAATAAAAAAAAAAATTGTTTCTTACCGTTTACTCATTTTCAGAAAATGAATTTATTACAAGGGTTATAATTACTAGGTTTTTAGAGATTAACAGACCTGTCTTGATAACATTATCTGGTTTAGTTAATTTTTCTTTTATAAAAATTGATATCCTAAATTAAATAAATATATTTATTGACGGCGAACCCATGTTGGTTATACCGTAAGTACACCGCGATTTTTCATTAAACCACTAACCAACAAAATGATGGTATAAAATTCAGTGAACTTTAAAAACCAAATAACATCAATGCAGTATGTCACATAGCCAAAAAATGGCGTACGTGATCACAAACTACGTTGCTCCAGTTAGTATTGGCATTCTGCAAAATTCCATTTCAAAACACCAACTCTAATTAGCTTTCGTAAATTAAATCAGTCTCGACGAACAGAAATAGCCGTTCACAAATACACAGGTGTAATAAAGCCAGCGATTATTATCGTGCGTATAATGTCAGCACTGGGCAGCGTAAGGGCGATGTATCGGAGACGGGCTGCGCAAGCGCACTGACGTCACTAGGGGTGGCAAAAGTCTTTTAAATATTATTGATTTAACGCAAAAACTGGAGTATCTTACCCCAAAGCATAAAAACACATGATTTTTACGCAAAACTGCTAATCGCAGGCTAAGAAAAGAATAGTTTGAGTGGAGACCTGTTTTATTATTCAAATGTATTCACGGAGTAAACTAACCACTGATATGTTACGTTTTTTCAAGATAAATCGCAAATAGATAAGCTACCTAAGCCATAATTGCAATAAGCGTAGAGTAACTTTGTCATTAGGCATTAACTTCCTAATTGATATTTTAGTAAAATACGATCACCTTATGCTGCCATAGCCTTAGCTTAAGATAACTAAGTAAACAGAGTAAAATTCTTGGAGTTAATTACATATGACTCATTGTACTAAACCGTTCAGACAGCAGACACAATAGTTAAATAATGGACGTGAAAGAAAGGTGATTTATGGGTCAGGAAACCTATTATAGCACTAACAATAATATTTTTGTACATAAAGAAAACACTACTCAAGATTGTTCAAAGAGAAAAAGGCATGATGATCAAGATCGATACCAAGATTGCTGCAGCTGAAGACCGAAAAAGGTTAAAGAAAATGTTGAAAGTCCTTTTCCATTCACTGGGGTATTCTGAGGTTTTAATAAATTCCTCCATAAATAATCGTTTTGCATCAACTGCCACCCCTATAAACGTGCGCGTGCGCGTCACCCGCACCTGTCTCGTGATTACTCGCCGGTGAACGATATCAACACGTTTAATTTTGTAACTGATGCTGAGGGCTGCTAGACAAACACTCGGACTGAACATAAAACCCAATTTAACCACAACTATTGTGGTTCTGTTCTGTTCACGCCACTTCTATCTGACACAGAATATCAATACATATTTTAACAATTTTAGCCCTATTGTTTTTTTCTACAAAGGTAAAAAGGTCGAGATTAGGTTTCTTATTTATCTTAATTATAAAAATTAATCGCTGTTCGTTAGTCGCGCTAAAACTCGATAATCGATTTGGCTAATGTTGGCTTTAAAATAATTGTTGAAGTTCAAGGAAGGCTTAATAGGTCAAAAAAAGCGTTACGACATGTTTGCCAGGACAGCTAGTCTATAATAACATAATATTAATTTCGATCAGGAACTTATTTTTGTCTAAAGTATATATTCTATTTACAAATAAGTATGATTGTGGTAAGGCACCCATAATAAAATAAATAATATTACTTACTCTGTGAATTATCATAACCATCTTATCAAATATAAATAGAATAGAATAGATTTGAACCCATAACTCAAAGAAGACAAGATGACAATACAACGTGTTACAGGGCTAGTTATTTAATAAATGAATACAATATACATCATCGGGGAAAATCCCACATATACTTGTAGTACTTAATTTTTAATTATGGTTATAACGATGTCTTTGAGACAGTTGAGACATTGTTTAAATTTGAGCATCTATCATTACAAAATTTTCATTAGGTACTATGTTATTTTACAGTTGATGTTAGTGAGTAAATCAAGGTCTTTTCTCAATTGAGACTTACACTCGCTTGCAATCATATCCCAGCGTAACAAACTTTTGTGGTCTAAATAATACTAAAAACATTTGGTCGCTATAGCCTATAGTTTGATTAATGTTTCTGTCTTTATTTTAATTAATCATCTAAACCAAAACCTTTTGCGGCAACAAAAACGTAAACAGCGATCCCAGTAATGTTTTCAAAGCTTTGGAACGTGGTGTTCAGTCTGCGCTTTTAGGTGCTTCTAAATCAATGTTTGCATTCGCTTTTGTATCAAATTAAACTGTGTAACATTTGTAATTGTGTTATTTTTGTTGAACAGACGTCATCATATCTAGAACAGCCATTGATTTCCTTCCGGTGTTGTTAGCCAAAACAATTTGCAGGGTCTAAAAGTTTCCGATCATTAAAGCTTATAATGCGAAAGTACTTGTCTTGGATGAGGGCAATTAAAGTCGAATAAGAATTATAAATTACCTTTTTATTCTGCTTCAACGAGAGAACCTGAAACAAACAAAAGAAATTGAATAATATTGCTTTGAAAAATGAGTAAAATTATGTCCATGAAAAAGTATTTTTAGATTTTAAGAAGACGTTTGTTTTTGATTTCATATTTCTAAATTTACAAAGGAATAGCTTCTATTCTCCATTTCAACCATGTCGATATTAATAGAAGGTGTAGTACATATCATTCAATTTTAACTCATACCGTTGTATGTCATTTAAAACTGAATTGTCAGTAATCCCGTCACAGCTTTATGACCGCGTATTTTTTCTCGCTCGCGTATGCGTGTGTGTCGATGCGTACAAACGTCTAAAACGCAAAATCCTATCTAGGGTTACCAAAAAATAATCTTCCTTACTTAGCTTAACTAGCGAACCACTTTAACATTACATATCGCAATATTAATATTGTTGAATGCAGTGTCAAAAAGAGTAAAGCTTTGTGACATCATTACATTGGAACAAAACAGTATGGAGAAATACTTATTTATATTGACGAAAATTGATAAGTAAGATGTAACGTTTCGCAGTATTTATGAATTTTCGTTTTAATACTTTCAAAATTTAGGCGCTCAAACACGTCTCCTCTTCATGCTAGAAATGCAGTTACTAAAACTGTTTAATATTTTTAAGTAAATAAATCCAAATATGTATTACCTACCTAAGGATAACCTCCTCTAACCTCAAAATTTTATATACTTGCTTACATCCATCAGAGTGGAAGAATTCTTCTCAACTTATCTGACTGCTATTATAAGTTCGAAAGTTAATTTATAGATGGATATTTTTAACTTCGTCAAGCAAAAACTACTAAATGGAATTGGGTGAAAATTGATAAAACATCTTTTAAAGGAACACTGTTGATTAAAAAAAAATGCTAATAAAATTGCAGACCACAGCTATTTATTCAATAGTTTAGCTAATCAGTTCAGTGTCTGTTTGATTTTCTTAAGAGTAAAGGATCATTACGTATGCATGGGAAGGTATTTGCTTAGCAGTGGGACTAAGCCAATAAAAATAACAAAAAAATATCGAAGTATGAATCAGTAACAACTTTATTGGCAACCCTAAAACAAAGGTGCGGTGTCTACTCTGCATTATTATTTTGGCAATAATATCATATTATGCTTTCAGACGCTCCGCATCCCGCCCTCTCCATGCCCCACAGCTACACCCTTTTGGCAACGTCGCGGCAGAGAAATAGTACAATTTCATAGTATATTATTGAGCACTCAAGTATTAAGGGCCATGCGAGCTATATTTTAATGAAAAAACAAACATTACCAAAGGAAGACACTTAAAACTATTTATTTAGTTTCCCTATCGATTAAGATCGAATCAATTTTTTTCGAATGTGAAAGAAGTTACAAGTAGGTATTCAAAAGGTTTGTCCAATGAGTGAGTTTCTTACCTGTATCTTCTTGGTAGATATACTCGTAGATTCTGAACCGGAAGTAGAATCACTTTGCTTTATATTCAATGACGATTCGAAAGTGTTTGTAATATGAAACCTACTTGAATAGAGAAATATTTGATTTGATTTGAAAACTTGAATATTCGGTGCCAATATTTTTCATTTATATATTCATTAGTAATTTCCGTCGCCTTTTTCCACTAGGAAATATTAACATCTAGGCAGGTTTTGGATTTGAGACAAAACGTTTTTTCTGCAGTTCACGCTAACAATTATATTTAAAAAATAGTTACTACCACATACATTCCAAGATCAACACACCACAGGTACGTTTAAAATTGTATGTGTCTGTTATACATTTCCCGTAAATAAATTTGTGCAATGAAGAATATTTCCTTTTGGATGATCTTTGAGCAGTTTTAAAAATGTTCTCACCCATTTTCATCAGGCCAAATAAATTATTGATGTTTAAAAAAACTGGGTAGGTACTGTACAATGTTATTATTGATCACGGTATGGTTTTCAATTATCCGAACGTCTCAAATTTCCCCATATCTGGGTGTTACTTTGAAGTGAAGTGTGCGGTGTATTTGGGGGTTGTTCTGCGCGGCCGATAAGAGAAGTACGCGTCGCCGTGTCGCACTCGTGTCGCAAACAATACGCTTCCGCTGCGTCGCCGGCGCGCGGTCGATGCTCTGCGACAGGGTTGGCAAACGTTAACCGGACATTTTTTAACCATCCGGACAAACCATTTTCACGTGACAACGTCTAATAACTCGATACTACGGGCTGCATGCAAGAAAAAGTTGACATCATGGTCCCGTTACGCTCATTGTCGCGTTCCGCAAGTGAGAGCGCGGCACGAACGAGAGAGAGAGATGTATAAGTTACAATCACGAACTGAATATATAATCATGCCGTAGAAGTTATGGAAGTTAGAGTAAGCAGGTCTTTTATACGAGATATCAAAGTTATACGAGTAGTGTAAGACGGCCCGTAACTAGGTGGAGCAACGATATCCTGAGTAGATACTGCATGGGGCGAGCTAAATACTGAACTACGTGGTGTGCCGTGAAAAAGTGTTATTATTATAACGTTATTCAACTTATTTGTTGGTGCATTTTACAGTGGCCCTGTATTCCGCGCTTGAAAATGTCATGAGTTCCGTTCTCGCTCGGGTCCAATAATCAAATAATTCAAAATTGTAGTTATTTTAATACCTACATTGAAAGGCTTATTAAAATTCTTTGAAATTGTTTTCTTACATAATAGTTATATATTGTACTTAAATATGTCTGTAAAACCAATTTCTGTAAATTTTCTGTGCAATAAAGTGTATCTATCTATCTATAGTTATATTCCAAAAGTACGAAAATGGTTAAAAGCAGGATTTGTTTTTATGTCATCTGTCTCCATTTCATCGATTTTTAGATGTAGATCCAGACCAAATTTTATTTGATTCGAAACAAATAAATAAAACATTACTCGTGAAAAAGATAGAACATTTTTTGTGTGTTGTTGCAGCAGGAATACAATACATAATGATAATAGATGAATATTTCAATATGGAACTGATAAATTATCCTGCACATAGAGCATAATATGCATGATTTTCAATATTTTTGTTTATTATGAAAAAATAACCCTGATCTTATATTTTTCCCTCTTCAAATCACATAAATTAAACATTTCCGGACATACTCACGCAAAAACGAAAAGGACAATAAACATTTAGCAACCCTATTAATTCACGTGACAAAGCCCCTACCTTAGCTTCTAACACCTTGATATTAGAGCTCACTTTTAGAATATTAATAAAAACTTTTGTAAGCGAACACTAAATACATTCAGAATTAAAACACGCCTTTTTCCTTGTTTTTCTTACTTAAGCACATTTGATACGGGGCACTACTTTTACTTGAGGTTTTTTATTAATTAACATACGGAATAAGCAAATCTTTAAGTGAAAATCTGATTTTCAGAATATTCAAGTTCTATGTGTTCTATTTATTTATCAGTATGACTCCTTGTATAGGACATGGCTAGTGTTACATCACCGTTAGGTAAGTGAGTCTCTAATTTCTTATCAGGAAATAAAAAAATGTTAAAAATGATTGTAAGAATTATATTCGTCGTATGTGCAAATAATGAATGAAAGCTCTTGTGCTTTTGGTACATTTCAGATAGTACTAAAATGTGATTGAACTATGGTCACACTCAATATGTACCTATTAATACTCAATATTTTATTACAAAGATGAAAAGCGTTAAATTAGGTCATAAAATATGCAAATTAGATTATAATTCAAAAGATATATTAATTGAAAGATAAAAGATCTAATCGAACTGTCGTTAAAGGGTTTTTAAGTGTCAATCAGTTAAGATTCTAATGCTTTCTCGTTATTAATTTGAAAGCTTACTCTCGGATGAAACTCATTTCACGCCGTAACTGCTTTATGACATAATTCAAAATTGCCTTAAGTTTGGACTGAGGTTTATTGTTTATTTTAAGTGTTATGTAAAATGAAATGATTCACCAAAATTATAAATGATGTAGGTACACATCTAAATGCTAAAAACTGTCCGTATAATTTATGCACAGTTCCAATATTTGAAAAAACGATCGGTTCTAGTTACGTTTAGCATATATAAATTATACGAGGCGTAAGCTAAAAACGACCGAGCTGTATGGAACGGTATTATTTAACGACCCGTAGTCAGTTGGAGAAAATCGGCTAGTCATTTTTGACACAGTACGAATCGTAAAATATTGGAATCGGACATTAATCGTATTTCTTCTTTATTGTTATAGGGTAGTTTTAACGAGCATAATGAATATTAAAACCTAGTAACATTATGAGTGAATAACGAACGTATACCTTTAATGTAATAATCATTAAATCTGAAAGACAAATTCTAATCAAAGATATAAATATAATGAAACCCATCTTACGATTCATGAAAGAATTTCTCTGTGTCTGAGTCTGTTACGAAATTACTTAATTAACTCATAATCCAGTTCAGAGTGTCTTCATGGCAATCTACGTAAATTATTACTTACGACTTATGAGTACATATCATGTTAGGACGAAATTAGAACAACGTTGACTATTAAACTGTAACGCGTAAGTACCTACGTTGCTAATGAATGCCTAACATAGTACTTCAACAACTTCGTTTTTTTGTGGAGAATATCTCTTTCTATAAAAGCTTTGTAAATTTGTAGTGACAAAAGACAATGCAAATGCTTAAAGCCTAATAAACTCATAGTGAATTTACGCGGACTCCGTAAAGTGTTAAAGTGCAGGACAAACAAAGAAATGACGTAATTCATACTCCTAATAGCAGTGTTTCCATGGCGTCGTAGACGTAGGTTTATTATGTTCCCTGTAGTGGGGTGGCGGATCTCAGACACGTTAGGGCTGATACCATCTTATATCTTCATCTTTTATGTCCAGCCAGACAAACAAAGTATATTTCTGTTCCTTTTAATGAAACTTACTTTAGAGGTCATGATCGAAGTGCTAAGTCTCTCGACAGCAATTTCATTGCAAATAATCAATTAATTTTCCTAGCGCACCAGAGCAAATGAAAATACAATAATCGACTAAGTTAAAACAAAACTCATAAAATGAGTACTCTTCTGAAAACTTAAACTTTCTTTGCTTTGGAAAAAAAGTCAGACAGAAAACGTGTATAAATAAATTTCAGACAAAATTTGGTTGTGTCAGACCATAAATTGACTTTAATCTGGCAACATAAATTTCTAAATTGAAGCAAAGCTCCAAACTCTGAATAATATAGGAGCTGTTAGTAAATTCACGAATTAGCA
Organism: Glyphodes pyloalis; assembly: GCA_037074685.1. Lineage (NCBI taxonomy): Eukaryota > Metazoa > Arthropoda > Insecta > Lepidoptera > Crambidae > Glyphodes > Glyphodes pyloalis. The sequence goes on from JAYKKO010000008.1 coordinate 7,316,168, forward strand.
GCTAATGTTTGTTCATAAGCACATCACATATAGCGTGCATTTCCAGTCATAATTTGGTTGAAATGTCAAACATTTTAATTATGTAAAGTGGCTTGCGGTGTGACGTCACAATACCTAGCTAGTTTGTGTTAATATTGAAGTTTGATGAATTAATTATAAAATATAAATAATTCATATCAGACAATATGTAATACAGCGATATGGTCTCAAAATAAAAAGCCAAAAAATAAAACGAAAAAATAAAGCAAGCTAGAAATAATGATGATCTTAAATTTTACCATTTATAATAATATTGTCGTGGCCGATTTTGGTTAAAGTGCCCATTCTTATTATTACACAAGACTTGGTTTTTAGTTCGCGAACGTTTGCGTAACACAAATGCATTCTCTTAATTTTTACTCTTATTATTCAACTACTACATACTAATATTTTTTTAACAACCATAGATGTTGAAATTTCATGTATGTAATTCTTATAAAATTATAATAATTTAACTTTATTTTTAATGTTTATTTGATTTGCAATAATATTTTTTTAAGCAAAGTTTGTTTTAGGCTCTCATGGCTCATAGAAAACATATTTATTTTTTGGTGACTTACTTATTTATTACGAAATGTAGTTTAGATGTTATCAGAGGCCATATAGGTAATTATACATTTTTATATATATCAATCACAATCATGGCCATTTTTTGTAGCACCGCCATTATGAAAATGTGTAGTAATGCGATGTTGATAGGTATTCGACAACCCTAGTGTGACACTGCGAGCTCACGGAAATGAGCCAACTTTACTTTTCAACGTGAAATGCTTGAAAACATAACGGGATGTCATGTAATGATATTAGGTAGGTATGAGGAGGATTGTAAGGATTCCAGTAGGAAACTGACTCGCAGAATAACTAAGTTTTGAACGAATTCGGTTGCGGTACCTAATTATAGAGGAAAGTTTGAAGAACTTATTTCTTCACGTATTTTTTTTTACAGTAGTTAATATCAAAAACGTAGAATTTCAGCACAAGTTACAAAGAATTAAAAAAGACTTTATTTATAAATAAATAATATAAGTAAAGAAAAACGAATTTAAAGTCTAGTTGCTATTAGAGAAAAAAATGAAGCCGGGAAGAGTAATAATTGAATTCATTTCAGTCCTGTCTGTGTTTATATTTTATTATTTATTTATTGTTGTGATGACATAGTGAAACGAACGTCAGTACAAGACATTCTGGAGGGCCACCCTCTAGCTACGGAGTTGTCGTAAAACACTTGGGTGTACCTCAGTCACAGAGACACTTGACGCCGCGTCAAACTCGACATCGACTTAGTCATTGTACCAAGTTTTTTCTTTCATTTCCTGTGTTTTACTGGCCAGTGTTTTCCTGGTATTATGAATCTAAATTAAATTTTAAGTAAAACGTTTGTATTTCATAAATATCCGCCATCCGGATCATTAAAATCTACCTAGTTTATCTATATAAGGGTGTTAAACTATAGGCTGGTGTTTTATATCGAGCGGCTTTAATTGTAAAATGTTAATTCAGACAAATGTAATCTCCTTATCTTAAATGCACTGCTTAAGGAGGAAGGGTTCGCATCGATTTTTAATCTAACCCATTAAAGTTAGAGTGTCTGCTTGATTGCTCCATCAGGCAGAGAGGCAGGTAATGCGTTTACTGGTACATCCAGTCCTAAAAGCAATTTACGCCTATACCTCCTACTAACCCTCGGAATTAGATCCTTCTAAGTAAGTCTGATTGTATTCAGAAATAAATAAAAAGGTAAGTAGGCCGTCGCTTAATCGCTTTTACCGACAATGAGAGTATTTATTTCGCAAGAATATCTTTATCAAATATTTTCTTTATTTCGTTCTACATAAATAAAAAAATTGTTTTTCAAATTTTTATGGAATTTTTTTTTAATTCAACAAGAAATATAAATGTGAAAGGATGTAAGTTTGATGTTCAGTTACTTAATTCATTTTTTTAATTTAATAACACTGTCTAATCTTCAGATAACGTAAAATGTTAAAATGGCGTTCGATGAAATTCATAAAACTAATTTAAGTACTTACTAAGTTAACTGAGAGCAAGTATAAATATTAGTGTTTGTTTCGTCTATTTCACATTTCATCTAAGTTTTATGCAAATATTACTGTGAGAAAAACTTTGATCAGAAGCTAACCTTTCAGTAATTTACTCCTAAAGTGTTTCAAAAAGCTTAATTGAATACAAAGTTAAACTCAAGTTTGCATATTTTCCATGCTCCACGTATTAATGTAATGAGAATGCAAAGTGTCTAGACTTATGCATGAAGTGGAATGAGTTATGTAATCTCATTATGGAGCTATGAAGGTGGATGGTTCAATCTATAAGTTTTACGAAGTAGAACATTTATCCATACCGGCTGATCGGGACCTTGAGCAGATATTAAATGCATTATGTATATCTTATTTTCTTCTTCGTGTTCCTTGTCAAGTTTTTTCATAGGCAGGTTTACAACCATCTTCCTTTAGATTCGAATTTATTAGGAAAATAAATTAATTTATCAAGAATATTTATTCTATCAATTCATCAAGCACTATAAGAAAACAGTCGGATTGAATATGTTTTTAAGCTTGGAAAAAATACGTTCAACCGATTATGCACGATTGAGTAAAAGACATCGAAGCATCGAATAAAATTGACTTTTTAAATATTGGTAAGATAACAGGAACATATATTTCCTATCAAATTTCCTGTTTCAGATTGAAATAGCGAAGCATGAACGGTACATTTCGGTCTACATTAGAAGATCTGAATTTGTTTTAAATCTATTAAACTTCAGTGTTTTAAATTATTTGAAATGATATCTAAATCTATCAACCAAAATTGGTATCCATATATCTGGATACCAAAGTAGTGAAAGTTTAAAGAATTTCAGTTAGCTGATTTCATTTTCACTAATAATACTTACAAGTAATAGATCGGTCCTACCTCCTCGAAACCTTAAAAATATTTACCAGTAATAAGATAAACAAAAATGTACCTACAAAATAATAAAACATCAGAGGTTGTCGAACAACAAAATTTTAAGAAATCTTCAAACAAACTCGTAGTAGGTATGACAACAAAACATCGGGGATATCTCGAGACACAAGCACGCCGTTTCAAATCTATTTTAAACTTTTATAAGTTCCGGAGAATTGCGATTTGTGTTCACTTCGTAGGTACTTATAGGTAAAACAAACGAATCTTGTTCAAGAAAATTTCGTCAGAATTAAAGAAAAAATGGTTTACTGACTGTTACTTATTAACAAAACCCTAATTAGGCTTTTACGGTAGAATCATCTAATATTCAATTATATTTAACTAGCTGTGCCCGCGACTTCGTTCGCGTGGACTACATCCTTTCATGGTCGGTTTCTCCCTATCTCTCCTAATATTCGAAACAAAAATTAGTCTATTATTTAACAGAGCTATATTTGTGCCAACTTTCATATCTCTAGCTTAATAAACATTTTCCCATATATACTTTCAAAGGTAGCAGTACCCCCCCCCCTCTTACTTTCCAACACAAAGTAGCCTATGTCCGTTCTTGAGGTTCAACGTATACCTATGCCAAATTTCATCAAAATCGGTTGAGAGGTTTAAGCGGGAAATCGTAACAGACAGACAGACAGACAGAGTTACTTTCGCATTTATAATATTAGTGGGTATAGTAGGGATGTTATAGGCGTGGAAAACGGCCTCCTTTTTTTTGAGACTCTGACACTTAATATAAAGCGTTACGCCTTGTGATTCTTATTAGACACAATGGAATGAATGAATTTACTTCCAAATTGTATACTTCTGGATGCACATGTGCCTTTGTTTTTAAATGTAGTTTATCTTCAGCTTTATCCCCGCATACCATCAGGTGAGATAGAAACCAAGGTCAGTTTTCTTTAAAGAAATTGTGAATGTTTTCAAATAACCAGCTGACATTTTAAGTATAACAAAAACATGAATTAAAGTTATAAATAAACATGCAACTAAAAAGCGCACAATAAAAAAAACGATCATAATTTCCTTCTAAGATTATAAAAATTATTAAGAATTAGAAGTAATAGCTTTATTATAAGCATTCAATGGTGTATGGTAATGGTGTAATATGTAAAAGGAAATAAAAGTATAAGGTCCAGTGTAAAGAGCTTCGTGCGTCGTTTCAATAGTACCTATCTATTCTTTATTACATTGCTATTCACTAGACCGTTCCGGAATTTTCCAAAAATGAAATAGGAAAGTAACTTTCCATTTAGGTTACGTCAAAGGAATTCCATAAAAGTGGTCTTTGATGTGTCACACGGAATATCTTTTCATATTTATACATCTTTCTCTGCATCACTAAAAATATTATTTATTTAAAACAGTTATCGTTACAGTATTAACCGAGCCTAATGAGAGTTTCGTATACATTGGAAATATTCAAAATATTAGTAGTAATATACTTATAATTCCCCAATCCGTGCAGTTATTGTTTTTTGTACCAAAAAGATGGAAGAATTAAAAAAAATATATATTTAAAAAAAATAAAAATAGGGAAATCTACTATGTAATTTTTCATTCGTGAATGTATGGTACCTGTAATTGTTTGTTACCTTAAAAACATATAATGGAGTTAAATGAAATTTGTTAGTCAAATCTATGAGATACTAGGTTGACATCATAGGTATCACTTTTTTTATATGCACTTTAAGATTGACTTTATCCCACCTGATGTTAAGTGGTAATGAGGTCCTAGCTTAGGCGACAAGTGCAGCATGATAAAGCTCATTTACAGATCACATCGTATTCGATCCCAGAGTGAGATAATATGAACAAAGTCGTGAGCAAAATCTAGTTATACATGTAAGTTAACCAGGTTTTGAGGTAAAAAATATTAGGAAACAGAAACAGACTACCGACATAAAGGTTTAAGGTTGGATTAGAAAAAAAAACGTTTCAACATGATCAACTAACTACCTTTCAGTAGCGGCCCAATTTTTATGACTTTTCAAAATGTATCTTTTGATACATAAATAATATGGCATTATGATAGTATTTTTAATTGCGTGGCCCAATTAAAAATACTAGTTTCACGTTAAATCATTAAACATACAAAACTAATTCTTTATAATGTTAGAGTAGTCCAACTTTAAAAAGTTTTGAGGCAGGTCGAAAGTAAATCTCTCAAATTGAGGAAAAAATGCTACCAAAGTAACAATTTTTGGCAGACATGTTTGAAATATTCTAGTTGTAATCGTGTTTTATTACAATTATGTAATAAATTTCCACATTCCGACTGTTTCTCGTGAGCATTTTAGATATTGATTTTTAATTTGCGCGGTTAAATCTAGATTGCGCAATCAGATTATTAATGGCGTAAGGGCAGGGGTCGGCGCGGGCACTACATTAAACACCTAAAGTAAACGTCAAGGGATAATGGCCCTTATTTACGAAAAACCGACACGTACAGGAAGGAAAAGCCCTTCACAGTATAAAATATCACGCAGATTTTGTCGAATATTTGGGTCGTGTTCCGAGGAATGGGATGGCAATGGGAGTAGTGAGTGTAAACGGTCAAACGACGTTTGTCAAAGGGTCAAAATGTTCGGTGTTTATTTAATTGGTTTGCTTTCAGAGTTATAACCAACACCGCTCTTTAACACACGCTTTACACTTTCGAATGTTACTTTATTAAATTACATCTGTACCAAACTAGATGGGTAAGAATATCAAACTTTTGATGTTATTATAGAAAACTCATGAAATATAATTTTTCACAAAAATTCTAAAATGAATACGAAGAGGATACGAAAAGTAAAAACAGAATAACTAATGATCTTATCCCGCATATCTTTAAAATGTTGGTTTAGCTCACAAAATATGTTTTCTATGGAAGTTGAAAACTGTACGTATAGGCTGATATGACAACTACCTACTTCTTCTTTCAAAGTATTTTTCCGCTTGTTTACATGATTTCATTGAATAAAAATTATAATATCGGCACAAAAATCCTAGCACTAATTGTAGTTTCCTAACACAAAGAACATTTCTAACTTTACTATTTTAAACTTTGTCTTCGCACTCAAGTTCGAAATGTATAAGAGTTCTGTTCTAATTTAATTTCAAACCAATCAAAGGGTATGCAAACTTGCAAAGAGGAGTTGACAACTTACAGATCCGCTTCAAATCGAGGATTTTATACTTAAGCTTTATATTGAACATGTTCTTAAACTCGGTAACTTCAATAGTTTTTTGCACCTAATAAAATATTTGTACACGGATCAAATTATATGTTTACATCAATCGTGAATTAGGAAACCTGATTGCGTATTTACACTTTCGCAGATTCGTGTTTTTTTTCGAATAAGAGATGTGAACTTCATTTAAACCATTTTAATAATAAAGTCAATAAAATAACCTTACATAAAATGAGAAAACATTTTTACCGTTAAAAGGAGGTAACATTGTAGGTAAAACAGTAAGTCAGTTTAGGAAAGCCAACATAAACAAATTTGAGGAGGCGACAAGAGGAAGTAAATGTAAATGAACTCAAGTGCATGTGCAGATGTGAACTTGCGTTAAGTTTCAGCAATCGCACCTGCCCTTAAGGTTGTCAACTGTTTCTTTTAATGTTGAATCTAATAAGAATATGTAATTAATAAATCAGGTTAGCGGGTCAAACCACGTAACGCGTAGTTCGTATTAACTACTAAATGAAAATGGTGTCGCGTTTTGACCCGCTAACTTATTTCAAATGTTTAAAATGGAACACGAAATTCTTAAATGTTTACATCAATCGTGAATTAGGAAACCTGATTGCGTATTTACACTTTCGCAGATTCGTGTTTTTTTTCGAATAAGGGAAGGCTTTGTTCTTCAAATAGGTATTCGGTCTGAACAAAGCAGACTCTTATATTCACATCTCCTGATACATCAAAAAGATTTTTACAACTACTGGGAATTTGTTATACCCAAATATGTCTTATTCCTTTAGATATTGCAATTCATTTGTGATCTCTACTTCATGCTTGGAATTTTTTTTTCATTCGGCTGAATTCTCGGTATTTAAAAATTTTTGATGTGAATGGTAAAAACAATTCTTATTTACTTAATTACTCCATACTCTTATTAGACTCAAAACTTGTTCATACAGTGGAAGTCGCGGAAGCACCTATTCGGTTATAACTAGTCGTTCACGATCAACGAGTATCTATCTTTTGTGTATTATTAAACTGTATTGTGCTAACTTAAGCATATTAGCCACACCAGTCTCATTGTAGCCATCGGTTACCTATCCTTTTGGTTTTTTTTGAGGTGGAAATGCGTTGGCGCACAATACCGCTGCATTGGGGAAGGCAGTGGCGTTTGTATGACTTCCAACAATCCACTAAACTCCGTCACACCTCGCATCTCATCGCCTAATGACGGCGTCGCGGGGTTATAGATTCAACTATAGCAGCCACGGCGTCATTGGTAAAATAGCTGCCCTTAAGGAGCGGCTTTGTCTACTTTGTCAAGCTTGTCAGGGGACAAGCGGGGACGGTCGAAGGTGTTGCGCCGTTCCCGTTTGCCTTCGAAAGAAGTTACCTATCCTAAAACGGACTATGGCGATAACTTCGGTACGCTTTCCTAATCTTTGTCGCTACCGCATCACGCACCATCGACTTCAAAACAAATTACTCTTATTTCAAGTCCAATTCAAACATCTTGCTCGTAATACCGATAATTGAAGAGATAAATTAACGAGTAAACTTCCTAGTTTACTCGTAAAGTTTATCCTAAACTCCGGGTTGGTAGCGGATACACTCCCCAATGGTTACTATCATAAACATTTCAATTAATTAGAATTTCCTTGTCACAAGAGTGTTGCTGGGTGGTCCCTTTGATTGTCCCTCCCAACGAACTTAATGTTTACATTCTAGAGTTCGCACCCTCATCCGTATTTTACTCGAAATTACTCTTAAACGAATTAAAGACATTACCCCATAAATAAGATTGTTTAATATTACGTAGAATCAGCAGATTTAGTTCAGTCATTGTCGTTAAATACGTATAAATATGACGTTGATGATACAATTTTGTGCTCTTCCTAATCATAATTTTTATAAATATACTAGACACGAAACTATTGCTTATATTGCATGTTTTGTCATGTTTTCTTATTTGTAATTTTTTAAAAGGGTAACTATCGATTTTCTTGTCGGTTCTTTCTGATAATCCGAAGAAGGCAGTTTAACTTCAATCTAAGCGGTTCGTAAATGTTTAGCTAAAATTTAGATTAATGAAAACTTTTTATATTCTCGTTTATCATTTCAGCCGATAAACTTACATTTGTGTAAATAAATTTATGTAGTAGTCGAAAAAAATGTTCGTTTCAAATTGCATGACGTATTAAAATAATTTGTTGGTATATGGTATAATTACATGTAACGTAATTCAGGACGAATTTGTATGCATTAATTTTATTTAACAAATCCAGAGAACGAAAATACTTTACTCGAAATATCTTTAATACCATAATATAATCATTTGTGGCGATGACAAACATATAAAAACAATACTAGGTACACATATTATTTCATTCTTATTATTTTTTAGTTACTTTATTTGAAGCATTTTAATAATTAAGTCAATAAAATAACCTTAGAAAAAATGAGAAAACATTTTTACCGTTAACAGGAGCTAAAATTGTAGGGAAAACAGTAAGTCAGTTTAGGAAAGCCAACATAAACAAATTTGAGGAGGCGACAAGAGGAAGTAAATGTAAATGAACTCAAGTGCATGTGCAGATGTGAACTTGCGTTAAGTTTCAGCAATCGCACCTGCCCTTAAGGTTGTCAACTGTTTCTTTTAATGTTGAATCTAATAAGAATATGTAATTAATAAATCAGGTTAGCGGGTCAAACCACGTAACGTGTAGTTCTTATTAACTACTAAATGAAAATGGTGTCGCGTTTTGACCCGCTAACTTATTTCAAATGTTTAAAATGGAACACGAAATTCTTAAAGTTTATTTTAGAATATGTAATCCTTAATTTTGAGGGGTACTTAACGTTTCCATACGACAAAAAGCCACCATCCTTTAAGAGTGAAGTGTAATGTATAAATGAATTGACTTGACTTTGTACTGACTGATATTAAACTTTTTTTTCAAAATCACATTTATTAAATACTAACTAACATAACATAAAACAGTAAACCTGTTAAAAGTGGATTGAATGTAGTAAACATATTTTTGAGGATTCGACACGACTTCGAACGCTCGGAGTTAGTTATCCCCTTAAGCGAAGAATTAATCAAAATTATTTCTTACTCGATGCCAATATCATAACATTTACCTACATGCTCAATTTCAACTCGATCCGTCCAGTTGTTTGTGCGTTTATAGATCACTTTCTCAGTTTGTCACTCTCGAGTTATGTGTATTTAGAATTTATTTAAATCCTTTTGTAAAGTTACGAATAGTTCACTTGTCACTGCCTTGCTTAAGACGAATATTTTGATAGTAATCGAAAAAGTTGAGAAGATATTAGAAACAGAAAAATTTTATCTCCCCCTGCGGTGCGGGAATTGAACCCACGACCTTCACGTATCGCGCGTGCTGCTCTTACCAACTGAGCTAACCGCAAGTTATTGTAGGCGATGAAATTTTTCTGCTGTATCAACCGTTAGCCTTTCGGTAAGTGCCCTCTGCCGCATATGTTTATATCTACATACTTATCGGCCCATGGTACATTCGTTGCAGAAATGTTTGAAAACCACGGAATCGAAGACACCTGGCATCTTAATAGATTTTATTATTTTTATAGTACTATACGCCGTACTAGCGAACTTTAAATATTAGAAACAGAAAAATTTTATCTCCCCCTGCGGTGCGGGAATTGAACCCACGACCTTCACGTATCGCGCGTGCTGCTCTTACCAACTGAGCTAACCGCAAGTTATTGTAGGCGATGAAATTTTTCTGCTGTATCAACCGTTAGCCTTTCGGTAAGTGCCCTCTGCCGCATATGTTTATATCTACATACTTATCGGCCCATGGTACATTCAATCATGGGTTCAATTCCCGCACCGCAGGGGGAGATAAAATTTTTCTGTTTCTAATATTTAAAGTTCGCTAGTACGGCGTATAGTACTATAAAAATAATAAAAGTTGAGAAGGTTTTTACGTTATATTAAAATCACATAGACTTAGTTCTTGTTTGAGACAGCCCTACCAATGTGACAGAAGGAAAGTAACGTAGCGGAACTACATTTGTGTCTGAAACTTACTTCCGTCTCGTCAGTCTCACACCACGTTTGTTTTAAAAGTGAACTGTTGTGACTTTGCCATACATATTTAAACAAATACAATAAAATGATATTTGATGGAAAAAAAATGTTTCTTTATTGATATGTCGCACTTCCGATGGTATATATCAATAAAAAAATTTTTTTTATAATATAATGTTAATATAATATAATATATGTTTGTTGTCATATCATATTGATTAGTATATGTGGTAAACTAAGATCAATATTATTAAATTTTACCATGAAAAGAATAAATACATTTCCCAATCCGAAAGGCTTTGTGTACAATACGAAATACAAAATACACAGATATTTATTCATGTCACAAGTCTCTTTATAGCCACTAAAATATTGTTTTTTTTAGAATCGGTATAAAACATTTGCAGAATTGGTGGTCGTCATATGGTTTAGATAGCCATTAAATAACCTTTAAATCATGTTTTATCAATATAATAGAAACATTGCAAATTAGAATCCCGTAATAAAAAAATAAAGACCAATATGAAGATAAATATTACCATCTACTGACAATTTGTAAAATATTACCAGCAAGTGTATTTACACTTTATTTGTGAATAACCTCAAATATGTATAAGACAATGCGTCTTTTAATATTTATTTACGTTGGAGTATGTAACGACAAATCAAACAATGTGTTGCTCTGAAATACAAAGGTTTTTATTTAATACTTTTTACATTTAGGAAAATAGAAATAACGTTAACACAACAAGCTTAAAATTACCTGAAATACAAAGAAACGACATTTAAAGTTTATTTGTCGATCTTCTTTACATAACTCTAATTAAATTATAAAATATGCTTTTCTTTAGACAGGACAAAAATGACAGATCATAGAGAATAAATCTAAACCGCTCATTATCTTGACATCCATAGACAACTCACGTCATCTATCAACTTTTATCAAGTTACCATGCAATGACATGAAAAACATACTAAATTTATATTATTTACAATAAATCCTTAGCATTGCTGCGTAATAATTTACATCTCCCCCCCCCCCCCTAAGTAAGAAAAATGTCCTTGAAATTTTTCGCTCCTCAGAACAGAAGTAAGTATACTTTATTCCACATCAACACTATTTTCTGGTGTGGGAATTGGAATTAGCTTTGTAATGTGAAACATATTTGATTCCATCTTTTTATGGCCTGTATTAATCTTGTATATTGATTGCGATAGTTTTTCTTCTATTTTGAATGGACCAATTCTTAGCTCATCTAATTTTCTTCTATTTAGTTTATGTCCATTTTCGATATATACCATATCACCTGCTTGAAAGTTATGATTTGTTCTATTTTTATCTATTATCTTTTTATTATATTCATGTGAATCAATTGTTCTTTTTAATGCAATTCTTCTGTTTCTCATCCAGTCATCTGCTTTTTCCCTAAGTTTAAGTTCGTCTGGTACTAATGAAACATCTGTCCCATCCAATAGGTATCTTGGTGCAAAGCCCGTTACTGTATGTTCTGTGTTATTATATCTATCCACACAATTATGGGCAATAGTTGTCCATGCTGTTGTATTTGGTTTTTCATTAATCTTACACCTTATTTTATTCACAAGAGTTTGGTTTAATCTTTCGTTGAGACCATTTGAAAACGGCGAATTAACTGCAGTGAAAATTAGTGTGATTGAATTTTCATTTAAGAAAGTTTTAAAATCTTTTGAATTGATTCCAGGATATTGATCAGTAAGTATTATATTAATCTCATTACAATTTGGTACTTTATTTAAAAGTTTTATGAAATCCTTCGCACTCTGTGTTTTTGAGGTTAATATATATGCATATCTAGTGAAATGGTCAACTAATAAGTGCAAATATTTTTTTGTTGATCGGGAACCACCAAATCCTCCAATCGTATCAATTGACATAATATCAAATGGCTTCGTTGCAGGACCTAAGTATGACATTAAACCGTATTTCACTTGTCCTCTTGTCTTATTTTTTATACATATTTCACACTGTTTGCATAAATTGGTAATATTTTTTGTCAAATTCCTTGCTACATCAAATTGGCCTATTTTCTTTTGCATTTGTTTTACACCTATATGGCACATATTTTCATGAATTAATTTTATAAATTTTATACTGAATTCCTCTGAGAGTACAATTTTTTCTTGTTTCTTTATTTTTTTGAAATATACATTATGTTTATAAATTAACTTGTTCTCAATTTTTTTTATTTCTTCATTTTCCCTCTGATCAGTATATATATCATTTAATGTTATTAAGTTTATTTTGTAGTTTTAATTGTTCATCCTCATCTCTATTAGCTTCTATTACTGGATTTCTGCTTAGGCAATCTGCCTCTAGGTTATTCTTCCCTGGTGCATATTTAATTTTAAAATCATATTGTGATAGATAATATGTTAATTCTCCTAACTCTTCATCCGTTCTAGATTTAATATTTAAGTTTTCTAGTGGTTTGTGATCTGAAATTACCGTAAAAGATTTACCTATTAGCCAGTATTGCCAATATCGTATTGCTTCTTTGATGGCTAAGCATTCTAAGTATATAGCTTTCTTTTTCTTCTGCGCTGCATTTAATTTTTTTGAAAAATATGCTACAGGTTTTTCTGTTCCATTGGGTTGAGTTTGTTTTAAAACTGCCCCAATGCCTGCTATTGATGCATCCGTATATATGTTTATCGGTAAGTCTTGATCAAAAATTTCTAAGATTGGCTGGGAGCAAAGTAGTTGTTTTATCTTCTCGAACGCTTCTTGGCAGTTTGTTGACCATATGAATTTGTTGTTTTTTCTTAATAAATTGTGAAGTGGTTCTAAAATAATAGAACTGTTAGGTATATACTCACGGTAAAAATTAATTTTCCCTAAGAGTTGTCTAATATTTTTTTGGTTCTTAGGTGTTGGGAAATCTCTAATTGAAATGAGGTTATCTCTTACTGGTCTTACTGTATTTTCTTGGATGATATGACCGAGATATTTAACTGAGTTTGTTGCAAATCGACATTTTGTAAACTTTAGTCGTAAACCTTCTTTTTTTATTGCCTCTAAAAGCTGTGATAAATGATTTATGTGAGTTTCATACGATTTCGAAAATATCAAAATGTCATCAATAAAATTTACGGCAAAATCCGTCAACTTGTACTTTTGCAGTATGTTACTCAATATTCTTTGGAATATAGCTGGAGAAGTCTTTAAACCAAACGGTAAACATGTCCATTGGTAATGACCTTCTTGTGTAACGAATGCTGTTTTTTTCCTATCTTCAATTCGCAGCGGAATAGACCAGAATGCAGAATTTATATCCAATGTTGAAAAGTACTTAAAGTTTCTAGTTTTTGTCACCAAGTCATCAATCAGAGGAAACGGTTGAGCTTGCGGTACCACTATTTTATTTAAATCTCTGAAATCGACACATAATCTTGTTTTTTTATTGTCTTCTTTTTTGTAAGCTAAGGTAACCGGTGCTGCAAAGGGACTATATGATTGTTCTATAAGATTTCTTTCTAGCAAATGTCTCACTTGTTTTTCAATCTCTAACCTATCTTCTATTGAACATCTGTATGGTCTTTTAGTGCAATATTTATCCACTATCAAATCAATGCGTGCTTCATATTCCTTTACTTTTCCAATATCATACTTATCCTTAGCAAAACTTGATTTATAGTTTTCAATTAGTTTATTTATTTCTAATTTTTGTTGACTATTTAAATGACTCAGATCCATCTCAAACTCGTTTTCTTTTACGTGTTCATTAAAATTTATGTAATGGGACTTACCATTTATTTTTTTATACATATTATTTACCTGAGTTTTTGTTTTATTTGTAAAATTTTCATTTTTTTCCTTCTGTTCTATCATCAAATTTTCGTTTTGAATCAAGTTAAACTTTTTTATTATATCGAGCCCAATTAAGAAATCATATTTAAATTCTTTTTCATCTACAATATAAACATCACATTTTTTTTCTATATTAAAAATCTTAATTTTTATTCTTGTCAAACCTTCAGTTCTTTTAACGCCATTAATTGTTGTTAAATTTGTAATATTGTTTTTATTATTTTCTTTTTTCTTCTTTAGTCTTAAATGTTTTGAATTTATCAAAGAAACATTGGAGCCAGAATCATATATACCAAATATATCCAATTTTTCTTCTAATGTTAATTTGACTTTAATTAATGGCGTTATTAATAGTTTTTTTTTTGCTCATTATCACTTAATTTTACGTCTAGGACTGTATTGTTTACTTTTTTTCTGTAGTTTCTTTTGTTATCAAACTCATCAGTTTGTTTAAACCAGCATCTTTCTTCAGCATGGAAGCGGCTTCCTTTATTTAATTTTTCACAAATTTGGCACGGTTTGTTTTTATCAACTTTTATTCTACTATCAAATGTATTTCTCTTAAATTTATTATAATTATTTTTATTTACTGTTTGTTCATGTTTACCAAGTTCCTTGAAAAGATTTGCAGTAGATGTAATTGATTCTTTATCCAATTTGTACATTATATATTCCGGTAAACCCATGACAATAATGTTGATTAGTGTTTGGTTGTCAATATTGTTATTTATTTCTAGTAATAATCTTTCCTTTTTTGTTGCATATTCCAGTAACGAACCTCCTTGAAATTTAAATGTAAATGCGTATTTAATCTGTGACCAACCTTTATTGCCATATGTTTCACACAAATTTGTTTTCCATATTTCCCATCTTGAATTTATTGTACATTTAATTAACATACTAGTGTACCAATCTAGGCACTCTTTTTCTAGTAAATGTTTCAAAATTTCAATTTTTTCCGCTTCTTTTGATATTTCGAAACGAACACATTCACTTTTAAATTCATCACATCCACTGGTTAACATTTGAAGTTTTTCCTGAAAACTTCTCAAGTAAGAATTTTTCTGCTATGTTTCCTAGATCTCAATTTTTGGTATTTTCTCTGGTATTCTCATCGGAATGTCTCGTCTCCTGTGTAATTTCCTCGAGATACTGATCATTAAATTGTAAATTTTCACCTTCATCTAAGTATTTTTTTTTTAATTCCTGTGTTAATGGGATCCATAGTTTTCTTGTCTGATGTCTTTTCTTTAAGGAATTCTTGACTTTCGTAAAAATATCCATCGTTGTTATTTCGGTGTGTTTGTTTGCAGGTCTTAAATCATCAGGAATACTAAATAAATGTCCATCTGGTGTTTCAATTGTGGTTATGCAGATAACATTTGTTTTTGCATCAGATGCTGCTAATACTGTAAATGTGAATCGTAATTTCTCCATATTTATTCACTAAAAATGTCGTTTTATAAGACAATGCGTCTTTTAATCTTTATTTACGTTGGAGTATGTAACGACAAATTAAACAATGTGTTGCTCTGAAATACAAAGGTTTTTATTTAATACTTTTTACATTTAGGAAAATAGAAATAACGTTAACACAACAAGCTTAAAATTACCTGAAATACAAAGAAACGACATTTAAAGTTTATTTGTCGATCTTCTTTACATAACTCTAATTAAATTATATAATATGCTTTTCTTTAGACAGGACAAAAATGACAGATCATAGAGAATAAATCTAAACCGCTCATTATCTTGACATCCATAGACAACTCACGTCATCTATCAACTTTTATCAAGTTACCATGCAATGACATGAAAAACATACTAAATTTATATTATTTACAATAAATCCTTAGCATTGCTGCGTATTAATTTACATATGCTTTAAGGAACTAAATTATTTCAGTGTTTAGTTAAGTAAACGTGCACATTATCCAAATAACATAGGTGTTAACTAAATTTCATTATAAGATTAGCACCGGCCAAAGTTCATAGGGACTTACTGAAGACTTTGTTGTCACAATATCAAATACAATGGAGAACAAATAGATTTCTATAGGATCTGGGACGCCGGCAGATTACATGTTATGACGCTGTGGTATTAGAATGGCCGTATAATAAAGATGACTGAATCAAAACCAAATTGTGTACCGTCATGTAAACTAAAAGAGCTTCGTTATAAAATTGATCTTATGTTACTGCTATAAAACATCAATCATTTTGCATTATGGGTCATGACTGTATGCATGACCTATCGAATGAAAGCTTGGGTTGTTTTATTTAGATTTTTAATTTTCCACTAGATTATAACTTTTAACAAAGGGTTTTAAATCTAGTATGAACACCAAGCAACATGTAAGCGTAAACTCAATGTACCAGAATAGATCAAAACTAATTAAATAAAATTCCAAGACCTCTCGCGCTTTAAGCGCCTTTTTATCCACTACGCCAATACTTTCATTGTCATATTAGCACACACTATTAATTAATGACATCCACTATGACTTCACTGGCATAGTGACTAATTAATGAAAAATATATTTTTTCGAAGTTAATTATTCACAATGCAAGGTATCCGTAGGAACGACTGTTCTAAAACTTATTGGAGCTTTTTTATAAAAGCCATATAAGTAATTATTTTTCACGGTTATTATTTCGGTAAATTTTCCCATTTTTGTATTGTATACAAGACTCTGAAAACGAATGACTTCGTCCTATAGTTGACGCCGATAAAGTAATTTTGTCAAGAATATGACAAAACTAATGAGCATGCTTATTAATGAAGGAATGAGGTCTGTTTGATGTTGCATTAGTGAGTCAAATATGCAAGCCATCTTATGAACTAAATCTCGACTAACAATACCACCCTATTTTGCATTGGAGATTAATGTTCGTAATAGAGTTTAATCCAATGGATTAAGTGAACTAGTATTTTGAATTTGCTATGCTGTTTATTTATTAGTTTATTGAAATATAAAAATATATATCAGCTGTATATTTTAATATGGCAAAGAATGAATTTAGGCTTAGGTTTTTTTAAAGTAAAAAGAAAATAAATAAATATGATTTTAGGACAACACATTGATCTGACTTATTAATAAGTAACTAAGTTATTTTGTTACAGAAACCTGAAACTGCGACGATACTTTGAGTACAACATCAAAACCCAAGACGATTTAAAAGAGTATGTTTTCCCGATTGGAACTTCAACCCTGGACCTCAAAAATGAAATAAAAAAAGATTTCGAAAAATCAATCAGAGGTCCTCAAAATATTTTTTGTCTAATAGCTACACATGATATGCACGCTAAGCACGCTAAGCCAATGGCATCATATATACATGTCAAGTTTATATATATTTATAGCAAACTGGATTAAGAAAATCATCATGACATGCGCACACTAGGTTTAATATGGTGATTTGTAGTAAATAATTTTCTTTTTAATTGGTTTATACAGGATCATGTCCTATATTAGATTATGTATATTTATACTTAAGCGTTTAATAAAAAAAACAGTGCAATTTTTGTTTTGCGAAAAGCAATTTCAATAAAGGGACACAGAAAGCTAGATATGTAAGTTATCTTTTTTTCAACCTGCCCCCAAAACATTGTGTTCTTCGTAAGGCTTACTCGTTAATTTTAATCAAATATGTTCAAAATTAAAACAAAAACGAAGAATAAATAGCACTACGTAAATAATGCGAAATTTATTGCGAACGAAACTAGTTACGAAGAGCTTGGATCCTTGTAAATCCGCAGTATAATCTGCCCAAACGCCCTTATACCTATCTATTATTCATAACTTAATTTCGTAGTTATACAGTTTTGTGCTCTTGCGCTTGAAATTAAGTCTCTAAAGCACTAAATGTGTCCGTTTAGATTTTCTGTTCTGTTCAAAGTAAATATTGGAACTTGCAGTGTTTCGTGCTCATTCTAAAATTAAGAAAGTTTAATGTTCTTTATTTAGCTTTCACTGGCTTTCACTTTTTATATTGTGTACAACTACTGTATTTTAAATTTTGGTTCGGAGGTGAGATACAAAAAGTAATTGCTAAACTTTATGATTTCATACATGTTTGATAAAAGAAATATTTATTCTTGTTAATCATTAAAACTAAGCTAAAAAGTTAAATTTTCACATTTAATAGTCAGTCTAATCTCTCACTTCGAGTCTTCAATGAATGAATTCAACGTTACAAAGTGCCTATGCTTTCTATTGCTAGAATTCTACCTATTTTTCAAACTCGAACGGGGTAGTATGGAATTAGCACTACACCGGATTGAGGGAAGCTGACCCATTTTAAGCACTAACAATACCCACCGAACGGCTGTACCTAAATAAAGCAATCAATAACTTTTAAAGCCAATCTAAACATAGCCGCCGAGCGTTTTCAAATGTGAACCGAGCCGTTACTAGTACAGGAGAGTTCCATTACGTTTGTCTAGTGACAATTTTCAAAAGCGACTCGATCGGCGAAGCTAAATTAGGATTGACGTCGACAGGTTTTGTAAAAGCATTGCACTGTTGAATTATTAAGGCGACTCCGGCTAGCTCTATATTCGAACCGCCAGCCGACGGTTGCATATACACTTACAAAGCTGTAGGTAGGTAATGGTCCGTTTACAGTACCACCTCATTTTCAATTCTGACACCCGGATAAAGTGGTCGGCGAATGAATATAAGCCGCAGTAGGCAATTCGAAAAACGTAAAACAAATTCAACGTTTGGATGCTGAAGCCGTATTGTGAATCAATGAATACAAAATATCTGTTACGTTACGAGGATTTTAAATAAACTTATTTTTTTTCAATATGATTTTGTGTTTTGCTTGTTTCCACACCGGAATGACTGTTTTTCTGTTTGCGCATTTATTATAAGTTTCTTATAAAGTTTTTATTTACAAACGCTTGGGACAAATATTATGTAAATGCTACTTTAATTGAAATTGTAAACTGGTCACTATTTAAATTAAACAAATTTAATAAGTTTAAAGTTGGTACTTGTGTCCTGGTAATAACCAGTACAATACTCAATAGAGTTGCTAGCGTTTTATCGAATATTTCATTTGGTAAATTTTAAGTAGAAACAGGAAAAGAATTGTAATTTAATCATCCTAAGCTGCCGTAAAAATATGTATTTGCAGCTCAAATAGAGATAATGCAATTTATTGTAAAACAGAATAATCTGATGAATTTCTGCGACGAACTTTCGTAGACAGGAGAGTTAGTCCTTGATTAAATGTTCCGTAATATGTAAAGTAAGGGTTTATCGTAAGCAGGTAAATTAATACACAACAGACAACTATGTGATCGGTACTGTGCCTTCGGAAATTGAGTTTGGAGCTTATTGAGCGAGGAAAAGTTCGAAAGCAATTTCGTGAAAATTTAATGCTCTCCAGAACTTACGAGAGTGAGGAATTTGCAAAATGAAGCCAACACTGAGCATAGCTAATTTGTTACGAATTTTGAATAAGGACTACCGACCATCGCAGTAAAGGGCTATGCTACTGACGTCTGCCCTAAAATTTTAATCAAAGTGACAGAAACGTGCACCCTTTATCTTTCAATAACAAACCTTCATAAAAGTTGTTAGATTTCCAGTTTTTGAACTCCAGAGGGGGAAAGTCGAAAGTTTGCGTCTGTTTTAATTACAAACTCTTTTTCAATTTTCAAATGTCAAGAATCGTTTTTAGGGCTTTCTGCGAACTTTTTTGCGAACTTTGAAAAAATACCTACTTGATATCACAAATAATAATTATTTTTAGAGTATCTTATATAAAAGTTGAAAATTTTTAGTCTCGTGGTTGGGAAACTTGAAAGTTTTATTTACGAATAACAGACAGCCCACTTTACTATGTAAAATTGTCGAACCACTAAGTTAAAACTGAAATTCCTTGTGATTGAAATGCTTTCTTATAATCAATTTGAACTAAAAATAATAGTTCAGAGTAGAGAAGTGGTTTAAGTCCTAAAATTATGATGAAAAACTACAGAAGCCCTTATTACGCCTGTATTGACTCACTTAGTCGCGTACCTACATACTTATCACTGAGTTTACGACACTTAAAAACTATAAAAGTAAAAATCAAATTAAACTTTTGCCGGACTTGTAAAACTACCAACGTTTTTGTGCGTTAAGTTAATTACAACATGGTCGACAGAATTTTAGCAAAACAAAAGTTCCAATAAAAGCTTTGTGTTTGAATAGAAACGAATCGGTCCAATGTTTCAATTATATTTCAATTTGCAACCAATTCCGGGCCTGCCTATGGATTTGAATTGACATTGGTGTTTTTTACGTTGCATATTACGTACAGTCAGAATAAACTCCGGACTCAACTCTTTATCAATTTAAATTAAAAACGAGTAGGTCACCTGCAAATTCATACATGCTTAGTAATCATACAAATAAAAATTCTAGGTTGTTCAAAGCCCGAATGAAACGATACGGATTACAGTCGAATTAAGCTAGAAAGTATGTACGGTCAAACGCACGTTAGTCTATATACTTTGAACTTTTCACCACCCTTAAGACATATTAGGCATAAGAACTGAATATTGAACTGCACGTTTTTACCTTGACATGATGATGAACTGTACGTAAAAGTAAGCGTTGACTCCAAAGTCATACATATAAATCCAAATATTACATACAATAATCGTAATTTATTAAATGGATATGGATGTAAGTCCACTAAAATATCATTTAAAATTGTTGTCTCCTGTTCCGGATAATCTCTCAAATATCTGGGCCGATTTTAACGGGTCGTTTATTTGCAAATGGCTAATATAAAAAAAAATAATCAATTTATTTAAGTTTATCGAACTAAGTAATATATTTTTCTAAATTTCGTTCGGACAATGTCGCGGGTACAATTAGTTTTATAATTAAAGACATAATCAAGGATACCACAATATCTTCTTGAATACGTACACAAATTCACAAACACAATAAACACAGACATTCTTCGCATGAGTATTAATTTATTTAAATAAAATTTGGAAATACCTTGAAATATTGATTCCTTATAGTCCTATAGTTTGAGTACTAAGCCCCTTTGCTTTAATAAGCTTGAAGATCTTAGTCTATCAATCAGGATTTACCTTCAAATCCCCAAAACACAAAACGTACTAAATACCTACCTTTGATATCATGCTGTCGTTCAAAGACTCTTCATTTCAACGTCATCATTTCCGACGCGCGTTATTAAATTGAAACACAACATTACTAAAACGTACATTTTCATATTCATTAACACGCCAGGCGCCTGTTATAGGCACAATAGATTGTATCATAACGAGTACAAGCGATACTGCCGAAAATAATGGTCTTAAAATGAGGCCAAGTTTTATTAACTTATTTTAGTTGTATTTCCAATGCAATAATACTTTACAAGTCCTTGGTGTTTTTAATTTGGATCATTACCACACCTTACTCAATTTAAACTATTTTTTATTGTTGACTGCCAGTTGTCCGTGACTTCCTTTATGGTATTTTGAGATGAAAAGTGCCTGATTTAGGTATTCTTCCAGTATTTTATTTATCAAGTAATAGAAAGAGAAGTGGTAGTCACTATTAAAAAACATAAAGTTTCTTCTAATCAAAACTAATCAATAGAGACAAATAAGTTTAGTGCTCATAGACACATACTTAGTCATTCAATTTTAGCAGTCTAAGACAAATTTAATTACTTGGTATCTACAGACTAGATTGTAAATTTTTTCTCCTGTTAACTACCATTACCATGACATATAATGTATGCCCTTTCCATACCGCCTTTTCGTTTTTGTAGTAACATAATTGAAAAAAAAATACATTAATTGGTTACACGATACAGAGTTAAAGCAAGTGTTGAATTACGTTGTTTTGTTTTGTCTGAGAGTATTCTTAGGAATTACTGCGAAAGCTGTAGTCAAGACTTGGCTTTCACTTAACCGTGGCTGCTGATGTTCCCCAGACGCGCTGCTCGCGAATGCCCCTAGGCGACAAAGCAATCACGATGCCAAAGTAAATACTCTAAACGGGTAATTAGTTTGTTCTACCATTGGAGGGTTACGCTGCCTTACACTCACACCCGTAGATTGAGCTACTCTCAACATGGATCCT
This sequence comes from Glyphodes pyloalis, assembly GCA_037074685.1. Classification (NCBI taxonomy): domain Eukaryota; kingdom Metazoa; phylum Arthropoda; class Insecta; order Lepidoptera; family Crambidae; genus Glyphodes; species Glyphodes pyloalis. Next base: position 7,338,395 of record JAYKKO010000008.1, read on the forward strand.
CTTCTAGAAACCAGATTAAAATCTTGAGAGTTCATTTAAGAATCTCGATACACCACTGCAAATAAATATGTTGGGTATTATTTTGTAAAAATAAAAAAAAAACAAAAATGTTTCTTAGATTTTTTGGAGCAACAATTTATTTTCATCATCAGAATTAACTATAAGAATTCGCCTTGAATTTTCATTTTACCCCAAGAAACGTTTACCCCAAAACAGTTCTTTGAGCGACAGGAACAAACAGGAAAAAAAAACTTCGTTTGAAACAAAGAAATAAAAATACCACAGGAAGACTAATAAACAAAGTTCAATTTGTTTTGCTTTACATTTTTAAGAGAGCTCAATAATTTCAAAAATTTTATTCGTATTAGTATGTTTGATTTCATTTAATTATAAATATTTATTTACCTACGTAATATATTTGCTTAGGCTATTTGGAAATTTGACTCGATATAATATTACACGAGATGTTGCCAGCGACCTCATTTACTTTATTTCGGGATAAAAAGTATTCTGTACATCAATTTAGTATTTGATCTATCTTTCTGCTAAATTTCATATAAATCTGTGTCGTAGTTTTTTCGTATAAATGTCATAACATCGAGACATCCAAACATTCTTGAAAATGAACGCGTTTTTATTATATTCGTAGGATAGCTGCAGATAATTCCAGTCTCAACTAACGTTGAATTATTTCCGATTCCAATATTTTATCATTCGTAATGTGTCAAAAATGACTATCCCATTTTTCTCCAACCGACTACGAGTCGTTATTACCGTTCCATAATTTACTTTCTATACCAGCTGTCATCAGTCATCGTTCGCCGGTTTTTAGCTTATGCCTCGTATAATTGATTACTATCCGTAACTAAAACGTATCGTTTTTTCAAATATTGGAACCGGGCATTAGTGAGTCGCACTGACGTGACACACAATTATTTTTATCGGTTATATGCTGATAGGAGTATGACTAAAAATTACAAAAGCTCAATAAATTATGTAAACTTTTTTCACATCTAATATAACTATGTCAGCATAGATATACCTAACCTAAAGCTATGTAAAATGTTACCTAATAAAAAAGAAAATGTATTTTAATATTCTTATTATTTTATCATGGGTGAGACTTCAACCCACGACCACCACATTACGCGAGTGATGCCTTTCTGATGATAACGATGCTATTTGCAAAATAGGATAACGATTTTTTTCTACATCTTTAAAAAGTAAGCACAATATATTCTCCTAGCAGTGTTAAGATGTACTAATATGTTAAGACACAAGTGAAGCCGAGGCATTAAACGTTCGAGTTTAACTTACTCCAGGGCGTAAAGCAATAGACTACGCTCTTTAGCCAAGCCGGGTCGCTCGCCGGATGTAACGTCGTCTGCGTAGCCAAACCACACAAGTACAGACAGCAAGGAAAGTTGTGCTGTATTTGTTTTACTTATAGTGCAAACGTCATCTGTTTATTATTTAACGTACCTAAACCGTTCACACCAATGATTTGTCTCAAAGCGAGGGTTTTCTTTGTGCTATGAGAACTATAAATATAAATATGAAATAAATATTGAACAACATCACATTGCTCTGATTCTGTGGTAAGTAGCTAAAGCACTTGTGTTACAGAAATCAGAAAAAACGACGGTACCACAATACCCAGACCCGAGACAATACAGAAAAGTTCATTTCCCATATTAACCCAACCGGGGATCAAACCCGGAACCTCAGAGATGGTGCGACGCCAAAGTCCGGTACTCTCGCCTATCGGCTATGGAGGTCGTCAAAATCTATAACACTATAACCTAGATCTAATGAACTTTAAAATTTCAATTTTGAAGCTGACTTGACCGGGAATCAAACCGAGAGCTTTTGCACTTGAGTAAATTACCTTAACTAATAATGAGCTACCGTGACTATCGTAAAAAAAAACAATGGACGTATTTATAAGTTTATTCTTATCAAAATAAAAGTGTCTTTATTTATTGCTTATGAGGTTATAAAAATGCAAATTGCAAATAGGTAAATGGCGCTCAACGTGGGGCTATCAAGACCAGACTATTTCGTAAAATGACGTACAATGTAAATTTTGTCGAGAAATTATTTACCTTTAAATAAATAAAATTAAAAATTCCGCAGTTTCTGATGTAAGCATTTACTCATAGAACCCAACCGGCCACAATACCTGTCTACATGAGCGCTCAAGAAAAGATGCCTTAAATCATTAATAAATAAATTCCCCTCCGAGCTTGCATACTTGCGAGCGCATAGTACGAGGCACCCTAACGTTTTGCCGGCGTATTAATAACGCTTGTCGTTTGCTTACCCAATATAACAGGACAGCATCCGTCTGCGGAGGTATTTCAGCCACGTGGATAGTTTTCCAGGTAGACTACCATCTCTTTTCCTCAAACGTTGTTTTGATTAAGAGTAAGAGAGCAGGCATAAATTCCGGCGGCATGAATCAATAACCTGGTCCACTCACACGGAGGCAGGGTGAGTTGTGACGTCACACAAGCAGACGATATTTTGACGGGAGCTTGCCGGTGTTTAGGAGTTATGACGGCAGCGAGGGAATGTTACCAACTAAATAAATTGAAATGGAAATCCATTGTTTGCGGGCTTTTTATTGTATTAAACCGTTCATGTATGGAATGTAAGTTAAAAAAGTGTTTCGGATTGAATGTTTGTGGTTACATACTGAAAAAGCTCGATATTTACCTATGGAAATATAAAGATTTTTTTTAGTGTAATCAAAGTTAGGTCGTCTCTATAAAGGATCGTCAAACTCCTAAAGACTAGAAGATCAATTAATTTTCAAACGTTTTAATGGTCTAGTAGGGTTCATATGACATTTTTTTCTAAACGCCATATGTTTCACAATCTAACCAAACAATCAAAAGTCCAAACTCAAAATTGGTACTAATTAAAGAAAAATAATTAGAAATACCAAACATCATGCCCAAAACTGGTTTCCAATAGCGGGAAAAAACCGCAAAATTTAAGTGGCAGTGAGTCTGCGTAGGATAGGAGAAACACGTGGAATAGAATCGACCCATGTCGGTGAACGGCTATCGTGAAGAGCCAAAAAAGATAATGTTAGGTAAGATTGACATACCAGTCTAAAGAATAGGAAAGATTACTACAGGAAAATATAAGATAAAACAAAATTGGACCAAAAACCAAAATTGGTAAAACGAATTTAAAACATATTATTGTGTTATTCAAACTAATTAATGATAAAAGTTGCAGCTAAAACATTTTTACAGAACTTTCAAAATTATCGTTCAATCTTGAACAAAATAATCGTCATATAAAATCTGCCTTGGTAAACTTTGACCACAATATAAATCTAATCTTGTAAATTAACTTTCGATTTTTTTCTTTTCCAATTACGTGCGTAATCTTTTTTATGTATCCGTTAATTTATTTTTTTCTTTTCATATCATTTAATGTTGTTTAAAACAGTAGTAAAAATTTTTTTTGAAAATAATAATAAAAACGATTGACCTAATTAAAAGATTTATTCAACTGATAATAACTCTAAGCTCACATACAAGAAATTCCAATACATTTACTGTTACTTCGGCTTAAATTTAATCTAACTAAGATGTCAATCTGAAGGGCAATTAGTTTAATTGCTCATGTTACAAGCTGTTTACTCAGAGATACATTCTGTCAATCTTCACTTAAGAATTCACACCTTGCCTTTAAAATATGTATTTTAACGTAAATTGAATCAGGCATTTGCGTAATTTTGTTGTGGTAGGTACATACTCTTTACTTTTGATAATATGTTCGTACAAAAAAGTTTTGACTTGCCCTCCAATTTTAATATTTACTGTTTCACTAGGTTGCTCTGATGATTCTTCGTTTTCCTTTTAGGGTGAAAAGTGCGACTCTCCGTAAAGCGTAGGCAACAAAAGTATTGTTGTACCTGAATGGCCGTGTCGATTGATTTTTTTAATATTTCGAAAACTGTTTTTTCACTGATGATACAAGAACTGGATAATATATAATCAGAACACGGTGTACTGTGATTTTTAGTTTATATAAATATATTAACAAAAAAAATTAAGCTAAAAAATATTGAGGTCACAAACCACTAGTTTCATTAGCATAACGACTCTGGAAAAGGAAAACAAACGCAAATAAATTAAAATTATGAAAATAAAGATGAAGCCTATTTATGTGACTTAACAATGAAAAATAATAAATCAGAATAAAACAAATCAATCAAAAATTATTTTAAAATAACTAATTTAAACTATCCAAATGTAAAAATAGTTTGCTAGCAATAAAAGTAAACCTAATTCACTCGGAGGGGGTACGCGCCTCGGAGAGCTAAAACACAGCTCGTTTTATTATTTTATCATTGCATAAATTAATTTACACAAAACTCAAACTAATAACAACTAAACACTACCGCCTATAAATTAAAAATACAATATTGGCGATAAAACACCGCGAGTGTCAACAGTGTAAGCAAAACAAAACTGCCTCCGAAAAGCGTGCGACAACAATGGCACAGCAGCGTAGAGTACGGGAATATTTTTTGTTATAAAATAAATTGAATCATTTCAACACTAACAAATATTCAAAAATCATGTTTTTATAAAAAAAAATCTAAAACATATATTTTTAGGCTTTAGTTTCTCATGCATATTATATTTATTGAAAAAAAAAAACAATAACATGTACCTGTTTTTACTTTAAACGTGTATTCATTGTTTGAAAACCAATTCGTATCAACCAATTGTCAAATGTTATATGTTGCATGTATATTCAAACTTTTTTTACTAATTTTAAATATATTTTGTGTACTCTTGATCTGACTTATTATAGTTTAATTCGTTCTAGTTTTATTTTGATCTGTTTCATTTGATCTCTCAATAGTTGCTAAAGTATTAGTAACATTAAAGTATTGGTTACATTACTTAAACCAGTATTAGAAATAGCTTACGAACAGTCGGTCAACAAGTTTGATTTTGATGGATTGATTTAAGGTCAGTCCTAAGACTGTACTGTCATTTCTGAAAATGAGAGTATATGAAGCAGATCTGAAGCTACTGATATAGCTCTAAAATTGCAAATTAATTTGGCAATGAGCAGACCACATAGCTCGTAGAATTGATGGTCAATGAGGGAGAAGAGTTAAAGACATACAACAACGTAAGAGACGGCATAGAACGGGCCCTCACAAGATGGATAGACGACCTTGTCATGATACTAAGGAGGCGTTGCATGCAAGTGACGTATCTAAAGCCGTGAGTAGAGGAGGTCTTAGGGAGATCGTTCAGAAGTAGGTGTGTAACCGCTGAAATTGTGATAATGAAGCTTAAAATTCAAAACAAAAAATTCAAATATGAAAAAAATCCATTGTTGAAAACCACAAGTGCCAACAGAGTAAGCAATACAAACTGCCCGCGGGAAGTGCGCCACAACGCAGGCTCAGTAGCGGACAGCCCGTATTATTTCCATCACGTCCCGCCTGTTTGAAATATTCAACAGCATCGATTATCGGCTCACTTTGTACACAAACGCTTTTTTATTCAATTTAGCGAAACGATTCGACACTTTAGAGGCGCCGCTAACGGTTTAAGAAAAAATACTCTACACAAACGGGAAACGAAGATACACGAAGGTAATTGCTCGTATCGTTGAGTGGGATGTATGTGTCGGAAAAAGGGGGTAGACATCAGAAGTAAATGCAGACTTACAGGTTAATAAATAATATCAGTAACCTTATTTACTTAAAGTAACTAATTAATAATCTAATAATTTACAACGATTATGTAATATCTAGTCTCTGTATGTAGGCGAGCCTATGTTCAGAGTGGCTGGTAACAGTCCGGGTACTAAAGACCACAGTCCGTACACCAAGACGCATCCATTCGAAATGCGTGCCGATTGAGCGCTGCCGTGCCCTTTTATAGGTAAGTGGTGGGGATTAAAGCGAAGTGGGAAGGCGATGACGTCTTGGTGCACGTGCTGCCGGCGTGAGTCACGCTGTCGTACCACTGTGCCGTCACGGCCATTCTGACGATCACTCGTCCTCGAGAGTATCTGTGAGACAGAAAACCACTTAAAAAAATGCTAGTCTAAATCGTTATCCACTGAAGTAGATAAGATCCCTTTAGCCAGGCTATTATCTTGAACAAGATCGTTACCCACAAAAGCAGGCAAGATCCCTTCACTCTATCAGTGCTGGACTAAACCGTCATCCACAGAAGCAGATGAGGTCCCTACAGCCGAATGCGTTGGACTGGGCTAAACCCCATTAGCATCACTATCAGTGCTGGACTAAACCGTCATCCACAGAAGCAGATGAGGTCCCTACAGCAAATAAAACTGGTCTAGGTTATCTTATCGAGATAGCCCCTACAGCAAAAGAAACTGCTGGACTAGATCATTACCCTTTGTTTAAGGTAGATCCCTTCAGCATGCCAGAGTTGGCCTAGATCATCATCCACCACGTAGATGAGACCCCTACAACTATAATGACTCAATTAGTTTACAACATACCAAAGTTGGTCTAGATCGTCATCCATTGTGTAAATGAGATCTCTACAACTATAATCGCATAATAAAGTCACAACATATCAAGATAGTCACCGAAAAGAGATCCATAAAACAACAGTATACCAATCGTCATCACCATCATCACTACTATAGTTTTCCGATATTTCAAGAAACCCATTCTGTCCTTTAGGTACTGCTCTTAAGTTTTCGTGAGCATACTTGTATATTCTATCTGTACCATTAATATGCTTAAGCTCATAGCGGTCGTTATTTAGAACAGTCACAATTTTGAAAGGACCTTTAAACTTTTTATCTAATTTAGTTTGATGTCTTTCTTCACATCTCAAAAACACAAAATCTCCTACCGAAAATGGCTTTACCTTTGCTTTACCTTTATTAAATCGTATGGCGTCATAATTTGCTACCTGTTCAATATTCGCGGATGCAGATAAACGGGCCGCTTCGACATCAATTCTGTCTGTTTCAGAGGAACAAGGTGAAATTTTGGCAAGATTTAATGAATTGGCTTTAACGCCAAACATGAGTTCTATGGGTGTAAATCCCGTAACTCTAGACCTTGTACAATTAAGAGCCAGTTGAATTTCACCCAGTTGATCCTGCCAAGCATTGCACTCTATTACAGTAAATATATTTTTCAAAGTTCGCATGACCCTTTCAACCTGACCATTGGCCCTACTTGTGCCAGTAGCAATTAAGTGAAGATCTATGTTATTATCTTTGCAAATTTTTTTTAAACTCGCTATAATCATAACAACGTCCCCGGTCTGCGATTATACGTTTTGGGGCGCCGAAGAGATCAACAGCTTTTTTTTTATAGCTCTTATTGCACGAGAAGAGCTAAGGTTGGGGGCATACTCCAAAAGCACAAATTTCGTAAAAGCATCTATCAAAACTGAACAATATTCTTTGCGTTCGCTCTTGCCACTTAACTTTCCTGTGAGGTCTAAGTGGATAGTATGCCAGGGCATAGGATTTTTAGGGATAGAGTGTAACTGCACTTGTTGTGCCCCTGATGGGCCTTTTGAGGTTTTACAGACAACACAACTATTAATAAACTTCTTGACAAATTTTGACATAGTAGGAAACTAGTACAGTTCGTATAATTTATCGAGGGTCTTATCGACACCCAAATGTTTCAACTCATTATGAACGTGACTAATTTATGAACGTGACTAATTAAAGACTAGACAAGAGAGCGTGGCATAATAGGTAGCCATCTAGAAACTCCTCCGCGCTGGATTTTTCTATATAAAATGCCCTGTCGTAAATCATAAGTGTGAGATACATCATCCGGCAATTGGGCATTGCGTAATTTTGTTATTAAATCAGAAAGCTCGGAATTACGTTCTTGCTCAACAATAAGCCATCCTTTATTAAATTCCAGAAAATTTACATTTATAGGTTTTGCGCTAGTATTGGATAAGTTTCGGGATAGAAAATCTGCATGACCCATTTTACGACCCTCCCTATACGAAATCTCAAAATCAAAAGCCTGAAGCATTGCCCACCACCTATGGACTCTCGGAGTTAGATCTCGTTTGGAATGAGATGCTTTAAGGGAATTGCAATCAGTAAAGATAGTGAATTTGCGCCCATACAAACAATGACGAAAACGTTCAACTGCTCTAACGACAGCTAAGGTCTCAAGCTCGTAGGAGTGATAACGACTCTCAGCATCTGAAGTCTTTCGACTAAAATAGGCAACTACATGAGGTGCATCATCGTATTTTTGTATAAGAACTACCCCGTATCCTTCAGTGCTGGCATCCGTATGCAATTTATTTGGCAAAAAAGGATCAAAAACTTTAAGAACTGGCTCTGAAGTCAATATTTGAATTATTTTCTGATGAATTAAGTCATGATCCGATGTCCATCTAACTGCACCTTTACCTTTTGTTAAAGGGCACAAAGGTCGTATTACCTGAGAGAAATTTGGAATAAATTGACGGAAATAAGTTGCCAAACCTATAAGTTGTCTAACTTGTGTAACTGTTTTTGGGGTAGGAACGTTAACAAGAGCCTGTACTTTCTTTGGGTTCGGTCTTATTTCCCCAGCGGATATTACATAACCCAGGTATTCAGTTCTTATTTTTTTAAAAAAGAACATTTTTTTATGTTAAACGAAAATCCTGCTTCACACAATATCTTTAACAACTTATCTAGACGGTCTAAGCCTTCATCAACAGTTACAGATATAGCAAATCCAGTAATTACACTATCAGGCAAATTTGCATCTGGAATTTTCTCAATTAGCTGCCACAAACGTAAGCAAGCCTGGGCTGGAGACTCCCCAGAATTAATTTGGAATTTTAGTATCTGGTCAAAATAATCCTGCATAAGCATTGGGCGAGAGAACTGGGATATCATTAATTCTTTTACTGCTGGCCATTCGAATTGATCTGGGGCAATTTTAGTCAAAAGTGTGGCTGCTCGTCCTTTAAGGCAATGAGTCAGAGCCATAATTAACTCTACGCCTTTTAGTTTTCGGTTCAAAACTATAACTTCAGATAGTTTGCACCAGCCTTCTATGTCTGAATCTGGATCATCGGGATCAAATTTAACTAATGGCGTAAAATTCTGTGCTTTGGATCCCGATGACAGGTTTTCAGCTATTTTAGTAAAGATAGTTTCCATACTGTTTGAAAAAAACGACATCTGTTCGCTTAAAGAATGCGGGGGTGGTTGATTTAAAGTTAGAGGTGGGTGAGATCCCACTTCTGATGTCGGAAAAAGGGGGTAGACATCAGAAGTAAATGCAGACTTACAGGTTAATAAATAATATCAGTAACCTTATTTACTTAAAGTAACTAATTAATAATCTAATAATTTACAACGATTATGTAATATCTAGTCTCTGTATGTAGGCGAGCCTATGTTCAGAGTGGCTGGTAACAGTCCGGGTACTAAAGACCACAGTCCGTACACCAAGACGCATCCATTCGAAATGCGTGCCGATTGAGCGCTGCCGTGCCCTTTTATAGGTAAGTGGTGGGGATTAAAGCGAAGTGGGAAGGCGATGACGTCTTGGTGCACGTGCTGCCGGCGTGAGTCACGCTGTCGTACCACTGTGCCGTCATATGCATTGCCCCATTTTGTTTCACTCCCTTTGCATACATTTTCACTTGTCGGCTTTCGGACTCGTCTTTCGGAAATACTTACACAAAAAACTGAAATAAAGTTAGCACTTTTAAGTTAAATGTGCCACAAACGGATCCTGGCATTAAACATTTGTTAAGGTATGATTCACATTTTTTCTTTTAAAATAACTTATAGTTAATCGCCTCGTATCAGAAAGATAGGTATATGAAAAAACTTTAACATATTTTTACGATACTAAATAATTATGGCCAATAGCTGTATTTGTGTATTAAGTCTGAGTTAACTTTCTTTGAACGACGATGATTAGGAAATCCTTTAAAACATGTCTTATTCTCAATGTCAATTTTGATATCAAATGAAATGCCATAAATTAGTATTTACTTACTTCAAAAGGCAAAGGTAGCGACGTTTTTAACACGGTTCCATAAAAAGATATGACGACCTGGATAAAAATCAAGACTACCCTAACACATTAAGTTGGAGTCACAGGAACGGCACCAAAGTAATACTGATTTGGTACTTGTTTGTACAAATCTTGTTAGCAAGGGGCATGACGCGACGCCTGGGGTGAAATGAGCTTGTTACGTGAACCAAAATATACGTCACAAACAACGTTACTCGTATTTTAATCGATAATGTGACCAGCATGTTCCGTGCTTAGATTTATATTTTCAAAGTAAAAGCTTTATTAGCTAGCTCAATTTATTGCGTATAGCTAAAATCTACAATATAATATTCGTATTGTTAGAAGAAAGATAATTACTTTATATAAAAAAACCCAAACACTTTTGTTTTTAATATTAAGGTTATTAAGGGTAGGCGGTAAATAAATCACAAAGACAGCTCGATTATTTTTTTTTATTTGTTTTTGAAAATAATTTTACCACATACAATAGTATTAGGCTTCACCCAAAATAATTGATTCAGGTATAAAATAATCATAATTTGAGTTCAATTTCAAAAGTAAAATTATTTTTTATCCAATGAAAAGCAACTTCGTTTACGTTACGGATAAAAAGTGTCCTAAATCTTAAATATCTATCAAAATTCATTACATATTTTTAGCATGAATGATGAGAAAGTAATGATATATATAAACATATATCATTACTTTTGTTATTTATTCTTAAAAATGTAGGATGAGGAGGATACCAAAATTATAATTTAATCATCTGTACAGCAAACCGGCTATTTTATTATGTATTTTCATTAAATGAGTGATAGTTTATTTCAGAATAGCATAACCATATCTGTATATGTTTTTCAAGGCGTTTTTAACTCACTTATATTAACTCGAAAACAAACTGCCTCTATATAGACACCGTGCTTTAAAAATAGAACATAAAACAACTAAACACTCACTTTTAACTCCAGCTCTGAATCTGGAAGCGGAAAGGCTTACAAGATTAGAATTAGGCACTCTAGTCGCCTTAAAAAAAGACTCGGTAATTACATTAACACAGGCCCCAGTCAGCGCTAACCCAATTTATCTCCCGTTTTTAGTCATCGCATCCGATCAAGTGCTAAATTGAGTTTATCGCTAAAATTGGGATTTCAATCAGCAAGTAGCGAGTAGCGGGTGTCGAGTGTCGACGTCAAGTCAATCACAGCAAATTGAACATGTCACTAGTGCCTATTTTCAAAAGAGGACCGGGTACGGCGCTGTGGGCTGTAATTTAGTTTAGTCCAAACATTTTATTCTGTGAAAAAAGGTAAATGAAGCCTTTGTTGTCACATTTCGACGCGAAAAAATATCATGTGTGCCTGTTGGCGGGAGTCCAAATTACATGCCAATAGTTGTTTCTTATTTTATTATTTTGGTTATCAGTTTTTTTCTCCATTTTCAATTTGCGCGTGGAATGATTGTTGGTTTAGGCTACATACGGCAAAACTATACTAGGTGAAAAAAGGTTACATGAAATATCCATGAAATGTCTCTTTTCTAAAAAAAATAAATGCGTCTCATATTTTTTAAACCCCAATGGCAAGTTTGTCTTTAGATAAAATACAGCTAGAAATATTATAAAAAGGTGGTGGTCGTCTGCTTAATGAATATTTTCGAGTAATCTCTAGAGCTGTAATAGCAAACATAATAAACAATGACGTCACGAGTCGCATCGTCCCAAGTTAGTGAACGCAGAATGCTTCCATCAAGAGGCTCGACCAATTCGTCAAGTCCACACCGATTTTGTTAATATCCCCGAGTAGGGTCCCGTACACCCATTTCTGCCGGTGGCGTCACTTTGGACGCTGATTAATGGATACTAGTTATAATGTTTGAGGTTGTATACAACTTGTGATTTAACCGTTTACAACATGTCCGCTCTCCTCGGAACAAGAATTACATCAATAACAAGATGCTTAACCCTTCTGGTGACATGTTTTAGGAGTACCATAACTGGCCAAGTCGCTCATTAAATGCAAAACAGACGCAATCACAAATACCTTTATTTAACAGGACGGCAAAAAGAAAAAAAACAAAAGGTATTTTTATTATTTTTTTAAAGGTCCTGTATGAGACAATGCTGCTGAGTAGTGCAGTAAAGGTACATTTATCACATAATGGTAATTTGCTGAAGTGGTTAATTTATACACAATATTTTCATGGTTTATTATAGTCTCTGAAACAAAAAGTAGGAAAATTTTAAACTGTACTAGCTCGTACGCACGATCATGTTATTCCGGGATATTAATTGTTAACCAACTACACAGCAGTATCCTAGTATCCTATAATGTTGACGATCTCAGTAGTCAAGAGGCGAGCGGGCCGGACTTTGGCAACGCACCATCTCTGAGGTCCCGGGTTCGATCCCCTGCCGGGTCGATATGGGAAACGTACTTTTCTATATTGTTTCAGGTCTGGGTGTTGTGGTACCGTCGTTGTTTCTGATTTCTGTAACACAAGTGCATAAGCTACTTACCACAGAATCAGAGCAATGTACAATGTGATGTTGTTCAATATGTTAATCTAACATCTAGTCTATATTATGTATAACATCATTCGTAACAGACTATCGGGTGATTCAAGCCTGCAGTGCCCTAACCAAACTGTAAAACGCTCACAAAATGGAAGTGTTCTCTGCTGGATTTGAACCCAAGACCTTCATTTTGAGCCTAACCAGTACACTACGGAGACAGTCGTAAAGTCTACCTACTTTAAATTCCTAATGACATGTTTTCACGAATGCCCAAAAAAATTTACAAAATGTAACAAGTTATTATCTTCGTTTCTCCGGCCACACCAGTCAACCCTGATTTTTCTGTATAATTACTTTTCGGAACTGTAATGTGTTCATAAAAATCTAATCTTCTTTGGCTTATAAAACTTGCATTGTTGGTTCACGTCAAGGGAAGTTTGAGGTAACTTTTGTTTTAGATGTGGGTTACAACCAGAAGTAATTCTTTAGGGACCTTCGCGTAACTTTGGTAGCTCAAGATTTTGTTTGTCTTTTATTTTGCGATTTTTTCTAATAGATTGACAAGTAAATGTGAATGTAGGCGGAAAATAAAAAGGTTTGTTTTGAAAACAGAAAGAGTAAAACTTTTTCATTAAGTCCAAACCTTACAATTGCGTAAGCTTATTACTTGTTACATCAAAACTTTACCACTAATTGTATGCTCTGGAATTGACGAATGATTGATAAAATATCTTAATTAGATTTGATGAATAGCTTATTAAATAAGTATCTGTGGTTTGGAAAATGCCGACGGATACTTGTTTGGCTTCAAAGATTAATTATTTCTTTTGAATTCAATTCAGAAGAAACTGATCCTTCTTTAAAGTACAATTTAGGCACAGTTACGTACGTTTACGTAAGTACAACATTTTAATAGAATCGATAAATTTATTAAGGTACAATACCACTAAATGGAACTAATTTCTACTACCCTGAGGAAGGTACATACGAATGTATTTTTTTTATATCTTATCACGCTTTTCCCGAAATATCTTGATCGAGAACAAGTATAAACAATTCAAAATACAATACAGTGACGTGAGTGAAAAACAAGTGAAAAAGTGCGCGTGAATTTAACGCCTTCTGCGTGATGCTTACGTCACAGTGTCATGTCAGTTTCTATTTGTGCGGAAAAAACTGAAGGCTAGGTGGCGTGTGTTCACATTTCTTTTTTGTAAGCAATCGCGCTTTCACTCACAATTGATTCACGATCATTGTTCAGTTTCCAGTTATTATTATTTTTGGCATCTACTTCAGCATAAAAACGTTTATGTTTTCCATATAAAAACCAATCTCGTAGAGCAAGTGAAAGTGTTGTTATAATACCTGTACCAAAATCTCGAATACTTAACTGAAAGTATGACCAATAATGAAAAATGTTAAAAAATCAGGAACACGTTAAAACAGGAAGTCTTTTATTTCAAACTTCATCGTCAAACAAATATGCAGCGACAAAGAAAAATACAATTTATTTTCAGGCATATGTATTTGCACTTTTCCCCGTCCCGTTAGCGTAAGATAACCAAATAAAGGAAAATAAAATAAAAAGCATACTGACGACGTCGTAACAATTAAATTAAGCAGGCGCGAAGCTGATCGTATCAAGTGTTTGGTTGACGCTCGTCCAACAATGGATATATTATCCATAAAATTTAGGAACACTCAGATCTTTGAACATTGAATATTTTATTAACCTGCCCGTGATAAGAGTGCTTAAAAGATTCCCGCGGATCCGGCAGACACCCTTTTACTCTTGTAAGTCGACTGAAATGCTGATCGTAAGGAATTTCTCCACTGAACGTATTTTTTAGGGTTCCGTGGAGGAAAGATTAAGTGCAGTTAAATTACTCTCTTGTCTCATCATAAATCAAACAACACTAATTTTATCAATATAAAGTCATATTAAATCTCCAAACTTTGCAAAATTTCTCGATATCTAAAAAGTACTATAATTTTTGTCAATCGATTAACAACACTTTATTGGTCAATTTTGAACACTTCGTTTATTTCCATTACTTATAAAACTAGTAAGTAGAATTTCAATATACCTAATTATTAACCTACCTACCTACTGCCTGATGTGTGTGAACTGTTTCAAACGTTGTCATAAGCTGACTGATCGTTCCTTGTCTGGTTGAGCAAATTTGTGATAGTTTATTTACCTTTGATCTATTCGATAATTTTCTATACGACATACCACAATCACACTAACACATTCGATTCAACTAACCCGAATAAGGTAGAAAGAAATGTAGTGAGTGTTATAAATAGTTAACAAAAGTTTTGTTTTATAGAAATCCAATTTAATTGATATCGGTTTTATCGTTTAATAAGTTCTTAATCGCATATAATTTATCTTATTCCACCTATTTTATTAAGGCTTTGTGATGTTTGTTAGAAAAATCTGTATTTCCCATTACATTTGTCGCTTCCTCAAATGCTACACTTTCGTTTATAAAAATCACTTTGAATCGGTATGAAAAACGTTTTGCCTTTGTGCCCTCCTTTGTTCAATTACAGCTTCTTGTGTAAGTAAACCGCCACTCATACATTTTATTCGCGTAGACGTGTTATTCCTTACTTTTATTCAAACTCTTGGGTATATTCGGTATAATTTTTTTAATGATCTATGTAATGTTTTGTCACACGCTACTTTTAATATAATAAGAATTTGGGATGTGTGCTATTCCATATACTTACTTTTGAAACTCTTTTTAACTAGAAACTAAAGTAGTGGCTAAAAGTAAGTTCAGAAACATTTATTCCACTAGATACTTCATTGGGTTACCTTGTCATATTAAACGTCCACTGAAGTAACCAAGTCCGATTGGCAACTGACTTAATGTCAACAAAGTACTTACACCTCAGTAAAACGACTAAAGTTGCTGAGCTGACTATATGCTTGACTATTATTAATATCTGTTTCATATGTATGTATACTGGAGTAATAACAGGCGATAATAGGTTATTTATTTAATTAACCCGTAATAGAATATTACTTATCTTATTCTACCTATTTTAAAAGTGCCAGGTATTCTTTAAAACTGCGGGGAATGCTGCACATTTCACATTGGAAGCGTTACTTATGTCATTTATATTAATTGAATTATTTTCAATTGGAAAGATTTTTCGGACAAGATTTTGTAAACAATATACCGAAAATTATCTATAAAAATACTTACTACCTACAACCTTTATATTCTTTTGATGAATTCTCAATGATTTTTCATTGGTACAGTTACATTTATCGGACGTACATGTAAAAAGACCTCTGACGTCA
The DNA here is from genome assembly GCA_037074685.1 of Glyphodes pyloalis. Classification (NCBI taxonomy): domain Eukaryota; kingdom Metazoa; phylum Arthropoda; class Insecta; order Lepidoptera; family Crambidae; genus Glyphodes; species Glyphodes pyloalis. Next base: position 7,354,271 of record JAYKKO010000008.1, read on the forward strand.
TCCCGGATTCACAGCTCTACTGCAACAATACGCGTAAATTAAAAAAAAACGGAAACAGAACACAACAGCGCGGTATTTAAAAATGCAACACGTGTGCTCTGTCGGTAGAAACGTGTTCCATTCGAGGGCCGGTCACGTCTCGGCTAACAGACCCTGGGCAAAGGTTAAGGCAGGCACCCTTTGGCCCCACGCCACTAAATTGTCTGCGAACGCCCTCCCCATATTATGCATACGGATTGGCTCCTGATTGAGATTGCCGTGTAACCCATCCCTGATGGATAGCCAAATAAGGTGCCCTGCGCACAATGAAGGGAGAATTGGAAAATAACACTCGCAAATCTAATTCAACGTTTTGAGTTCGGGTCGGAATACTCGACGATGTAATAAAGTATGGCTCCGGTAACAGCGTATTAGGTTACTTTCAATTGATCAAATCCCAAAAGTAAACGACGTACATTTTTTCTGTAAGTTTTAATTAAGTAAATTTTTTGAAATGAGGGTTCGTGTATTCTTCTTATAATTTTCCTCTTTTACATAGAATTATATTAGAAATACATATACTGTTTAGCTAATTTACTTTAGCACCCTTATACTAAATATCTACATGACCCAAGGGTTGATTGATAAATAATGCTCCTAGCATTAAGTCCACCGTTTGTACTTTATGGGCAATTCAGTTTATTAATAAGCAATCAAAAGCACGATTTAATAAGAAGTTAAATAGACTTTGTTAGTTGATACTAAAGTAATATTTTTAATTAACTCAAATGCGGGATCTGGAATATGGATATCATATACCTAAGTATCATAGGGCTATGATGTTGCAAATTGTCACTGTGTCATCATCGTCTTTATCGACTTCTTGGCATTTAACGCGAAAAATGGACCTGCTTGACTTAAGTACATCATGTAAAACGAATGGTATAACTTTGTGAGAAAATAGCAGTACTTAGTAACAATGCAGCGGTGAGTGATTGACAACCTCGGTGGCGCAGTGGCTGAGGTAGGCGGCTAAAGCGCGAAAGGTTCCGGGTTCGATTCCCGGTCGGGTCAATTTGGAAAACTATCTTTTCTAAATTGACTTGGGTCTGGGTGTGCTGGGATGACTCCCCCAGTTAGTATCCGTTGTCCGGTGCTCATAGTACAAGTTAAAACCTTAGTTTGAGACCAGGTGATTTGTGTGATTGTCTGGCGCATTCATTCATTCACTTATTCAGTTAAATCTGCCTTAAAATTCTATCACCACGTAAATTTGTATGATTTCCGCTTTGTACTTTCAGCGTAACTAAGAGTACTTCTGTATTTGTACCAATGATGTCTAAATTTAAGGTGACGTGGTTTGCGTATATCCTGCGAAGTTGTGCTTAGGCTTGGATGCGACGTTTCAACCCATTTTTTTCGAGCTCCAAGGCTGTGATGATGTTTAGGTTGTGTTACAGATCGGCTTAAGGGCCGCATTTAGGGCGGATAAAAAAAACGCACCCAATAACAACGCATTCGCGTAACCGACCTGTTTGTGCCGGAGTGAAGATACCCGATGAGTTCCGCACCATTAACTCGCTTACCGTCACTGAGGGAATCTCACGCACGGAGGTAGTCTCCGGAATTTCAGGCGATAAGACACTTTTGTTCAAAGTAACGTCATTAATAAAGATTGAAAATTTGATGCTACGTTAAATTACTATATAAATAAGTTTACAGGTGCAACGCGATAACCATTTTAAGTAATCAATAGCCAACTGACCTGACCGAAGTTTTTATCGACGCGACGTCAAAAACGCACGATCAACGGTTGATGCAATTCATCCAAAACGCTGGGTTGTAAGCAGTTTACCAGCAATTAGGTTTTATATCTCTTATGCTTGTAGGTAGGTACTATACGTTTTTCTTGTCTAAATCAAGTACCAGTGCTCATCTAGAAAAACTATATTTTTTGTCCCGAATACTGGGGTGATTTGAACAAATTTGTTTCCTTTTGTCTTAATTATTAAATCTCAACTCAGTACGATTATTGTATTCTCAAATAAGCAAACGTCAATGCAGATTATTTTACCTCCAAACTAATATTTTAATTGTTTATAATAAGGTAGTTTGTTTTAACTGTGTGTCATATTTAAGAAAAAAAACTCAAATGCATGTTACCAGTTTTTGAAAAACGATTTGTACTAGTTATTGGTATTAATAAATTATACGAGACGTAAGCTCAAAATTACCTACAGACAACTGATGACAGCTGTATGGAACGGTATTATTTAACGACTCGTAGTCGGTTGGAAAAAAAAAGATAGTAATTTTTGACACTTTACGAATCGTAAAATTTAGGAACCATATGACGTGATAGGTACGGTTTGCATCTAACTCTATCGCGGTCGATTTTCTGCAAACAGCTTAGTCGCTGAGAAGAAAAGCCGTATTAATTGGTTTGGAGGACTAATAAAATAAAGCTACCTTGAACAAGTTACTCGACCAGTTTCAACGAGGCTTAATTCCGGAAAATACTAGCGGGCTAGTAATCGGCTCGGACTAATGGCTTCCATTCGGAAATCTCTTAATAGCTATTCTAATTGTTGGACAACGCGGATTATGTTTGATTTTTCGTTTTAGGCTTAATTTTACGTTATTTTTAAGGGAAGACAGTTAGAAATATACCAATCAAGGACTTTACATTGTGAATGTACGTTCACTGCAACCTCTCATGCTTACAATGTTAAAAATGTTCAATTGCTCGCCTGTAATATTTAGTAAAATACACAGTTTGTCAGAAAATAACGTGGTTGAGTTATTTGTGATTTCTTACTGACAATTTATGTTACAAAAAAGTATTAATTAACCTTTCTATATTTGTAGATTAATTTAGAATGTTATCAAGAATTTGTAACATGTCATCTTTGAAGTAAAGCCGTAAGTAATTTAGAACAATTAAAAAAAACATACATGTGCATTACCAAATTGTTTTGGGACCTTCATTGTTATAAACTCGGTGCATTATTTTTTTAACGAGACAAACTTTCTAAAAATTCTCTTGAAATCCAATTTATTGATTTCTCATTTAACCGTAAATGTCAGATCAAAATAACGAGAATTTCGTTTGCTGCAAAATTATGTATATATTATAACAAAGCTTTGTAATAACTCCCACTCGTCAAATCAATGTCAACCCCCTTTAAACTCGCAATGTCCCGGCAGATTTGAATAAGCAAAATGGTGATCAAATTGACTGCCAAATAAATTGTGCATTCGTATAATCAAAAACAAGTGCGATGGTTAACTGAGCTATGCTAAAAAATGATTCGCTTTAAATATAAAAAAATATTAATTTTTAAAACTTGACTTAATATAATCGGACTAATACAAAATGTGCGTTAACATTGAATTATTACATTTAATTCCAGACATTATTTTGTCTGATTAATATTTCAACCATAATAAAATAAGTCATTTTATATGAAGTTTAATAAGATTAGACAAAATTATATACACAATAAAAGTTACATTTCGATATTTCATTCATATTCGAGTGTATTTTTCTGTACATATTTGTGTTAGGTATTTCAAATAGGCATGAATGGTACAGGCATGTCAGAAAATGAAGTAAAACCAGAGAAATAAATGTCAATACGAAAGTTTCAATTTTGTGATGGTCAGCTTGTGTTCAACTTATTTTCCACCCGTCAGCCCTTTATAGTAGACATAGTACTTCATACTACAGATAAATCCAGCAATAGGAATCGTTCTCAGTCGTACAAGTAATCTTAAGGCCTTTCACAAGCCGGAAAATGGGACTATAACAAAGTTTGTTTACGTAGGTATTTTTTCCTCAAAACCCGCACCAATTTTGGGCATTGCTTTATTTTTTCTTTGAGACCGCGTGCATCTATACCAGTAAAGATTTTATCAGATTTTCCGCTTTTCAAACTTTGAAGTATGGGGGAAGGTTGTCTATTAAAATATTCATGGCATTTCTAACCGAAATTGTAAGAAAAGATAAGTACGTTGTCAGAAAATAAAACATTGACAATTTTCAATTGGGCACGGTAAAGTTACCTGAGTAATTATTTATATGTTTGCGGAAGACAAAAAATCTTATTCGCTTTTTGAAAATAATATTTTACACACATTTTTTTTTAGTTATTGAAATCAATATTTTATTTGCCTGTCTCCACTTTTATTGTTTAAGCATATTTGAAAATATTAGCGTAATATTATTTTACTTTTGCATGACATTAAAGATTTATTGTCGTTGTACGTTAGTGTTCATAAAAAAATATTGATGAAAGAGGCTTCTGGCGAGGGAGATTGCTTAATGAAAAAAAATATATATGAATAAATTGTTTCAAAGTTTCATCATTTCTTGAATCTCATTAATTTTATTTATTTTCACAGACTAGTAGAGAGTAAGTACAGAAATTCAGTTACTCACATCGACCAATATAATTTATTTTATGGATCACCTCTACACAAATACCGCAAACGTTTACGAATCAATGATATTTTCTTGCCCAAATACAAAAACAAAATTACCAAGTTAAATATGGCAAAGAAAACGCGACCGACCGAAAAAAAACTTTCGTTTGTATTGGTCACAACTCACTATTTTATTTCCAAGGGATTTTCTGTCCAGCCTTTAGATAGGGGATAAAATAAATTGAATAGGTATATAAAGAGGTTTACTTTTAAGCTAGTCATATTTAGAATGTAATATGCTGTACCTAATACCACATATACAGTACAGCAAACTGCATGGTTAATAACAAATTATCAGCAAACTGTACGCTTGCAAACGAACACCTATAGGGTTAGCTTTTAGTGTGGACTCTAATATTATCTGATTCTATATAATTATGTAGGCTATCGCAATTAAAGCATATACTCATACCTACGTAATTGATACCTGCTTTGGAATACATATAATTACAAATGATGTGATAGTCGGCATATAACCCCCATTAATATATACTAATGCACACATTGTTAAATAACTGTGAATGGTGCACACAGTTTTAAAATTAATGAACTAGTGTAATCCATAATCGATGTATTCCATGTGACGACAAAACAGAAATTAATGAACCCAATGATATATGGGTATCGCAAAGTGGTAGGATAAATTGCCCCAGAAATTCCATGAAATTTCAACGCAGAAAGATGAATACCCAAGAACTGGTTGAAAGGAACCTTTCACATATATTGACTGCTTATGGTCCTTCGAGCCGGATGAAATTTGGTCAAGCTTTTATTTACTTAAATGTAATGGGTATAGAAGGGCCGTTTTTCACCACAGCCACGTTCAGTTTCGCTGTCTCGTTAACGAGGTTGGTTCAAACAATCAGAAGTCAAGCAGAAATTGATGGGGTGCTTGCACGCCCGCACCGATGTCGACGCGTACCCTCGGCTTAATTAAAAGACTTCACTCAAGCGTAACTCGCAATATCGGGACGCTGGGCCCTGTGATGTCCTTAGCGTCGTAGATCCACTGGATTAAACAAATGTGCCAAATCAGGTAGATATTTTATTGGAGGCTGCCGCAACTCGTTTCGAGGAATAAGCTCTTTACTACAGGCAACTGTACAGTATTATTTGTTTTCAAAAAATCTATATCTACCACTGATATTATTTTTTTGATTTGGAATCAGTCTACACTCTAAAATAATATCTGCAAATAAATAACACATGACATGATATTGCGGATGAGAAATTTAGGCATGGTGAAATAAAAAAGTTACTTTCATTTTTACGCAAATATAATGGTTCAATATATAAAAAATAATTAAGAAAGGTCAACATAGATTTTTTTTTTCAAATAAAAATAAAATGTCAAAACTTTCAATAACTGGGTTATGTCAGTAAACCATTTATTATTTTTAAAACCTTGCAAGATTGTGTTTGTGTCCATTATCACCTTTCACCTGACGACGACCTCGGTGGCGCAGTGGCTAAGATAAGCGGCCGAAGCGTGAAAGGTCCCGGGTTCAAAATCCGGTCAGGTCAATTTGTAAAACGAACTTTTCTAAATTGACTTGGGTCTGGGTGTGCTGGGATGACACCCCCAGTAAGTATCCTTCGTCAGGTACTCATAGTACACGGGAAAACCTTAGTTTGAGACCAGAAGATTGGTGTGGTTATCTGTTGCATTTATTATTATTTCATAAATGTTAAAAATGTTAGTTTGGCAGCCCGTTTAGTACCTATATAAAATGATTATATTACTTTCCTGCCAGCGTATTAATTGAAATAACTTAGGGCTTACTAACACGCTGTTTTGTAATACGATACCCCTAAATGTCATACGAAATATCAGGCGAGACATGCGCGTTGAAAATGGACGGATAAAAGTTAATTAAGCGATAAGTACCCTTGTCCAAGCTGGACACGAGTGGCTCATAGCGGACATGGAGTGCTTGCCTGTAGGACACAGCTCTGTTTGTGCTCTTACACCGCTAATTACAAGCCAAGTGGCCAAATATCGAAAAACACAGCATGAGAAATTGTCCGTACATTGTTAAACTTATCTTTATAGTGCTGGAGCGTCCTGGCTATTAAACTAAAAATGTGAGTCCGCGCATATGGCGAGCATTCGTTGTATAAGTATTTGTTTTGTTTCTGGGTGTTTTTAAATGCAAGTGAGAGCTGTGTTGCGGCTGTGGTATGTGATGTTGTCTCATATTATTTTTGGCTATCGTAGACGTGTTAAAGTTGTTATAGATTTACATACACAAATTAACTGCAAAATGCATAATTCTGTTCACGAATTGAAAAGCATAAAAAATACTTATTCAATATTACGAGTATAGGTACGAACTATTACCAGCTAGCACTATTGAACTCCTAAGGTTAAATAAATTTAATACCAAAATATGAGCTACTCCATTTAATTGCGTTATTAATCCCCATCATAATGTCATCCAGAATATTTGAGACGTACGGCTTCAATATAAACGTACAAAAATTAATTAAGCGATAAATGCCCTTGTCGTAGCGTGGACATGGCTTGTAGAGGACATGAAGTGCTTATCCGCAGTAGTACCTATACATCTTTGTTTGTGCCCCACTAATTACGAGCCAAGAGGTCAATATCGCAGTGCTATCCTAAATTAAAAGACACTTTCTAAACAGTTATTAATGATAAAAAACTGACTCGAATTTCATTTGTGACCTGATATTTTTTTTTTATTATTGTCTTGCAGATAAAATCCACGATTTTTTCTTAAGACTTCTGACGCTAAGAACTCACAAAGTAGTTTTATTCCGGGTCTTTCGAGGTCGCAGCTTATTTAACCTACTAAGAACAAATATAATTTTAAATGCCAGACACAATTGGATTTCTTTTGTGTCTGGTTGTCTTACAACTTTAAATGTATGTTAAAAATTAAAGCAAATTTTACGATGCGTTTTAAGCTCATGGTTTAAGCGATTGTTTGCAGTTACCGGTGCGACGGTGAGCCGCCGTCACCCGTAGCGGAGCCACGTAGCTCTGCGATTATCTTACATAACTGCGGTCTTGTGTGTTATGAAATAAAAGCGTTCTCCTTACTTCAGCTACGGCTAATAAAACAGCGTTGTAAGTTCCTACCTTACCTATGCTTTTAACTTTTATAAGCAATTAAACATAATAATTTTTTTTTATTACTTATTCCTACATAAATCCTACTTTTAATAAATCCGAAAATCTTCAAAATAATACCATTAACCATGAACATTTCCAAGAATATATGGGTTATGGTGGAATTCAGTAGAATTATAGATGAAATACCTCTAGATAAATATATAGAAAACTATTTATCCTAAAATAACACGAACGAAGTTCTGGGCAACAGTTAGTTTTTTTTATAAATACCACTTTTAGTTAATTTGTAAAATAAATGTGTTTAAAATTGGCAATGGCAATTATACAGCGATAAGTGATGTTTAGATGATTTCCAAGGGGTTCTCCCGCTGAATAAAAAGTTACTAGATTTGAAGACGTTCAAGAATGTTCAGCTTCCAAGTTCTAAATGTCAGAACTAATGTAAGTACCCCCAATCAGTTCTGGGATAAAAAGCTAACTTTCTCATCTATTTCACTCTCAAGGAGAGTTCAGTAAGAACTTGCCTCCGGTTTATCTTTCAACTTTTCACGGCTTTTACGTTTTGACCTTTTTACAGTTCATAGAGCAAACTAATACATAAACAAGTTAAGTAAAATAATTTTAAATAGTTTCGCTTGAAAACGAAGCTTTCGTTTAGTTATATCTTTTATATCAATCACTGCACATGAAGCTTTTTTTTTGATCTCTCTACATACAATCTAATTTCTAGGCAGTCTATTCAATATAAATTTTAAGACTCTCGCGTTCCATTTAAAACATTTCAATATAACTGTTCAATATATTATGTTTATTTTTTTATTTATTATTTTTACCCCTGCAAAACCGCATTAAGTCTGCCTAACTACACCAGCAAAAATACATGCCGAATAAAAAAAATACTTAACCGATGACCCAAATGATGATGAAGTACATTTAAAATAAAGAATTTTTTTAATAGCATATTACCATACCAATCATATTACCACCCTTAGCATGCTCCACTTTAGTCAATCTCGTGAAGTTTAGCACTAAACCTAATTCTAAATGTTCAATAGCTCTGAATGAACCCTGACTGGCCACTTGATTGGTTCCGTGCAATACATTAAATCAACCGATGTTGGAGCTCTCTCCAGTCATTTAGGTGTGTTTGGCTCGAAGCCTGCGACTTGTCATCTATAATACGCAGTCAGCACGCTCCCAACAATAGTGGTATTATCTTAATCAATTACGTAACGACGTTCTATGATTTAAGCATGATTAGATATTGTGCTCAAAGGCAGACAGTCACTACTACTTATAAGGCTGCTAAGCTTATGTAGCTTTTGTCCATATTTCTGACAAAGATCAGACAACATGACAGATATCGAGCTGATCCCAAATTAAATAGCGCAATAATTTGTGTTATGGGCTCTTCTTTTGTGAATTCGTAATGTGTACCCAATCAAATATTATACTCGGAAGTATAAATATTAAAATATTCATAATCATAAGGAATAAATCACCTGGTAAGGTTTTCCCTTGTACTATAAGTACTAGACGACGGATACTAACTGGGGGCGTCATCTCAGCACACCCAGACCCAAGTCAATTTAGAAAAGTTCGTTTTCCAAATTGACCTGCCCGGGAATCGAACCCGGGCCCTTTCGCGCTTTGGTACCTTAGCTACTGCGCCACCAAGGTCATCAAAATAAATATAATATAATGTTCGTACCTTTAAAAGTCGAGACGGGAACCGATCTGAAACAGAAATGAACGTAAAATAAGTCAAACGGAACGTGACCGAAAAATGAATGACCTCCGACAAAGCTAGACAAGCGATAATTTGCGTGTCATGAAGCTGATCAATTAAGTAACAGCCTATTTATCTTTCAATACAGGCTTTACGCCTCCATCGAGGAAATCAATTATCAGAAAGCCAGCGCATCACGTCATATTTGTCAACATCGCAATGTTTCTGATTGGTTATTAGTTAAATATTCTGATAATTATTTTTCATCTGATGGTAACCAAAGATTCTAGGTAATTGAATTAAAGTCATTGTGGAAACTTGAGGTATAAAAGACATAATTTAGAGATAGCACATACAGAGTTTCTAGATAGACAATAACAGAGTGTTGTAAACAAAAATAGTCAATATAAAAGTTTAAACTTAAACATAGAACAAACAATTATCTTGCCAGTGTTGTGAGTATCAAAATAGGTTTTATTTAAGAAGATGAAGTCGAAGATTAAGTTTGTGGGCCTATTGACTCTTTAGATTGGATTGGGCATTAGACACTAGCAGCTTATTTCATTTTGAAGTGTAACTACATTAATAAATATAAGTAACTGAAAGAACGCAAATCAGTGCGTTCAATCGAGAAAATTCGATAGACGATATAAATATTTCTAAAAAAATTACTTCAAACCTAAAAAATCATAAATTTAATAAATGAATAATTTGGACATAACTTGCAAGTACCTACACAAATTTAGGCTTTAAACCAGTAAAGAGTATTTATTTTAATCATCTCACTTTAAGTTCTTAAAAATAATGCGATATCATAACACTAACGTTTTATGTGCAAGTTTTACTTCAAATGTGTTATTATTCAAAATGAAACACAAATTAAAACGACAAACGCAAAATGTCCGCGCATTTGAATAGTCGTGTTAATTTTTAAAGCATTTGTTCGCTACTACCACTGAAAGGATTTGAGCTCCGCTTGTTACCTTGTTCATTCTTTTTTTAACGTGTTAAATTTGCTTTTGAGTTTCTAGATATTACCTTTATTTTAAGCTGAACACATAGTTCTAACTATAAGGTAAACACAAAATATCTAACTTTTTTCTAGTTTGAATTGTCATAAGCTACTGAATAACATAAATCAGTAAGAAACGCAACCTGACCAAAAAAACTAACGACCTACAAAGGCACAAGACAGCAATATACTTATCATGTCGTAAAGCTGAGTAGGTAACAGTTTATTGACCCTAAAGGCGCGTTATCGTGCCATTTGCATAAGGCCGAGTACTCGACAGCGTGCACTAACCCTCTGTTTTTACGAGCGCACATATGTGTGGAACATATCTACTACTCGTCAAGAAGATATTACAAAAACACTGACTGTTGTGGAACAGAAAAAGGTTGGTAAAATTACATAAAACACTTTAAGGCCCTAAAACAAAAAGGTCATCAATGGCATCCATGTGGTACATTATTGAATCTTAGAAATGTCATGTTATTTCATTTTTTTTTCCAACACATCCTGCGATTACCGATTATTTTTAGTAAATTTTGTTATAAACAAACTCTCTATTGTCACCTTAATATTCAACTAGCAGTCCACCGTGCTTTCACGCGAACTATCTGTATATAGTAGGTACTTTTTTGTTTTTATACATTTTCCACTGACTTTTCGCTACTATCGGACGCAGCATGATGTTACATAGACCAAAGCCCTTCGCGGTAAATGGAGTAAAATATTTTTCAATTCTTTGATTGATTTTCAAACATCTTTATTGCCATAAATTTGATAGATACATTATATTTGAAGACTACCACGTATCGACATAACTATTTCTTATTTTATATCTACTTCGGGCTGAGAACACCTTTAAGTATTATTCTAACTAGTAGTTACGGAGATTAGTGCGTTCAAACTAACAAGTAAACAAAAAATCCTTCAGCTATATAAAATTAGTATGGATTGTGGCCTATGGAATTATTGTTAAACTGGCCACTTTTGATTTAATCAGTATCAAAATGTCAGCTTGAGGAAAAACTTTCAAAGGTTTGCGCCGAGATTCTTTAACCCTAAATGGTAAACGTTATTCAGCAACGATTCTTAGAATAAACACAGAAACCGTTCGTCACCGACAGTTTGCGAGATAAAAGCCTTGATCTTTAATATTGTTCAGACAGATTTCACGGTACCAATGGTAGATAGCAAAGCAATCATGTTAATAGGCAAATGAACAGAAGTAAAAGGTTTTTTAAAAGGGATTTAATGGAATTCCAGGATATTATAACTTTAATCTAACTCCATTTTAAAGCTTATTACAATTTTGCATCGATCAATTTTCTGCGAATCTACATGTGAAGTCAAAAATGTTTTTTCAATGAGGTTACCGATTTCTTTTGAAGCATCTTTGATTTTATTACAAAAGGTCTTTATTACCGGTCCAATTCCTATTTCTACCGATGATAAGGTAAGGGCAACAAGTCCAGTAACAGATTTATTATGCTGTACTTATCGCCCTTAAGCAAGGGCCTCATTTCCACTTAACATCAGGTGGGATAAGGTCAATCTTGAAGTGTAATATAAAAAAATATAAGCTATAAAATTGGCAAATATTTTACATCAGCAGTAAAAGTCACACTTATAACTATCAGTTAATTTCTTAGGGTGAAGGCATGCAGTTACGTTTTGATAAGTTAGAAACAATTTGGTATGTGTGGTTTTAAATGCAGAACCATACGAGTTGGTATGTACAATCAAAACAAAGACTCAGACTAAGGCTTTCGACTTTGCACCGCCCTTATTTAAAGCGCATAAGAACTATATCGAGATGCAAATGTTTACCTTAACTTGTAGTTGGTCGTACATATGTCATGACCGATGCAAAGCATCGTGTTTTCATAGTTCGTGATATTCCAGCCATCGGTTTTTTAGACCATAATAAGAAAATGTTATGATTCGGCACATAAATCGCACAATGCATCTTCTAGTTTGCTTGTTTTACGAAACAGATTCGTGCCACATTTTGTTGTTTCTTTGGACTTTGTATCGCCCTGTGCTGTGTGCTGTTAACTTACAATATAACGCAGTGTAGAACGCCCCTTCACTTCACAAGATGAACAAACGATTATAAGGTGACATGAGGTCGATGTGTGTATGTCACACTGCTCTATGTTCTGCAGTGATAGTGCAACGGGAGATATGTACGTACAATCAAATTCCTTAACCACAGATCTAACCTCACATGTCAGATCAATAATAGGTCTAACTTGCGTGACAATATCTTGGCAAAATCTTACGGCCAACCACAGTTATAGTGAGATACCACAAAACCGTACCGCGGAGTCTAGAAACAAAATTTAGAGATGAAACAAATATCGTTAGAGTTTTTTATAATTGACGACTTCACTAGTGCCGTGGCTAAGGTAGTAAATTCGAAGTGCAAAAGGTACCGGGTTCGATTCTTGGACAGAAAAATTTGTAAAACAAAAGTTTCTCATTATTAACTTGGGTCTGGGTGAGCTTAGTTAACTAACCCAGATCAAGTCCGTTGTCTGGCTCTCATATTTTGAGAACAGTTAATAAGTGTGACGGTTTCTATATCACGGATTTGTAAAAACTATCGCAGTCTGAACGAAATATAAGGAAGAAGTGTTTTTCCAGGATTTGTCATCAGCCAGCAATGGAAATACACGGCTACTAATAACTGTGGCACTTGTATATTACGTACAAAAAAATATGGTGATTAGGATTTCCTTGGTTAAATCGTTTGTGAATTTGCTCGAAACAAAATACTCAAAGAAGAAGATTAGAAGATTACCTACTGAAACCTTTTAAATCAGGGCAACCGCTCAAACAAGCATTAAAGTTACCACAAACGGAGTTTGTTTCGCACGATTAATTCATAGGCCTAATTTAAAAATCGACACAAAAGACTCCTTAACAAGTTTGCTAACTCAATAAACGGAACCCTGTCCGAATTTTATTTTAAAGGAATTCAGTTCACGCTCCATTCGAACAATAATCCGTGTTTGAATGTTGATTAATTTGAATTAATTCTCCACTTTGGAGGACAATTGACTACACAATAAGGAATTTGGTTGTAAAAGATTCGTTTAAGCAATTGAATAGAAAAATTATTCTTGTTTTAAATTCAAGGAGGCTGATTTGGGTTACGTTTGTTTGCGTAATGATTTTTCTACTTATATTAAATTACTCGTATTTCGTGTTATGGTAGTTGTAATATGTGGCCAGTCATTCAGTAACTAAGTAAAGTGGTCATGGCTGGCACATACGCCATGCTTGTAAACTAGTCTACATTGGTAAACGTCATCAAAAGTATCTACTTACTTACCTAATTCTCACTTCTCATTAAACTGAAACCGTTTGATTTGGTCCAAAGTAATACACGCATAGCAAAAAGTAAGATACAGGTTTTCAGTAGGAATAGGTTTTGAACTTGTGTTTGAGGAGTAAAGGTAGGTACTTGCATTGTACTTAATGACGATTCAAACGTGTTTTATGTAATCTACTTGATAAAAAAAAGTTATATAAAGAATAAAAATAAATTTGATATTTTGGGTTAAAAGGCTACATATACATCATTTTTGTGTCCTTGTTCTATTAAACTCACAGTAGTGTATCACTGGCTATACTGCATCACCCTTATCTTCCTCTAGGGACAAGGGGACGCAAAATAGAAACTGATAGCCTAGTGCCAGTTTTAAACCACCAATTTATATTACCTAAAGTGATATGCCTACGTATCCCAAAGCATTTGTATGGAACAGGTTCTTATAAAAAATAAAATCTTCTACTTCCAAAGCCTTTATTCGCTCAAGCTTTTAACAGTTTACTATTAAAAGCCGCAAAGGCAAAATGAAAAAAAAAAGTTATATCTATCTACTATAAAAAGTTGTATATGAAACTTTGAACAAAAAACACGATATGCAAAAACATGACAACACATGTAACATGTGATAAATCAGTTAATTTGCAACAATCTAGACATATAAGGTAAACACGGATAATTAGACAATGGCGATGAAATTAAAATTTAATTTATTTTATAAATTTATCTTGTTATAACCCCATTTTTTTATAAATTTATCTTGTTATAAAAAAATGGGGTTGTGCAATACTACTAGAAACTTTACAATTATTAAAGCATTGTACGATCACATATTAATATTTACTACTACGACGTTCATACTCGGCTAAATATATCGTGTAACGCAACCCATGCAACAACAAATATTGTAAGTGTAACATATCTTTAAGTAAAAGTATTACCATCCTTCAAGGTGTGGCTATCTGAAGTAACAAATGAAATAAGTCTGAACAGTATTATTCCATAAGTAGTCTACAAACTTAAATTGCTGGACTAACTTATTGTAGCCCAGCGCCATTTTCACAGTTTTAGAGCTAAATTTTGAAAAGTGATTTTACTGCTGGAAATTTCAGTAAACAAATGAGTTAGTCAGAGACAGCATAGCGCAGCGTGGAAGTTGCGGCTGATTGCATTCAAAAGTTGCATTCTACCTACCTACTAATTACGGAAGTTGGGAGGAAAAGTGAACAAATTGCTACTATTAGAGGGCCAGTGGACCGAAAGATCTATGGGTAATGACTAAAGATTTATCGGGCTAAGCAGAGTAAGTTGTAGTTCTCGATTAATTTCTGGTAGTTACATTACAATTACAGCCATTTACGTCTTTGAGTTAGTTAAAAAAAGAAACAATGTAAGAGTGCTGTTCTACTTACTTTGAAAATAAATTAATATTAAAAAAAGGTTATCAGACCTTTCACTCAGTGCACTGGCCGACTATTTTATGGACTCCTATTGAAATAGCTATACATTAATGCATTTTATGTTTTTCAAATAAATACATTAAGGTTAGTATGCTTATAGTATAAGCAACCTTTTAAATAGTAGCTAGGAAACAAAACTGGAAGCAGTAAAAATGCTCATGCAACAAAACCATACTGATCATTTACTATACTGACATCTTATATAGTGACCATACTGATCATCAAAGTTTAAATATAGGTATTGTAATTGTTAGAAGTGATTTGCAAAGCGAAGAAGAACATAGAAAATTTGACAAAACGCTATTTTATTCTAGATGGCTTAATAACTGAACAAGATGACGGATGTTACATCTGGTACAAAAAGTACTCTTGACCTAGTCTAAAATACCTACACGCTACCTACTTTAATCCCAGAAAATAAACAGCTCTTGAGGGACACGTGAAAAATCTAATTCTACGGCAGTGTATACTCACGTTAGGTCACAGTGAAAACTGTGACAAAAAAAGTTAAGTCCACTACATCACTCTCTAGTGGCTTATCGCCGTAAAACAAATCTCAAAGCCCGCTTTGCGGTTAATACTACGTTAATACAAAAAACGGATAACACTACGCTATTATAAAAAATCGGATACGTTTGGTTATGAATTTATGAGAAAAGTGGTAACTATTCATAATATGCATGCAAATATACGATTTCATAGTCAAAAGTATAAAAGCTGTCTATTAGTAAGATAACATGTACGGAAAAAAGGTTATGGTTGATTCTGACCGTTAGATCTGTAGCGTACCGACCTATATAGAAATAAGAACGTCGTAGAATTCATATATTTTATTCGATAAAATAATTACATGACATCTGATATATAAAAATGAATTGCTGTTCGATAGTCCCGCTAAAACTCGACAAAAAAAATAATTGAAACTGTTCTGTTTAGTTTCACACTCGCAGAAAACCACTCAAAAGTGGTTTGCGAGGCCTATGATTTTAATTTAAGAAGAGTTGTTAATTTAATAATAATAAATAAATAAATAACGGCTAGACCGATTAAGCTAATGTTGGTTTTGAAATAACTGTGGTGGTCCAAGAAAGGTTTAAAAGGTTAGAAAAATGTGAAAAAAATAGGCGTTAGGACGTTCGCCGCTAGTTTTTAAATGATCTATTTATGCAATTAAATCGTTTTCTGTATTTATTTTCAATAATATAGATTAAGATTTTATTGGGTTTCCACATATTTATCCGTTTTTTATTGTAATTTCCTTTAGTTATATAAAAGAAATTACCCATGTAAATAATTTAGACATAAATTACCTCAATTAAATGGTCACTCCTATATTAATCAAGGCCATTTTTTTGTTTAAATATTATGGTATTAAGTTTTGTTTTATATTTGGAACATTTTGTAGATAAAATGATACCAAAATTTACATGTAAATTGTGTGAAGATTAAATTGTCTCGACAAGTAGAACAAAGAAGATTGATGCTAGTGCCACAGTGAATAATCAAGTCTGGAGACAGAAAGCTCGATTTTTCAGTAAAAAGGTATTAATTTTATATAACAACAAAATAAAGAGCATTCAGGATTGTAGGTTATTGTTTTTTTTTTGACAAATGTCAATAATCATTTTATACAGTGCTATGAATTTTTTTATGAAGAGTTCTTTGTAGAGTTCACAAAGTACTCAGATTGCTAAAGTTTATTTGCCAGAAAAAGTTAAAAACAAGAAGTTTGATATTAATTCATTTCTTGTTTTAAAAGTTCATTCGATTTTGACTGTTTATTATGATTTACTATCCCCACTTTACACTATCCCTATAAATCCTCTTTGCCACCTTAAATACCATTAAAAACGCTTCTAACTTCTGCCATTATTGGATTTGGCAAAATATTCAAATGACAGGCCTAAAAAGATTGTTTTAACAAACCTTTTCCCTGCGGAATACGGATTTAGTCTTATCAAAGGATAATTTAGTGAAACAAAGCTACCCCAGAAGTCCGTTCTGTAAGTGGCTTTATAGAATGCAAAAAATAAGAAAACGGAATATTAAATAAATGGTATTATGCAAATTGCTTTTGAGGCGAAACAATCTTTGAGCTCTTAGATTTATTGAGTGTACGTTACAAATGTATTTAAACATTAGTTGCTGCCTTTATCGAAAATATAAGACAAATTAAAGAGAGCTAAAGTTTGTAGAATAACAGTATAAGATTGCGGAAAAAACAGTTTGGAATTCAGCTATGAAATAAAGACAAAGTGTTACAATTAAACGTGCTGAGGGTGACTGAAAATATTGTTGAGAAGTCCCAGTTTTTGGTTTCAAAATTAGTATAAACAAAAATAAAAATTGCAATTAAGCAGAAAATTCTACCAATAAAAAGTTTGCGTGAAGCCAAAAGAGTAATCTTTTGGCTTCACGCAAACTTTTTATTCATGCGAAAATGGCTTTCTGAGTTTGTATGACATTAAGTAAGCATATGAGCTATTAGAATAACATATGAGATACTTTTTATTCCGTAAAGACATGATCGTAGTCCAGTCTTTGATATTTTTAGCACAAAACTGCGCAACGTTACATTTGTTATTAATTGTTAGGAAAATATCCACGCGGCAGTTTTATTAACTAGACGTAACAATGTTAAACAAAAATATACTTAAAAAGGTAACATTTTAAATTTGAAATCATCGAAATTCACAATGATAAAAATTTTATTAAAACCACATGATATGTTGATAAGTATTACGAAATAAAATATTACGAAATAAACAGAATACAAAATTTTAGAATCATTACTTAAAACAGGGAGTATTGGAAACTACTGTTTACCTTAAAACATGGAGACCGTCTTTGGAATATCTTGAAATTGCCTATCGTAGTAATGGTAAGTCTATTTTATTACATTAAATAATTTCTTACAGACATTACAGATGATAAACGGGTGCGATAATAAGCAAGGCGATGAAAGGCGGGCAGTTGAAATAAACAGGGCTAACATTCATCAAGACTCTCGCAAATGATTTTTAAGGCAGGCACAGCGACCGAATAGCTAATGAGCTTGCGCATCGGGCTTTGTTCCAGCATATTCATTACCTGCCCCCATCGCCATTTGTTTACGAAAAACCCGGGGAGCTGCGAGACTCACTCATGAAGCGAGGATTCCGTATAAATATTTAAAAGTTTGCTGTTTACTTAATCTTTATTAAAGTTTCTGACCCTAGATAAATGCAGGCCGATACTGGTTGTAAATATTTGTATTGGAACTGTGAGGGGACTTTAGTAATAGCTTACGAATATGGACCATGTGCTTGTCAGCCAATATCCTAATATGACATTGAAGAATCGATTTTATTATAAATCCTTTTGCTTAAGACTTTACCTACTGTTAATACAACTATATAATTACTAGATTTAAAGGTTGATTGTAAGAAATATACCAAGAAAAATACTTAAGTGGGTTTAAAATTTTACTATTTTATTTCATGACTTCGTATTTTCACAAGCACGGTTACTTAAATAAAACAAGTGCACATTTTAAAAATGTCACTGAAAACTACTCGACCGTTTTTAATGTAAAGGTTTGCGGAAAAAGTTTTGCAAAGTCCACCGAGCGATCAGGTTGTCTACGAAACTTAGTTTTTAACAGCGACGAGGGTAAGGCTCAAGCATTTAATTTTAATTTACACTGGATATCACCCCTTTACAGAGAATATTTTATAAACGACTTATAATCTACATCTTTGCCTTGAATTTTTCAGTTGTTCTACTGTACGGACACTTCTTGAGTGTTTCTATCTTTTGCTGAAATTGCATTAAAATCCGTTCATTAGTTGAACAGATCTAAGTGAGCACATAGATAGATAATCCCACTTTTTTAAATTGTTAGGCGTTGTTTTGAAATACTTTTCTACTATTTTGTATTTTTACCAATCACAAAGCTTTTGTGACCTACACATAATTATAGGTACAATGTATGTGTTTAGAATGATCCAAACGATTTTAAAAGTCGTCTTAAATGTTACCAGGCTTTGGTTACCAGGATTCAAAATAATCACGTGCTGTTATTGACCGTACTAAAACAATCAAATTCCACCTTAAAACATTTAGTGCTGGCACATACTTTATTGAAACTATGGGTAAGATAGAAAACATTATCTTTTTAGTTTTTCTTTTATTTTTAGACTATGAAATAATCCTAAAAGGATCTGATCCTGAGTAGCGGAATCCTAAAATGCTCATTTTTCCTCGTCATACGCTCTCTAGAGTAAACAAACAATATCTCTTACAATTTTGAGGTCAAGCAATTTCGTCCAGTGAATATTCAAAACGATAATTAGAAGAACAAACGTGCTTTAATTAGAGAAAAAATCACAGCCCATTTCCTGCTTTAATTAATTTCCTTTTTTGTTTTTTACTCTCGTTAATACTAAAAAGTTTTCAAAATTCACAGAGTAAGGAATGTTTTAAATTTTAGCATTTAAAATTTGTCGTAATGTTAATAGTAATGTGATGCTGATAATTCTGTTTTTCTGTAAACACATATTTGGTTTTTATTTCTACTTATTTAAAAAATGTTTTATAAACGAATAAAAAAAATCATAAGTCAACACAGGCTTAAATAAGTAAACTGTATTTAAATTGGATTAATAAAATACAGGCTGATATGTTTTGGGCCACACTGTAGAGTTATAGAATTCACCAACATAAAGATAAGAAGTGGCTATTTTTAAAGTGTGATTTAAATTCGTCAAATAAAAGGCAAGCAGAGCAGTAAAGCAGTGAGCTTTTAAATTAATGATTAAATTAACATAGCGCAAGTCGAGTACTAGAAATTACCTGAATTCCTCCAGTTAGTAATATTCTAAAGGCGCCTTGCTAGTTGACTGGATGTTTGAATGAAACTAGCTAACTTAGTATAAATTCGCAACTGGGGGCAGAGGAGGGAATCAACTTGCACTTAGTTAAAGTAAGTTTAACGCAAGTTATTGCGGGAATGCAATTATTTATGCAGTTTACAAATACAGCACAGTTGCTATTGCTGGGCTGTGATGAACGGAACGTAGACTTTGGCTGATACACCATTGTAGTTGGCTGGGATTCTAGGGATTATAGATTACCATGGCATTATGCATAGTCCGTCTTACGGTATTTTAGTACAGTTGAATGAAAATTATTGTAATGGATCAAACATAGGTGCTACAGAGTATGTATGCGACGGATATTTTTGGACGGACTTAAATAATTTGACTAAAATTTTCTGGTCTATTGTGCCTCAGAATAAGAAAAGTCAAACTTTATATCTAAACTGTGATTTTATCTGACCAATATTAAGTAAATATATGATTAAAACCCAATCAACGATGGTGAAACAGTCCTTTAGTAAATGTGTATTTTATAATATTTAACGTTGGTATAAACAATTCAAATTTACATTTCAGAAAACTATCATTTAACAAAATATGCGTATAAAATGAAAATACATACGTCATGAATAACTGTAAATAATATTTTAATTAAACAGATAAATGCAGAATCAGAATCAGTTACTAATTACAAACCGAAAATTATGCAGTTCAATTAAAATTTATAACATTTATTTAAGGTAACATTTCGTTATTGAAATTATTAATGTATCTACTCGCACTGTTATCAAACTAGTAAGTGTTACCTATTAATCCCAACTCTTAAAAGTTTATTTTAAAGATAAAATTTCGAACTAAATCTAAAACGGGCAACTGAAATACAGAAAATGTTCGACTCATAAAGTACCTTGGTGCGAATTCGAGGATAGAAAGTGTTGTCGGTAAATCCGATCAAATATGGATAGGAAAATTCTAGTGCAAGCCAGTTTCTGGCGATGCAGCTTTGCACTTCTTCACCGGCGCGTCATTGCATTTGGGTCTGCCGTGTATGGGGACTACAAGATCTTTTTCCACTACAGAGTTTTGGCAAAACGGTTTCCGAATGCTCGGCAATTTAAAATTCTGATCGTTTTTACTTAGATGTCATTTTTATACGCATATTTGCATTACATAAACTAAGATTAATAAGTAATATCTATCATAAAAAAAGTACAAATAAGATCCATTCTAGTCACCTAACAACCTCGTACAAGGCTATAGTTCCTTTTCACACCTAAGTTTATTCACTGTTTACAATGCACATAAAAACATTACGTCTTTTAGAAAATATTGCTCCAATATATGGCAGCTCTAAGCTCTTGTTGAGTCAATTAGTAAGTTTCATGTCGTATTCATAATATGTATAAATTGTAATATGATCCGTTATTGGGTTTCATTTTAAAATATTCCACCTTTTACCTGTTTTTTGGGGTGGTCACGTTGAAAATATCATAGGTGACTGCGATACCCAAAAAATATTTACGTATAAGAAAACTTACGTTACAGTAAAATACGTATCTACATGACGTGTAACCCTACGCAATTTTATCTTATCAATTTCTAGAAGTCGAAATTTAGACTTTTTCTGTACCAGGAAATTTCCAAACTCTTTTCCAGTTGCTAAATATTCACGCATAAAAGTTTTGGCAATATGTAGTATAATAGTTCTTTGATAAAGCCAATATTATCTACGTATTACGATATAATATACAATAGTTTCAATACATGCTTTTTACCAAGAAATGGGGCGACTCTTTTCGTTTTTTCGTAACTATTCTTAACAGCTTGAGTATGGGTCTTTTTGAAAACATTATTGTTATGGGGTACATTTTCAAATAGTTTATAAGTGTTATAACTATGACGACTTTCTATAAGAATATCAGTAGACTAGTTTCCCACTGAGTTTGATCCTTCGTGATCACTGAAGCTTCTTATTATAACTTTTACAATTTAAAGAGTTTAAGTGACACCTAAGTGACACCTAAGTGACATCGTATAGCGTGGATTGAAACCGTGAATTTTAATTGAAAATTATCGTATTCCATTTGGACTATCTGTAATAACACCATGTATAGGTATTCAAACTGACCTCGGAACATAGCTGATCTCACTGTTTGGTTTCTTATTTTATCATTCCTATCCCGCACGTACAGATGGGTTCATACAATATTGATAGGTCGGTCAGGCTAGCGAGCGATGCTAGTACATACGTCATATCGAAGTTCATACGCGGATAAAGGCAGTCAAGCTTTAGATGCATATTGCGTCACGGACTCAACCCTCACACAGCTAGTTTACTGAATGAAATTGCTGCGGCAATATGGCAGACTAAGTAATCTGTAGACTGTGATGTACTACATGCGTTGATACGGAAAGCACAGTGGAGCCATAATTATTAACTGTAATGAAACATATGATAGATAAGCCTTATATTTCATTTTAATTGATCATTCACAAGTTTTTTCTATCGGCCACCTAACAGTTGTTTGGAAACTTTTTGAAAGTGTAGCAACTGCTAAAATCAAGTCGTTTTAAAACTATCGCGACCCGTAATGAGATGAGGCCGTTTCCGCGACCATAAAATTGATCTACTGTTTTATCATATGTATCACCCACTATATTCAAATTAAGATTAAAAAAGTGTATGCACTAACTTAAGCCATAGTAAAAATGCGACATAGCTACCAAATCGGTAGGTAGGCACGAATTAAGACCAAAATCTGTCTCAACCTAATTTATTAAGAGCATATAAAACGCCAACATCGATTCGCATGTTGCGCTTTGCAATTCTAAATACAGAATAACAAGTAGACCAATATATAAGAATAATAAATTGCGTTTTTTCAGCTTCTTAATAAAAGTAACAAAAGGTCCACGCCCGTCATTCATATCTCGTGTTCAGACACGACCCGCTCATCCCCATACAAGTAAGGTCATGCAAAATTGATGGCTCGTTGTCAACGGACAGTTGTCGGTTGTAGAACGGCCTTTTTTGTCAAGCTACGTATAAAAAGGGTTTTAAACTTAGCGTGAAGTTAATTTTAATTTAATTTCACGACATATTAAGACATTCATATCTATCCTTGTGTCATATAACGTGATTATTTTGCTATTTTTTGCTCGATATTATTTATAACTGTTTTTAGACGCTTGAAATATTCAAAGAATATTTAGATGTATATTTACTTTAAAAATAAATAGGTAGTTGTGTCTCATGTTAAATAGATAATGGTAAGGAGCCTATAGTGCGCGAGTGCGACTCACACCTGGACGGTTTTATTTTTTTATTTTTCAAATTTATGTCATGAGATCCAACAATGATACCCCGTATTCCGTAACGCATGAGCCGCTTAGGGCCATAGAAGCCGGGTCATACAATATTGACGGCTCGTTCCGCCACTAGAGTGTCGTCGCTTCGTGAACTGAAAGCCGCTGTAAGCTTTCAAGCCCGCTATCAAAAAGTCTAGTCAGAATCTCCGAATGATAGATATCCGGACCAAAAGAATGTTAAGGTAACGGATGAAACAGTGACCAATTTATCTCACAGACAATAACAACAACAAAAAATGACGAGGAAGACTGGGATGACGCCCCCAGTTTGTAGCCGTCGTCTGTTTAGAGTACAAGGAAAAAACCTTAGTTTGAGACCAGGTGATTAGTGTGGTTGTCTGGCGCATTTTTTTATTATATATTCATATAAAACCCTGATAAGTCGATATAAACGCATCTTGAGTATCTTGATATTATCAATTTGTCATAATGCACAGTTATAACTCAAGCCCTTTTATTTAATGACCTTTTTAAGGGAGTTGTGTCAAAATATTTAATCCAACGTTTTGTAGCGTTAGACCAGTTCCCTTTAGACATAGGTATTGGAAAGACACTACCGACTGATTTGCCTTTAAAAATAAAACAAAATATAAATTGATTAATACGTTTAGTAGCTATGATGTGACAGGCGGACAGTCACGTAAATTCATAACCCTTGTCGTTTTTGCGCCGGGGTTTCAAAATTAACCTAATGCAAGTGAAGCTCTCGCAATGTCGACATCTGAGTTAGGTTTCTAGGAAACCTAATTGTTATTTATTTCAAACTGTTCGTAATTAAGAAGATAAACCTAATTATCAGTAAAACAGATGAAAGTAAGTAAGGATATCAAACTTCTAATAAAGCGTTAAAAATGTAGTTAAATAAATCAAACCAAATGTTTAAAATAATTTAACGGGTCAAAATGCGACACCATTTTTATTTAGCAGTTAATACGAACTACTTACTGCCCGACGTTTTGGTTAGGTTGCACCAACCGTGGTCACGAGCTGACTAAACAAACCAAACGTGTTTCAATAAAACGTCTATAGGTCAAAAACCAGCCGAGACGAAGTGCACTGCAGTTTTAAAAAGTTCTCTTATCTCTTAAAGTAAAAAAGAACTCTTAGGAAGTATATCACATTGAATTCTACTCATAGATTATTTTAGGCACGTATAAATATTTCAACGAAAGTATTAATAAGAAAAAATATTATCAACGCAATAACGGAATGCTTTACGGCGAAAATAAAAAAGGACATATTGAAAACCAACAGCTGTATCGGTAACACGAAAAAGGTATATTGCTTCCCCACCCGTGTGGCTGATAACACCTCGGCCGAATGACAATGTACAATTCCCAACAGTAATAAGTCGTAAATTTATATTACCGGGCTGAACACAGCTCGCTAATACATGTTCTTACAGTATTCGCCATAGAGATCAAAATGCATGCGTTCTGTAGCTATGACCGCGAGAACGAATGATCACTTGTTATTTGGACACAACGGATTCAGTGAGCTTGCCAGATGTGGAATTATCGAGGATGGGTTTTTCGCTTCGTGTAAGTGAATATCGAGAAATTGCTATTATTTAGTCATTATTCCAACAGCTCAAAGGTCCAGTGGTTTTAATAAGACGACCTCGATGTCACAGTGGCTCAGGGAGACACGAAATGTAAATAGTACTGGGTTTACAATCTGGGAAACTAACTTTTCAGATTCAATTGGGTCTATAACTATGATGAAGATCACACCTCTAGGTATTTTATTTATCTTTTTTATTTTTCTGTTGAGAGATAAGTAACCCTTACCAGAATTTGCTGTTATTATGTCGAACAAAGTGTCAAACTAATAAACTTCACATGTTTGCAAGGGAGCTGATCCGCAAACGATTCCAAAGCGGAAAGTCTCTGTATGCCTCAGTCCAATCGTTTATTTTAAGAAAAAGACAAATCATTGTTTCTAATTCGAATACGATTCCAACGTTTTGTAAATAGGTATGCAGTACTTAGTATTCATTGTACCAATAAGGCTTTCATCATGTAATCTCTACGCTCCAAACTACAAAAAAGCAAAAGTATGACCAAATATGATAACATACAACACACAGAATTTGTGATCAAAAAGCGTGAGATGAAACATTCAAGAATAATTATGTATGCAGATAAATTCGGGTTAAGCAACGTAATGTGTACCTACGTCAAAACACAGACGTGGGTCCTATTTTCACATCTTCGCGAATTAGCGGCCTACTAACGGAATTATGTCCCCTTTAAAGAGGGTCTTTAATTAATTGGAAAATTAAAAACTCGCACGCAAATCGGAAAATAAATTATCTGTCCGCTTCAGGCAAACGCTCTGACGCTTCTGACACAGTGTTTATTTTCCTTAATTTAAAATTTGTATATGAAATTTTATTCCGCTTTATTTGTCAAAGAGCGGGAAAAATTTCGGTGTATCGTTTGAGTGAATTGCCGGGAGTCCATTTAGCTCAACGATGTACTCGCGCCTATTTACTTCAAAGGAGTAAATGCCGAGCAGAGGTTATGTTTAAACAGGATGGCTCAAATGTCACAAATACACGCCCGTATAGCATAAAACCCTCATGCTCTCTATGCCGACTTGCCTCCTAACTGGATTATGTAGTCACTTGAGACAAAGATCTAGGGATCATTCTGGAATATCCTGGATTCAAAAACAATTAAAATATTACTAGATCCAAGTTACAGTTAAAAGCATGTCAGATTATAATATACTTTGAAATTTGAACTGCTTTTATGACGTAGGCGTAAAAACGAATATCCAACTGCGAGTGCAATATTTTGACGTAACTATTTCTTTACGTCACCACAAAAAATGTATTAAGTAAACTGATATCGCAATAACAAATACTTTTTTACTATACACAGTTTATGATATTTTTTATAGTCGTTGAGTAGCATTTTAAAGCTTTACTCACTATAGTGTTTGAGAACTAGTAATCAACTAAAGTTTAAAAACATCTCATAAAGCAATATAAATAAATCCACACAATAAACAGTGGCACAAAAATTTGACAGAATGAGTGATATTGCCGTTGCAGTAAGTAAATACAAATGTTAAGATCATACATTTACTATCACCGAACAATATAAGCACCTTTGACGACCTCCGTAGCCGAGAGGCGAGCGGGCCTGACTTTGGCGAGCGCCATCTCTGAGGTTCCGGGTTCGATCCCCGGTCGGGTCAATATGGGAAACGAACTTTTCCATATTGTCTCGGGTCTGGGTGTTGTGGTACCGTCGTTGTTTCTGATTTCTGTAACACAAGTGCTTAAGCTACTTACCACAGAATCAGAGCAATGTATGTGATGTTGTCCAATATAAAAAAAACCTATTTTAGAGGTGGTTTGTCGTACTATTTTAACCTTTTTTCTAGGATCAATGTCTCTTCTAGACTATTTTACACATCCGCGTACAAACTCGACGTCGTATGTAGCGCACTTATTCAATAACCTGATTCAACTCCTAGTGACGTACAGTTTCATGCTTTCTACCGTCTTATTAAATATTCCATTTCTGTGTTCAACCACCCATGAGCTCGGCTTAAATACTTAACACAATTTGACCGCTGTAACATAGGGTTACATAATTTAAGCTTCGATTGTATTGTTCATATATTTACATGTAGATGTTTGCAGGGGTTAACAATGAACAAATGTAGTGTACAGATCAGAGTGAATTTTAAATAGTATTTGGGATTGATTTGTGCGGTTTCTTGCTTTTTTTAGCCGTTAATTACTAGTATTTTTTGAGTAATCAGACAAAATTATAGGTATTAAATGAAAAAAAAACCATTATTTGATCACTTTTTAAATGGTTGTTACATAATAATTTGTATAATGAATAACATGTACTTACGTGATAATATTAGCATCAAATATATTATACTTTATCACACTGCAGCTCATAGTTCAACCTTAATCAATAAATACATTTATTTTTATCAAATAAAATAAATTACAAAGTAAGAAATAATTGGATATTTTCAGCATATAATAACATGATGTTGTGTGTTCATGTTTAGATTGATAAAACATTTGACTAAGTAAATCTAAAGTAAAAAAACTAGATGAAATATTCCTGGCTTAGTAAACAGCTTGTTTTGGCAAAACGGATAGGCAACTTGACGCCACGTGTTCACTTAGCTTAGAGTGCGCAATAAACCATGATGTTGGCAATGCTACTCTACCACTAATAATGGCACTGTTAAATTACAAATACGCTGAAGCCAGTTTTCAACAAGTACAAATACTTACGAATAATATACTGGCTTCTGTTGAATTACACGATTATTTTAATACGAAAAACCTTTTTTGAGCCGTATTCAGATATCCGCCCGCGACCTAATCAATGGAAACAAAATTTTATCTTCTCTTGCGTGGGATTCGCACCCACGACCTTCACGTGTCATGCGTCCTCTTCCTCTGCAATTTGTATTGAGGTGACGAATTATGCGTCATCCGCACTTGAAGAATAATGTTTATGAAATATCCAGTAGATGGGTTTCTGTATTGACGTTAACAAATAAGATTAAAAAAAATAAATTAGCTGGTGCACTTTCGTCAAAGTGTTTGGCAGCCGGTAAAGCCAAACTTACACGTCGGTTGCAAAGGAAAGTGCAAATATCTGCTCGTGTAGTTTCAGTTTAGAGTGGGCAGTAAACCAACACGTTGGCAATGCTACAGTTCGCCACTAATGGCTGCTGCTACGTGACGCCGCCGCCTTGCGGATAACGCTCGCCAACCACGAAAATGAGGATGAAATCTTTTAAAACGACCCGGCTACTCCTGTTGCACATACAAATGAACTCATTCTGAGCACCCAGCCTAATTAGGCACACTAACGTTCGCAATAATAGAGAATTATTCAGAGCAACTCAAGTAATTGTTTTGTGCACGGATAGAATTGTGTTCTATGATCTGTTCCGGCGTACCTACGTGATTTAACGTACTAACGCGCTGGTGCAACTTTTCTTCGTTTATTTCAACTAACGTCGCAAGTCGTCGCTTGCGTCATGTGTGATAATGATTAATGGGGTTGCGCGCTTTTATTTATAAAGTTACTGTATAGAATTAAAAAAAAAAGAAGTTTAAACATCTTTTTTTCATAAAAAAAATAAATATTTTAATGTTAACGGTATGTTTCACAGTCTCAGAGTAAACTTTATTTCATTTATCAACTACTAGCTTTTATCTGAATTCATCTTGCAAGTAATGCTTCTTAAAGCTCATTCAAGGTCTTAGTGCGGTAATAAAATAGAATGAGGTGAAATTTAAATAAACGTTTTGCGTTTACCTTTAATTCTAAGTCTTAGTTTGTAAAACTGAAAAAGCTTAGATATTAAGTGAAAAAAGTAAAAAAGAATGATACTGAAAATTGATTTAATAACTACTTATAGGAATTACAAACGCGCTCACCTGATTTTGAGTAACCAATACCGTCAGCCACTCAAAAGAGTTTCAGTTTCGAAGATAGCCTTTGAACAAGAATAACTCTCGCTTTTGTAAGTCGTGTCATGGTGGAGTTATCGCCTTTGGGATTCGATTCCAAAGTTTATACTTTTATATGTGTGTCGATTAATTCAGCTCTAAGGTAAAACACTTGAATTAAACAATACACGCAGTTATTTTGAAAACATCACGTACTAGTGAGATCTTGTCTTATAATGAACAGGTTTTTGAAGTTTCGTTCATTACTTAGTAAAAAAAGCTTGAATGTGCCAGTTTTGAAGTCAATCCATTACCATTTAAGGCAGAAGAAAATATAATCTTATTGATAGAGACACAGTTGATAGAGAATTCTTCTGTTCTTTCCCCTCTACATAGAATTTCGTTTGCTTAACTTGATTTCCTTGATGTATTCACATGTTTGCTTATATCTATATATATATTCTTATTTAGTTTGTTATCAGATATATGTGTATATTATTTTATTTTGTTTTATTATTCTATTAATTTACAATGTACCTTTGTATGAATATTTAGTGTTTAATTTATTGCTATTTATTGTTATTCATTTTGTTGTAATCCATACTCACATTTTTACTGTTACCGCCCCCATAAACGAACTATCTGAATAACCCAACGGTTGACTGGTAGATAATACTTCTAGCTTTAAGTCCGCCTTTTGTACTTTTTATTTTGTGCAATAAAGTTTTTAAATAAAATAAATAAAGACGCTCTCATATTAAAATGTGGAGTAACAACCCAATAGAAATCACACCGTCTACGGTCCCCTCCCATAATGTTAGTGAAGGTGCTAGTCCGGAACCCCAAATAGATTGCTACTGTTATTACGGCAATTTATTTGAACCCAAGGCTCATATGTCGTATTTCGGCAGTAAGTGTCCCACGAATCATCTTAACAACGTGTCATCTCGAAACGTCCCTTAAAATCCTTTCGCTGTATTAAGTTAATGAATTTTATTTCACACAAATTAGGCTGTTTCAAGTTAAGGGTAAGGGTGGGACGTTACTTTAGGGAAATGAATGAGTGAGAGGGGAGTAATAAACGCGGCTATAATATGAGACGCACACAGTCAACCTAATATAAACCCGATCTGAATATTCACACGAATTAGCACGTTGCCTTTTGTACATCACAATGCTTAACGACAAAACTGTGATGTCCGTTATCAATTACCCAAACTGTTAATGTTAGAAGATGTTGGTTTATATCTTAGACGTTACCTATCAATATTCGGAATTTTTAATAAATAACATCGTTGAACTATGGATTTTTAATGTAAATGTATGTAAGCTGACAAACTTCATTCCAATTTATTATGACGGATTATTAAAACAGTCAAAGCGCTGTTTTATTTTTTTAAAACTGATGAATGTCAAATTCAGTTCCCACTCCTCTTGGTAAACATGTAAAAAAGTAGCGAAGGGATTCTTGGGAAGTAATATTTATTTCTTGGTTTTTTTTTTATATTGCACTTCAAGATTGAACTCATCCCACCTGATGTTAAGTGGTAATGAGATCCTAGCTCAAGGGTGACAAGTACAGCATAATAAATCTGTTACTGGACTTGTCGCCCTTACCTTGAAAGTGCTGTACCCCTGCTACTAATGTAGCACCCCCCAGGAGCTCTGGAAACCTCACTCACACGCAGGAATACAACGACACAGAAGTGATTGTTATTTGGCTGCGGTCTTCTGTAAGGTGAAGGTATTCCACCTGTCGGGCTGCTCCAGTTCGAGCGATAAATCGCTATTCCCTACCTCTCGTATGATTAAATTATTATTTTTAGTCCATTGATTAGATTATACAATATATTAGAATCTTTTTGAAATCTCAAATCCAAATGACGAGATTCTTCGACTTACCTACAGGCGTTATCGCAATTTCTGCAATAATTTAATAAAAAAACTAAGACGTAATTATGAAAGAAAATTATTGCGAGAATCTGGGGGTAATTCGAAGAAGCTTTGGAATAATATTGCTTCGATTACAAACTTGAAACAGACTAAATCTGATAATTTAAAACTGCTACAAAATAAACCCACAAAAGTAGAATCTGTAAACTTCGTTAATACATTTTTCAGTAACATAGGTAAAGAACTCGCTAATACCATAATATTATCACACACTAATCAGCCCAATGTTATGCCCCTGAGCATACCGGAATCTTTCTCATTTGTCCTTCTCGATACTGATGAAGAAGAAATTCATAGCGTGCTCATGAATTTAAAAACAGATAGTGCCCCTGGATGGGACCACATTCCAACTAGTTTTCTTAAGCTCGCCCGATCCCAGGTTGTACCAATAATTTGCCATCTCACTAATCTCTGCATTAAGAAGGGTGTATTTCCTTCTTCACTTAAAGAGTCTATTATAACGCCAGTCTATAAGGGTGGGGATGGACACGACGTAAATAATTACAGACCAATTTCGGTATTACCTTCTATTTCCAAAATTATTGAAAAAGTATTAAATAAATGTATCGTAAATTACCTTAAAACACTTAACATTATTGCTCAAAATCAATATGGTTTTCAGTCTGGAAAATCAACCGCTGATGCTGTTGAAGCTCTAACCTCTATTGTTGTTGACCATCTAGATGCCAAACGCAAGTGCCTTGCTATATTTCTCGACTGAAAAAAGGCATTTGATACCGTGTCTATCCCGATCCTTGTAAATAAGCTGGAAAAAAATGGCTTCAGAGGCGTTCCACTAAAACTCCTCCAAGACTATCTCAGCAACAGAAGACAGAGGGTTAGAGTTGGTGAGATGATAAGTGAAAGTGAAACTGTAAGTTACGGAGAACCACAGGGTAGTGTCCTTGGACCTACTCTGTTTTTGGTTTACCTGAATGACCTCTGCAATCTAAAGTTAAGAAATGCTAGTATCTTTTCATATGCAACTTGGGACTCTGCAAAGGCTGATGCTGAGGCTGGACTAAAGGTGGTAGCGGCTTGGCTTAGAAATAATTTATTAACATTAAATACACAAAAAACACATTATATCACTTTTTCACTGTACAACAGAACACAACCCGATACTCATTTTGACATAAGGGTACATCACTGTGACTCACAAAGTGAAGTTAGATGTAAATGTCCTTCGATAACAAGAGTGAGTACTGTGAAATATTTGGGTGTTATATTAGACCAGAGACTTTCTTGGCAAGCTCACATTGAGATGGTAGGCTCTAGGCTGCGTAAATTAATTTGGTTATTTAAAATTCTTCGGTGTATTGCGTCAAATACTCTAATAAATCAAATATACATTGCTCTGGCTCAATCCATATCCACTTATTGTATAACAGTTTGGGGTGGCGCAGCTAAAACCATACTTATAAATGCGGAAAGAGCCCAAAGGGCATTACTTAAGGTCTGTTATTTTAAAAAACGCAGATTCCCAACTGAATCCCTACACACTCTAACTGACACTCTTTCCATTAGAAGGCTCTTTATTCTACACACCATTTTAAAAAAACACACAATAATTAAGTACACTACAAAAATAAGTGCTAAGAGAAGAAATAATAATGTTGCGAAAGAAATACGAACACGCTCAAAATTTGCACAATCACAATTTCAGTACCTCTCGTCACATCTGTATAATAAATGTAACAAAATTCTGCAATTTCACCCACTACACCTTCGCGAATGCAAATCAAAAGTTGTTGCCTGGCTTAAAACACTAGACTATAACGAATCAGAATGTTTACTAAAATACTTCAGATAAACAGTTTTGTTTCTCCCAAACACACTTATTTACACAAACAAACACACACATACACACACACACACACACACACTCACACACCTACACATATATATAAAAACACACACACACAAAATTGTATTGTCCCCTTACTTGTTTTTCTATGTTAGTAATTTTGCATATTCAAATTATTTTATTTCGTCTTTAAACGTAGGAAAGTGTTGAGGAAGAGTGGCCTCCTCTGGCACAGGTGCTATTGCACTTAATAGAAGAGGTCAAACCTTGTTTATTTCATGTACAAAATGATTTATGATGGAATAAATAATGTTTGAATTTTGAATTTTTTGAATTTTTTGCTTTATAATGTAAAAATGTATGATACAGCGCATCAAAGTTAGATAAAGAGTTTGCAGAAGAGAAATCAATTCTAACTTAGATTTCTATCTCTGGGATCCAGCAGCTTATTTTGCCTTAAGTTATGGTGATTTTTTATACTGATTTGATTTTTAACAAATTCTATTCTTTGTTTCGATTTTACGTTCAATGTATCCGAAGTATATTTGACCATCAGTTCAACAGTAATATGAAATTATTATTATACATAAAACATAAATTTTGTATAAGTGGTACAATGTTTTGTTTGGAATAAATGCATTAAATCTATCAAACCACGACCGCCAAATGCATTAGGTGCATTATTAAAGGAGTTAATTGCTACAGTAATGGAGGTTACTTGATAAGTTAATTAGTTTGAGCATATCATAAATAAATAATTTTATTGTTTCTTTATGAGAAGGAAGAACCCGAATAGCATAATATGGCATTAATATCTGCTTATTGATAAAAAATTAATATTCTACAAAATGTTTCGTGCTTTCAATGATTACTTTCAAAAACAGAAAACGAAAACGATTGTACTTTCATCCGAAACAAACCATTTTATTAAGTTAGTACTTATATCACGGGAAGACGTCAGTCATAGACATCACAATACGTATTTTGTAGGTACAGCCGTGAAAATGTTATTTCACAAAATTCCTTGAGACCGCCCGCGTTTCAAGTTTGTGACTTCCAAAAGAAATATCCCAAATAACTTGCAAAATGTTTGCAGCTCCTACGAGCTACGATATTTTATTAAAAATTAAGAAGGCTGCGTAAGTAAGCTCTTACACAAAAAAATCCTTACAAATAGGAACCGGTTCGTTTGAAGTCGATCCTTTAATGCTTATTCACAAAAGGTCTCAAAAGGAAGTTACCGATTTTCTAACATTAATAGATGAAAATCTTTACTAAATCAGTTTATTTGAGATAAAAATGAAAGATGAAAAATATGAAAGAAAACAATATAATATTTCTTTCGGCTTAAGAAAATCTTTTAAATTAGTTGCCAGATTTTAGACCAATGAAAAGAATGTAATAACGAGCTTTACATTTGATTTCTTTTCGCGACAATATTATTATTATATTGCGTATGAACAATTATTCAGGCTCCAAATAAAATATTAAATAAATATGGTACTTAGGTACTTAAGAATGGATAGATTAATAGGTTCAGGTTAGAAACGGACTTACACTTTTTTATTTAAATTAGGATGTTGTCCTTTGAAGATAGTTTAATAACTATGTTAATGCCTATTTAAGTCTATAAATATATATATTTTTTATTACACTTCAAGATTGACCTCATCCCGCCTGATGTTAAATGGTAACGAGGTCCTAGCTTAAGGGTGTCAAGTACAGCATAATAAACCTGTTACTGGACTTGTCGTCCTTACCTTGAAGGCCTGACCCCTGCTACTAATGTAGCACCCCCCAGGAGCTCTGGAAACCTTACTTACACGCAGGAATACAACGACACAGAAGTAATTGTTATTTGGCTGCGGTCTTCTGTAAGGTGAAGGTATTCCACCAGTCGGGCTGCTCCAGTTCGAGCGATAAATCGCTATTCCCTACCTCTCTTAAATCAATATTATGTCCATTCAAAGACTGTTTGAAAATAATCGCGGCTATCTATAAGGTCAGTTTTTACTAACCATCTTTTTTCTCAGATTTTATAAGTGTCCTACAAAACGACTTTTGAAACGCCTGACTTTTCCTGTTTATTATGTTTTATTTTTAGATTACTTACGTACTTTGTCACTATTACGTATATTATTATGGGTGCGGACCCATAGACTAACTCTCCGCATGACCCAAAGGTTGACTGGTAGAGAATGCCCCTAGCATTAAGTCTACCTGTTGTACTTTTTTGTGCAATAAAGTTTTTAATAAATAAATTAAACTCTGAATATTATGTGCGTTATAGAAAGAAACCATATAATTAATATATGTAAGTAATATGATATGTAGACTTCACACGAGAAAGCGCAAACAAAAGAAGCGCACTATTTGCCTTTTACTGAAGCAGAAAATACAACCGGACCAATTAGTCGCTTGTTATTCGAGCATCGCGCCACGCATTTCAAGAAAGTTATTAATTTCAGAGAGCAGTGAAGTTGCATTGAAGGTATTCATCGAGCGTTTATTGAAAGCGAAGAAAGCTTTTGAAAGGCACGCGAAGCATGGCTGGATACGTGCGGTTGCCTATACTTAACAGAATAGGGTACGCGCGTAGGCATTTCTCGGCTGCTTCTTAAATGCCGAAGATATTGTGTGCCTACCTTAAGAATTTATGAGTAGGTTCAAAAGTTTGTTATCAAACGACCAAATTGGTTTTGTTATCTCTTTAGATGCTTTATACTTCATATCATACAGTTGGAGTTATCTTACTACAAGGTTGTTAAGTTATATGTAAACATTTTTAGTTTTTTGTTGATAATTTACACCCTTTACAATATAGTTCAATCCTCACACTATACTCACTATATACGTGGATAAAAAACCTTTTGAAATTCATAGAAGAACTTTAACAGCGAATAATAACAGATTTGTAAACGTTACACTCGTTTAAAAATATATTAATTTTACACTCAAAAGTAACCATTTATTGTATAAAAACAGAAGAAATCATTCCAATGACGTAGTAAACCAATTTTAAAATTTAATATACCTTTTTTTAATTTAATATCCACTTCCAGTGTTATCTTAAGAAGGTCGTTATAAAATAAAAAACAGCGACAACGAGAAAAGATCAAACGAACAATGAACGACGTGTATTTAAATTGAAAATAATCCATTGCTAATTTATTTTTTGACATGTTGTCAGTATAACGAAATACCGACAAAATAAATTTCCATTTGCGTCAGTGTTATTTCGAATTAGCAGGATAATGGAATATGAAGAGGGATTTGGTAGATGTAAAAATGAAATATTAATGCGTGGAATAAAGAGAAAGCTGGAATAATGCGGAATGTGAAACAATCAACTGTTTTTTGGATTCTGCTTACGTTGCGTTTGCCTAAACCCCAACAATAACTGCCAATTAGAAGGATACATTGATACGGGAAAAGAAAACGTTATAAACACACCAATAATGATGATGAAATTGCGTTTTTTAAATATTATGTAATGGCAATGTTTTTACATGTAGATAAATTTAAAATCTTTTAAGGTAGTTACACCGTTTGATAATTTGGTTTATGTAGTAACTAGCTGTGCCCGCGACTTCGTTCGCGTGGAGTACATCCTTTTATGGTCGGTTTTACCCCTTTCTCCCCTAATATTCGAAACAAAAAGTAGTCTATATTTTAATCCAAGTTTCGAGCTATATTTGTGCCAAATTTCATATCTCTAACTTCAAAAATAAACATTTTTCCATATAAACTTCCAAAGGTGGTATTACCCCCCTCCCCTCCTTATTTTCTAATAAAAAGCCTATGTCCGTTCTTGAGATTCAACGTATACCTATACCAAATTTCATCAAAATCGGTTGAGAGGTTTAAGCAGGAAAGCGTAACAGACACACAGACAGACAGACAGACAGACAGAGTTACTTTCACATTTATAATATTAGTAGGGAAGTGTGCAAATATTTTGTTCAAGCTGTTTTTTATCTTTGGACATAGAATCTATGTCAGGGTCACCTACATCTATGAGTATATTAACGTTTTACAACTATGTTTGTGCTTATGTAAAAATACAGAGTGTGTTTTTAAAAATATCAGATCGCGGACAGAATTAAAGGAATGATAATAATACATGTACTTTACACGTTATAAGTATTTCAATAATGTGAATAAATCTGGAGTAACTAAATTTACAAAATCAATAATTATTTTGGAATCAGTTACTGAATTTGATGTATTATCGATAAATTAAAGTACAATTTAATTAACTTTGATTACATCTCAAGACTGAAGCAATGGTAGATAGTGAAAAAGCGGTAATCCAAAACTGCGCGTAATTAAATAACAAAAAAAAAACATAAATTTATTTGATCAACCAGTTTTGAGGAAAAAAAACAAAAATTTAACTGCTTTCCAATAATTACGAATAATCCGCTGTACACAAGCTATTCAAGAATTAATTTGGCAGCAAACTGAGTTACCCGTGTAAATTTAATCAGCTCGCAAACAAATGACGAAGGTGGGACCCTCACATTATCACGGGGCCAGGACTACGGTTAATATGAAAATGCGGGTAACCAACGCGAAAATATGATGGCATTAATATAAATTGCACTTAGCTGGCGTCCGGGAAAAACAACTATTAGGGCCGTAAAAAGGAACACGGGCGGTGAGGCATAATGTGCTCGAGTGGCCATTACCTACTGCGTTCATCAACTAGCTAGATTTATCGCTATGGCATTATCTTTTTGAGAGCTAGTTAATTAGTGTCTGCTAGTTTTCTTTGGTCATATGTTTGGGTAGACAAATCGAAATAGAGAGGTTTGTTGTTTTTTTCTGCTGAGTATTTTCCGTAAGAAACATCACCCTGGTTTTGAAAGTAAAGGAGTAAAACGTATTTTTCTAGTATTTTTTTACTGGTTTAACAATTGGTATACCTATAAAATTTGTATGGTAAATATTTAACTAGTTTAGTCGGAGAAAATCCGGCTAGGAAAAGAAAAAAAACCGGCATTAATTTATCAAATGGTACAATAGTCTACAAACATATAATAAGCTGACTAAGTAGCGTATCTTTTTCCAAAAAAAAAACAAATTTGATATTTACCACTTTCTTAGTTAGTAGTTAGATAAAACAAATGTTAGGTATGTAAGCAAGCACGTCATATGTATGAAGTACTGTCTAAAAGCTGATCTATATTAGCTGAGATCGTATCAAAATATTTTTTTTTGCAAGCTAGGCATTTATAAAGAGCCGATTACAGCCCTTGTCCCTCGCTAAGCGCAAACATTCCGCCCGCATTCGGAAGGGCAAAGCGTGTTTTCTTTGTAAACTGATCCTTTGGACCATGCCCAACTCCGATGGGTCTCCTAGCTCGGATGTTAACAACAAAAACAACAGCTATTTACATAAAAGGGAAAAATATAAAATATAAAAAATGTCCGCCCAACAATGATGCTGTGGTTAGACCATTAATACTTTTTCTGTACAAGCATATCTACACACTCGTTTTATCTAATATCACTCCTATACTTATTGATAATTTTAGACAGGCGTAATGTAAAAAAAATTAGAGATAAATTAGTGTAGGTGATGTTTATCTTTATTACTAACTTTTACTATCAGAACTTAACTTTAACGTTCTACTTATCTTAAACATTGATGCATAGTCTTTGATTGCGATTATAGTTGCTCAAATTATATTAATTTTAATTTTTTCAATCTTAAGTGCTTTGAGCTCGCTCTCCAACTTTCAACCCTAAAGTATTGATCGTCATTTTGATCATTCCAGCTACCGCACACCTTTTATGATTCGAAATTCTGTGGTGCAGTCGCCGATCCATTTTGTTTTCTATTATTTTACTTTATTACCAGGATTAACTTAATAAACCTTATGTTTGAATAAAATTATTTAGTTCTGTTACTTTAGTTATCTATCACAAACAGAAAACGCATTATGACAGCATAAACATTTAGCTTAGTCCTAAACAGAATTGGCACCTATGAAAATTATACGACCAACTCTTTTGAAGTCCTGCGCATTTGCGTCGTCAAATCAAACACAAAATCAAATAATAAAAGTACGTTTCGATTTTTAACCGCTTGTCATGAAAACCCAGACAATTAATTTACTTTCAATTTAAATCGATTACAGTGTATTGTTATCTGCACCCTATTGACTGAATTCTTTTCCTTTTTCACTAAACATAAATTTAATTTTGAATTTACGATTTTGTTTCTCGGAATCCAATAACCTCGCAAAATGATGAAATGCAAAACGCTTTTCCATCTTGTTTTCTGTTTAAATCAAATATTGCTTTGAATTCTAACTGATATTGTTTGTTTGTAACCTGAACTTTGTAAGCATGCCAATCAATTTAATTATGTTACGGTAATTTAAAATGTTCCAAAGAACTTAAGAGAAACGTTACAAATTAGTATTTGGAAATCGTTTCGGCCATTCATAAATTCAAATAGTATTTTGAAAATCAAACGCCTGAATAGAATAAATTCCAATGTGTATCCAATAAAACCAACCGATGAACAGTTTATTTGATTTCAAAGCGATTTGCTTAATTATTTATATTCTGATTAGATTTTTGTAAGATTGATCGATTTGATTTATGTATTTCGGTAATCACAGAATGTAATGATATTTAATGAACAGTAAAAAACACCTCAGCCTAACATCATGTCCATACTTTGCCCAAATATACCACTTACGCCTAATAATTTATAATATTTTATACTTGAATTTTATTTACTGTGTGTTTGTGCTTTGAGGCATTCTATCAGTTACATGAGACAAGTCCTTATTATACGGCGCTACAAGATTATAACTATAGCCACGTTAAAGTGGTCGTATTGATGTAAATTTACCCTTACGCTGCAACACCTAAGTAATTTAGCGAATACGCGTTCCTTTGAAGTGTGATCTGAGCAATGTCGCAAATTGGATTATAATAATACTGTCTATCAGGTTACCTAAGCCTCGGTCTACAAATGTCGTGTGGGCATCGAGTTTCGATCTATAGACTGCGGTCGAGACCGCAAACCGCAGGCTGACAAACATAATGTATCTATAATGCGTCCATATGCAATGAGTAAGTAGCATGTTGCCGTCAAACAGTACATGTGTGTTTCTAGTGACACTTTGATAGTGAAAGGTCATATGACCTAACGGCCTGCGCAGATCAGGAAATTCCCCTGTGAACTTTGATGGATATAAAAAGGTTGTGTTTGACTATTTGAATAAAGTACACTAAAGTTTATCGCATTGAAAGTCTCCCATACAACAAAGATATCGATCAAATTAAATAAAGTATAGAACAGTTCGCAGGACAAATACAACTTAATAATAATGCAGCATTACACACGAGAATTATGAAAGGTAATAAAATCTGCTTTACTTTTAGCTCATTCATAGTATTCTATATTTTAAAATATAAATTTTTTAATAAATATAGAACAGTTAAACAGCGTTTCCTTTTTTTTATCAACTTCCAATAATACAAAATCCATAGTTAACTTATCGTTACAAGTCCAAGCTTTCTGTCGGATCAACTTCGAACAAACTTACTATCCTACGGGAGTCCACTTTAAATGTCACCACGAATTACAGTAACAAGGGCGACAATAGCTAATCTCTCCTAAGTCTTTAATGACGTCAATATTGACAGAGCAATTTATGATGTTAACTGACGCCTTTAGCTGGCAAAAGGGATTTCGTGTGTCTGATGTTAATAATTAGGCTCTTTAATGGATTGTGAGTGATAAATAAGGTGCATGTATATACTCATATCATGAATGAGCTGTAGAAGTATGCCGTGTCACTATAGCTAAAAGATCTTCGAACATTGTCTTAGATAAGCCGGCAAATCGCTGACCAATTTGTTAAGATTAAGCTTTGTTTATTTGGTACATTGAAACATATTGAGATAAATTTAAATAACTTTTATTTCATTAAGACCTATGTGTAATTTAGTTTTTATTTAAAGTAGTATAGATAGATAGATAGATAGATATACTTTATTGCACAAAAACTTTACAGAAATAGGTTTTACAGATTGATTATAATACAATTTAGGCGGTCTTATCGCTAGAAAGCGATCTCTTCCAGACAACCTTAAGGTATTATTATTAGTATTTAATTAAATAATTCAGTATACTTACAGTACTATTCTGTAAGTCAATAATTTTAATTTGATTAAACTTAGGGAGTTTTAACATTAAGAATAACAAACGAAAACACTGAGAATAATTTATGGATTGTTGTCAACAAAAATTATTTTAGCCACTAATCTAATTCATTTTTACTTGTAAATCTGTCGGGTAAACATCTAGCTCGTACACATAGACCTTAAATTTCCATCTAGTACAAAAAAAAACAATGTCAATATCTGTAATAAAATATTTACAGACACACTTGTCATCCAGGCTGGCCACGAATAATCCTCAGTCAGAACACAGGACCCTTTCCTTTAAAAAATGAATGTGAAAAGGTCTCTTTTCCCGCCCTACTCATACCATATACCTACGAGATAAAGCGATGGAAGGGTTATAAAAGAAAATGTGATCATAATCCGTTACTTCCATATTTGTTTGGGATAACCCTCCACCGGGAAGGTAGGCTTACACTATTACCTACCTATGATTTCGTTTTCCGATTTGTGTGTTTTGCAAAGTAGATCAGAGATTATTTGAATACAAACAGCGTTTGACGAAAATATTTACCTTGTTTATGAGACGATGAGACCTTATTCATTGGTTCATTTCGAGTTTCCGGGAAATCTGGTTAAGCTTTTATCATATTTCGATATTATGAAGGTAGAAATTGTTTAATTAGGAACGTTGATTATTTTTGGATACGATTAACCCGGTGGTATACTAGTGGCTTTCAAACTATAGGTCGTGAGTTCGATCCCAGCCCAAGATGACGTGACAAATATTTGTGATTATTCTGTGTTTGCGTGTACAATTATTTATGCTACCAATGATGACTTTGGTTTCCATAATATTATTCACTTTGGAATCAGATTGATGTTTGGGATATTGATGGAGATCTATTGTACTTTCGTTTCTAGATGTGTGTGGATGAGGTATATGAATAGTTTTAAAAAACGATCAAAGTTTCCATAAAAATAACCATTCGAAGGCGTAACTCCGACTCCATGTTTATATTATTCCCGTTTCATAGAAGCACCGAATGTACTTCATTGAAGGAAAATCATAACAACTCAGGTTTCATTGTTATTCTAGTATATTTTGTAAAGTATGTTTAACGAAATCAATTTTAACTTTCCAGCTCCGAGGGTCAAAGTTGCCAGAACTAACGAAATAACATTTCACAAGGTAACAAATAACGACATGGCAATACATGGAATGCTCCACAGAACTAAATCTAAAAGCGAACTTGTGAAAGCCGACAACTTGTGTTTATGACAACGCGTCTAGCGCCGTTCAGAGTTCTAATACAGTAAAAGGAGTACCGTGAGGTAATTCTATAAGCATTTTGGATTAGTCTAAGTAAAATAAAGAAAAAGTTTCAAATAAAACCCAAATGCTTATGTATATTTAAAAAAAATCGCCCGAAACTCACACTCCCAATGCTTCCAAGGGAAAAACCTTTGTTTGAGACCAGTTGTGTCGGGGATTAATAAAAAATGTGTAAGTACACGTAGGTATTATGAATACCAGACTACAGAAGCTAACTGCAGGCATAAATAAATCATACCCAGACTAGGCTAATTCACTGCATCACCGATGTTGTCAAATTCACGAAATGCTTGGTCGAAAAATTTTAAATTATTCAGTGCCAATACAATATTATTGTCATCACTATTATTAAATTGTATGAGTTGCATTAATTTTAGTTTACTTATCAGGGATGGTTTAATGATTGTCATATCTATCTTATACTTAACTTTTTTTTTTAATTCAATATTTCTGTCAAACTATCCTGCTGTTTTCATTAAATGGAATTTTCGTTTTGAACTAAGTTGCCATAATAGTTTTCTTTTTGTCAACTGGCTACTCGTAGTTTAGCTGAAGTTGTCTAGAAAATGTATTTTCATTAAAATCTCTCAATTATTTCTAAGAAA
The DNA here is from genome assembly GCA_037074685.1 of Glyphodes pyloalis. Taxonomy (NCBI): domain Eukaryota; kingdom Metazoa; phylum Arthropoda; class Insecta; order Lepidoptera; family Crambidae; genus Glyphodes; species Glyphodes pyloalis. The sequence goes on from JAYKKO010000008.1 coordinate 7,396,896, forward strand.
TAATTAAGGTTAATGTTACTTTATTTTATCTGTAATATATTTGTGTCCTGAAAATGTATGAATACTACAATGATTTCTTATAAAAATATAATTATATCTAAGTTTTTATTTTTTTAACTAAATAACACATGACCATTTTCAAATGTACTACAAAATGTATATGTTATTTAATTCTGAAATGGGAATTCTACTGGAATTTACTATAGTGTGGCTCTACCGCATGCACTTCAAATATTAGCAAACATGTCACCCTGGAAGGAAATTCCAATCCACTTACAGGTAAAGTAAAATATGAATGTATGAATTGAATGGGACATTTTGATTCGAAGTTATTAGGAAATCAGAATATTAGCATAATTAAACATCATTTTCTAAAAATAAAAGAATAAGAAGAAGATAAATATAACAGATGACAATGAGAAGCTACGTGTTTCTAGTGACTATTAATAAATGTTAATAGAACAGAGTTTGACAACTTTTATAGCTATTATTTTAGCTTTTTTCTCCGTCTTGATCATTTGAATATAACTTGTTTCGCCTTGTCAAAATTGATTATTTTTTTGGATGCTAAGTTAATTGAATATTTAAAAAAAGGTGTAAATACAATACCAACTCTCAATTAAAATTATCTAGTCAACATTTATCAATTTACAATCAACCATATCTTTACTTTAAAAATAGAGCAAACAATTAAAAAAAAATCTGTTAAATATTTATGGCAAATAAATAGTTGTATGGATATAAAACTAATTAGGTTTATTTAATTTGATATTTTCGTATTAGTCATTGTCACATTGTTTTCTTTAATATTCGAATCTTTATTAAGAATGGCTTTTGTTACCAACCATTTGGTACGTTTGCGAGTATTGCTGGTTAAACAATTACGCTTAGCTTTTATCATTATTAATCATTTGCACAAAAGCTAATTAACTATTCCATTTGCGAGGGATTCAGAGTGATTGGTGCGTAAATATTAGTATTAGTGTGATAATTTATATTTGAGTAAATAACAATAACTTTGAGTGAATTATTTTACGATTTGCAATGAAAATCAAAACTTAATAAATAAAACCTTATTGTAAGGTGTAAGGATGCTTCGGATTCTGGTTTAAGATTCTCATAAGAATTACAAATGTATTCACTTACGTGAGATAATTACAGTGAATAACTTAAATAAATAAACGTTCAAAATGATTCTACCAATATTAATAGGATAACTAGTACAATTATTTACTATTGTATGCTTTTAATTAGTTAAATACGTTTAACTTTCTTTTTTTTTTTTTTTTTTTTACGTGGGGAAATGCATTGAAGCACCGTATCGCCATCCGAGGGAGAATGACGACGTGTGCGGGACTCCCAGAGGTAGACCAAACCCCGGCTCCGCCCTGAAAAGGGCGGGGACTACCCGCTAAAAACCCACGATGGACCTCGTCGCCGTAATTGGTAATGTCATGGGTAACCGGGTCAACCTTGAACTACCATAACATCACCGGCGAAACGGCTGCCCCATTGGGCAGCCCCGACATTTCCCCCAATCTATAAGGAACTGACAGAGGTGGCCGGTCTCATGGAACCACCCCCGTTCGACAGGGAAGACGCGTGCAATGTTAGCCGGGGTGCCCTCACACCCGCAGCCAACTGGTCTTCGCCTGGAGGGATAAGGCGGGCAAAATTTCGTCTCGCCCGCAACCTCCTTCGCCTGCGGAGCGCTGGAGCAAGAGGATCATTCTCTCGCTCTCGCTCTGCTGCCTCTTTTCGCAACATAATATTTTCGCAAAAAGAGGCGGCAGCTTCCCAGGCCTCTTCGCTCCCAAGCATGGCTTCAACCATACTTGGGAGTGAAAGGTTCGGTCCGACAATAGAGGTCAATTCTGACCGTTCTGACGTCCATAAAGGGCACGTTAAGAGTGTATGCTCTGCCGTATCTTCGGGCGCACCGCAGTGGGGGCATGATGGAGATTCTTCACGCCCTATTCGGTACAGATACTTCCGGAAACACCCGTGTCCAGTTAGTATCTGCACCAAACGATAAGACAGGTAGCCGTGCTTGCGCTCAAACCAACGTTGGAAAACTGGCACAAGTGCATCAAGACTTCGCCTACCCGATGTAGAGTTAACAAGAGACTCCAACCAATCTTGAACCAGCTCTTCTTTGGCTTCTCTTCGGACTCTGCCTAGATCTTCCGGGTAAAAACGTTCCCTAGAGGCCCTCCTATCTGCCCGCCAATGGTAGACCTTAGCCTGGACCTGGGCCTCAAACTCCCAAGGAGGGGTGTTGGCTAGAGCGCAAACTGCGGCAAAGCTTACTGTACGGTAGGCGCGAATTACTCTTTGAGCGATCGCCCGCTGAGGACGCCGAAAATTTGTAATATTATCTCTCCTCTTAAGGTGATCGACCCATATTGGGGCACCGTAAAGAGCCATGCTCTTAAGGATGCCAGCATAAAGTCTTCGGCATTTTACCCGTGGCCCCCCTATATTTGGAAGGAGCCAATTAAATGCGTTAGCTGCTTTTAGAAGACGCGATGAAAGTCCACTAAAATGCGGGCCAAAGTGCCATCGTGCATCCAGTATAAGACCTAAATATTTGATCTGGGCTTTGATATCAACTCTAATGCCTCCTACTTCAATATGAGCATCAGGAGGAGGACGACGTTGCCTAGGACCGTAGAAATAAATAGCTTCGGTCTTCTCCAGCGCTACCCCAAGACCCAACAAACCAATACGTCTGGCGACCATCGTGCCACCGGCAGTAGCCAAACAAGCTGCTGCACGGAAAGTCCTCCCCCGAGCTATAACAAGAGTGTCATCGGCGTAACAGATGACACCCATATTTGGTAGGAGAACACCTCGCAAGAGCCAGTCATAGCCAATGTTCCATAAGAGTGGGCCCAAAACTGAACCCTGTGGAACACCGGACTCAACACCATAGCGTCGTAGGCGACCATTCCGATCAACACACATAACCTCTCTATTGGAGAGGTAGTCACCTAACAAAACTTGTAAATATGAAGGGACGCCATGAAAACGCAATGCCTCCATTATAGTTGCGTGGGGAATAGTGTTAAATGCATTGGCTATATCGAAAGATACAGCCAATGCACTTTCTCCTCTCTCCCAGGACTCGAACACAAATGATTTCAAACGGGACAGGGCATCGATGGTTGACCGCCCCGTTCGAAAGCCGTACTGCTCCTCAGATAAGTCTGGTCCTGAATCTCTGAGGTGAGCGTTAATTCTGGAGGCTATTAAACGCTCAAACAATTTCCCCACTTCATCTAAAAGGACAATTGGCCTGTAACCTGATGGGGAATCTGGCGAACGTCCTTCTTTTCTAAGAAGACACAATTGCCCTTCTTTCCAGGGCTTAGGGAACTTCCCGGTCGAAAAACAGGAGTTGAATATGTCCTTAAACCTATCTTCCATTTGAACAGTTGCTAATGCCACTACTCGAGCTGGAACTCCGTCAGGACCAGGAGCCGTCTTTTTGGCGCGAAGGCAGAGTGCTAGCGTACTAAACTCTTCTGAAGAAACAAGAGGAATGGTTTCCACTTCTAAAACTGTCTCCAGAGGAGGATTCATGGTTGGTGGAACAAAATTTGGGTCCCTATTTGGAAATAAAACCCGAACAACATTATCAAGAAGACCCGGCTCAAGAGTTTCTGTCAGTGGGGAACCAATGGGGCGCAGTTGTTGTCGCGCAGCCCTATACGGCCTCCCCCACGGGTCTTGATTCAGACTTTCAAGCATCTCTGCGCGGGCACTCTTTTTTGCAGCCCCGATTTCCATTTTGAGAATACGTTTAGCCTCTAGATACAAAGCGTATAAGCGAGCTTCATCATCGAGATCTCGGCGGCGACGACGTCTACTTCGTGTAAATGCTCTCCGAGTTGCGATACATGTAGCCCGGAGATCGGCGATCTCGTTTGACCACCAATAACAAGCGCGACGAGGTGGAGGACGACGAGTCCGAGGCATGCTGGCATTGCATATCTCAGTCAAAGAGTCTCGGAGATAAGAAGCTGCAATATCCACGTCCAAACCCGCAGAGGCAGGAAAAAACCAGCCTTGGACGAAAGCTGCTTCCCTAGCCACTGTCTTATCTATACGGGACAACGCCCATCTAGGAAAAGCAGATTGACCTGATCTAGACGCTTCAATAGGATTCCGCGTAAGGACCTCCCATCGTATGTAACGATGGTCTGAAAGAGTTTCCGTAAATTCTACGTGCCAGTTGTTTACACGTGCAGCAAGTGCAGGTGTGGCAAAAGAAAGATCTACCACTGACCCACCCTGCTGTCGCACACACGTCTGAACATTTCCTCTATTAAGGAGAGATAAACCTGTAGCAACCGCCCAAGATTCCAAAATTGGCCCACGCCTATTACAAGCTGAAGATGGATTACCCCAAGCTACAGACTTAGCGTTGAAATCGCCAACAACAAACATCTGACGCGGTGACAAACGCCCTACTGCAGCAGCTAGAAGTGCAAGAAAGTTACAAAATTCATCTAGAGGACGATTAGGTGAAAAGTAAACACCCACTAGTGCGATCTCTCCCCATGTGGCAGCTACGTAGCCAGACCCTCTTTCAATCAATGAGAGAGGAGGAGACTTTGAGGTTGTGCGTCGGATTAACGTTACGAGGCCATCCTGGTCACCTAACCAATGACCGAGGATAAAATAAGGTTCAGCAACTACCATTACATCTACCAACCATTCAGCCATGACCTGAGATAGCAAGTCTTGCGCCGACCGACAGTGGTTGGCATTCGTCTGGAGAATATTAATATGATCGATTCTTGCCATTATTCAGACATAGCTCCATCTTCCGTCGCCGGAGAACACTGGCTTATAGCGGCTGTAGTGTTTGGCCGAGGCGTAACCTTCACTAGACCTTTCTTTGGAGGAGGATTACAACTCTGTCCCCCCATATTATGACCTGCTGGGCGACCACTATCTGCGCACACCGCACAGTGTGGCTTCTCACTACAAATTGCAGCCTTATGGCCAGTCTTGCCACAACGGAAACACAACTCTGTTCTTTCTTTGATAGAAGGACAGAGTGGACGTGTATGGCCAGTGCCATAGCATCGGAAGCATCGAAGAGGCTGATCTTCGAGTGTACGGACTGAGGCTGAACTAAACCCAACGTGTAACCGACCTTTTTCAATTATTGTCTTAGCCACTGTAATGGGACACTGAAGACGAATGGCACCTAAACCCCACCGACCTGGACGGATTTCTCCAGCCTTGATGGCATCAATAGAGCAGCCAGCAATATTTGCTACCTTCTCCAGTACTTCTGATCTAAGCACGGAGTCATCCAAATCAGAAATGTACAAACTAACACATTTCTGAGGCCTTGAAATCTTCGCTACATCCGAAAGTACATCTTTTAATTTGTTGGCGAACAAATCAGCATGCTCTACATTCTGAGAACCTGGAAACTCGAATTTCCGTGCCCCAGTTAAAGTAGGCCGAAATCGAAATGGCCAGGCATCCTCTTGATCACCTAGGTTCTGACGAGCGCGTCTGAGAATAGACTCGTAGGTCTCTCCTTTTTCGATAGCCTCAGCAGTCAATGTCACCACAACCGCTTCAGTTTTTGGAGCCATCAATTTGTTTTCCTTCCTTATTGTCGATTTTTTCCCGGAAGGTGCAATAGTGACATTTACCTTTGGCATAGATGCAGGTTCAGAAGTCTGAGGATTGGGGACCAGATTAGGCTTTTTCCCCTTCCTCCCTTTCCTAACTACAGTTGACCATCCCTCGTTAGCTAGGGTAGTAGTAGGAAGAAAAAGAGCTTCTTGAATTTTAGATGCTTCCACAACAGTTGGAACTGCAGATACAACGGTTCCAGCAGACGTAACAGCTTCAGACGGGTCTGGCGAAGAACCACTTATCTTTGTCACTTTTTTTGCCCTTGATAGCTTAGGTGGCTCTGGAGCTTTGAAAGCTTCTTCAATTTGGCGATCTCCAGCCAATGGCGGTCGCAATGGCTTTTCTAGAGGAAGCCTTTTCTCTATGCTAGCAAATCGCGAACTGATAATAGCCCGCTCCTCCAGAATAATTTTCCGGAACATTACTTCCAGCTCAGAAGAGTCCCTTTGCGACGAAGGAGTAGATTGAGCTAGTGTTGAATCTCCTTGCTTCGTCATAGAACATTTCTCACCAGTGAGATAAAGGGCCTTCAGCTCCATCATTTCTTTTTCCTGCTTCTTCAAATCTGATTGCAAGCGATTAATGGTAGCCTGCAATCTTTGTGTTTCTTCCGAAACAGAACGCTGGACTAGCTCAGCAACAACTACGATCACATTTTCAGCCCGATCTCTGAGGCCTTTTTTAAGAGTGCCCTTCATGTTTGACGACTTAGTGGCTATCATTTGAATTTCAGTGACATCATCTTCTACCACTTTAGCCAATTCCGGTACAGTTAGACCCTCCAAATTGGGTGTAAGAGAAACGCCATAACCTAACCTAGCTCTAGCTTCCTTTGCCAATCGCTGACGATTAGCAATCGATTCCTCTATTTCGAGCTGGAGATTAGCAGCTTCCAGCTCATCTTGCGCCTCAGCTAATCCTGTATTGTGTTTAGTGGCTGGGCGACCCTTTCCACGTTTAGGCTTAGCCTTTTTTCCACCTTCAGTAGCATCCGACGAGGATTCTTTTCCTTCTTTGTCACGTTTCCGCTTGAGAAAATCCAATCTAGTCGACATAGAAGAGATGGTCGAATCATCTGACATATTATGAGTCAAAGTATCCGAATCAGACCCACCTGCACTATCAGGTTTATGAAATAGGCCACTGGCCTGCGATGAACAGCGATTTAAAGCCGCATCTGGTTTTTTGAAGGAAGCTTCTACCTCCCACGACGCACTAGCACAAACGGCGTCCTCAATATTTGAAGATACTGCCACAGCAAACTCCTTACGGTCATCTTTATTTTTAGGTTTAAAATTCATTTTTGTTCCCACGAGAAACACGGTATATACGGACCACCAGGGGCAGAGCCGGTTGCCACCTGGCTACCCTCATACTGCAACGGGGGCGGGCGATCCCACGCAGGTAGGCCGATACCACCGACCACAACCGGTTTTATCCCAACCGGTCACCATCCCTCAAGAGAGAGATGGCTCCGACGTCTCGAGCACTCACAACGTCGGAATTAGGGGTTTTTTATTGAGGTGGTCTCCTCTTAGACCGGCCATTTAAGGCAAGTCCCCTGGTCTGATCAGGCCGATAGACGTGATCACCGACACCCGACCAGATAACAGGTTTCCCGGCGGTGACCGTAGTCCGTTGTGACTGACTACTATTACGCAGCCAACCAAACCCGCCGTACCGCGTAGTCGCCCTATCATGCTACGCTCTATAAAGCACGAACACTAAACGGCCAAAACAGCCCCCTCAATGCCCAGAATAGGGCGGTTGACAAGATATTAGCCGCCGGGTGACGGAGTCCTCCGCGGAAAAGATGCAAGAGGGCTCCGCCTGCCGACGTTGCCCAGGGTGCACCGCGGGGAGGTTTCTTGACCAGCACCCCACGTTTAACTTTCTACTACAACCATGGTAAGTCTTAGTAACTTTAGGTTAAAAATACAAAAGGAAAAACTAATTTTATCCTTCAGAAGAACATATTTCAAAGCAAATAACGGTATAGATACAAATTTATTTAACCACAAATGCGAAACAACGTACGTGGTTTTCATATTATTATTGCTTCTTTGTGAAGTATGACACTTACAATGTTAATGTATCTGACTCGATCTTCTCCGGGAATACCGTAGAGCTATTTAAATCATTTGCGACAGTGAGTAATTTGTTCTTAGTAAGTATATTTGGCGTGAACTAAATTTGCTTACATGTCTCAGATTTGTAGAGCAGAACTAATATTTTGAGCTAGGGCTGACGTTTCAGTCTTAGCATTTATTATGATTTATTCAAAGAAGGCAATTTATGTAATGGTTTCGTGTTTTAAATCTATCTCTGATTATAATGAGGCCGGATTATAAAGTTAAACAGTATTTATTAAGACGCAGTCTGTATCCATCACAGACTTCACACATACTGATGAGGTTTATTAGAAACAGAAAAAATTTACTACAACATATTCGGCAGAGGGCACTTAGCGTAGGCTAACGTTTGATACAGCAGAAAAATTTCATCGCCTACGATAACTTGCGGTTAGCTCAGTTGGTAAGAGCAGCACGCGCGATACGTGAAGGTCGTGGGTTCGATTCCCGCACCGCAAGGGGAGATAAAATTTTTCTGTTTCTAATATTTAAAGTTCGATAGTAGGTACGGCGTTTAGTACTATAAAAATAATAAAATCGATTAAGATGCCAGGTGTCTTCGATTCCGTGGTTTTCAAACATTTCTGCAACGAATGTACCACGGGCCGATAAGTATGTAGTTCTAAACATATTCGGCAGAGGGAGTGCCGGTAAGTGTACCGGAGGCTAACGGTTGATACAGCAGAAAAATTTCATCGCCTACGATAACTTGCGGTTAGCTCAGTTGGTAAGAGCAGCACGCGCGATACTTGAAGGTCGTGGGTTCGATTCCCGCACCGCAAGGGGAGATCAAATTTTTCTGTTTCTAATATTTAAAGTTCGCTAGTACGGCGTTTAGTACTATAAAAATAATAAAATCGATTACTGATGAGGTAATTTGAAATCAACGGTCTAGATTCTTTAACTTGTACATACCACGAACATAAAATAAATAATTTGTTCCATGGGTATAATATAATAATATGTTAACTCTTCATGAACCAGTATTCCAGACTCAATTTAAAATCATTTTTTTCTTGTTGTTTTCATATATCATATCATTGGGATTTGAAGGTTTAAAGCTCGTACTTTTTATCTTATGCCATGATGATTTGGATTACATTGTTTATGAATTCTAACACATTTTTCATTTATTTTAGGTTTTTGTAGTACGGCATTTGATAATTTAATGGACACACGAGCAAAAAATTTAATGTAGGATTGCTTCAATATACATTATCACATGAATTTATACCAAATGTTTGAATTTTCATAATGCTTTAATTTACCGAGAAATATGACAAGTAAAGTAAAAATATATGATTCTTAGTAAATTTATATTTGATCATTGATATTTTTATTTATATTTATTTACAAAGTTTCTAAAATAAGCTGCTTGTCATCTGAGGAAGCATCTGCAAATTTTAAGCTTAAAACTTTGAATTTGTGGCAGTAAAATATCAGATTGGTTGCAAAACAATATACTGTGGAGAATCTCAAAGTAGATTTTTGCACCCATGTTTTAGCATAAATACAAGTAAGAAGCTACTTCAATCACCCTTGAAATAAATATTCTGCACCCACTCTCTCACACTCTCTAACTGATATCTGACTATCATGAACTCAAAGGACCAACTAAGTAACTCAGCTCGTTAACTCTAGCTTTTGCATAGTTTAAAGAATCCAATAAAAGCTAGCGGTGCAAAAGTAAGCTTTGCCATCAACAGGTTACCGACTCGTAACGGACTAAAACAGAAACAATGCGCAATGAATTGGCATCGAAACTAATCAAAAGTTGCGAAGAAACCCGATGCAAGCGAAGCCGGTAAAACAGCGTTATTTTATTGAATGCCAAGAAAAACTCATTTAGTTTGATCGCGGAAACTTTTCTGTGGTACTAGCCTAAATGTACTTACTACTGAATTTACTCTGACGTATCATTTTCACTCTATTATGTTTACAAAATTGAATTGGTTGATTAAAATTGTTTTAATTTACTTTCTTTTGTTAAGATAATTTACGTAAGCCTACGTATATTTAAAGCCCCACTTGATTTTATTTAAAAAAAATAAAACTTTTTTAAAAATAAAAGTTTATTGCAAATATCAATTTTCCAAAGGAACGATTTAAACGGCAACTAATCTATGAAAAAAAAATAAAGCAGTTAAAAAATAAACTAGTGTTAAAACATACCTATTTTAGTGCATAGAACGTTAGAAAATTTAACAGAAATTAACGAAAAAGTTGGGAACTTATCCTGTGGTCGAAAAGAGCAAAGAATGAAGATGCATCCGTTTAAAACTTGCAACCTAAAACAGTTAAGCGGGACGATACTTTTCTTGGTGACATACCTTAACTTAAATGGAAAAAAGTTGGGTACTGTGTCAGCTATTTAGCATATTACTGTATATTACAGTATTTTACAAAAAGACGACTATAGACCAATTTTGCAAACAATTTTATTGAATTCGAAAAAATAAATTTTGATCACATTTTAACAAAAATAAATATACTAAAAACTCATTACCAAAAGAGGACATGATAGCGAGAATTATTAAGTAAAATCGATAACTGTAACTATGCAGCATCTTATAATTAAACTATGAAATCAGTGGGTCTTACAAACAAACTTGATTGTTATGCAGCGACCCCACAACACGGATTGTTCCAGAAACTAATCGGCAAGTTATCTTCAAAACATTGCCTTGAGTTACTTCAAGATCGGATCGAGTGTGGTTTGTGTAGTTACCTCCAAACTGACTTTAATTTCACACCTACCGCCAACTTCGTCGTTTAGATGCCGGAAATTTATTAGCAGTTCCAAATAATAGAACCAGCTTAGTAAGGAATTAGATTTAGGTTCCATAATCCTCGAATTGAACCAGTGGAGCTATACGAGCTCGTGCCTTTTTTAAAATGTTTGATAAAATTTGCATAATAATAAATAAATAAATATTAGACAACATTACATACATTGCCCTGATTATGTGGTAAGTAGCTAAAGCACTTGTGTTACAAAAATCAGAAACAACAGACCCGAGACAATACAGAAAAGTTCGTTTCCCATATTGACCCGACCGGGGATCGAACCCGGAACCTCAGAGATGGCGCGACACCAAAGTCCGGAACGCTCGCCTCTCGTCTACGGAGGTCGTGAATAAATATCTACCTGGTCTTGATAAAAAATGACCTAGCCAAAGTTAAGAATAAATCAGTATTATTAGAGTTAACCAACCACCAAGTCTAGTAGTACGGTTTGCCAAGTCTATTGCTATAGTAGTAAATAGTAGAAACAACAAAGTTTGAACAATACCTGGCTGTCAACTGTTCTCTAGAGGAGCTTTGACTTTGCAGTTTCTTCAAAAATAACAATTTACCTGAAAAGGAAAATGTATATTTTAAATTGATCCAAGAATGACGCATAAGTGAAGTGTTTTTAAGTTTTAAAACTCTTATAAAATTTTATCATAAAGCATTAGGTACTTATAAGTAGTAATTAAGTGGAGTCTAGACTACTTGTCCTCATATTTAAGCGATTACTTTAAGATAGTTGTTTCGTTAATGTATATTATAGATAATAATCATCGCTAAGAAAACTGATTAGAAGGTATGATCGCACACATTTTTATCACTGTAATTATAAAAGTTCATGATTTTGATATAATCAACCACTAACCATGTCCCAAGCTAGTTATGATTGGATATACGATTTGGTCAAATAGTCGCATTCTTTAAAGTTAGGTTAGGGGCCTTAATAATAGGTAGTCATCGAATTGCGATAATAAATTTCAATCTTTGTGACATATTTTTCAAAATCACCTAACTTTTACAAGTGAAATGTGAATTCATACATTGGAAGTTGTCAAAACGATATCGAAGATCGATAACTAACAATTACTGTCTAGGAGTGAGGCTTGCCCGCGTTTGTTATTCTACATTTGATTTTAAAGCGTAAAAAGGTACACGATAACGGGGCACTAACCACTCGGAGAAAGAAAACATATTCACAGTAGTAACGAGACTCGTCCTTTGACAGCGTACCCGTTTGTCGTCTTTGTTAGCCGCGACCGGTGCCGTGTGGACGTATCGTACCAATTATTTTTCTCAAGTGCCCGCTGTATCCTTCTGATGCTTATGCAAAAATCATTTGTATTTCAGTACTTCGCCAAGGTGCACTTTGTGAGGACAGAACAGAAGGAGACGCACGGCTGCCTGCTTTGGCCTTTCATTGGAACAGAGTTCCTAATGGCGTCTGTTTGGTAAACAGAAGGTATTCATATAAATGTTAGTATCAGCTCATTAAATGTCTAACTGCAAGGCAAAGGTCCTTGTTATTGAAAAAAAGCACCGTTAAAATAATGGAAACTCAATTTGGATTGATATAAGAATACAAATTATATGTAAGAGAATACAAACTGGAGTTAGGTTTGAACAATACATGAAATTCTTTGCTCGATCCGTAAATTCAACCCCAATATCGTAAAAGAGTTTCTAACAATTTAGCAACGAGGCATTAATTTGTGTAGTAAGTATTTTTTATTTTACCTGGGTGTTATTTTGACCCCTTTTTCACCCCTTTAGTAAAATTTAGGAAATATTATTTTAATTGGATGCCTGTATCTTTTTGACGTTTAAACTTTAACATTTAATTTATTGATATTTAACAATTACACGAAAATGGTGTCATCAAGTTATATCTAAAACACAATTTTTCATAATTAAATAGACGTAAAAAACATTAACAATTGCTAATTAAAATCAGTACCCAATCGGCGCGGCTCGTTATAAGTTAGGCAAACACATATCGCTAATTAAGATACCAAACATGGCAAAGGTTCACCAAGTTTTCTGACCCTTCTTTCAAAAAGGCATTTCGCATTCAAGAATGTCTCTTTCGAGCGCTATTCGGCGGGATTACGGTTCCGAGTTTACGTAATTGTTATTGGGTGGCGAGGTGCTAAAAGCGGGTTCGTCCGTTGTAATTGTGCATATGTGGCGTGCGGGCCAACCGGCTGTTTAATTTTGCAAATGTTATTAGTAGGATGGGACAAGCGACCGACCGAGCATGCGACGCGCGTTGCCGGCAAACACGCCACAAAAGCTAATTAAACGGAGGCAAGCAGAACCTGGGGCGCAGTTTTGATACAAGTGACGTTTTGATGACTCCTCGTGTCTGATACAGGGCTGGAGTAGCATTAAGATAAAAAACAATTGAAGATTTAGGCTAGCAAAACTGACGTTTAGCACCACTAAGTAACAACGTGCACACAAGTGGGGCATACACACTAACACAATCAAAATAGTAAGTTTATCTTTGTGAGATTTTAACCAAGAAAGGTACACCTCACTTATTGTTCGGTAGGTAGACAAGCCACAATTTTTATACGGATGTATTTAAGTACTTTTATCGGGTATTTCGATCAAGGGAAAAAATCTGAAACATACTTTTCATCACATGGGAATCGAACCTAGTACCCCGAAACGACCCGGTTTAACTACTAAGTTACTGAGAAAAATCACTAACTTAGGAAAATATTAAGAAGTTTGGTTTATCTAATAATGTAAAAACAGTCCTTTGTTAATTTTATCTTAAAGGGCAGAGCCTTCAAACTAAGCCTGAAAAAAAATTTTCCGGAACCTTTCAGCCTTTTCAACTAGGATTTTAGTCCATTTATTTACTCAGTTTTGCATGATTTTTATTTCGCCAAAATTTGCAAACGCCACAAAAATACAAATATTGTATGTAAACCGATCTGAAATTAACCAAGCGTACTGTGAAATAAAATGTAAATAAGTTTGGATTCCATTTTATTTGGCAAATAACTAAATCACTAACATCAAATATTGCTAAGTAAACTTTATTTTTAAATCATTGGGGTTTTTAATATTTTTTAATATATTAATTATGTATATATAATTGAGGATTCCATGTTTTTCATATTTGGGAAAGCATGACTTAGGGCACAATGTTACTTGTTATGATGATTTGTTAATTCAACGACAGCAAAAATCATAATTGTAAAAAATTAACGTAGGAAACTTATCACTTTTGTGATACCGGCGACATTAGTAAAAGTAGGTACTTGGTAAGCAAGTAAGCTTGGCCTTGAATTCTGATTCAGCACTTGGTACACGGTTTGGATTTACATACATTTTCTGGCATCTACAAGGACACTACTTTTCTCACCGGAACATAGTCATTAATTACATAAAGACCCAGGTTCAAGTACCCAAACACGAATTAAATTTGACAAATTTATTAAACTGTGTATCTGTAACAATGAACATTATAAGCATGGACAAACATGATTTATAATCCAACTTTCTACATAAATGCGGGAAGAAAATATTGTTTAGCTCAACTCCGCTAAATAAAACTTTATTCAACCCCTCTTGTTCGCAAGAAAAATTGATGTCCAATTTGTCGTTTGGTGCACAAAAACTTGACGGTGCGCGAAATTGATGACAATGTTGTGAGCGTCATAAAGTCGGAAGGAATTTTATGTTTTACACTTTCATGCCCATTGCGAGTCGCGGCAGCGAGTGCATTCTATTGTTTTCCGATGGCTACTGACAGGAGACGGATGTGTGTGTTACGAGTTTTGTCGTCGCCATCACGTGTTTTGATATACCTGGATTAGTATTGACTCCACACCTCTCAATCTCCACAACACTTGTGTCCGTTGAATTTTGTTTTAAGCGCTACACTTCGTACCAAAACTAATACTTTGTCTGTAAATAAATGTGAGGAGTTTGAAGGTAATTTCCAATTAATATTTTTGTTGGCCAAGATTTTATTATTACGGTTATGATTCACAGATTGTTTTTTACTATTGAGATCTAATTGGCACGTGATGTTTTAGATCCTAAGTTATTAAAAAAAGGACAAGTCTTAGAACACAATGAAAGAAAAAAGTTTTGTTTGCACGTATAATCAACCATGAAAATATACAGCGTATTGAGACGTAACATAATTTTCCCTTTCCCCGCAGATGTTTTGATACGATTGTGTTTTTTTTGGGCAGAAGGCCTCGCTAGACGGGATTTGTAAGGATTTGGGTGGTGCCAATCTCCACCGCAAACGCTGAAGGCAACAAATACTTGGACCGGATAAAAAGATCCAACTTATTCCTTGTTAACAGATTTCTAAAGCGACTCTTTAAAAAGGGAAAAAAGTACCTTTATAGAATTTTCGCCTTTGTTTAGATGAACAATGAGGAGAGAGACAGGTGAACTTTCTGTCCATTATCTGATTTATCCAACAATAAAACACTGAAATGCTGATTTCTGTTGTCTTTCTTTGCCTAATTATAACTAACCAGAGGAACACAACACTACATATTCTTAATTTATTCTTGTTAGATAAATTATAATTACACGGTGTATCATTTAGAAATTCACTTTTGTATTTAAAGCAGAAATTTAAAACTGATAACGTTGGAGAGTACTTTTACTAATTTTTACATAAAAAATTTTACCGTGTACAAATTCGTCAGGAAAGTTTTTAACATAAAAATAGTTATGCAATGTAAAATAAAAGGGTTCATATCCAATTAGCGAATAATCCTTAATAAAGATCAGGAGAGATAAATAAAAGCTTCACCAGTAAAATTAATTGAAAAACAATTGAAAAATCAACCGACACTTTTTTAGAAACACTACGTAAATTCTTGATTACAAAAAGCTTCTACGATATAACTGAATTTTTTAATGACAAAGGTTAGACACTACAATATTGAAGGGTTTCGTATAGGAAAACCCGATTTTTGGAAACTGACATTTAGATCCTTAAACTTAGATAAGAGTACAATACTTAAATACAAACTTATGTTATAAACCATTTAACTATTGCGACGCCCTAGTAATAAAAGTTAGTATACATGTACCCTACATGTATACTAACTTTTATTACTACTAAACATCATATGTAAATAATTTATTGTATATACATAAATGCAAATAAATAAATAAATAATTGCATCAAAAAATAAAACTAAAATATCAGCAGATTTAATGTCATATTAAAAGGCTCAGATCTCATCATATGAAACATATTCTGCTTTCTCATATCATCTTATGTATATATCTTATTTGGCTTTAGTACCTACTTAAGCCAATAAAGTGAAAAGAGTGATTTATATAATATGTATCATTTACCTAGTTTTCATAGTTTAGAAGGTATCAATCAAGTCATTTGTTCTTTCAGTTCAATTGTATCATTGACTCAAACTTAAACAGTTCTAATAAAATACTCAAAACACTGTCTATCATCTAGCATTAAAATAAATATAAAGTGCTAAAAACACTGCATATACTGAGAATTTCAAACGGAAGTTAAATATTTTACTAACCTAACATTGTATGTGTGAATGAGTTACTGAACTAAATGAATTAATCTGGGATAGATCACGATATCGAACGAAAAATGCTTTGTGACTAGTTAGGTGAAGTATTTAGCAGCTAATACTTTTTTAATGACGCATCTTTAGATCATCTGAAGTAAACAAATCTATTTGCATGTGGTATCACGGCAATCTAAGCAGCCAAAGAAAAGTTATCATGTAGGACTCGCAAACAAGGCACAGGTGGCGGCACTTAGCAAATTATTCACGAGCATATGGGCGACTAATCCATCAAGCGATCGCGATCGTGGCTCGCTCACATTAATCATCCTCTATTGATTAATGTGTCCCCGTACAAAGTAAGTAATTTACTCCGCATCAACTGCAAATTGATGAACCCGGTCTTGATTTTTTGGGACTGATACTTTTCATGGAGGAAATGTGATATTGGGGCAATGTGTCAACATTGTAACGCGAAATGGAGTTTTCAAGTCATTTTGTGTATGAAGCGTAGGTAATTATGCCTCATATTTTTTATATAAGGGTTGTTGTTTCATATTTATACATTTTTGACGTGACAACGTCTGAAAACTCGATACAGGCTGCATGCGCCAAAAAGATGATAATTGTCCCGTTACCCTCATTGTCGCACAGTTATTTTATGCTTTTTTTAGAGTTTAGCATTTTTGCTCTTTTGTAATAATAATTGCGTACTTTTTTGGATTTGAAATTTGTCATTATGTTATAGTACTGCTCCATAAACCTATTAAGGAAGTTAGCCAACATAATACCATCAGAATTATTATGGCCACAAATGAAAAAAGAAAAGGAAGAAAACATTATGTATTTAATTTCATTAAGCAGAAGGAATGACAATACTGTATGTAGTCTATAAAAATCGATTCTGGAATGAAATATTGTTACAAATTACAATGACTGTAGATTCTCAACAGTTACAAAAGTTTGAAAGCTGCAGGTGTTTTGTGATTTAGGCATATTTACAACTACTTAAAGTTTAACTAAATATTTTCATCTGTTCCTAGTATTTTAAAACATGCCCATAAGGTTTAATGCCCACTGTCTTCTATTCGATAACATCTTTATACCCGCTATCTTGGTACATAACAATAAAATATCACACAGCACTTTATGGCTCCATCATATGATAATATTTTTATGCACACAGTAAAACTGTTATGAAATATTAATATAAAATTACGGAATATGGGTTTTATCGCTGGGCATTGCCAGGGCCTTATTAAATAGTTACGCTCAGCGTATTGTTTTAATCTGGTGCCGTACCAAATTGTGTGCTAGTCACCCGAAATATCAAACCATCAGGGTGGATCGCATAATTAAAATTGCAAATGTTGTTAGCAGTTAGGACTGCTTGTGGGAGCGGATGATTCAATGCCGGGATATTTTATTTTATTAACACATTCATGTGGCTCGATGAGCTTGTTTTAATGGAAGCCGTAAAGCTTCAGTGTTTTATGGTTTTTGAAGCCGATCAAAAATTGTTCGAACATATTTTCTACGCAAAGATTAGTCACGATTACCATTACTGTTATGATTTTTATGAGATAAATGTAGGTACTGTTATTTACTTCACTAATGTACATAAAAAATCAATTCAATAAGATAACATTTAAAATTTCAACTTTTCATAAAATTAAGCTAAATATTCAAACATTAAATGATAAAATCCCAGCCAACCCACTGTTCTTTAATTCATAAGACTCCAGAAAAAAGTGTACTTAAATCATTTTAATAGCTCTATTCCATCAGTGATTAGTCAACGTCTCTTTAACACCTAACTGGTTTAATTTTAATTAATTTCCACCCTTTTTCCAACAAGCTTTTAATTAAAACCGCACGTATTTCATTACTACTAACTTTAAAACTTTCCTAAACTTACGCTTAGCAAATTGAAATTCATCCTCAGTGAAATAATGTTGACTTCAACTCACTATAATAATTTATGCAACTTTCACTGTGGTGAAGTAAACTTTACTATTGTTACTTTGTACAAATTTATTAAAACATATTTTTATCACATTCCATATTCATGAATGTGAAAATACGTTCTACGTAAGTAATAGTGTAACTAGACTTCTGGACATAAATTAGATGTATACTCATTCCTTTTCGAAGTTGATATTTATAATTTTAATCTGTTATTTCGTATTATAAGTGAACATTAAATTATATTGGGCAGTAATTATTTATTATTTTTCAAGAATAGAAACTTGATCAACAAGGAATTTTAGTTTTATTGGTTTCGTTTTTGTCATTTCACTACTCTAGATCTTAGGCATCGAGTGAAATAAAATTTAGAAATATAGTTCAAAAATAACAAA
The DNA here is from genome assembly GCA_037074685.1 of Glyphodes pyloalis. Taxonomy (NCBI): domain Eukaryota; kingdom Metazoa; phylum Arthropoda; class Insecta; order Lepidoptera; family Crambidae; genus Glyphodes; species Glyphodes pyloalis. The sequence continues at coordinate 7,415,376 of JAYKKO010000008.1, forward strand.
GATAACAAAAGTATTTATTATTTGTAGCTAAATATTTAAGTTGAAGATCATAGTTGGGGTTATGCAAAATAACTGTAATTAATTGAAGAAAATATTAGGATAATAAAACATTGATCAATGAAATAATGATTATTACTTTCGTACGTTGCAATATTTTAAGATTGAGATAACAATGACTCTGAGCTTGCTTGTAAAGGACATTCAAGTTTAAAAGAATAATTTTCAATGGCCGGTTCCAATGTTTAAAATAGGTAGAATCATGATAGTTTTATCATACCAATGATAGGATTATCCACTAAGTTTAAAAGACAACACACAAAAATAGCGCCGCTACCAAAGTAATGCGACGTCTATAACGACCTCTGTAGCCGAGAGGCGAGTGCACTTTGGCATTACGATATCGTTGATGTTCCGGGTTCGATGCCCGGTCGGGTAAATATGGAAAACCTTTTTACTATTGTCTCAAGGTATAATAGTTTCCGATTTTAATAATAGCTCGATTTTTGTCACTAGTAGTTGGTTATTCCCAATCAATAATGGTAAAGTTTAATAGCGAAACTGTTCATGTGTGTGTTTTTTTAATAAAATGATACGCGAAGCTTTAAATCCCACGAGAACAAGCAATATTAAAATAGCAGTGAGCAACGCAAATGCGTTGGTTTAAGTAAACTCTCTTTTTCCAAGTATGGCGTAAGTATGGACTGGTGAGACGCCGGGATGTAACCGGGTGGCTTTCTATCGCACCATGTCATTTCCTATGACGCGTCGTGCAACAAAGAATTAACATGTTCTGGATAAATTCACATTTTTACGCTACGATCCGAGTACTTACATGATAAAAAGGTTTGATTTGAGTCAAGTCTGTATTATTTAATAAGACACTGCAGCTTTTAAATTAAGAATCGAAGCATTTACAAAGCGTTAAAAATTATTCTGAAAAATTGCATTTACTTTTAACTTAAGATTAAAACCGTTATTTATTTATTATCGCATATGATCTGTTGAAGAATAAATGAGTTCGCTGGTATGCCGTGGTGCACAATAAAATTAAAATGGAATAAAGGCAGTGAAAACTAAAACTACATTTCACTTGAATTGTTCAATTATATTTTCAAAAATCACCGGAACACTATTTAAAATCAAATAAATACTAAGTGACTTGTAAAAAATTTAGTACACCTTTTTCGATGTCACTTTTATAACTTTCTAAAAACAAAGTTCTAAAATAAGATATGAAAGAAAACAAACTACATTCGCAAGTAAAAGCAAGACCAATTATTTCACATCTAGCTCGTCCACGCATCCACGTCACCCCAGGTTGATGACCTATAAAAAGGATTCATGTATATGTGAAGTGGTTGAGAGGCTAGGGACCTAGGCCGTGTGTCGTTAGGCGCAGCGAGTAACTGGATAGCCTGGTTTGCGCGCGGATTAAAAACGTCGACAACGCACTTTTGTTAGCCTTTGAGCCAGACAATACAGTCTTATTAACTAAGGAAATTTAATAGATTCCCCGTGATCCTTTGGTTAGCAAAGTAATAAATTAAATTGTAATTTGTTTCAAGATATAGGTAAACAAAATTATCAAAGACTGTACAAAAATAACTACAAGCATGTTAAATAAGCTTTCATTTGTTGAAACTTTAATATTCCGAAAAAAAAAGTAATACTATATATACACTGTCACAACTATTGACTTTAACCCAAATTTTATCCGATCTAAGACAGATGCTTTAAATAAAGGATCATTAATAAAGTTAGTACGATTAATAACACGTCAAACTGTACTCTTTAGACTTTACACCGCCCTTATTTCGTGCACATAAAAACCATTATCGAACTGTAGTAAGTGTTGATCTTGAAATGCTATTTGCCATACGATACAGTACGGTATTGACCGATGACACATAAAATGCAAACATAACATGCATCTTAAAATAAAGGCTAATTGAAACAAATAATTTTATCCTTTTGTTGCTATGCTAACATTCCTGATTTCTTTTTATATTTATAATCGGAATATATTAATTCGAAATTAGCTCGCTTCAACAAGGAAACACTATGCAGACCTACAATTAACAGCTACAATTTGTCGTCACTATTTTCGTCGTATAACGATTTAGTTTTGCTATCACTCAAATTGAGCCTAATTCAATGACTCTATTTTCTCTGAACTTTGGGACAACTAAAACTTCTGACGCCACGTTTTGGCTTAATAAAGACAAAGTTCGGCCGGACGAGGTTCACGATCAAAGAAAAACTTCGTGGACATCCATCAGTAGTTAACAGATCATCGCCATTATAAATACCTACTTCCTTTCTTCAAGGCCCCTGCGAAGTACTATTTTGTTTTCTTTGAAAGTAGGTATCAACTAAAATAGAAGAAGCTCGCAATTTAGGAAATTATCATTCTTGTAATGGTACACATATGGTAGTTAACTTTATTAAGTCATCCAAATAAAATGATAATTAGATAATTGAGTTAAAATGATAAATTCGATTTTATTTTATGAAATGACACAAGCAAACGTCTATTGCATACTTCTTATTAAGTTATTTGTGTATGACTTAGTTTTTCGTAACATTTGCAGTTACTATTCTTAAGCCTTCGCCTATGCTATCTAAAAACAAAATTGAGTAATCTACTTTGTAATAGCTTTAAGTTGCTATATCCATCGAACATTAATCGTTATTCGTTATTAGATATTTTTATAGCTTAACTTTGTTATTCAATTAATTTCCTTAAAGCCTAGAATTACCTTAAGCTAAATAAAAATCATAGTTCTGTTGTTTTATTTTGTTCTAAAATAATAGAAACGGAAGGTTGTTCAGATTATTTTATTATCTAATGGGACACGAGCAAACTTTCAATATTTTAAACGCATATAAACTTTCATTCAATTGACCTAGAAAAGCAGCATTTGTTATACGAAAAGGTCGTGAGTTTGAATCCTGTACCGCAAAAGGTTATTAAATTTTCCTGTTCCTTTGAAAGAATGACGTTTTAATTTAGTTTCAGATTAATCGAGAACAAAATGCTGCAAGCGAATTAAATTCTATTTGAAATCACAAAATACAAAGAACGCGAAATCTCAATGAAAGCAATTTAAGGATAAACTGGTGGAACTAAAATGGCTTAATGTATAATGTGTGACAAGGGTGGGAGTCGAATGCACAACTCTTGGTTAACCGCCAGAATAATCAATTACATTAGTCAAAACACAAAGCAAGTGACGCTCGTCCGAGTTAATTGCAAGTTATTGTAGATCACGAATCATTCCATAGTTTTAACGCCTAAGCTTAGTATCTATCCTAAAATAAAATATCGATTACAAATATTCAGAGAAGATCTTTACGTTGATAAATAACAAACTTCTATAGCACATATTTATTGAGTCACAGCTCCTTTTCTCTGCCAGCGTCTGAACCTATATTCGAGGCAGGGTTTCCAAATAACAGGGTTTGTTCAAAGGCCACATGCACCGACGTCGTGCCATTATAAAACAATGAAATGCACTCCATCCTGCAGTCATGGCTCTCGTCGATATTGAGACGTGCACCTCAAAATGGGTATTGACGTGAAAATTGCAGAAGAAATTCAGGTGCATTTCCAGGAACTAGTGTTTTGGTACGTTTTAGCTTAAAACTTGATAACAAATTAAGCAAGTTGGATTTATCGCTTAGCGCAAATTGTTTTTTATCTAAAAGAACTGCAAGGATATTTCCACAGTTATGAATATAACAGAAAATGCATAACAAAAAACAATAGAAAGTAAACTATAGAAACAAAATAAAAGAAACATTTATGTAAGTTTTGAATTTAGAAATGAAGTATTCGACCACCATATTTGGAAAGTTGATGATACAGAAAAGAACCGTGTGAAATTTGACTAAAACTGTGTAAAAGATTGATAAGTAAACTACAAAATTTGCAATGTTCCTTCAAACATCTACGTAATATTTATAATAAATAAAACAATCGTAGCAATAAAAATCCAGGTGAACTTGTTTGTCATAAAATTTACGAGGACTTTTGCCCTAAATAAAGAATTTGTGTGTAACATAATTCCCCCAATTTTATGTTCCGTTGAAACATCAATCCGCAAATGTTTCCAGAGTTGACACTATAATACTCGTAGATACGTATGTATATTTGCATTTCAAGAAGCAGTCATGTGCAAACACAAAGTAGCAACATGAAAGTTTTCAACATAATAATGTGTATTTTAATTGCAATTTCATCGTTCATTTATTTTCGTAACACAATTAATGCTTAAACGACCTTTATTTGATTACATATTTATTAAAAGCGTGTATAATACGTTATGTATAATACGATACCAAACGTATCATACACTCCGCTATTTGAATTGCGACAGGGTTAAAAAATATAATAGAAAAATGGTAATAATAAATATTAGACAACATCAAATACATTGCTCTGATTCTGTGGTAAGTAGCTTAAGCACTTGTGTTACAGAAATCAGAAACAACGACGGTACCACAACACCCAGACCCGAGACAATATGGAAAAGTTCGTTTCCCATATTGACCCGACCGGGGATCGAACCTGGAACCTCAGAGATGGCGCTCGCCAAAGTCAGTAAGTAAGGTAATACTCGTATTATTCTCGTAAGACCAAATGTCCTTTTAAAAGCCAGACAGTTGATTTTCTATTGAGTCTGGTTGTCTGGGTCTTACTACTTTAAATCACTAAAACTGAACATCATGAATAGAAATACTAAGACAATAGATATTTATAATAAAGGACTTAACATATAAACCAGTAGCTTGTGAGTTACAATATTTCCATCTATACTTCAACATCAATAACCTTACTACCACTTAGGTTCTACCAGATCTGTAGGTATAAGAATTTATTATTGTAGACTATTAAGACTATTTAAAACTTGTTTATAAAAATAGCTGGTAAAGTAAGTAAATTGAAGGAAAATGATTTATTTATTTGTTGGGCAAATATTAATCAGCGTAAAAGGGTTCTCGGTACAGAGGAGTCGAAATATCGGATCGGCCCCGAATCAGTTTTGTCCGCTAAAGCATTTATTGTGAGCGCTGTAATCTCTCTCTAAAAGCTGTAGTTTGTTAACTGGTCATAAAAACTCCCCTGCGATTACACGTATACGGTGCACTCAATAACGAACTAAATACGAGTAGATAACGATACTATGTTCGATGTTTGAGGTTTATCGCGAACGTGTAGATATTCCCGGAAGGATTTGAGGCGCGAATTTATTTGCCAACTTATTTTGAGCGCGCAGTCTTCTTTAATTTTGCAACAAGAAACTTTAAGTTACATTTTTTGGTAAACCATTATTGGTTTTTCTTTTGACCATTTAGTATTAAATACTATGATAGCAATCGAAGATGGAGTAGCGTCTAATAAGTGTTCAGTGTAAAGTACAGATAATAACACATATCATCAATACTGCTTTATAAACAAGTTTTAATTCTGGGTGCGATTGCAATTACGGTATAAATAATTTCAATCTTGAAACAGAATTTCTGTCAGTCGAACCAATAAGTGAAACATTCGAATTAAAATAAAACCAACAAGTAAGCAGGCATCAATGGGGTTCTGAAAATATTTCCATTTCGAAATGATAACATCTTCCGAAGATTCGGCGTTGGAGCGATATCTCTTCCGTTCCGGGGCAAATTCGATCCCGCCACAGCAGTGATGCGAGAATTGGGGGCCCGCACGAAAGAGAGCGGGCCTCCAGCCATGCGTGCCAGATTGACAACTGACGAAAATACTCGCCCCCCAGTGCACTATATAACAGTATAACATCTTTGCAAGCTATATTTTTAATCATCCAGCAACTTTATGTAAATTGGCTGATGAACATACATTCATTTTGTTACAGAATTTTAATAATGTTTTGTTTAATATTGTTGTCAGGGTACAATGGTAAAGTGACATATTTTTGTAAGATAAAAAAATAATAAAAGAGATTTGTGGTTATTACAAATTATTATATTTTTTTTATTTGGTACTTTTATCTAACTTAAATCATTTTACAAAATTATACGTGTCAGCAAAAAGGTTAAAGTCACTAAAAAAAGAAATTCGTCCAATACTGTGTGCATGTCAATGAATATTTTGCTTCTATTTATGTAACATATACTTTTTCTTCCAAGCTCTTTCAGGTAGTTTAATTAAGATTGTGTTTAGATGTTTGAGAAAGATTTTGCAAAAGAATGTTACAACGCACCTTTTTTGGGGAAATAGTAGATCAATATATCTTAAGACTAAGGTTCATTATATATGCAGTACAGTTTAGAATAAAAAAATTATGAATTTACTTTATTCACATATCTACTCTAAATCTTTAGATAATAGTTATAATTAATGTTCTATCACTGCTTAAAAATATTTTGCAAATTAAAAACACCAGTTAGTCGTCAAATCATTCTTAATTATTCCAGGCTGAACAATCTCTATTATCTCCCAAAGAAGTTGGGGTAAACATAATGAGAATTCCATCAGTGCATAAAAGATATTATCTGATATTGTTCTTTGCTTTCTTTCGTTTAACTTGCTCGAAAATACTCCCCGGACGATATGAAATCAAGATTTTATTTCGTCTACATTTTTTGATTTAGCAAGCACGTTTTTGGATTCACCCGTTAGAACAAAAGATTTGGATTTTCATCTGTTAACTTAGACATACCTACTAACATTCATTATGTTTGGGATTTTTATGATAAAATCTTTTATAAACGTAACCGAAAATGGTTTCGTTTATTTTTATGATACTGACATTTCGAAATATTTCTACGTCAAATTTTAAAGTCTTTTTGACAAAAATGACCCCCCGATATTTTTATGCACGTATACTTACGATATAAGAGTGGTACATATTAAATAATATCGCCAATTTATGATAGCGGCCATCTTGGACTTGAAATTTTCCTTAGTGTATTGAGTACTATAGAGTAGTAAATCGACCCCTTTTATTGAATACTTATACATAGAGTGACAAAGTTGTGTCAATATAATATGAAATCCGAAATTTTGTGGTGGTTACAATCTTGGACCGATTTCCATCAAACATGGCCAAGAACACAAATTCACCTTTCAAACAAAAACAAAATCCAAATCGATTACATACTTCATTTAGGAGTTACGATCCCATAGACTGACAGACAGACACGCTAAGTAATATAAGAAATGTTGTTCACATAATAAAAACAGTTATCAATAAACCACAAATGGGTTTCAAATTGATAAATAAATTTAATTGAAATCGTGAAATAACATTGTTTTTGTAAGCTATGTAAACTTGCCAATTGTTTATATCATGGGCGTAATTTGTAAAGCCTGCAAGTATTTTGCATTTACCTATATAATATGCATGCATGGCTTTATTTAATATACTGAGTATAAGCGTTGAATATTTAAAAGCGAAATCATTGTTCTGAATGCTGCGATAAAAACTCGATTGAAAATAACCGTGTTTCCGCATGGACAAGGCGAATATTGCATTTTCGCTCGGATGACGTGTCAACTGCATTTTAAATAACTTAGCGGCCTCCGGCGCGGTTGGGTATTGATTTGAGGTATTTGCGGAACTTTTTGATATGCAACCGAGGTCTGGTGATGAGCGCGCGGGAGTGCATTAGTGGTCTAGGTTTTAACCCGATTCTCTGCGGGTGCTTGTCGATCCAGTGCTCTATTTCAATCTGGTTACGGTCGTTGGCAAATGCAATATTGCACAGTGGTGCTAAGTGAGTTGGTTTTCAAACCCGATATAAGAATTTAGAGTAAACAACAAGTACTAAATATTGGACAATTGCTTATATTTCAATATGTCGTCGTTTTTCAAACGTAAATCTGCTCGTAACTGGGGGTAGCGGAGTTATTTTTCCTATTTAAGACGATGAACCAGTTTAGTTGAATAATGGTCAATTTAATATAAATTTGCATTCTTTTAAAAAATAATTATATATTTATCTGAAATTGCTTGGGGATGTATCCCAAAAACTGCAAATATTTGTAGTTTTTATTTGAATCTGTATCTGTCGCAGTCATCTGGTTGAATCAGCTATTTGATTGAATGACTAGCGCGTTCATTAAATGACGACTTTTAATCAACTGACTTAAGGAAAACTCGGAAAGTTGTTTATTTAAAGTTCAATGTCTTAACTGAAATTATGTCGCAATCATGTGGTTGAATGCTGGAGCAAAAATAACGAGTATTTTTTTCGATAGGTATATTCATAAGAATATATCTAGTAGCAAACATGACGATTTAGTATTAAATACTACCTAATAAAAAGGTCAAGCCTGCGGGTAGTGAACGCCGTCGTGGCGCCAGCATAACCGCATAGAACATTACTGGGGTCTCATGAGATTTGAAATAAAACAGCTGTTTCTTGAGCGTTGCGGGCGCAGGCAAAAACCGCTTTGTGAGTTTTCAGCCTCATTATCTGTGTGAGGCTCATACGCTAGGCCTCGTGGGAGAGAAACCGATTAATATTTCATGTATTTGTAACTAGAAATAGACACTACACGTTAAGATTAATAGGCGTCATCTTTTTTTAAATCGACCTATTTAGAAGTTGCAACTTAATGTCTAACGTAGCTAATTTTACCTTAATGCTTATGATGATTGGCGAGACACATAACAAATGAAAGCTCACTATAACACTATAATAGTGAGATGATTCATGACGAGATTTTAGGCTTGGATTTTAAGCCTTTCTCTTGCGAGTCCCGTCATTCGATATTAATGTCATAATGCAAACACGACAATTAGACTGAATTGTGTTCATTTATTAATCGTCAGTGATACTGATAGACTGTTCTCCGGCCGCATTTAATCCTTCCATCGCGTATTAATGTCTGTATACCGATAATGAGAGTTCAGGATTATCATCACTTATATTAATGCAATGGTGTGAATTAATTGACGCCTTATTCAAATATGATTTCATTTACTTTGCTTTCTTTTTATTCGTGTCAATCGAATAAGTTACTTATGAATCGTTGATAGGTATAACCAAAAAGGCATGCTGCTGATGCAAAACCATAGCCGAGAAGATATTGTTAAACAATCTGAAAAATGTTTTTGTATATTTATAAAGCTTTTATACAATTATACTTTGACAAAAATATTCAAGACATAATATTAAAAACCCCTCTTTTGTATCATTAGCAGGATTATGTAGAAATATTTCAATCGTTTTTATTTTTGTTGTACTAATTTTAGATGTCTTTGACATACCTCATAAAAAAATATTTTGAGCGAATTCAAAAATTCTGCTTACCAATGTCGAAAAATAGTATCCAAAAAGGGAAAAGGTCCATTAATCAAAGCTACTTACACGCCACAGAGCGGTAACTAATTAGCGCTGAAAGCCAGTAAAAACCAATTTAACGGATCAACACTCCGGATGGGGATCCGTCATCATCAATTTGTCTCGTAATGACTTCATGACTGCCCGTCGGCACTACTCGACGAATACCATTGCCGTATACTATGTATCAACAAATTGGAAAATAATTTGTTCGAATCGTCATGACAATTTCTTTTGTCGATTGAGACTGAAAAAATCTGGTTTGATCTTGCCAAGTTGAAAAATTCAAACTCTCAAACCTAAATATATCTTTATTCAAGTACATATAACACTTTTAAATCGCCATTAAATATAATGCAAAGTGATTACACTTTCGGCTCGGAACCTCTATCTACCGAGAAGACACCGGTAAGAAACTCAACAGATTAGTTACAGTAGCTAGCTAGTATCTAACTTAAAGCTATATGTAGACCACTTTGGACCTAGTCATAGTTTTGTTTTGGTGTGTGATGAAACAATTAAGTACTCAAGTAAGTATTCACTTTTGAGAAGTAGGTAAGCTGGAGCAGACCAGTTCCCAAAGGGGGCACTTGTTCACAAGCATGACGTATGTGCTAGCCACCGCTTCACTCAACCTTTTTGAAAGGCATTTCGACTGCTAATTGTTTGTTTTAAAAAAAATATGTTAAGAATTTGAATAATCAAATTTATTAATACATTATCGAGTCAGTCATACATGTGTTTAAAATTTCACTTCATTCACTTTATTTTGGAAGTAAATGTAACTGTAGTATTGGTATAGTATATATTGTTTTTGCATGTTTGATTAATAAATGTCCAAAAATTCACACACACATCATTTCACGTTGTTATTATTAGACCTCACAAATAAAATCAGCTGCAAACTCAGTAACGTAGGCAAATGATATCAAAATATAAAAGCTTATGTTTGGGGTAACATATTTGATGCTATGTATGTATGTTTGCGGTTGTAGAACCATGCACTAACAGTTTTGCCACGCTGTAGATACAATCAGGGCACTAATAGTTTTGGTAGTGCATCAAGACAAACACAACGTGCCGTGACTAACTATGGCTCTATTAATGATGCAACGCCGGGCTAGTACGTAATGCATGTCACGGCTAATAGTCGAAAATGGATATTGTGTGTATTAGCCGGCTTATGTACAGACTGCCCAATGAGGCTTATTTCAGGCTAAATGTTGATGCTGTGTTGCAGTTTGCTTGAATTTGAATCGTCTTACAGTTAGATTTGTTTTGCGAAAATGGTTTTAATGAATGACAATAAGTAGAAAAACGTTTTAAAATAACCGCTCTTTTGATGTACTTAAAATTATAAACCTACGTGCGACCAAAATTATTTTCAATCTAGTCCTATTCCGATGAGGTTCTGTTGTTCGATTTTGTTTTATTGCTGAACTTCTATGGCTTCCTTCGATTTCCATCATCAGATTAGCTCCAAATTATGATAATCTGATACTCATCCGCAAACAACCTTTTTGCTCATTCAATTTAAAATAAATGCTTTAAAGAGTCGTACGATTCCACTCGAAGGATATTAAAATGTATGTACCTACATTATAAGTTAAATAAAAGTTAGTAAAAAATTACATAACTACTTCAATTTTAAAATGACTTTGAATACAATATTCTTCGTGTATCTCAGTATTGAAACGCTTTAAATTAATTCTGTTAACAAATCAATGAAAAATATTGAAAAAACAAATTGTCAAGTTTTTTCCTAAAAGTAAAAGTTTTGTTGAAAAAAACTCCAAATAATTACGCAAGCCGATTTTGTTTTGAAGAAAAAATTTTGAACAATCTAGCCTTTACTCAAACAAACTTTCGAATCAAAACAATTTGAATAGACTTCTATTGAATTTGGAATTACTTTTTGAGAATTTTGTGTATTGATTTCCATAAACCGTAACAGTCTGTTTAACTACATATCGGCTGCTTGTCGGTGTAGATATATACCTTCACTCAAATATTTAAATTACAATTAAAAGCTTTTTTATTACTTAATGATTAATACATTTCTTTTAATAATAATTATACATTAATTAGGCTAATCATCGTACCTGGTTCAAGCTGGTGGACCTTATCCACCACCTAGGATAAATACTCACGTTATGAAAATTCATATTAGTCCTGTTTTATGGATGTTTGGATTATTACCACATCATTTGTATTTATTTGTATTAAAGCGAATTCTAAATCTGGTGTGAAAACCGTTTCGATAAGTTTCAAATGTATGAGATAGATAATTCGTTAAACTATTCCCAAAATCATGAGAATATAGTAATTACAGCTTGGCTAGGTCGTGAGCAAACATGAGTCATTCATTGTATTATGTTAAAAAAAAAACGTAGATAATCTTCGAAATAATCACATAAAAACATCGTAAACACTGAAAATCGCAAATCAAGCTGAAAATACAAACGGAGCGCAAGTGTGACCGTATTCGCAGATTTGGCCGCCCAGACCTGAGGGTAATGATGCGAGTAACTCTCTGTAGACGACCCCAACAATATTTCAGGAAAAGAATACAAAGTATATTTATTTCTGGTCTTTAGTGTGAGAAAAAGTTGCTGAGTCTTGCCATGAAAAAATATCAAATAAATCAGCCATATTACGTTATACTAATGGGTACAGCCTCATCTCAACAAGAAAGGACAGACGATACTCAATCACGTTACGCAGTGCGGATTGAATGTTCTAAAGCATTATCAGATCAGATACAAATTATGACCGTTTGTGCGTTTCAAAAAATGCATTAAGTCGTTGGTAAGACGATTTGGCTAATATCTCAATGTTAGTCGTTATTTCTGACTAAGACTATAGAGACCTATGACTATAGAGCGCTGAACTGCACCACAAAATTTTCAAAATCACGTGGCGTGTTACAAAAAAAATCAGTCACAAGTCGAAACAGTCAGCCTGGCTGACTCAGCCATTCAATACCTGGACAGTAGATTAAGTTCCAATTTTGTTTCCAACGTATTGTCACTTTTGCAGTATGATTACCTTCTACTCCGGTCTTTGATTACCTTCTACTCCAGTCTTGCCCTGAATCTTGCACAAATTGACCAATCTCACGTTAAAACGTTATCAAGCCTAGACCTCAAACTTGCTTAACCTGTTTAAAGTGTAAGGCGCTTACCCGATTTCACTTATCATCGGTAGAGGGGTACAAAGATAGGATTAGGGTAGGATAGGAAGATAAAATGACTTATTTTTGTAACTTTAACTTTTTAAATAAAATAAAACTTTTAGAAAAAATACCGATAGAAGCTCCGTTATTTAAAGAGTTTTCTTTTATTTTTTTCCATGAAAACTAAAATCAAAACTACAGGATCAAAGGTGTTCAAATATGGGTTTTTGTAAAAAACAACTTGTGTGAAAACAAAAATGCCTCAGAAATAAATATACAGCCCGTTTGACCTTTTGCCAACGACTCCACAAACTTGAATTTTACTTTGAACTGACCCGTGACACTCAATAAATTAAATTGCACCCTCTGACAATTTTTTACGAACCTGTTGAATAACGCCCTTTGTTTTCTTTTTATAATATGTTAACTTTACCTGAACGGCAATTACTAGATATAATGATAAGTACTACGTGTATCGTTATCAACAAAATCGAACACTTCAACAGTGAATCCCGTTCGGCAGTTAATGTTTACAAGTCAGGGTTCCCAGCCTCGAACTCGCAATGTCACGGCGAACTGGTCTGTCCGGCCGCGGTGAAACTGTGCGCGCGGAACGAAAGCCACACTAGACTTGCTCGGATTAGTTTTTACTTTACGTCGTAGTACCGTTGTCGTACCGTCAGCATGTGAGGCCCTTTTTATAGAAGATAAACAGATAAAGACAATTTATTACACATACATTTTACAGACATATACCTACAAGTACATTTTAAGCGGTCTTATTGTTAGAAAGCAATACATATAATACAATATCCTTAAAATATCAGGCAAAATATAATTTGTAGACTTCATTGCATAAAGAATTACAATAGATAGACTTAATACAAGGAGCGTTTTCAACCAGTTTTTAGGGTTGGTAGTTTTTACTCGTAGATGCCTTAGGATAATATTTACATCGTTAGATATCCTTAAGATTATACAACATTTTGAAAACATATAAGTATATTTTTTAATGTAAGTACATTTTATTCTTAAAATAACGGTTTAATTTTGTTTGATTAAAATAGCATTAATATGCGGAATAAAACTACAGTACATAAACTGTCACATCAAAATGGATCATAAACCATTTTACTATTTTCACTCCGTAAAGTTTAGAACGCGTCTATTTTTGCATCGATAATTTAAGTACGTAAAGGATCTATAAAAATGGCTCTAATAATGCGAAATGGATCATTTCATGAATACCATAAAAGCTATTCAGCCGTGTCTATCCTTAGTTATGCAAAATTATGCTCATAATGAAAGTTGACACGACGTTTATGGTTGTTCAAAATTGGGTGCCTATATGAACTTAGGAAGTACCTATCTAAGAAGAACTTCAATTATCCATTCTTCGCTTCTGGACTACTAAAATATTACTCTACACAAGTATTACAAAGAAAAAATATTCACTAATCTTTTTATATGTTAAAAACAAACTTAAAATTTACTCGACCAATTTCAAAAAATATTTGGCCCTTTGAAAGCTACCTTATTTCTGACTAGCAAAGGCAATATTATATTATTTAATAATCCTTACTAAAACTACAAAATTGCAACCCAATGTTTTCAAACAAAATTTAAAATATATTATTTACATTACGGACGCTGTAAGAACTATTGATTATATAACATAATTATTTACAGTAAAGATGAATGAATTACTAGAATTAAGGTTGACTGAAACCGAAGATTACTAAACTTTCAGGAATGGTTATTTTTAGACGTAGCCAACTAATCAAAAGTGATAAATAATGTAGACGGCGAATTTCACATTTCCTTTTTTTTACGTTATATTCACAATTAACATTAAATTGATTTAAAAAGGAATACGTTTGTAATGACGGTCAGTAAGACTTTATTTTTGCAAACCATACCTACCATTGTTTAAGTAGTAGTAAACTAACTATAATTTCGGGAAGCTACCATTTTCAATTTAGACTCAAGATAATGCATTCCAAACAATTTTTAAAAACAATACAGTGTACAGTTGCTTAAAATATTTCCTAAGATTCGCTTTAGTACTTGCTAAAGCCATCGGTGCAATCAGTACATAGCTGTAAGGGCCCGTGTAGTGTCAACAACCCGACAGGCCGGCAAGTTGCTAGGACTCCTAGAGCTATTTCTGATGGCAGTTTATTAGATAGCTTACACGATAATGTTATTGAGGTTTAAACGAAGAATGTGTGCTCTCATACATAAAATACATTAAGATAATTTTGTGTGTTGGGTGGATCACATTATATTTTACAGCTTCAAGGTCTCAAATTATGTTTAGTGTGAACTTTAGAGCTTAAAAAGTGTTGAAAATAGTGAGTGTCACTTAACATTTCTCTTATTCAGGTCTCAGTTAAAACAATCAATTTATGATATTGTCCTAATAGAAAAGTAAAAACGACCAATGACGATCCAGTCTTTCTGTCCATATATCATAGTTTATCTCTCAATGTAAAGAAATAACTGTGTTGCTTTGTTTCATAAACCGACAAAAAAAAAGTTGCTTGCCGGTATTTCATTTATTATGTAATTTATAGGTCAAAAACAAGTGGGGACATTATTTTAAGAGACAATTCGAAAGCGTTACTATTGTAATCCATATGAATAAAAATATTATGACTTTGACATTGCCTTGTAGGTACCGCAAGGCCCGCGTGTATTTTTTTATATTACATTATAAGATTGACCTCATCCCACCTGTCTTTAAGTGCTAATGAGGTCCTAGCTTTAGGGGCGACAAGTACAGCATAAGAACTTTGTTACTTGACTTATCGCCTTTAACTTTATGGCTTGACCCTGCTGCTATTGTAGCATCCCCCAGGAGCTCTGGAAACCTTACTCACACGCAGAAACACAACAACAAGAAGTGATTGTTATTTGGCTGCGGTCTTCTGTAAGACGGAGGTATTTCACCAGTCGGGCTGCTCCAGTTCAAGCGATAAATCGCTATGCCCTACCTTCTTATAGTAATCCACGGTCGCAATTCGTTGGCTTATGCGATATTACGACGAATAAACAGCTTACCGCCGCGTCTTGCATTGATGCATAATTTATACCAGCCCTTTTGTGTCTGCTATGATAAGCTGTCGGATCCGGAACCGGGTCCGATGTATTTGAAAAGCGTGTTTGATCTGCATTGCTTAAGTCAGGGTTTCCCCAACTGTGTGTCAAGATGCCCCAGGGTCGTAGTACACAAAGGCTGACTTCCTTGAGTTTTACTTGAAACTTGACACTTACATGGTTGACCAGAGCGGGGGTCGCACAGGTGATATAAGACAGGGATGTTCTGATAAATCTTTATGCGGTTTTGAATCTCGATTCAAAAACTAAATACTAAATATTGACCATTTCATATGTAGAATCACACCCATTACCTTCTAATTTTATTATTCATTTCGAATGCCTGCACCCAATTTATTCTCCAGTTCTCTTAAGTATTACATTAACGTTTTTAATTTGCATTTTGCTGAAATCAGAAATTACAAAAAACTAAACAGGCGTAATATGAAAAGGTTATTATTTATCCATACTAATATTATAAATGCGAAAGTAACTCTGTCTGTCTGTCTGTCTGTCTGTCTGTCCGTCTGTTACTCTTTTACGCCTGAACGGCTGAACGGATTTTGATAAAATTTGGTATAGGTATACGTTGAATCTCAAGAACGGACATAGGCTACTTTTTATTAGAAAATAAGGGGGGGATGGGGGTAATACCACCTTTGAAAGTTTATATGGAAAAATGTTTACTTTTGAAGTTAGAGATATGAAATTTGGCACAAATATAGCTCGAAACTTGAATTAAAATATAGACTACTTTTTGTTTCGAATATTAGGGGAGAAAGGGGTAAAACCGACCATGAAAGGATGTAGTTCACGCGAACGAAGTCGCGGGCACAGCTAGTCCTTCTATATTTTTTATAATATAAGTACAATACTTATGTATACTATACGTACCTAAACTAGGTATTTTATACATGTTATTGTGTTGCATAATTCATGTTAAAGCTTTTAACGTAGGTACGTTGTGCTGTAAGTTATCTAAAAGTTCATGTATTTGGCCCAGAATGTAAGTGACGCCAGCTAACGCCGTAACTACACGCTGAACATAACTTATTACTAACATGTGTTCGCAAATCCAACATTTGTTTTTACTAAATTATAAATTTCTTAACACGTTTATGGAATAAACAGTGTTAATATATATTATATTAGTCAATTTGCCTACTTATATTAGTATGCGAATTATCTTTATAGTTCTGATCTTCTTTATTAACGAGTGTTGATCATTTTAAAATGGAAAATTAATTTCACATTAATAAGTAATATTTCTATAAAAAACAAATACGAATTAATTTAGAATTGAAATTGACTGTGCTGGACTTCCCTTTGAACAATTTTAAGCTACGTGTAAGTTAATAAATAAAAAATATTGAAATTAAGTCCCTAAAGAAAAATTGTAGGCTCACGCAGATGGAAGTACTAAACTTTAATTTATTTTTTGTTATATTACATTTTCAATCTCCAAATTATATGATAAAAGTTAAAGTGGACAAAAATCTTGCATTGTTATGTGTTCTGTATTTCGGGAAACAAAAATCTACTAGTAAGTAAGTATTGGCCTAATCAATATCCCTCTGCAGGTCAAAGACCTCCATCACTGAAATCAACGTTACAGTAACGGGTTCTTAAATACTCCGGTGTTGTTGTGTTCCTGCGTGTGAGTAAGGTTTCCAGAGCTCTTGGGGGGTGCTACATTAGTAGCAGGGATCAAGCCTTCAAGGTAAGGGTGACATGTCTAATAACAGTTTTACTATGCTTTACTTTTCGCCCTTAAACTAGGAACTCATTACCACTTAACATCAGGTGGGATGAGGTCAATCTTGGAGCGCATTATAAAAAAAAAATACGAAACTTTAGAATTTTTTAATAATGTTAAAAGTGGGTGGTGATCACAGACCGGAGCCATACTTTGCAAAACCTGGGACTCAAACCAAGACCTCCGTAATCATAACCTGGTACTTTTAACATAAGACCATTGAAATTGAGAGATTTTACTATTTTTAGAAAATAAATTTACGAACCATTAACAAGCCTTTCAAAACAGTCTAGGAAATATTTAATAACCGGCTTCAAGTACCCTGTGATGAATGCAGTAGGCTGAAGTGTTCAGTGGCGCGACAAATGTAATTTATGAGATTCTCTCATCAGATTGGCCTTTCAGAGCTACAAGGCGAATTTAATATTAATAGAGCCTACGATACGGCGATATCAATATTGTCGAACATCGCAGATCAATGGCGCTTCAAATGATTTATTTTGAGTTCGTGAAGTCATAATGTTATTGGAGTACCTATTCAATCAGAGAAGATAATTTTAAATGATTGGACAAAAATCTGAATTATTATGAAGCATTTTGAATATAATTTTGCACTTTAAAGTTAAAATGTGAGAGCTTGGAACTGATTATTTTGGTAATGAATATAAGAAGTATTTATAAATTATCTTTATACTAATATATCTATAAAAATGCACTTTTGTTACAGAAATCAGAACAACGACGGTACCACAATATCCAGATGCAGGAAATATAGAAAAGTTTGTTTTTCCGAATTGAATCGACCGGGAATCGAACCCGGGACTTCGGGATAGTGATATGTCCATTTCCGGCCCGCTTGCCTCTCGGCTACAGATACCTATCTTCAAATTATTTTACGTATTATTTCACACCTTGAAAAAAAAATTATGTGATGCAGGACAAAAAGAGTAAGCGTAAATACAAAATCGGCAACATATACCTACAGCGTAGCTACATGTGAATTATAAGCATGAAAATTTCATATTAATTTTCAAAATGTATTTAAATTTAATTCAAAAATAAATAATGTTGTCCAACAACATAACATCCATTGCTCTGATTCTGTGTTTAGAAGCTAAATCCCTTGTGTTATAGAAATCGGAAAAAACGACTGGGCCTTAACACAATGAAGTTTATTTTCTACGTATATTGATCCGACCGGAAATCGAACCCAAGACCTCAGAGATGGTGCGACGCCAAAATCTCTTGCCCACGAAGGTCAAAGAATTATTACCATGTTGAAATATGTATCGTTGCCCACATAAGTTAAGTAGGAATTAGTAGACTGCTGAGCTTACCTACAGACCTGCCTGAGTGTTATACATTGCGCGTATATTAAATAAGTTCCGACGCTTATGACTCTATAGGGAGCAAAATGAAAAACAACTCGCATTACATTACTCAGTTACTTAGGTGGTGTAAAGGCATTAATCTGACAAACTTTATAAAACCCACCTTTAATTCTGATAGTATGATAATGTCCAAAATGAAAGCTAAATATACTAAACTAAGTTCATTTTACTCTATTTAGTTAATTTGTTACAGGTTGAGTCTTGAATAGGTATATGAAACATTATGTTCCATAATAAAAAGCAAAATATGATACTTGTAAACAAAGTTGAAATAAGCATGAGACTAATTTAAAAACGAACTAAATTAAAAGGCGCCATTCGTGAGTAAAAAGCTTAATTTTATTAATAATTTTGACGACCTTCTGGACATTTTTAACGCAGTGGTTAAAGTAGTCCTATCAGTAAAACTTGATCTATCAGTCTTACCGAATTATTTTCATTATTTGTGAATAAAATTACATACATTTGATATTCTAAACAACTATACAATAAAAATTCAATGGTAAAATATTTATCTCCCAAAAAATAAAATTACTTTATCACCAGTTCTAAAAGCGAGGATCATCCGGGACCTATTTATTTATTAAAGAACTCTCACTACATCGGCGAAACGGAAAGAGAAAAAGCCTCTTACAAAACATTACCCACATACCACGAAAATATAGACGACCCCGACCATTTCCGAATAAAACCAATGTCATGATCTTGTAATTTTTCTCCCAAACGTAATAGATTGTATCGAGTTACTTCCTGGAACAAACCTAAAGTGTAGCAGTGGAAATATGGGTTCGCGTGGATTGTAATATATGAAATTACCTGTATGCTGCCTATTCAACGATAAAATGAAAAGTAATGTAGGATTTCAAACAAATACATTTTGAATAACAATATAAATATCGATAAATACTTTGATTTACTTGTGCTTTTGGAATTTTTTAGACAATGCGCTATTACGTAACATACCTGTAAATGCCAGGTCCAATATTCTACGATTCGTTATGTGTCAAAGATGACTATCTGTTTTTCTACGGGTCGTTAATTCTAATTTCAAATTTACTTTCCATATTCGCTAGTATCAGTCGTTTGTCGGTCGTTTTTAGCTTGCGCCTCGTACCTATAAATTTATTACTATCCGTAATTAAACAGTTTTTTTTTTCAAATCTTGAAACCGGGAATAAGATAATATAACCTAGAAAACAATATAAAAAATTCAAAACATCAAAAATCATAAAAAAATCTTGAGCAAGTTTAGCGTAGCGTTCATCTAATTTGACACAAAATAAATAAAACAGTATCTAATTCAGCAACGTTTGTTGGCATACACCGTTACTAGAACCAACTCCCTTGATCCCTTTGGTAGTATAGATCTCCATTTTTACGCCCCTAGAGTATATAATTTACCCTATAAAGACCCAAAGAGTAGAAAGTTTGTGATATATTTTATTCGCAAATAAGTTCTCGATTTTGTTGACGGTTGTGAATACTTTATTTGTGTCGGGTGCATTTCACTTTATGGCAAGGGTGTTGTAAAAGCAGCGGAATATCGTATGAAACCTTGTGTTGGCAAATAGAATACGAATTGAATATTATGTCACAGTTACTGTAGTTACTTAGCATTTGAATATTTCTGTGTATAAATTGTAAAAAATACAGAGTCACGGCTTTTATAGATGAGCAAACAAATACGTAGGTATCTACGTTTGCTTTTAGTTCTTGCAATGGGTTACATGCAGAATAAAATTGCATATACGTTGTTTGTACTATTTATTAGTAGGTTTGGATAATTAAATATCTCGATAGTTTAAGTACTGGGTTAAGATCTTAGGGTCCTGACTTTATTTGAAAAATGGAGGCCATTGCCCAATATTGGGATATTAATAGGCTGATACTTAGATGTATTTTAGAACTCTCCTCTTTTAATGGATGTAAAAATAAAAATTTAACTAAGAACTCAACATACGAAAAGTTGAACATGTGTTAACATCGTAATACCATTCTTTGGACTCGATCTTTTTATTTATTGATTATTTACTTAATTTTTCCGTTGTAACAAGTGAGAGTAGTCTGAAAATTTTGTAACAGGTATGCACATATTGTGCAACGGATAAATAAATTGGAAACCAAAATCAACCATTTAACAACGGGTAAATGTGATCTGCAAGTTTCAAAAACGAACACTGTTACAATTAGCCAAAGATTATCAGTTCCAATATCAAACTTGAAACCAATGTCACTAGATGAAACTAAACACTGTCTAGTATAGATATTCAATTTGCATCTTTTGCATAGACCACGCTGAGTTACCTATATTTCTACAAATCGTCTGGAAATGGCTGATCAGACGATTTTGTCCAGCCAATTTTGTATTCTGTACACTGCATCTTACGTACATCGCTTGAACGCTCGGCTGACTGTATGTTCAAGTACCTATTCATTCATTGCACGAGTACATCTATAAGTTATCAGATTGTACTAATTTGTAACACGATCTACGCGTGAGTTAACTACTAGTATTATGTAATAGGGATGCGGACTGAGTCAAAAATAGGAGATTGTTTTCAGTTTATTAAATAATTGAAAAAAAATGATTAGAGATGTACTTTTAGATTTGCTAAAAAATACTCATATAAAACATGGCAAATATAATAAGTAATAAGTTGCGGGGCTGAGACTCATTATATCACAGATGGATACAAAATTTACCCACTAATGATGTCATGGAACATTACTATTCAATGTATATCCGTTATTTTTTGTTAAGGTTAAAAATGCAAAAATACGTATCCCATATTTTTGGATAATCTAACAGACGGGTTAAAAATAAACTTTTAGTCTGGTTCCCTTTTAGCTAAAAACAATGGACTTTAAATATTGCTAAATCTTTATGTATCGTGCGTTTCCGTGCATTTATATTGTTGCGCCATGCCACTCTAATCCTTATTCTTAATTTCGTAATCTGTAAAAGACGAGGTTTCACAAAAACATTGTTTTAAGTCTGTGTGTTAAGAAATATTGTTACGTTATTATCTAACCTCGTCAATTTAAAAAAAGAGAGAAGAAACAATTTAATCGAATGTTTTATTTTTACATTCGGACTCTTTGTATTATTAAACGTTGGGGTTTTTTGAAAATAATGCTGTGTAAAGAATTGTGATATTATTCAGCGAGGGAGAATGAGTGTTCCAATATATCTTTCATAAGCTCAAACTTGAAAGGCTAGTAAAGCTGTTTCATTTAAAATTGAGTTTTTGTCAGAGATAGACGATTTGTGTTTTTTAAATGTGCTCCGAATGGTTTTTTCACTGTCTTGCTCCAAAACTAGGGCATCCATTGCTTGATTCTGAAAAATGACATTGGAGCATATTTTTTTAACTCTTGTATTTTCAGAGAGATGGTCACTTACACATTAAATGCAATCCTCTAGTCCCTCAAATTGAATTCCTACTCGAGTGCGAAAGACGTATCATCGAAATTTATTTCTTCGAAACTTTTAAACGATATCTCCATACTGCAACTTCTTTAAATCGAAGTCTTGTTACTGTGATGTTACGCTGCATTGAAAAATTGTACTGCAAACACTTTTACTGGAAAGCATTGTTGAATTGACGATGCTAAGATGTTATGTAACTTGGGAAATTTACTTTAAATGATCTTACTGCGAAAACCAAATATATTTCTTAACATAATAACTACGGCATTAACAAGGAATGATTAAGATGTACTTGAAAGGTTTTCAAATAAATTTCGATGATACGTCTTTTGCTTACAAGTAAAAATCCCTTGTACGAAGAAATGGTCTGCCTCCGTAATTCTATAAATGTCTAACTAAGCAGTATAATTTAGTATCAGCCTATTAATACTAACTGCAGGACAAAGACCTCTATCAACAAAATCAGCGTTACATTAATAGATACTGGCTTAATATCTACGCTTGCGAAATGCGAGTTGCGGTGAACAACCTTCGCTATGTTAGAAAAAAGGGGAGCATACTTTTTTCGACCCGGAAATTTAACCACTAAAGCTACAGCAAGTATCTACTTAAACAATCAGACCCATAGGTATTTAACAACTCACCTAATATTATATAATTTTGCTTAAATTATTTCAACGCCTTTTACTCAACATCTAATCACCTGAGTCATTTTCAAACATAAATCAGATTGAATAAACGATGAAATATCAATGTATTTGTATTTGATACATGCTAAATTTATTCTAAAGACATTTCCTCTCCGGAAAACGTATGGTTATTGTACAGCAACCATCAGAAAATAATTTTCATCGTGATTCTATGAAATGGAAAAAATGTTTTCCAATAAGGAAAAGTCAACAATATAATAAACTCTTCCAGGAAGATTTTCTTGCAGAATTTTATTTTTGATCTCTTACAGCTTAGGACTTTACTTAATATCTTTTTATTCTGCATCATCTTAAAGTTATCAATTAAATTAAATGAGCTTCTTTTATATCGAAAGAGTAACCAATTTTTTAATTGTTTCTTTAATTATCAGTTATGATTTTTTTTATTTAAACAGATGTCGAAAACTAGTTAGGTATAATTTTCTAAAATACCTCTCTCTGTCACTATCTAGTTTTCGGTGTTTACGAAACAGTAGAAACAAAAAATAAATCAAAACATTTATTTACTACGTTTTCATAATCCTAATTAAACTCATAAAACTTCTTATCGCCGGGAAAACAATTACTAGGCCCTAACTCACCACGGAACCCTCCTAGTTTTATGTAGGCAATAGCTATAACGTTTTCCGGAACCAAAACTCATTCTTAGCAATAGGAAACGTTCAAAGGGAAATAATGGCTTTAATCCCTGCAATAATCTTATTCCCTTCCGCCCCAAAAAGCTAATTAGGCAACCATTGTTAAGGCGATAATGCTTGAACAACAAGTTACTCCGTTTAAATTAGCTGGCTTGAATTATAAACATGGTGGAATTACATTTCCCTAATACTTTATTTTAGAAAATTGTCACATTTTGTTATAAAAAAAGAAGTAAAAAAATATATGTTATAAGTTTTGCTCCAAAAATTTATATCTAGAAATGTACGAGTACATGATGGTTTTTTATATAAAAAGTTTCAAATGAACGGTTTTTTATGTAACGAAATCTTAAATTAACAGGAAACTATTGGAAGGTAAAAATAATTTCACGTAGAACACATGGTTGGTGTTACACTTTACGACAAGTACGTACTTAGCTACAATATTAATCACAAAGAAGCATTTCTTCCGCGGCAGCTTTGGCGGGAAAATTTGATTTCATTCTTGAAGTTGCGAAAAAAAAAGTTTAACCGTGTTTGAAATATTTAAAAACATACCTGATAGCTGGCAGATGCAGATAAATTAGTCGCCAAAGACCGTCTTTTAGCACTTTCCACTTCTGCCTTCAATCCGACAATCCTCAATCGCACCGACCTTCAAAGTTCGATCGCACCACGTGAAAAGTCTTAAGCCTAACCTGACACTTGAAAGTGTAAAGTTCTTAAAATACGGAGACCTTACTTACATCGAAGAGCAGGTACGGAAGGGAGCTATGAAGAAAAAACACGAATAAGGGATATGTTTTGATAAACGCGTCGGACGCGGCACACTGAGTACCGGTGGGGTTCGGATGATCGTAAGTCGCGGAGAGGAGAGGTTCGGACACACGATCCGGGAGACCGAAACGACGTGAGTGAACCGGCCGTCTGCCTCCCGCCCGCCTAGCGACGCGCGCGCTCGCGAGCAAGAGGGATGCAGCGAGAGGAAACCCTCGCTCGCGAATATCGCCGCTCGGATCTACTCGCCGAGAGTCTCAAGTACTCTCCATCGCTGGCAACGCTCTCTCCGAGAGGGAGGGCTCACGGCCCCTATTCGAGAACGACTCAAATAGCCCCCACCCGACCGATCCCATTTGAAACTTAAAACCGACGCGTTAAAATAACTTTTAGATATTTGGGTCGCGAGATGAACACCTGACGTTCGGCGTCATATCGAAAAACATATGCCCCTGTTGGCTAGGTGTAGCAAATACCATAACGAATACTTTGGCTGAACACGCGCCATATTATGCAACGTTACAGGCTTGTATTGTGCACTCTGAAATTTTCTCGTCCTTCGTAGCTCTCAGAGTGCGCTGCCTTTGTATAATATTTTATTGTAACTGGCGACTAACTATCTAGATAGTACGATCTTAAAAATACAAACATCACAAGTTTAATTCTCGTAATGATAAAAACATTATATGGATATTATTTCCCAGCATCTGTGTATAAGTATCTATGTACCTTACCGTGGTTACATACATATCTTTGTTGTAATAAAATATCGTTATATCTACTATTTAGATCATTTGATGGCCTGAATTACATTGCTACTACAAAATACTAACGATTCAGCAAATTGCCTTAGATTTGGATTGTTGCTGAATAACTTACGACAAAATGTAATAAGTTTTGCTCATTAACTAACAACCAATCACTTACAGTTAATTAAGGAAAACCTGTTATTGGCCTAATAATATGTAAATTGTATTGAAAAACATTTATACTTAGTTAACGCTGTTGGTTTTCCAAATAAATAAACAAGCACTGAATGTGTGTAAAATTAAATTGCAACCTTTTAAATTAATTTTGCATTGCTCAGCTTCCTTTTACACTTTATAACGGTTTGGTTTTGTCAGCAAAGGAAGCCGATGTTTTTATAATTTTGTTGATTTCGAAATTATATTTACGATTTCGTTACGGATTGCATGCATGTTAGTTCTATTTAAGGTGTTGCTAGGTAGTTACTATTAGTAGTATTCTATTATACGGTGCAAACTACCTTAGTGATAAATCTAACCAAACAGCTATTTCGCTTGGTGCTCCGTTTCGTTATAAAACAAAATACGTAATTGCAAACTAACAAAGTAGTAGTTTCAATTTAACTGATGCTTTATTAATGTTAGGAGTGCCGACCTTTGCCAGGCCACAAAGTAATCCTGAAAATAACTAAACTACGGGAAAGTTAGCGAAACTGTTTCTGTAAAGAGCTAATATCCACCGCGGGCCGAACAGTTACTAATCCATCAAGCGATGATTAATTTAGGGAAGCTTTACCATCAATTGAAAATAGGGATGGGGAAAATGTATGTATGTTTACCTTCAAATGATGTCCTTAATGAAAACTTAGCACAGCTCCATACTGAGACTAAAATGTAATGTTTAAAAAAAGTATTTGCGTGGAAAAAGATTTACATTATATTGCTTATCGCATTGAAGTATTATTGTCCAATTGATACGTTTAAATTAAAATTTTATTTCATAATCCCTAGAAAACTTGTGTATAAAAATAACCTAATTGAGAAAATGCATAATCGGAAGTCGCGGCCAAATACGGCCGCTGACGATAATTTTTTCAATGTTCATTCAAAAATATGGAATTTGAAGATGATCGGCATAATTATTCCAGGATGCACTTATAATGAAAATCGTAATTTTCGTTGAGTCCGAAACGAAATGTGGTCGTCTGTCGACCCGACCGCAGCCTGCGGTCGCCGCGAGATTGGTCACCCTACTTTGTTTGTTCGCTTTGTTTTTGAGCTTCATTTTATATACCCATTTTCAATCATTCTCGTCATTTTTTATTATTGTAACCTAACTTTAATTGAACGAAATATTTATGGATTAATTAAGCTTAAAATTTTAGTTCTCGTTGAAACGGCCGCGTTTGTCTGCTTGACCGCAGTTTAAACTTACTTTGAAATTGGTTATCCGACTTTACTTCTCCACTACATTAAAAAAATCTATTTAATTTGTGATATTCAATTCCAATATACCTACTCGTACTTTTGCCAAAACTTGAAGTCTAATATTTCAAAAACATGTTTTTGTTCACTTATTATACTACTTACTTACTTATTATATATGAATGCATAAAACAATTGTAACTATATGAATCTAAATTCAACCACGATAAAACCGTACAACATTAATGTTTTACAACTAACTCAGTGGAGGTAAGAAATAAAATAAATGTGTTAGAACATTTTTTACTTTATTTAAAAAAAAAATCTGTAGGTAACTTTGTAAATAAATTCTTTCGTTTAAGGTTAATTCGAAGTTTTTTTCTTTTACTTCAAATAACTCGGGGTTTTCAGAACTGACACTTTTGTACATTTTAAGCCAGTACAATAACTTGGCAGCCGCACGCCCGCACTAGTGACGTTAGTTCCACAAGTTGTCAAGAGATGGCGTTGGGAGTAATTTACATCGCGGTATCATTGTGATTTTCCCGATCAATAAGGTCTCGCCATACTTTAATAATGAAAGAATTGAAGCCCGGTGAAGATGAAAAGGCCATCTGCGGCCATCATCAATTGTCAATTAGAAAAAAAAAAAAAAAAAAAAAAAAAAAAAAAAAAAAAAAAAAAATAATAATGAAAGAATTCTACCTTTTAACGTACCGGGTTGCTTTCTAACAGTTAGGATAACCACGGACGTTTAGAGCGGGAGCTCTGCTGCCGATACTTTTTTGTTTACCTGGCTACCGGCTAAGCGCTTTTACGGTCAAGTCAGACGCTCTGCACGGACCACCCCCTTCTGGTGTTAGAAGGATTGTATACACAAAATACAAGTTGCTACACCTGTTACGCTGTTGTTTTCATCATCCACCCTCGAAGCCTTCAACCTGTGACTACTGTACTACAAACTGGCCCAACCTGTGACTACTGTACTACAAACTGGCCCAACGTGGGGCGACCGTACTACAAGCCTTAATTTAAGTTCTTACATTGACGGAAATTAATGAAGCCGTTACTTCTGTTTAATCCGAACGTGTTCCAGTCGTGCGAGTTGCGCGTACGACCACCCTTTGTCCGCTCGACCGCAGGCTGCGGTCGCTGCGAGATTGGTCACCCTACATTGTTTGTCCGCTACGTTTTGGAGTTGTACTTTTATTTATTTAAGAAGTATAAATTTATTTTGAAACTTTAGTTTTATGCACTAAAGTTTCAAAATAAATTTATGCTTCTTAAAAGTAGACTTATTCAAATATTTATTACTTGTATAGATTACATTAGTGTGGGATAGCGGATGTATCCGAACGTTGTGCATGAGCGATGCCTGTACGTTCGAATATCCGAATGGAGAGAATGTCAGTTAGATTTGAACGACGGACGAACGACGACGATGTGTGTGTTTTAATTTAATTTGTTTGGCTAATATATTTTGATTATTTCCTATTTGCTTCTTTCATTTCCCATTCCACTACAAATTTGGGGGCTCGTCCGGGATGGGAATGAAAAAGCATTCAAAATTCTAAATTTTCAAATTTTAAACGGGGAACGACGGTCCGCCATTACGACGAAAAGAAATTTTAGACGACGTAACAATTTTTTTACAAAAGGACGATTATGATGGAGTAGAAAAAGAATGACTTATTACGGAGATTATAAAGAAGAAGGAGATTAAAACTATTACGACGGTTTTGTGCAAATACATTAAAAGATGAACATAACCGTGAAGCTACCAGAGTTTGACGGAAGCGATAATTATCCAGTATCCCAATGGGTACGTCACGTCGAAGAAACTGCTGATGATTTTGGATGGCCTTCAGGTCTATTATTGCTAAAAGCAAGGCGCTCTCTGACGGGCTTAGCTGCGTCATGGCTACGGGCAGAAGATCGGCATAAGACGTGGGAAGAGCTAAAGACTGCCCTAATTGATTAATTTACCGTAGAGGAGGGTTACAAAACAAGGATTCAGGAGATGGCAAAGATGTACATGGAAGCGATGTATGGAAATCGTGCGCTAATTCACCACCAGCCACTACAAAGGCTACAAATGCCTCAGTGTGAAGAAGCTGAAAATGATACAATTTCAACTTCACTTAGCAACGGGCAATATCAAGAAGAAGATGAAACTGAAGTGCATCAAAATGACGTCATTCACCCTATCGGCGAAGATAAACAAATTTGTTTTACAACAATGAAAAAAGATGGCGATGCAGTCAAAGAAGTAAAGAGGTTGAAAGAAGAAAAAGAATGTACGTTCAAAGATGACATTACGGTTTATGACAATATTACGAAGTGTCAAAGTGACGACGCATTATCAGCGAATGTCATTATTGTCAACAACGACGAAAAATTAAAATTAAAATTACGTACGAAGGGTCCGGATGAAATTACAGACGAAGATAACCAAAAAAATGTGCAGGATTGTTACTTCGCAAAAGAGGCTATTAAGAAATTCGATGTGAGGGAAAAGATGGTGCAGAAAGTTATACCGCAAGCGGTGAAAGAATTGCCAATGCGGAAGAATGTTGGTATAACTAAAAGAGTGCGAAACGATTCTCAAGTAGTGGACAAATTCACTGATGAATTATTTGGTCTTGATTTTATTCGGCGCGTATCATGCTATGACGATGGCGATAATCTGCGTAAATTGTTATTTGGTATAAGATCAGAAAAGAACAATCAACTAGATTACAAGGAAGAAACAGAAAAGAATTTTAAGAAGAGAAAAAAGGAGGATTTTTACGATGTTTTATATTTTTTCGGAGTGTGTTTTAATTTTTACGTAAGATATTTTAAGGACGAATGAGTTTAATTTGATTTATGTTGAGTTGTGTCATACGATTTAAGTTGTGTTATGTTAGTCAATTTGTTTTTTTGGTGTACCTACCTATTATGTTTTGTTTCAATGGTTAAGATGTGTGTTTAGTTTTGTACGATGTAGGTATTTATGTTTTTTTGTTTATGTAATGACGTGTACGAGTTTACGAATGAAGGATGTGTTTGATGATGCATGTCTGAGGACAGACATGACTGCAGGATGGCCGAGTGTGGGATAGCGGATGTATCCGAACGTTGTGCATGAGCGATGCCTGTACGTTCGAATATCCGAATGGAGAGAATGTCAGTTAGATTTGAACGACGGACGAACGACGACGATGTGTGTGTTTTAATTTAATTTATTTGGCTAATATATTTCGATTATTTCCTATTTGCTTCTTTCATTTCCCATTCCACTACATTAGTAACACCTATGAATAGTCCCTATATAAATAAAAAAATGCGACCTCTGGTTCGGAACCTATAACTACTTATTTAACACTAGAAGCATTTTCTACTAGTCTATCCTTAGATAGTACATATAATTTTTTGTATAAATAGCAATAAACTGAACAATATATTTATTTTAAAATAAAATTCGACACTTTTAAGTGCATATTGAAAATAATACATTGTATATTAAAAACACTTACGTATAAAAGAAAACAAGTAAATACATTAATTAAATTGATTCAGCAATAGAAGTTCCACGTAGAAGGGGAATAACATATGAATTCACGAGCTTACTATTTAAAAAACCCTTGGTCAGGGATTGTCGAGTTTCGGTGGGCAGAGCGTTTTCTTGTACAGAGAAGGCTTGGGGAAGAAACCACTATGATGTGAAGATATACTTAATCTGAGTATGAGGTGAATTTTCCGATGAATAGACGTTCTCTGCTGTACGATATTTTAAACAAGTTCTGTCTTTGGCCTGGTGAAGCCAACAGCCAGCCAATTTGAATCGCAGTCATTTTGACACTGGTGAATAAAGAGGCCGTGTAAATGTCGTTACAATGTAAACTTTTTATTTTCTATGCACCTTTTAATTATTTTTTTATTTTGAATCTGCTTTTATTAGATGTGTTTTCTGTTGCCAAGTATGGCAACATAAAACTTATTTTTGTACTTTTGAATTTTTTTACAATTATTTTCTGTACTTCTCCATCGTCCAAGGAAATGTAGCTTGTGAAAGAACCAGTTCATTATTATATTATAAATACCAATTATTAAATTCGTCTTCATATTCGTATGGTTTAAAGAGAGGCAGGGCAAAGCAACCGACTGGTGAAATACCTCCACCTTACAGAAGACCGCAGCCAAATAACAATTACTCCAGTGTTGTTGTGTTCCTGCATGTGAGTAAGGTTTCCAGAGCTCTTGGGGGGTGCTACATTAGTAGCAGTGATCACGACTTCAAGGTAAGGGCGACAAATCTAGTAACAGTTATACTTTTCGCCCTTAAGCTAGGAACTCATTACCACTTAACATCAGGTGGGATGAGGTCAATCTTGGAGTGCATTATAAAAAATAAAAAAAAAGGTTGTCGACAAAACTCATAAAAAATACAAGAACATTAAAGAGTAAAATATAACTTGTGTGTTCCACACAGGTACGACAAATACTGTTTCTTGTAAGTTTGCACAATCTGACTACATGTAATCTTCTGCAGCTTTTCCCAAAACTAACCGTCCGTCACTTACTCATGAAACTAAAACTAAACGAAATCAAACATTTTCAAAAAATAATAACGCACTGAGTTATTCCAAGGTTACAAACTCCACCCACCACACGCAGATCATTCACGCGTCTAACACAAACGTGCTGTGAAAACATTCATAATTAAGCGTGATATTCAATTATTTAACTAAGTCTGAACGTGGTTTTGTGCCGTTCGCATGTTGCGAACGCTTTTAAGGGAAATATTTAAGCGTGCATCGGCCGGAAGCTGCCGGCGGAACGAGCATCGCGTAAACACGGTGCTCCGAAACATTTCCAACTTTTGCACTTTTACCCTATTTTTTTCGTTTTATTCGATGGCAGCCGATATTTTACCATGGCCGCCTGCCATCTAGCTTGCTCTAATTGACACTAACGATTACGGCGTGAATCATGCGAGGTTTACCTGAACCACCAAGCAGAGGCAAGCAAAAATTCAGGGATTCTTACTCGTGCTGTCTCTGCTAACAAATAGTATCTATGTAGATACTTACTGTTCATACATTAATACAGGTACAAAGTTAAATATTGAATAAAGCTTATATTTCTCAATGTAAATAGGTTTTATCCTTACAAAGTATTTCATTCATTCATCTTTGAAGTTAATGAGAACTCTGTGACTAAGATTTATGTTGCTAGAATGAAAACAGATAGGTGGACGCTTATTTTGTGAAATTATGAGTATAGTTTTTTGAAATATTTCACAGTTTAATTTGCTTCTTAGTCATGTCAATACAGTGCACTTGAATTTTGTACTAGTTTTTGCCGGGGGCTCGCCTACATGGATTTTTTATAACAAGTATGTAACTCCTGGGTTACATCCAAGATCAATATCGTATTATCATCTCGGAAAAAAACTTTTATATGTTTTTCTTTGGTTTCAAACAGTTTCACTTATATTATAGAAGAAGATATATTAATATTTATATTTCTTCTTTTATAATATAAGTGAAATTACTAGAATAAGTATTAATTGTAAAACCCAATTTCACATATAAAGTCAAAATAGGAACAAACATGAATACAACTTTGATGGTACTCGTCCCAAATTTGGACAAGGTAAAGCGAAAGCCTTTGTGTATTTCTGGGAATCTAATCAGCTTCAGTGTATTATTCACTATCATGAAAGGATTCAGGCAGACTTACCAACTAAATGAATTGATTACGTTTACTACTTACAACATATTGCGCAAAACGACTTTTTGGCTAATAAGATTAAAAATAATAAGGAGAAAAATGAATAAAAATTTAATCATCATAACAAAATAAAATACCCCGTACCTACACAAAAAGTAACTATATTATGTCAGTCCAGCACACCCAGATGTAAAAAATGTAGAAAAAGTTAATGTTTTTTAACGCCTTACATACACTCCGATCTACATCAAATTAGCGTGTCTCCTCATTCTTTGTAAAACTCATTAAGAGACGACGGGTTCTTACCGCATACATAAATCCAGCTCATTAAAATATTATTTAGAAAAAAAGGTTTCCCTGTCTGTCCTGACCGAGAAAATAATCTGGGAACTACAAGTATTTTTTTTATTTTTATAGGAACACATTATATTGGTTCTTCCCTGCCTGACGGTAAGCAAGAGAGCAACCCACATCGCGATGACAACGGATTTGATACCGATATATCCTATCCGTTAGCATCATTTATTTTATTTTGAAAGATTCCATATCTATTGTTACGTATACGTATTACGCTTCAGAGGTCTATCATAGGTATTGTACCTACTACAAAGAATATCAGTTGTAAATTTTTTTTTACATTCAACAATAAAATATTGTTGACGACCTCCGTAGCCGAGGCGAGCGCGCCGGAATTTGGCGTCGCACCATCTCTGAGGTTCCGGGTTCGATCCCCGGTCGGGTCAATATGGGAAACGAACTTTTCTGTATTGTCTCGGGTCTGGGTGTTGTGGTACCGTCGTTGTTTCTGATGTCTGTAACACCAGTGCTTTAGCTACTTACCACAGAATCAGAGCAATGTATGTGATGTTGTCCAATATTTATTTATTTATTATTTATTTATATCTCGGTGATCTCGGTGTATTGAATGCTGTATATAGCATAATGAACAACTTAGTAAAACTATTCTCACTGTACATTTTCCACAAGTTTGAACACAAACTCTGTTTCTTTACTTAGTAATACCTACTAACTTCAACGTTGCTGGCGCGATAACTTAATGGCGATATACTCGTATAGTATAACTACGAGTATAAATTTGGTTTGTTTGTTTTATGTAAGTACCTACTTTAATTGGTGTATAAGGAAAGAAAAGGCTTTTGACGTTCGAAAATGTGATTTTGGTTTGTGTTTTTAATCCAAATTGATTTACGTGGCCCTCCACAAGATGTTAGGCTCCCGATTTGAAATTCTATAACAAATCCTTAACTAGGTAATCACCGTCGTAGACTTATTAAGGGATAGGCCTTACTATCAGTGTCATGTAATGACCACAGCTGAAAATTCTGATAACCAAGCAGCTTCAAATAGAATAGAGCAGAATGAAGCTGTCACACCTAGAGTCTGGTCACAAAAGGCGAGCAAACGAAAGTGGGTCTAGGAAAAGCAGTAAAATATTGAGATTATGCTTACTTTAGGTATATTTTAAATTGTGCGGATTAATAAGACGAAAATGTAAAGACCAATAATAGTTATTTGTTTCTATAATCAAATAATCAGTTAAATTCCCAATAAAACAAAAAAAAAACGGATTCTGCAACTTAGTAACTGAAAATGTGCATTGAGTTATTTGAAAACTGCAGTAGGTACTCAGTTTGTGAAACCCCTTTCAGTATTAAAACTCCACAGTTTGTATTTATAAGACTTCTGTTAAACTACTTGTGCACTTTATGAACTAAAATCTTTAAAGTTTTCTTACATTACCTCCGGACTTTGAAAGCCTTAATACGCCAAGGTATTCGCAGTTGATTTTATTGGTCTTAAAAGGGGCTGTGATAAACTTGCCAATGCGATCCGTTAAATGTATTTTAAATACGTCTTGTTTTATATATGATCAAACGAACTTACTAAGTGAAGTTCGATCAATATAATATGAGTGGTTTCATTTTCGATACAAATTAACAGGTAGTCCTTTGACCTACAAGGCAACTCTCGCACGCTTTAATAATTATAATTTTACTATATATCGATTTTTAAATCGATACTAAAATAATCGATACTGCGCCCTCCCTCCAACGACTAGCCGTTATCGCTCATTCTTTTTAAAGTAAGGTTTCAATAAACGTGTTCTCGTGTTTTTACAAAACCAGGGACCTGGGAGGGTGGGTGATTTGTATCTTCAAATGAAACCACTCATATTATATTGATCGAACTTCACTTAGTAAGTTCGTTTGATCATATATAACATTTCGTGGTTTCATTTTCGATACAAATTAACAGGTAGATGTTTAGAGAAAGTTTTGTCCATACTTTGTATATATTTTGTAAAAGGATATATATTGTTACGCGCCACGATCGATGTAACCAGCGCCATCTAGTGTGGAAAGGCGGGACTACAGAGAGTCGAGACGCGTACGCCAGAATTTACTAGAACAATGACCTTGACCGAGCGTACGGCCGTTCAAGGCCGCACTGCGCGCGAATGTTCCGGATGTTTCTGCGTTGGAAGGTTCGGGAACGGCCGCGGCAATATAAAAGGCCGGGATTCACCGCGACCGGGACAGTATTGAATTAGCGATACAAGTGATTACTTCGGAAGCGATTTTGAAGTGCGACTTGGAAGCGATTATTGTTTTAATTAGTGCGTTTAAAGGTTGTAATTAGTGGTGTTCAATTAAAGTGTGACTTTTGGTAATTTTTATCGGCTGTTTTTATTGTCACGAACCCGAAGCTCGTAACAATTGGTGTCAGAAGTGGGATTTAAATTATGCCGATTTTACCTAAAGACGACACGGAGGGTATCCGTACCCGGAGTCAACGCCAACAGGAGACGGACCAGAGACGTTTTGGTGGAGCTTTGCCGCAGGAATCGGAGAGCCAGTTATTAACCACGGAGGCCGGCCCGTCCACAGCAACACCAGCAGCATCGGCAGCACCAGACCTTGCTGCTCTGATGATGATGCTGCAGGAGCAGTCTCGCCGACAGGAGGAACAGGCTCGTCGGTTGGAAGAACAGCTTAAGCGGGACAAGGAGGAACAGGCTCGCCGCCAGGAGGAACAGGCTCGCCGCCAGGAGGAACAGGCTCGCCGCCAGGAGGAACAGGCTCGCCGCCAGGAGGAACAGGCTCGCCGCCAGGAGGAACAGGCTCGCCGCCAGGAGGAACAGGCTCGTCGATTGGAAGAACAGCTTCAGCGGTACAAGGAGGAACAGGCTCGCCGCCAGGAGGAACAGGCTCGTCGGTTGGAAGACCAGAGGCAGCGGGACAAGGAGGAACAGGCTCGCCGCCAGGAAGAGCAGATGCTTCTTTTGAAGGACCTTCATGCCTCTTTCGGGAAAGATATGAAGGAGGTGAAGGACAAGGTTGCTCAACACGACAACCGCCTGTCGGAAGCTGAAATCAGGATCGACCAAGTGAAGAATCGGGTTGACGACGTGGTAGAGGACGTAAAGAAAAAGCTGGATTGCCTTAAATTTGGAGAAGCAATTGCAGCTCCCGTAGCTACAACACCTTCGCTACGTGGATTCAAAGTGCCACCGTTTGACGGAACTTCTTCCTGGTCGGCCTACAAAATTCAATTTGACGCAGTCATGAAAGCGAACGGCTGGGATAAAAATCAGGCCATGACTGCCCTCACCCTAGGCCTTTGTGACCAGGCCTTATCTGTCTTGGAAGCTCTCGGTAAGGAAGTGACTTACGAGCAGCTCCTTGAGGCACTGGAGGCTCGATATGGCGACGCTCACCTGGAACACGTGTTTCGCGCACAGCTCAGGGACCGCGTGCAACGCAGTAGCGAAAACCTGCAGCAGTGGGCCCTTGAAGTGGAGAAGCTGGTGCGTAAAGCTTACCAGTCCGTACCAGCGCTTATTGATGGGAACCTGGTGCAGGCGTTCATCGACGGCATCCGCGATATTGAAGTTAGGGCTGCTGTGAGGCTCGGGCACCACGAGACGCTAAAGGATGCCTTGGCCCATGCCCTAGAAGTGGAAGCTGCGCGACAGGATCATCGATCCCATCGCGTCAGGGAGGTTGTAGCGGCTACAGTTCGGCACTGCAATAAAGGATACCGCCCTAGATGCTACGGCTGTGGGGAAAAGGGCCACCTTCGATCCAGTTGCCCTAAGCGAACTGCAGAAAGAGAACTACGGCTACCTGCAGACCTGATCATCAGAATACCACCTGATGCTCCAGGCAGTATAATCGATTATGCGAATAACTGGCGGTACAAAATAAATGACATTTGTGAGCACGTCAGACAATCGGGCCAGAAAATGTCGGGAAAAATGAAACCCCTTGGTGACCGCAAAGTGAACAGTAGAGTGTTCGACGAGGGTCCACAGATGAGGTTGCGCAATTCAGTCCACAGCAGAGGGAGATCTCCTGGGCTTCAGTCTAGATGGGAGGGACCATACCAGATTGGGACTGGGGGCAATGACGTAACCTACCGGAAACAGAAAGGTGCAAGAGGCACTCCTGAGATTGTTCATGCGGAGAGATTGGCGCGTTATTATGGAGCCGATAATGCTCGGGACGAGCATGTCTTAGGAGGGGGCAGTGTTACGCGCCACGATCGATGTAACCAGCGCCATCTAGTGTGGAAAGGCGGGACTACAGAGAGTCGAGACGCGTACGCCAGAATTTACTAGAACAATGACCTTGACCGAGCGTACGGCCGTTCAAGGCCGCACTGCGCGCGAATGTTCCGGATGTTTCTGCGTTGGAAGGTTCGGGAACGGCCGCGGCAATATAAAAGGCCGGGATTCACCGCGACCGGGACAGTATTGAATTAGCGATACAAGTGATTACTTCGGAAGCGATTTTGAAGTGCGACTTGGAAGCGATTATTGTTTTAATTAGTGCGTTTAAAGGTTGTAATTAGTGGTGTTCAATTAAAGTGTGACTTTTGGTAATTTTTATCGGCTGTTTTTATTGTCACGAACCCGAAGCTCGTAACAATATATTAATGAAACACGAGATAACAATTAACATTTTAATTACTGGTAAATTAAAATTATTGCAAACAAACAAATTCAGCAAAATTAGATTCTTCTCTAATGGGCCTATCATAAAATTTTGCAAAAGTCTGGGAAGATGCGGGCCAGCCAGCTGTTTTGCGGATTAGATCAAGGCTGAGGCTGGCGGAGCGCGCGGCCGACGTGGCGGCGTGTCGGGCGCTGTGCGCGCCGAACACCGCCACGTCCACACCGCACGCGCACAACGTTTGTTTGATCCATCTGCTTATTGACTGTGCAGTCGCGTTCTTGTGAGGACGCTTCACAGTTATTAAGAGATGGTCACAACTGGGGGGTCTTAACTGTTGCGTTACAGACATGTAGTCTTTTAGTGTTGTAGCCGGACAAATTGAAAGGTTCTGGCGAAAATATGGCAAAAACAAAACGGGCTGGTCACGCCCTATCCCTGAAGTTTTGATTAAATCAGATATGTAAATTTCAACTCCGTTATCACTAATTTTGATATTATATGTCTTAATCAATGAAAACGTTTGCACCCTATGTGCTGTACATAATGCCAATAAAATAACAAGCTTTTTTGTAATTCTTTCTAAATTTAATTGATTATTCGGAACCCATTCGGAAATCAGACTCATTACTTGTTGAGGGTCCCAGGTACTTGAGTATTTCGGCAAGGACGGTCTCATTCTAAATACTCCTTTTAGAAGCCTCTTAATACAATCATCAGAAGTTAGATCACTTCCAAGTAGCAAGGAAAGAGCCGAGCGGTGACTGTTGAGTGTGCCGTAAGACGCGCCGCGTTCGAATAAATCGGACAAAAAAGATACGATATGGACAACGGAGGCGTCGAATACATCGTAACCATGATCCTGGCAGTATTGCCACCATAACTTATAGCAAACGCCGTATTGTTGCAAAGTGTTTTTAGATAATGAAGCAATCATTATCTGTAACGCGTTTGGTGGTATGCCGCGGCGAGCGAACGCGCACCGGAGAGCACCGCTGCTCCCAGGGTAAGCGTCCGGTGTAGGGGGTGCTGATTCCTGGAATGCGATAAAACCAACTTTGGATGTGGTTCCAGAATAACTATATCTGTTACTATTATATCTTTTAAATGTGGATACCAAGCCTGTGCCGGCCACATTGGAAAAACTAAAATACCCGTGGCTTTATCCTGGATAATTTTTTGGATGCATTTCAATAACAAAGAAAATGGTGGAAAGGCATAAAAGAATTTTCCATTCCAATTTATTGTGAATGCGTCCACAGTAACCGCATCGGGGTCCTGCTTCCAGGACACATAGTCGTGGCATTTGGCATTGGTACGAGAAGCAAATAGATCGATGTGTGGTTGTCCTAACTTTTCAACTATATAACTAAACGCGGTCTTTGATAACTCCCATTCTACATCAGTATTAACTTTTCGAGATTCCTCATCCGCTTCTATATTGTCTTTTGTATTTATATACGAAGCATACAACCATAGTTCTCTTGACTCGCACCATTGCCAAATATCACGGGAAAGTGAATTTAAATGCGGGAACTGCGTACCGCCCATACGATTCACATAACTTATAGCTGTGGTATTGTCAACGCGGAGCAAGATTGCACAGTTGTTACTATTCCGTGCAAAATATTTAAGAGCCAAGAATATTGCTAATAATTCTAAATAGTTTACATGGAACACAAGCTCACTTTGTTTCCATGCACCGTTTACCCGCGAACCATTACAGTACGCACCCCACCCTGTACGTGACGCGTCAGTATATATTTCCATGGTATAGTCTGGATTTTTAATTGGACTATTTATTTTATAGATATTATCCTTCCACCAAATAAGATCATCTAATATAATTGCTGGGAGCTTAACTTTTTGATCGAATGAACCGTGTTGTTTCAAAAAGAGATATTTTTGCCTTTCTAATATTTTAGTATACAGCCACCCATAGCGGCTCGCTGGGCAAGCTGAAACTAATACACCTATTAACCGAGATAATTCTCGAATTGAGACAAAAGGTAGTTTTGAAAAACTTTGAACCATACGGAATATTTTATTCCGTTTGTCTAGAGGTAATGAAAGTGTCTTAGCAGTGGTGTCATAAATAAATCCTAAATACTTACATACTGTTTTTGGTTGTAATTGACTTTTTTCATAATTTATTACGAATCCTAAGCATTCGAGTAATTGTATTGTTTTATTTACATTACGAACACATTCCTCGTAACTGTTTCCCATGCAACAAAGATCGTCTAAATAACAGACCGATTTATAACCACGACTTCGTAAAAATGATATAACTTCTCGAACAATCTTAGTAAAACACCTCAGGGCTGTGGCAAGTCCATACGGCATCGCGTTAAACTCGTATGTAGTCGCCTCACTGGAGTCTGGCGCGATGTATTGAAATCGAAGGTATTTACGAAATACTTTTTCAATGGGAATAAGTAGGTATGATTCTTTCATATCGATGGTAGCCATAAACCAGTTTGCTTGTAATAAATTTGCAAGTTGTTCGATAGTCTTCCATTTTGAAATGCATTTTAGGTATAAAACGATTTAATGATTTTAGGTTCAGAATAAATCGTTTACCACCGTTCGGTTTTGGAGCTAAAAAGGTACTAGAGATAAACTGATTCACACTTTGTTCAACTTTAGAAATAGCACCTAACTCAATTAAATTTTCAATGGCAAATGACATTTCCTTTTGTTCCGTCACAGACAGTGTAATGTGTGGTATATTGACCTGGTATGGTTTTGTTAAAAAAGGGATAGGTATACCATTTCTGACCCAATCAAGAATGGTATCATTAGTTGTGATATTCAGCCAACAATTATAAAAAATTGGACACGACCTGCATGTACCTGTGTTACGGTCGTGGTGGGGCACGAGATTTGTTCTGATTCGCTCTGGTCTGTGTTGACATGGCCGGTGCTGGTCGACGCGACGTCGTGGGTGCTCTTCTCTGGCCTCCTCGCCCCCCCCTGTTTGTCGGGTATCGAGGAGACCCGCTCCAGTTTTCCTGAAATTGTTGGCGAGTCACGATTGTGCTAGACATTGTTGGATTAGGTCTTGGTTGAGGCGCAGGTTTTTTAATCTGCAGTCCCTGTTTTTCGACAGTCTTCGAAGCTTTTATTTTTTCTGGGAGGGTGACTCCGAACAAGGTCTCATCACGTTCGCTTTCTTGAATGATGTTCAGAAAGGGTTTGGCTAAGCGCGGCGTAATCATTTTGATCCTAGCCCGAGTTTCGGTGTGATGTAAATCACATAAGACGCGGCAGCCGTCACTAAGCATTCGGATTGCCTCAACTTTGTTGTCGTTTGTTAGTAATGACGTCATCGCTCTGCTGACCGCTGTGATCCCAATACCAAGTTGTTGTTGGGTGGCTTCGACTTTTTTGTCACGTAGCCTGACCATCTCAATGACTGCCGCCGATATCTCAATGTTGAGTTTTGGCGCCTGAAGAACGGTACAATTACTAGGAATGGCATATTGCTTGAAAATCTTATCTCTTGTCTCCTTGTCCATGCCCTTTTTGAGCAAAGGTAGCCATAATTGGGTCAAATTATCATGGATTTCCTGGCCCCATTGTGGTCCCGTATTTGTCGCCTCTCCGAGGGCTGACAAAATCTCTGGATCCAGTTGGGAGGGAGTCGAAGTGTTCATTGACACAGGCAGTGGTGGGGGCTCATTTTGAGTAGTTGTAGACCCGGATTCTGCTCCAGCTTGAGAGTTCTCGAGCACCGGTAACACCTCGGTCACCTCTTCCATATCGGGTAAAGGTACCGTATCACCGAGGTTGGCCTCCGTAGGATTCCACACCGCTGTCTCGTCTTCTAGTGGACAAGAATAATATGTTGTAATAACGTAATTTCTATAGAAACTTACGTTAAATGGTTCGTAATTTGAATCCGTAATTAACATAAAAATAGACGCCTCGTTCACATAGGAATCTATGGCGGGTAAGTAGAATAAACATTTTTGCCGCGTTCTTATACGAATCTATGGCAAAATGTAGTAATATGGCTTTCATTTTGAACAGCACTCGTATGTTAAGATAGCACAAATACTGTGCTACGAAAATGGTTACAAAAAACACTTGCTTACCTTGAATGTTTTCTTCGTCCGAAGATGAGAAAAAATTGAGACGCCGTCGTTTACGACTGTACTTTTCCTTTAATTTTTCTATTTTTCGAATATAATGATCCATTTTATCATCAAACGATCTTTTAGGCATCGTTGTACGAATAATTTTTTACGTAGGAAGAGGGTAGCGCGTGCGCTCGTTGCCTCGCACGGAAAAAGAATGAGCGATAACGGCTAGTCGTTGGAGGGAGGGCGCAGTATCGATTATTTTAGTATCGATTTAAAAATCGATATATAGTAAAATTATAATTATTAAAGCGTGCGAGAGTTGCCTTGTAGGTCAAAGGACTACCTGTTAATTTGTATCGAAAATGAAACCACGAAATGTTATTTGTATCAATGTTGCGATCATTCAAAAAGGTGAAACTTTACGTGCGAAATAAACAAAATATTTTAGATAGCATTTTCGGAATTTGTTATATAGCTGGGAAAGTGTGGTTACATTTTATTATTCAGAATTTTTGTTATTACATTTATTTACCTAAAACTCATTTCAAATAGTTTACACACTGGCACATTCCTAGCTTAATCATTAATTCTGAGAATGCTTTAAAATTATCATTTTATGAATATTATATTTTATTTATTTATCAAAAACTTATCATTAATAATATTTTTACAGCTTTAAATTATGCAAAGTGATGATTACTGAATATTAGAAATATATTTTTTTATCTCCCCTTGCGGTGCGGGAATCGAACCCACGACCTTTACGTATCGCGCGTGCTGCTCTTCCAACTGAGCTTACCGCAAGTTATGGTAGGCGATGAAATTTTTTACATACGATGGGAGGTCCTTGCGCGGAATCATATTGAAGCGTCTAGATCAGGTCAATCTGCTTTTCCTAGATGGGCGTTGTCCCGTATAGATAAGACAGTGGCTAGGGAAGCAGCTTTCGTCCAAGGCTGGTTTTTTCCTGCCACTGCGGGTTTGGACGTGGATATTACAGCTTCTTATCTCCGAGACTCTTTGACTGAGATATGCAATGCCATCATGCCTCGGACTCGTCGTCCTCCACCTCGTCGCGCTTGTTATTGGTGGTCAAACGAGATCGCTGATCTCCGGGCTACATGTATCGCAACTCGGAGAGCATTTACACGAAGTAGACGTCGTCGCCGCTGAGATCTCGATAATGAAGCTCGCTTTTACGCTTTGTATCTAGAGGCTAAACGTATTCTCAAAATGGAAATCGGGGCTGCAAAAAAGAGTGTCCGCGCAGAGATGCTTGAAAGTCTGAATCAAGACCCGTGGGGGAGGCCGTATAGGGCTGCGCGACAACAACTGCGCCCCATTGGTTCCCCACTGACAGAAACTCTTGAGCCGGGTCTTCTTGATAATGTTGTTCGGGTTTTATTTCCAAATAGGGACCCAAATTTTGTTCCACCAACCATGAATCCTCCTCTGGAGACAGTTTCAGAAGTGGAAACCATTCCTCTTGTTTCTTCAGAAGAGTTTAGTACGCCAGCACTCTGCCTTCGCGCCAAAAAGACGGCTCCTGGTCCTGACGGAGTTCCAGCTCGAGTAGTGGCATTAGCAACTGTTCAAATGGAAGATAGGTTTAAGGACATATTCAACTCCTGTTTTTCGACCGGGAAGTTCCCTAAGCCCTGGAAAGAAGGGCAATTGTGTCTTCTTAGAAAAGAAGGACGTTCGCCAGATTCCCCATCAGGTTACAGGCCAATTGTCCTTTTAGATGAAGTGGGGAAATTGTTTGAGCGTTTAATAAACTCCAGAATTAACGCTCACCTCAGAGATTCAGGACCAGACTTATCTGAGGAGCAGTACGGCTTTCGAACGGGGCGGTCAACCATCGATGCCCTGTCCCGTTTGAAATCATTTGTGTTCGAGTCCTGGGAGAGAGGAGAAAGTGCATTGGCTGTATCTTTCGATATAGCCAATGCATTTAACACTATTCCCCACGCAACTATAATGGAGGCATTGCGTTTTCATGGCGTCCCTTCATATTTACAAGTTTTGTTAGGTGACTACCTCTCCAACAGAGAGGTTATGTGTGTTGATCGGAATGGTCGCCTACGACGCTATGGTGTTGAGTCCGGTGTTCCACAGGGTTCAGTTTTGGGCCCACTCTTATGGAACATTGGCTATGACTGGCTCTTGCGAGGTGTTCTCCTACCAAAT
This sequence comes from Glyphodes pyloalis, assembly GCA_037074685.1. Classification (NCBI taxonomy): domain Eukaryota; kingdom Metazoa; phylum Arthropoda; class Insecta; order Lepidoptera; family Crambidae; genus Glyphodes; species Glyphodes pyloalis. The sequence continues at coordinate 7,458,816 of JAYKKO010000008.1, forward strand.
ATGGGTGTCATCTGTTACGCCGATGACACTCTTGTTATAGCTCGGGGGAGGACTTTCCGTGCGGCAGCTTGTTTGGCTACTGCCGGTGGCACGATGGTCGCCAGACGTATTGGTTTGTTGGGTCTTGGGGTAGCGCTGGAGAAGACCGAAGCTATTTATTTCTACGGTCCTAGGCAACGTCGTCCTCCTCCTGATCCTCATATTGAAGTAGGAGGCATTAGAGTTGATGTCAAAGCCCAGATCAAATATTTAGGTCTTATACTGGATGCACGATGGCACTTTGGCCCGCATTTTAGTGGACTTTCATCGCGTCTTCTAAAAGCAGCTAACGCATTTAATTGGCTCCTTCCAAATATAGGGGGGCCACGGGTAAAATGCCGAAGACTTTATGCTGGCATCCTTAAGAGCATGGCTCTTTACGGTGCCCCAATATGGGTCGATTACCTTAAGAGGAGAGATAATATTACAAATTTTCGGCGTCCTCAGCGGGCGATCGCTCAAAGAGTAATTCGCGCCTACCGTACAGTAAGCTTTGCCGCAGCTTGCGCTCTAGCCAACACCCCTCCTTGGGAGTTTGAGAGTAGAGCAGAGTCCGAAGAGAAGCCAAAGAAGAGCTGGTTCAAGATTGGTTGGAGTCTTTTGTTAACTCTACATCGGGTAGGCGAAGTCTTGATGCACTTGTGCCAGTTTTCCAACGTTGGTTTGAGCGCAAGCACGGCTACCTGTCTTATCGTTTGGTGCAGATACTAATTGGACACGGGTGTTTCCGGAAGTATCTGTACCGAATAGGGCGTGAAGAATCTCCATCATGCCCCCACTGCGGTGCGCCCGAAGATACGGCAGAGCATACACTCTTAACGTGCCCTTTATGGACGTCAGAACGGTCAGAATTGACCTCTATTGTCGGACCGAACCTTTCACTCCCAAGTATGGTTGAAGCCATGCTTGGGAGCGAAGAGGCCTGGGAAACTGCCGCCTCTTTTTGCGAAAATATTATGTTGCAAAAAGAGGCAGCAGAGCGAGAGCGAGAGAATGATCCTCTTGCTCCAGCGCTCCGCAGGCGAAGGAGGTTGCGGGCGAGACGAAATTTTGCCCGCCTTATCCGTCCAGGCGAAGACCAGTTGGCTGCGGGTGTGAGGGCACCCCGGCTAACATTGCACGCGTCTTCCCTGTCGAACGGGGGTGGTTCCATGAGACCGGCCACCTCTGTCAGTTCCTTATAGATTGGGGGAAATGTCGGGGCTGCCCAATGGGGCAGCCGTTTCGCCGGTGATGTTATGGTAGTTCAAGGTTGACCCGGTTACCCATGACATCACCAATAACGGCGACGAGGTCCATCGTGGGTTTTTAGCGGGTAGTCCCCGCCCTTTTCAGGGCGGAGCCGGGGCTTGGTCTACCTCTGGGAGTCCCGCACACGTCGTCATTCTCCCTCGGATGGCGATACGGTGCTTCAATGCATTTCCCCACGTAAAAAAAAAAAAGGCGATGAAATTTTCTGCTGTATCAACCGTTAGCCTCCGGTAAGTGCCCTCTGCCGAATATGTTTAGAACTTCATACTTATCGGCCCGTGGTACATTCGTCGCAGAAATTTTTGAAAACCACGGAATCGAAGACACCTTGGCATCTTAATCGATTTTTATTTTATAGTACTTTACGCCGTACTAGCGAACTCTAAATATTAGAAACAGAAAAAGTTTATCTCCCCTTGCGGTGCGGGAATCGAACCCACGACCTTCACGTATTACAGATACTAAATAAAAACACACGCTCATCGATGAAGGCTTGTCTTGGATGGGGATTAAACCCAGAACCCTTGGTTCAATAGCCTAAACAGCCAAGGGTTAACCATTGCTCCAAACGGGCCAGTCAATACAAAAATAGTCGCGATTCCAGTTCCACTTCAAGCAGCAACGGGCACATAATACTACTGCTCTCATTCCTTCACAGTGTATGGGTTAAATTCACTGTTTAATACTTGTTAAGTATAATAGACCGGATCGTCACACAAGTTGACGCGCACGTGACTCCGCATGACTCGCGGCAATATCTCGCGACAAGCAACATCCGACACGCGACGCATGATCGATGTTACCCGTCACAATTATTAACATTACATTCCGGATATGCTGAAAGGTAACAAAGTAAAGGATTTCGACGTAAATGCACTTTTTGCAGATTCATACTTAAGAAATTTCTTACTAGCTGTTGCCCACTATTTCGCCCGCGTAATTAGAGATAAAAACTATCTCTTCTTTAAGTTGATCTAGTGTGTCATCTCTCTTCCTATTTCTACATCAGTATTTTTTACGTGAAATAGTAACTAGTGAAATTAGTTGAAAATTACAGAATTTTAGCGTGTAAATTTGAATAGCAATGTTCAGTAATGAGTGTTTTTTAATAAAATCATTTATAAATTGGTTAAAATTTAAACGCGTATCGGGTTTCACGTGACATGACTATGTGGGAAAATTGTTTTCGAGCTTCAACAGGGTCATTAGCCTTTACAAAATTTTGAAAAACTATAGAACATCAAACGTCTGTGTTCTATCGTGATATAACATCAATAGCAATTTAAAGTAGATCTTATCTCTTCAATAATATGTGCTGGGATGACGCCTCCAGTTAGTATCCGTCGTCTGGTACTCTTAGTACAAGGGAAAACCTTAGTTTGAGACCAGGTGATTGGTGTGATTGTCTGGCGCATTTATTTGGCGCATATATTAATAGTAATGCCGTAGGTACAAAAGACTACCAAAACATCACCAGATAGGAAGTATCCTGCACGGTTTTAATTCCTTGACATATTATGCTAGAAGCTTAGAAGTTAAATACGTTAACAGCTTTAGGGACTTACAGAAATAAGGTATTAAATGTTAATTTTAACTTGATATCAGTATGTGTACAAGATAAAAAGAGATATTAACAGAAGGACAAAAAGTGATCCTGAGTGTTCTTCTTTTCCTTTATTTCCTTTCAAAAACAATCGTTCTGAAGTATCGAAGCTCGGACAAAGAATAATTAGAAAGTTGCCTACCTGCTCTCGTCATTTTTGTTCAACCGAAGCGCGTAGCAAAGTTAATATTCAGTCTATTTTCCAGCGCAGAACAATCACGAAATTCCAACAATACCTACCTAGCTGTCTGCTTCCGTATTCCTGAGACCGTTTTGTTTTGGGCAAAGTATGCGGAGAATGTACATCATAAAATAATTCCATAAAGCTAGGCATTAAAAGATACTTGATGAATGGGGAGGCAGCTGTGTCTGTTTCCAAACTATTATAACTGCAAATTGAATACATGTGCTGATAATGTGCTTGTCTTGTTTCATAGACCAATTTTTCAATTGTCAGACAAAAAGTAACAGTAATTTGACTCTATAAAGTATAATACGACTTATTTTAAACGTAACTTTATGAGGTATATGGACTCATGACCAAAATTATTTATTTATATGGAGTATTTACATGGACCGAAGACATTTCTTATCATCTACTCTATTTAACCTGTCTGTATCCATAGCGATATCTAGATCGGTTACATATCTATATGTTGTATTTATTGTCTAGGAACCAGTTACATACATAGATATGTATGTATGTAACCGATCTCTGTAAATGTTTTCCGTAACAAAGTATTTCTATCTATCTTAATGCCAATGATAATAATTATGATGAGATAGAAATACTTTAATTAAACAGCTGATACGAGTATTTTACCGGCTTGCTATTTTTACAAGGCGATTAAGAAATCAGCCCTTAATAAAGTTTTTTTTTTTATATTGCATTACAAGATTAACCTCATCGCACCTGATGTTAAGTGGTAATGAGGTCCTTTTTTTTGAAGAAGAAATGATGTGATGCACCGTACCGCCACCCGAGGGGAATGGCGGCGTGTGTGGGACTCTCCTGCCCTAAAAAGGGCAGGCCTACCCACTAAAACTCCCCGGTGGACCTCATCGCCCTAAACGGCAGTGCTGTGGGAAGCAGTAAAACCATTACCACCACAGCACCGCCAGGCGGAATGGCCGCTTACGCGGCCCCGTCTCCTCCCCCCTGGATGTTCGGGGGGGGTAAGCGGGGGTAGCCGATCCACTGAGCTATCCCCGCCTCGCACTGGAGACCGTGGGTGCAATGCCAGCTGGGGTGCCCTCACACCACCAGCCGGCCGGTCTCCATGCGGTAACATGGCGCGGTCAAATTGACGCCGCGCTCGTAACCGCCGTCTTCTACGGTGAGCGGGGGCGGACGGGTCGTCCTCCCGCTCTCTTTCGGCTGCTACCTTCTGCGACATGGTAATGAGGTCCTAGCTTAAGGGTGACAAGTACAGCATAATAAATCTGTTACTGGACTTGTCGCCCTTACCTTGAAGGCTTGACCCCTGCTACTAACGAAGCACCCCCCAGGAGCTCTGGAAACCTTGCTCACACGCAGGAACACAACAACACAGAAGTGATTGTTATTTGGTTGCAGTCTTCTGTAAGGTGGAGGTATCTCACCAGTCGTAGTATTGTTTTAATCTTTAAATGGATACAAAAAGAGACAGTTTATTGAACACCCCAGTGCAAGAACTCCATCATTGAACTCAAGTCAACGTTAAAACAATGGGAACTGGTTTAGTCACCACATAAACCAAATACGGGTTGGTGATTATAAACCCGAGCTGTATAAGCAAAATCTGAGACATAATTTACCAGGGAATTGCATTCAGGACCTTGAGATCATACTCGATATTAAAACTAATGTGAGTTCACATTGACCAATTAGCCTCCGGTCAACCGTTGGCCTCCGGTAACGGTTGATATAGCAGACCAAATTTCATCGCCTACGATAACTTGCGGTTAGCTCGGTTGGTAAGAGCAGCACGCGCGATACGTGAAGGTCGTGGGTTCGATCCCCCACCGCAAGGGGAGATAAAAAAATTCTGTTTTTAATATTTAATTGTTTTAGATAGCTAATATACATTAATTTTTTTTCACTAAGTATTAAGTACAGCCAGCATTGTTAGTTTGTATACCACTTAGTAACTTGTCACATTAAACAATCCGCAAGTGGAAGTTAGTCAGATAGATAGTCGACTTAATGTGGCAAGGTACTGAGTTGTTTACAAACTGAAGATGCTGATGTACCTACTAAAAATCAGATAAACTTTGGCTTTTTGAACTCTCTCCTAACTTATACTTATAATATTGAAGCATAACTAAAAGAGACAACATGTTCAATCACGAAAAAGGTAAATGTGGCAAGATTTTCATTTACCGTTCAGATTGGTAAATTTTGTTCTTATTAAAATTTAGAGTATATCAGCATCAGTTTAGAATGCGATTACTTTTTGTCACTTACTAACCGAATCAGTATATTCTTAACAAAATATGTTTATATTATTTCTTGCACAAAGAAAACAATGTATTTAACACTAACAAAAGCTAAATTTATGCAGTTAACCAACATTGTGTGGTGTATTAACGAGATACGTTACTTGCTTGATAGTCTGTGTATCGCAACATTGACTTATCTAGCCAAACTTCCAGCTAACGTACCTATCTGAAGTCGAACAATGTCAAATTTTGTCAATACTGCAACTTTGGCCTATCAAAATGTTTACGGCTGCAGCCGTTAGTCCTTGCACCGCTATTTTAATGTTCTTAACTAAGTCGAATTTGACAATGTACCTGGAGTTACTTAGAAGTTAATACGCATTAATTATAGTTTTTGAAGCGAAATTGTAATTTTGAGAATAACTTTCAGATTGAGTACCTTAGTTTGGAGTAGCGCAACAACGGAAAACATTTTTAAATCAACTTCAGTATTTTATTGTCTATCCAAAAGGCTGCAGCCTAGTATGCACGTGTAAATAATATGTACCTAGCACAATTAATTTACTTCATGCATTTGCTGTTTGACGTCGTAAGACCGAATGCCCTTTTTAAAGCAAGATTAATTGATCTTCCATTGTATCTGGTTTTCTAGGTTTCTTTACAACCTTAAACTACTATATTTGACGACATACCGTTATGTGAATTATTTAATATTTTCGATACAAATTAAAAAGTAATGAAATCTAAATCTCAATTTAGAAACAATATCATCCCATTCTCGATTCGATGTAACCAAATCCGCGGCTCAAATTTTCCGCGGGAGCGTATTGCCGCTCTATCACGGTACACCTGAGTGTTGCATGTGAGCGCGGCTCAATCACGCGTGCCACGCTTCGCCACGCCGCCGACAATGAGATAGTAAGCCGTTGTCGTGTTTGCTGTGACGCTATTATTTGGAGGCAGGCTGTTTATTGCTTAGTGACCTGAACATGAACCAATGCTATCATTGTGCACCTTAAAGTAAAATCAAAGCTTTTACTAAAGTGTTAATTTAATTATTCTAAAGCTTAACTAGTTATTCTCCATGACTTCTTTGGCGTTATTTAGGGATAAAGTGTTTCCTTTGGTTTTGTATTAACCGCTACTTTCCTATTTATCCATGAAAGAGTAACAAACATACATACATTCAAATGTTCAATAAACTTTACGTTTGTTTCGTTGTTTAAGAGTGTCTTTTATTTTTATTTTATTTTGGATTGCCAAAGATAATCACATTAAAAAAAACTTAAAAATTAACTTTTATAATATACGTACAAAATATTTAACCTTTTGAAGGCAGCTACATCATGCTTAAATTAAAACTAATTAAATACTAAATTAAATTAAAAGAAAAACATTTAGAGAATGGCCCAATTAAATTACAGATACACAAACATATAAATAAATAGGGGTATATATATAAACCAAAAATATTTTACATCAGCAAAGTATGATAACCTACTCTTCCTTTATCAACTCGTGGATTTTCGATTTAAACTGCCGGAGCGAGTCGTAGAAAATATCGACATTGCTATTGCAACACATCTTGTTACGAGATAAGCATCAGTCAGTCGGTACATTGCAATGTTAATTGTGGTTCAGTAAAAGTGTTGAAAATTATATAAAAATAATAATTTTGAAGGATTTGATTTTAAAATTAAGGGGGTTTAAAATGAATGAAATTTTATTTGCAAATTAAAAAAAATTATTCAAAGTACCTAAATAAAAATCAAAAGTAGGTCAAGTAATCAAATCAGATTCAAGGTAGATAATTACCCTGAAAAAGAATTTAGGTACGTGGTATAACTGGCTATGATAAGTTAATAGATTTCAAAAATAATACATTTCAATATTTGTATTTGTCTGTTACTTAAATTACTTACTAATTTGTAGTACCATTTAAAGAACTAAGTACATAAATACTTAGCCGTAGGTACGTAGAACTTATAATTACAGTTGTTCAGTCAATTACAGGCAAACTGACAAAGTTATTTTATTACGATCGTAAAGGTGTGTACGAGTACTCAAAAATGTTGGAAAAGAAAATTAAATTGTTGCTACATAGTTTCTTTTTCTACAAATAACAAAGTACTTGCAAGTAAACTCAACTATCTTATTTATTGGCTTGATAAAACAGAAATATGAAAACAATTTTGAAACTTTGAAGTTTAGAGGTCTTTGTTAAAAGGGATATCTTAATAAATACAATTGAAGTAGGTATCTGTTTCAAATATCAAAACAAAAGTTTTTACCAGTTGCCATACCAAATAAAATTTATTTTTATTTTTGATCCGGCTAATCCCTGAAAAGGCAGGAGCAATTTTTACGGGACTTGCATACGTAGTTAGCTGATATATTAAGAAGTAACTTAATATACTTTTATTTTATAAATTTAATGTATTATGTAAGTTAAGCTAGGTTAATTATTTAAACCAATGTTTTTGTTTTTACATAACCCGTAAACCTTCATCTCAAACTACGATAACCCAATCCCAAAATTGACTTTCCCCTTACTTTAAATTTCCCAACCAATTGTTTACCATCAAACATAATTATTTCTGGTACGGTAGGCGAGTTCCTTTGGTAAGAAACAGTGACTTTGTTAACGAATTTTCTGCGTCGTGGCCAGCCATAAGGGAAATATGATTACAGAACCGGAAGTTAAGTTTAACTTCAGCTCGAAGAGCATCCGGCTACATCCGCCGCGGACATGTTGTACGCTGCTGTGTAATTATTTAGTACCTAATAGATACTGTTATTAAAGCGAACCTAGCAAAATTGGACGAGAAAACGTATTTTGTGAATCTCATCTGTAAATAGACACAATCGTTATGTAAAGAAAGATTCTCTTGAAGAGGAAATAATAAAATGCCATTTGATGTTTCTGTTTAACTAAGTTCTTTGATGAAATGATAAAATATCTATAATAATACTAAAACACAAATCATATAATATTATGATGAGGAAATTTTGTTGCAAACTAAGAGAAAAAAAAGCTTAATAAATATGGGATCGGTTTCAATAATTATTTGACCATAAGAACTGTTAATGTTCCTGTCTGAGTGACGTGAGATTTTTCTTTAAATATATGCCAACCAAGCCACAACCCAAAATAGTTAAGAATAGAGTCGAATATCAGTATTATTTTCAATAAATAAGTAACTGGATATCGGTTGGAGAGGCCTATGTTCAGCAGTGGACAGGGACAGGCTGAAATGATGATGATGATGATGAAGTAACAGAGTACTCGATAATAGTAATTTTAGTGTAAATAACCTTTATTGGTTTAGCCTAACTGAATAGTCGGGTAAAGACGTCTCGATGGTCAAGTGGTTTAAATGACAGTAGGGAAAAAATTACCTGCACAAGAATCTTTTGCAAGTGTTTTTGCAAAAATGATTTTAGACTTGTTTCGGGTCGTGGAAAATGAGTAGGTATTGTGGATTTTTTTAAAAGCCCCGTTTTGCCATCACTTACATTTGGTTACCTAACGCTGTGACTATAAAAACCACCAACTGATCTAATGATGACTTGATATCAAAGATGTTTTTTAGTTTGCGATAGGACGACCTCCGTAGTCGAGAGGCAAGCGTGCCGGACTTTGGCGTCAATCTCAAATTTTGGTCAATATGGGAAACGAACTTTTCTATATTGTCTCGGGTCTGTTGTAGTACCGTCGTTGTTTCTGATTTCTGTAACACAAGTGCTTTAGCTACTTACCACAGAATCAGAGCAATGTATGTGATGTTGTCCAATATTTATTTATTTATTAATAATATTTATTATGACTCATAAGGGATCTCAAGATTAATAAAATTTGATTAACCATGCAGACAGCCATCATATATGCACGCATTCATCAAATCATAGACCCAACACGTAATAGATCGCGCACTATGTTAACCAATGTGAGGATCCGATGAATTTTGAACTTGGAATAAACTTGCAATCTAAATTCATAGGACGCGTCGGACTGGCCGGACCGTCGTGCTTTAACTTATTTGCACACTTACTACTCGTATTTACTGTGCGCTTGTTGCAGCTGATTCAAGATGTGGCTTTTTCACTAGATTATTTGAAAATATAATAATTATGTGACGGCAGCCATCTTGGATCGTTTTTTATCAACTAACTAAAAAGACTCTCGACTTATTAATCTTTCAAACAAAAAAATCAAAATCAAAATCGGTTCATTTGTTCGGGAGCTGCGATGCCATAGACAAAACACACACCGACACGTCAAACTTATAACACCCCGCTTGTTTTAACGTTAGAAATTCAAAACTTTTTTATAGTTATTATAACGCTACACTTCGGACTCTGCATCGCCTGTAGGTCGTGCTCATAAAAATGCAAGTATTTACCTTGACGTGCTTTTGACCGTTCATTATCTAATGCCCGGTTGTAATAATTGAAAAACGATCCGTTTTAATTACGGTTAGCAAAAACATATAGGCACGCGGCGTAATCTTAAACTGTTTCAGGCTCGTAGTCAGTTGGAGAAAAACGGATTGTCATTTTTGACATTAATCGTAAAATATCGAAACCGGGCATTCGAGGACACCACTCGAATAAAAAGTCACTATCGATCTGTTAGGAGCATGTTTCAATAACATATACATTTAAATATTGTAAACGAAACCTAAGTTTCGGACAGATTCAATCTGTAACATATTGTTTACTCATTCGAATAACTATTAAAAATCCTTTATCCAGGCAAAGCTATGTTAAATGAATTAAACTAATCGTCAATATGTGTATTCGCATAAAATGTCAGGATTACGTGTTAAAAAAACAGTTGAAATTAACTGAAAACGTACGCGTAGGAACCCAGTATAATTATTTCATTCATTACCATGAATGCTTTACCACAAAGTAGTATAAAATGTCCATTGTATTTCGTTTTCATTAAATGGCAACTAAACGTCCTTAGGGAATATTATTTCTGACAACTGTCGAATTTACGATAGAGCATGGTTGTAGGGTGTTCTATGAAATAGCTTTCTGAGGATTCCATTAAAGCAAATAATTTAATTACACTCGATGGACAGATCGCTTGACACCCAAAACGAATTTGAATGCAGTCCTTTTTCGGATTTTTTAATTCTTTACTTTCTGGTTTTTATTTATCGCTAACTGTTCAATAAATCGGATCGACCACGTTTTTTATTTACTACCCACAACTGAATCCCAATCCCAAATATTTCGGATTGTTTTGGATTTAGTCCGGCAATAGATATTTAACATATCGCTAGAGCAAATTCTGATGATGGTGGTGGATCCGCAGGTTCCGACGGGTGCCATTTTTTTAATAACAAAACGCGCAATAAGCAAAAAATAACTTTATTCGAATGCCAAATTGACTTTGCTGATAATTTTTAATACTGATTCACCAAAACATAACCAATATCTCCCATTATGGCTGTTTCAAACCCATTTTACATTGATTATTAATGAAGTCAGTTAAAAAAAAATTATAATTAGTAAGTTTGAATTTCTTATGAAGTCATTTTTTCGGCTCCCAAAACGCATCTCACGAAACTGTTCAAAATTAGTTGGCTAGACAATATGCTATTTAACACTAAGCAAATAGTTGCAGAGCCAGGATGGCATAGCTGAGCCACTCTCTGCCACGTAAGCTGGTCTAATGAATGTAATTGAGTTACTCTATGACAATGGGAAAGGGTATATATTGGCATGCGGCTGTGTTTCAATATAGAATTGGTATCCCTTTGTGCGTTATCTCCATAGAGCACGCGTCTCGTTGACTGGCGTACAAAGACGTGCCTTTGGTTCAAATGACTCCACTGCATAGCACAGTCTAGTGACTTTCTTCAATGATTTGTTTGTAATAATTTTTTTTAGGTCCTATAGTATGTGAACTTTTCTTCATTGTCCTGAGTCTAGGATTTGTGGTAATGTCGTTGATTTTGATTACTATAAAACAATTGTTCTCTCTGAGGCCCCGGGTTCGATCCTCAGTCGGGACTATATGGGAAACGAACTTTTCTATATTGCCTCGGGTCTGGGTGTTATAGTACCGTCGTTGTTTCTGATGTCTGTAACACTAGGATGTTAGCAACTTACCACAGAATCAGAGCAATATTTGTAATGTTGTACAAAATTAATTGATTAATTTATTTTATGACCAACTTGTAATGAAAATTTTATCAACCACACCTCTTTGATTAATCTTAGTTATTTGTCTGACATTTATTTGGATTTAAGCGTATTTTGATGTGATATAATTGATTGCTTACAAAACACTTGTTTGAGGAACCTACTTTGGGTCGATGGATGTGATGTTGTTTAGTTTTACTACACTAGTGTTTATTTATATAGCTACAAGACAGCAAGTCGCACATACCCCCAGACCCCCAGTCAGAAGGGGCCTCCGGTCAGAGTACAATCACAACCATTTCTAATTATAATTACACTTTTTCTAGTAAAAATGTTCAAAATATGATGATGAAATAACAACTAAAAAGACAAAGATAAAATTAAATCTGCGCCTACATTGTTCTCTATCATTACTTATGAGTATTTATGTGTAGGAAATATGTAAGTCTCTTAGATGTTTGATTCATTCCAACTTTGTGTTTACAGCTGTAACAGAAAGTTGGTAAGTCTTTGTTACGATCTCATAATGTTACCAACTTAGAAAGGCTAACACTACGATAGTGGGCTTTGAAGGTAAAACATAAGATTCAGAGAATAAACGTACAAATAAACGTAAAGGTATATTTTTCCATCAAATGATCAAGGTATGTGAATTTGCTTTTTAATTTTCAAATATAGTAATACATTTTACCCGTGACATTATAAGCGTATATATGAAATTAAGAATAGGCGATTTTTCGGCGATTTTTCATTTGCATAAAAGCTTTAATTCTTTCAAAAAATAATGAAAAATCCAATGATTGCTGAATTGGTCGAGCTGTTCCTAAGTTTTGCGTTTAGTATCATGTTTGACTATTCATTTTACTTATGCATATTAAGGAGTTTTTATTAGTAGTTTTAATATTGTAAAGAGGATATTGTTCGTACATACGTTGCAATTTCGGCACGTGCTATAAACCAACATATTCGCGGTCCATTCACGTCGGCTATCTGATAGACACGTTGCTGTTAATAATTTGAAATGGTGCAGCGAATATGTGCCATGAAAACGAGTATACCATACTGCGAGAGTCAAAAATCAGATCCGATTACTCTCTGCACATTTCCGTACCACGAAGAGAATCGAATCACTACAAAATGCGCAACGTTTCAAATACTATGGTATCTAGAGTGTTTTAAAATTCGATGAGTAAATACCAATTCTTAGATCTACCAATTTGAGAAACAGTAAAGAACTATTCAAAAATAATCTCATGCTTCCAAATAAAATTGTGATTGGACATTTTGGAATATATTGGACAACATCACATACATTGCTCTAAGTCTGTGGTAAGTAGCTTATGCACTTGTGATACAGAAATCAGAAACAACGACGGTACCACAACACCCAGACCAGAGACAATATGGAAAGGTTCGTTTCCCATATTGACCCGACCGGGGATCGAACCCAGAACCTCAGAGATGGCGCTCGCCAAAGTCAGGCCCGCTCGCCTCTCGGCTACGGAGGTCGTCAAAATATATGGAATAACTTTCAATATTTGCTAATACATATGGAATATTTATGACAAAGCGGTCCACGCGAGGTAAAGCTGCTGTAAACCTGCCTAAAACAATTAAATATTATTTTGATAATAGTGATAGTACTTATATTTTAACAGTACAATATTATTTGCCTATAACAAGAGTTAGGCACTGTAATAAAGCTTGAATCGGCAAATACACCACACATATTTTTACACCAGATAGCGTTGTAAAAATTAAGTGGAATATAATATTAATTCATTTAAATTTTATATAAGCGTTAATGAATAGTCAAAATGAAGTAAAATTACTGTTGTGTGTGGGGATTGTACGTACGTTACGTTTGAACTGAAATACGTATAAATAAGCGGAAAATGGCAGTTTCCATAAATCTTCTCTTTATACAATGTAAGTAGGTAAACTTACTACATAGTTGTACTAATCTACAAAGATTATAATGAATATTAGTTATTGGTTATGGTCTCAGAAATAAATTTATCGGTAGCCTACTCGTATTGACCGATTTGTGGAATGTAAATTTATTAACATCTTAATATCACCCGCGTGATTTTCATCCATCTTTATAATTTGGAAGTACATGTTTTAAATAGTATTTTTGCTATCAACATGGATAACATCAATGGATAGTGCACATCGGGACTAAAGTTAGTAACGCAATACCGACATTAAGTAGGTAGTATGACTCACTGGAACTACGTCCTTAGCCGAGATCACACAGAGAGCTAGGCGAATTAATAATAAGTCAATTTCCTTTTAATCGACACAAAATAATCTGGCTTTGTTTGGGTCTGTAGTCTAGGGAGGATAAATTTGTTTAGTAACAGTTGATGAACATTGTTATTAAGCGGCAAGAATTTATCTGAAAACTTGGCTTAAATCTATTCTAAAACTATAAACCTGAGTAAGGAGTTCGTTTGTATGTTAGTTTGTTTATACACGCTTAATCTCAGGAACTATTGATTAGGATTTTAAAAAATTGTGTAGCATATTACACTTATCGAGGAAGATTTCAGGCTGCAAAGCATCTTGCTACTACCAAGAGGAGTGAAGAATCAGAAGAAAATGTGAATTGTACGCATGCGAAGCCGCGACGGGTTGCTAGCCACAATATAAAATATAAGAAAACAACGCAGTGATTTCGCCAAGTGTTTAGAGAGACGCCAAAAAGGAAACTGAGTTATGAAAAATTTAAAAAAAAAATAGTATTGTTAAGATCTTCATTAATTATACCTAAAACAAACACGGACAATACTCACAAAATTGTTTGTGTGTGTGTGTGTGTGTTGTCGCTTGTCGAACGACAACTTGTCAAAATGAAGTTTTTAATTCTGCAACTGCAACTGCAACAGAAACGCTGACTGATGAAATACCTCCACCTTACAGAAGATTGCAGCCAAATAACAATCACTTCTGTGTTGTTGTGTTCCTGCGTGTGAGTAAGGTTTCCAGAGCTTCTGTGGGGTGCTACATTAGTAGCAGGGGTCAAGCCTTCAAGGTAAGGGCGACAAGTCCAGTAACATATTTATTATGCTGTACTTGTCACCCTTAAGCTAGGACCTCATTACTCCAAGGGCCAAATGTCGGCGACTCTATGCCGGCATTCTTAAGAGCATGGCCCTCTATGGCGCCCCCATTTGGGCAGACGCGCTGTTTCGACGGGGAAACACAGCCCACCTGCGGAGGCCACAAAGGGCTATTGCCCAGCGAGTGGCCCAATCGTACCGCACGGTAGGCTTTGATGCGGCTTGTGTACTGGCCGGCACACCGCCTTGGGCCCTCGAGGCAAGGGTGCAGGCACAAGTTTACTGGCGTCTAACGGAGAAGAGGGCGCAGGGAGAGCGTCCCTCCCCAACGGAAATTGCGGCGATTAGAAGAGAGGCCCAGGAAGAAATGGTTGTGCAGTGGCGGGTGAAATTGGACGAGGCAAGACCTAGGGGGCGGGTGTTAGATGCCGTTGGCCCGGTTTTAGAAGAGTGGTTGCACCGGAGCCACGGCTATCTGTCTTTCAGACTGGTGCAGATACTGACCGGGCATGGATGCTTTGGTCAGTACCTGCACCAAATCGGGCGAGAAGAGTCGCCGTCGTGCCATGCTTGCGGCGCGGCGGCAGACACAGCGGACCACACGCTAGGTATGTGTCCAGCCTGGGCGACCGAGCGGGCCGAGTTGGCCGCTATTGTTGGGGGTGATTTCTCGCTCTCAAGCATAGTTATAGCCATGCTTGGGAGCGAGGAGGCCTGGACGGCAGTTGCCACCTTTAGCGAGCAAATAGTCTCGAGAAAAGAGTCCCTAGAAAGAGAGCTTGAGGACGACCCCCTCGCTCCACCTCTTCGTAGGCGAAGAAGAATGCGTGCGAGGCGTCGCTTTGATGCCCTCGCGCTTGTTAGCGGGGACCAGCCGGCCGCGGGTGTGGGGACACCCTGGCCGGCCTTGCACGGTACTCCGCAGATGCGCGGGAACGGTTTAGCACCTTCGACCGTTCCCGCCAGTCCCCCGACCATCCAGGGGAGACTTGGCGACGCCGCCCCATAGGGGCAGCAATTCCGCCGACGGTGCTGTGGCAGTCATGGGTCGACCGATATCCCATGGCGCCGTCAATAGGCGATGAGAAGGTGGGGAGGTTTTTTAGTTCGGGTAGTCCCCGCCCCCTCTGGGCGGGGGAGTCCCACACACGTCGCTGTCGTCCCCACGGCAGCGATATGGTGCGCAAAGGCATTTTCCCTCCCACAAAAAAAAAAAAAGGACCTCATTACTCCTTAACATCAGGTGGGATGAGGTCAATCTTGAAGTGCCATTTTAAAAAAAAAGCAATGCCGCTACCACACTGGAAATGTGCTAATTATCTTGAAATTTACTATAAATACAGACAAAGCTTGATGAGTTCATTTGACTATGATATCTTCAGTAAATGCAATGCTTCGAATTACCCCTTTTCGTTTTAATTTAAGGAATAAATTATTATTTTGAATTTTATTGACTGTGGTTGCATTTGTTTTGATGTTTAAATAAGTAAGTAACATTTTTGCATTAAATTAAATTAATGATAATTATTAATAGACTGTAAAAGTGTGTTAGTAGATATTTACTATTATTTTTTTTAAAACATTTAAAATAAGCTAACGGTTCAAAATACGATAACACTATTAATAAGAATTGCTGACTCAGCTAGTGATCGCGGTTGGTGTTACCTAACCAAAACTTCTTTGAATCTATTAACTATTAGGAATTACTATTATTTGGCAAATAAGAAAATAAAACTTATACAATATAATTTACGATGACAAACGTGAACTGTGGTCAAAATGGTCACTTTGGTCCACACATTACGAATAATTTGCAGTTTTTATATTATTAGCGTCAGCATCAGCAAACGGCTTAGTAACTGCAAAATTATCAAAACAGACACCAATCTTCACGATGGACCTGAACTAAAGGAAAGACAAAGCGAAACTATAATAGTTTTCTATTAGAACTCATTAGAGTTAAACTAATTCAGACTAGTAAATACACAAAAAATGCACATCTTATTCTATTTCAACTAGTTTACGGTGAAACTTAGGCCAGTGTAACTCATGAAAAGCGTCCGTTTATTCCTAACCTGACCCGAAAACCTAACCCGGTTGCGGATTAGGTTAGGAATTTGAAATATTAATTAATATTTATGCCGAACGTAACCCTATTCCTAACCTGACCCTATGTGTCGTTCCTATCGTAACCCGAATTGCGAAGAATGTAGTTTAATCCACGATAATTTAATTCGGCCTCATTAATAATGTACAAAATGTAAAAAACTGATTAGGTGCCCATCGGGTCTCCCTCTCCCCTTTCTAATAAAAGTACTTATGTGTCAAATCAGTCTTTAATATTAACACGTTACTACCTAGTTATTTTAATCGCGCATAAATGGAAATATCCAAACAACAATGCATAAGAAAGGATCTCAATTGATAAACTTACCGTTTTTATAAAGATTTCAAATAAAATTGCACAGTTTTTAAATGACAACTGCACTTCCCAAACAATCATGTTATTGTTTGGGAAGTGCAGTGATGACAAAAAAATAAAGATGCGGTGATTAGAAAAAAAGTTTGTCGAAAGTATCTTCATTTTCAGTTTGTTTTATATTCGCTTAAGTACCTGTAGGGTACTGTTCAAAAATATTTAAGTTATTTTACATTCCACATTTGTTTATATTTTGTAAGTAATTAATGATAGGAAAGAAATGATTTTATAATTGTTTATTATATATGTTGATTCTGTGATATTTTAATTAGGTATTATAAATATTAAAGACTGATTTGACACATAAGTACTTTTATTAGAAAGGGGAGAGGGAGACCCGATGGGCACCTAATCAGTTTTTTACATTTTGTACATTATTAATGAGGCCGAATTAAATTATCGTGGATTAAACTACCTTCTTCGCAATTCGGGTTACGATAGGAACGACACATCGGGTCAGGTTAGGAATAGGGTTACGTTCGGCATAAATATTAATTAATTTTTCAAATTCCTAACCTAACCCGCCACCGGGTTAGGTTTTCGGGTCAGGTTAGGAATAAACGAAAGCGTCTGCTTTTGGAAATGCACAAAAAAGTATGTGACAATGAAATTAACTCAAGGGTAGATGGTTTCACACCTACGTGTCAAACTGTCATTACGTGTCTACACACGTAATGACATTTTTACTTTTAAACCATTACATATTTAAGAGTAGTCTTGAACATTTTTCAACAGTTGTAATGTCGCTTAATGTGCGTTTGAATGCGGTTCACTTTATAGATTACTAGCTGTGCCCGCAACTTCGTTCGCGTGGACTACATCCTTTCATGGTCGGTTTTACCCCTTTCTCACCTAATATTCGAAACAAAAAGTAGTTTATATTTTAATCCAAGTTTCGAGCTATATTTGTGCCAAATTTCATATCTCTAACTTCAAAAATAAACATTTTTCCATATAAAGTTTCAAAGGTGGTATTACCCCCATTCCCCCCCCCCCCTTATTTTCTAATAAAAAGTAGCCTATGTCCGTTCTTGAGATTCAACGTATACCTATACCAAATTTCATCAAAATCCGTTCAGCCGTTTAGGCGTGAAAGAGTAACAGACAGACAGACAGACAGAGTTACTTTCGCATTTATAATATTAGTATGGATTTTATTTATTAGTCACTACTGGAGGTTACTTAAAGAAAAAAACACCACATTTACCTTCAAAGTTACCTAATAGCATTTTTTAAATGTAATATGTAGCCCTAAATTTAAAGAGCAAATATGTGGTTGCTTGTTTGCTGTAGAATATATTATATGAAACAAAAAGTGGACCTAAAACAACTCGCTTGAAAAACACAATTTGTCGAGAAAAACGCAACCCAAATGTATTAATTGTACCACGGTTATGAGAAACAGCATGAAGATTTTACTACTTAGGAAAACGACAGTACTAATGGCCTAACACCTGTGCCGTTTGACTTAATTGCCAGTAAAATGAAAACGGGCCGACCACCGATCGGTCTCCGCCAGCGGTCACAGACCCGTTCCATTACGTAACACATTAATTTTTCGCGCCCTAGACACGTAATTGAGCTTTTCCACCACTGTAACAATGATTACGGTTTTCACAAGTTTTTATCAAGACTGAAAATACAAACGACAGATCGAGGGAACTTTGGTTAGAGCTTTTTTGTATGAAGCTGCTATTGTTATATACAAAAACTCAACAAAACAAACTTAGCATATGTTTATTATAAAATAATATAACTCGGGCTCAATCAATGGACTACTTTTATTACGATACGATAAATGATGATAAATTAATGATTTTATTAGAATTACTTTTTTATTTGTGTAATAGCTCGACGGACTACCCTTTAGACTTTTGACTTAATATCGATTAAATGCACCTAGAAATATTTTTAAGCAGCATTTTCTTACCATTCAAGAATGCTAAGAACCTCACGTGGGTGATGTTTGAAAGGGTCTCGCCGGGTTTCCATATGAAATCTGCACTGGCATTTTTTTTGACATTGGTGCCTTTAATATGTTGCTAGTAGTTTAAAATAATTTTTGGCCAATTATCAAACCCCTAACTCCATTCGTTTTTGGAAAATGAGGGTTGAAACCCCTAACTTCAAAATTATTTTTCTACGAAACTATGATAGATATTCGCATAAAGTATGTAAAAAAAAACATATTGTGTACACAATATGTTTTTTTTTACAGTTTTGGTATTTGATCTGGCTAATTTCTAAAATGGCTAGACAAATTTTAGGCCTCTTTTTTTTAATTTTATTTAGTAAAAAAATAAATTCCAAATGAACAATTAGTGATTATAGCAAGGTTATTGTTACAAATATATATATGAATATTTTTAGATTTAAATTGTTTTCTTAATGTGATTCCATTATTTTTATGATCGTCTTTATAATTGTATTGGTCAATACGTCCCAACAAAATCTTCCTCTGGATCGTATCAAAAATATATTTATCCAAAATGGTTTAATGCTGATATTATTAGTAATATACGTAAAAAATATTATCACTTAAAACGGTATAAAGCTGAAGGTAAAGACTTCAACAGAGAACTATTTAAATATTACAGGTGGCACGTTAAAAATTTGATTGACAATGCGTATAAACAGCACTTACTTTCGACTGAAAAAAATATAATTGACGATCCTGTTAAATTCTGGGAGTTTATTAAAGAAAGAAATAAAACTAGACAGTGTACCAACAACGTCTATATGGCGGGCGATGTTGAGGTTGTCGACCAAGCGGCTGCCGATGCTTTTGCGGATTACTTTAGTTCCGTGTATCTTAAAGAGGTGCCTACACTGGATCCTGATGAAGCGGTGCGAGCTGCCGACAGCCAATGTAACGCAACTTGTATTACTGTAAATGTAGTTGATGCTTCCAACTTAAAAGAAGCAGCGAAGCGACTCAAACCTAGATCTTCCGGTGGTCCTGATGGAGTTCCTGTGTTTTTAGCTAAAGATTGCATATCCGCTATGGAGACTCCGCTTTTACATCTCTTTAATCTCTCATTATGTCAGGCTAAGTACCCGGATAGATGGAAAATTACTAGGGTCACTCCAGTACCTAAAGCCGAGGGTGGGAATCATGTATCCTCTTTCAGACCGATCGCAGTTCTATCTGTTTTTGCAAAGCTATTTGAGATAGTGTTATGCCAGCAAATTAATAAACAAACTGCCAACTTGTTACATGATGGTCAACATGGCTTTATGAATTTTCGGTCTACTACTACCAATCTTGTGGCTCATTTGGATTTCGTTTTCGCAGAATTGGATGCTGGCAAGCAGGTGGATGCTGCCTACTTTGATTTTAAAAAGGCATTTGACCTCGTCCATAACGATGTTCTATTGCGTAAGTTAGCGATAATTGGCTTTGCACCTAAACTCGTCGAGTTTTTTTCTAATTATCTACGCGATCGCCGTCAATTTGTCAGAATTGGTAAATTCGTATCTGGTGATTATTTTACTAGATCTGGGGTAAGTCAAGGAAGTACGCTTGGGCCATTGCTTTTCCTGATCTTTATTAATGATCTGCCTGAAAGTGTGGGGACTTCCAAGTGCTTGTTATTTGCAGATGACCTCAAATTAAGCTTGGGAGTAGACAACCGATCTGACTGTGAAGCTTTACAAAGAGATATTGACGCGGTTATGGATTGGAGTAAACTGAACCATCTCCCATTCAACAACAATAAATGTAAAATCATCACATTCTCGCGCAAACGTTGTCCACTAAATGTAATATATACATTATCTGACGCGCCCTTGGAAAGGGTGAGTGAAATTCGTGACCTTGGATTAATATTGGACTCGAAATTGGACTTCCATGGCCATATTACAACTATATGTAAAAAAGCCAGCAAAATGCTTGGCTTTGTTATTCGTACCTCATCTCAGTTTGATGGGTTGGGAGTCGCTTTGGTACTTTATAGCGCATATGTTCGTAGTAAACTAGAATATGGTGCCATCGTTTGGAATCCGTATGAGGAGAAATATATTCTAATGATTGAAAAGATACAGCGTAAATTTGCACGTTGGCTGTATAAGCATAAATATGGTTACTACCCTTACCTATATCCATCATTATTTGTATCTGGCATGGTGGGATTGGACACTCTTAAAGTTAGAAGGACTATGCAGACGATAATGCACTATATGTCAGTAATACACAATAAAATAGATAGTCCAGCGATACTAAGTAAAGTGGGACTACTGGCTCCCAACCGTCTGAGTTGGAATGAGGATGGAACGGTGGAGCCGCGGCGCCGGCCGCGTCTGCTGTGTCGACCGTCTACACGCACTAGATTTGCCGCGCACGCTCCTACCACCCGAGCTCTTCGTCTAATCGGCGACATACTTGCCCGCGACTGGAATATTGACTTGTTTGCTGATAGCTTCGCCATGCTCTGTTATAAAGCTCTTTTGTATGTTGTTAAGGACAACTTATAGATATAGATTTAATTTAATTTTATACACTTGACATTTTGTATTTTTGTGACCAATTAATTAATATTTATTTGACATTTATATCGATATGAATTGTATGACTCACTATGTAATTGTGTATTTTTTGATTAACATGTTGACACTTTGGTTAATAACTGTAAGCCAGCATGTACTTTTAATAAATAAATAAATAAATAAATAAATAAATTATTTTCTAATTATTTTATCGGCAACAAAAATAATAAAAAACATGCAGGCTGCTTCTAATAAAAATCAATTTTCAGTGTGAACTGTTATAACTTGACATTATGAAATGAAATGATGACACTGTACTCACATGATTTAGGAATACTCTCAGAACTTGTTACTTGTTGCGTCATTGGTTATCAATGCGACTTCTTTGAAAAAAATTAGGCTTAGGCCGCACTACGGCTGAACCGCCGCAGATTTTAACCGCCTGGTTTTATGAGTTAAAGAAACTAATGGAAGTGGCCGCACCGATGGTTTTTTTCCGCGACTAACTTTAAAACCACGTTTTGTTAAAAAATGTCTAGCGTAAAAAAAATGCGCTAAAATGTTTAGTCCACAGAACTTATATTGGCGTCGTGGCTTTTAACCGTAGTGCGTGTGTTTCAGGCGGCTTCGCATTTTGCGATTTACCGCTTGCGGGACAAAACCGTACTGTGGCCTTAGCCTTAAAAGTGGAGCTGTCAATTTTAATTCAATTTTTTTTCATTAAAATTTATATAATATTTTAGGCCTATATCAAAAACCTCGCACAGTAATATTACCTCACGAGATATTAAAACGTCTAACAGTAAGTTAGACAGAATTAGACACAGCGCTCTACCAATCCGAGACAAAACGGGTACAAAATCGAATCATCCTACAGTTTACGTTAATTCTCAGATTAAATTACAAGGTAGGTGGCAGTAATTATTACGTCTAATAGACGATCCGGTAACATAAAGCCGTGGTTTAACTGCAAGCAGCTGCGTCCTCAGTTGTAACGTACGGTTTATCGTTCAACTGTTACAGCGGAGACAATTCGTTCTCAATGTTACCAACTTTGTATGAAGCGGATTATTGAGACAGGGTAAGTCAAGTTATCCGTTTGTTCGGGAATACCAGGAATTGTCTAGCGTTTGTTGAATAGTCATTTCAAAGAGTCTGTACCTAATCTAGTGATTTAAGAATTTGACGTAACTGGTATATTTGGAATATATGCATGCAAAGTACACAGATTCCGGTATATTGTAATCTACTGGTTGAACACATGAGTTAAATTTAATATTAAACATTATACCACTTTGCTGCATCAACACGGCCTGATTCTGTCGTAAGTAATAAAGACTTGTGTAACAAAAATCAGAAACCGAGATGGTACTACAACACCCAGACCTAAGGCAATATAGAAAAGTTCGTTTTTCTTCTAGAACCGACCGGGAATCATACATACCTCATTGTATGACTCCTAAGTTCGGCCCTTTGGCTAGTCAACAGTCGAAAAAATAAATAAACGAAAGATATTAATGTGTTTAATGATACTCATTGCGATTTATTTTCATTGTTAAAGCTTTATTTTGTATAAAATAAATAATATAAAAAAATAAAATAAAAAATAAAAAAGCCTTTTTATTTCCTGTAAATTTTACATTTCTTAAGAAATGTTCGAGATACGATTTTATATTCTCTCATTCTAATTCTCTAATAATTTACGTATGCCTCATTTGCTGAAAAATTGAACATTTAACATTAGAGATGAAAATGAAAAAGGATAAAACCTTAAAATAAGTAACTCATCATCAGTAAATAATTTACTGATTCAATAATATACCAATATTTATTATAAACGGTATGATCACGACGTTTTTTACTATATGATCAATTGAGCTGTGTAAAATTTAGCATTGCACCGATTTCATCCGTGCCTTTAAATATTTCATAAGAAACGTGTTCAGAAAATGTACCTTGAGCCAGTTTATTTTATTTTTGTTCAAGCTCTATTGGCAAAGCAAATGTAGAAGTGATTCCGTAGGAATTCCTCTCACGTAAACTGGCGCCCAACGTGGGACGCGCCAAACACATTGGTGTTACTCGTCGAAACAATTTCACTAACCTGTTTTTTATAAATGTTGATATTATTAATAAAAAGGCCGTAAAATTTGTTCATACATTTGAGGTAGACAATCTTTATTTTTTTAAATAAAAAATATGTATTTAATGAACGCGCCAGACAAGCACACGGATCAAACAAAGTATGTCTCTTTTACTAGGGTGCCAGATGACAAGACAATTTATACTAACTACAGGTAAATCAGCTCATCTAAAACTAATAAAATTTAAATCAGTTCGTTTGCCAAATTTACCTGAGCGAGAAATGACCTCGGAAAACTCATGCTTTTGGCGTCTTAGCTACTGCGCTACTAAGGCCGTCAAATATTATAATCTTAATGCATATTATATATATGAAGCAGGATGATAGTAAACTACTATAATTTATCTCATTTTGACCCCCTTTTTCATTGTTTAGAAAATCTGACTTGCCTTTAGTTATAATTATCCTGAAATATTTTTACCTTAAATGCAGGTTTTGCCATTTCAATGTTTTTTCCAACATTATTCTAAAAAATAAGTTAGTCGTTTAATTAGTAAACAAATAAATTTAAGCCAGCCAACTAAAATTATTTTGAAATGAACTGTCTCGGAAAAAACAGCAAAAGTATTTCTGTACCGAGCTTTAAGTCAGGTGAAATAAGATTCCTTCATACCACGACTCCAATTATCCTGTATAGAAAAATGTTCACGCCAAATTATAAGACTGCGGTAATAATTCACAGTCAAGGTTGGTCGCTTTCATAAGCATAACCGTTTTGTATACGGCACGGCTCGAGGCAATGCAGAAAATTAATGTCATGTTAGTTAGACCTCGAAATTATGACCCAGAAAATGTCGAGCTCCCGTAATAAAAGAGAAGACGTTGCAACTAATTCTACACCTGGTAAGATGTTATTCCGTGTATTTTAGTAAAACAACACAATTTTAATTTGTAATGGGTTTTAGGTTATGTTTTTGTGAGGTTACTCAATAATATGAACTCACTTTGCAATTAGTTAAAATAAACTTAGAATACACACGTGCAATGAACACGTAAAAAAGTGTTTTGTTGTGAATTTTAACCGATTTTCAAAAAAGGAGGAGGTTCTCAATTTAACCGACGTTTCATTGGGCCAATTAAAATGGTACTACAATGTTATGATAGTGATACTACAGTTCACCAGACAAAGTGATTAAAAAAAAACATCAAAACATAGTAAACTTATGGTAGGTATTAGAATAATTTTTAGTGATTATGCTTTTACTTTGCTTTACATTTATGAAGATCAAAATATTTTGTATATCATGGAACGATTAGGTATTTTTTATTTTCCATAACTTTTCCTAAATTTTTAAATTACATATGAAAGTAGTAAATAATTTCAAAAAGGTCAAGGTTTTTGTCACATATACTTTCGTCTCACTTATTAATTAATCAAACTATTATAAAACTCAAAGATACCGGTATCTATCATAAATATATTTTTGCTTTCACAACACGGAATACAGACAGTAGCAAAGTTTTCTGAACAATAGAACTTCAATCATTTAAACTTGCACCTTAGCGTCGTCTTCTTCGCAACCAATATGTTGTTGAAAAAAATAAAGGCATTTTACAATAAAGACAATTTCGATTATACGGCAGGCCCTGTAGATCCACTTGAGTTTCATCAAACATTCATTTTTATGATGAGGGCGTTTCAAGTCGCAGACGAGCCATTTAAAACTTGGACGTGAGTTGTCATATTTATTTATCTGTTTATCATGCTGAATATTTGGGTAAAGTTCGTCGTGAATTGACGGATACGGAGGATACAGAGCAAACTTAAGAGAGGTAGGACATAGCGGTTTATCGTTCGAACTGGAGCCCGATTGGTGAAGTACCTCCACCTTACAGAAGACCGCAATCAAATAACAATCTCTTCGGTGTTGTTGTGCTCCTGCGTGTGAGTAAGGTTTCCAGAGCTCCTGGGGGGTGCTACATTAGTAGCAGGGGTCAAGCCTTCAAGGTAAGGACGACACGTCCAGTAACAGATTTGTTATGCTGTACTTGTCGCCCTTAAGCTAGGACCTCATTACCACTTAACATCAGGTGAGATGAGGTCAATCTTGAACATAAAAAAAGAAGAATCCGTTGGCTCACGTATTCGACATTAGACACGTATGTTTCATTTAAAATCGTTAAATCGATTTGTAAGAACTCCTTAGGAAATCTATCATCATATTATCATATATAGGTTTCAAATTCACCTGACTAACAATCCAACCCGGAACCTTTGGTGCATCGGGCGTCTCTTTGAAACCGAGGTTGTCAACAACGAACACACTTTTACATTTACTAATTACACAATATTATTTTGATTCACGATTTCTTATTTATATTAGTTTCATGTGCATATGTAACATATAAAATACAAGAGATAAATAGAAATAACAAAATATTTTTAATATCGGCGATGGAATGTAAAGAAAATTAGTGTGCACCCGAAACCTTCTGCACTCTTTAAATATGCTAAGGTCAAAATGTTGAAATATTAACCATATTTTTCAACTGTGTCTAGAATACCATATCACATATTTCACCAATATCACGACTGAATTTTAACGTTACAGACCAACGCAATTGTTTTCAAATCATCCAATATTATGGTGTACACAAACCAGCGAGAAATTGAATAAAATTTCCGTTTGAATACCGCGCAAGTTTGAAGAATCTTTTTTATTCAGTTATTTACGTCCTTTTAATGAGTACATACAGGGACATCAGAGATATATATAGAATATTTTACAACAGTGTAATATTGTGCGGCAAACTCAGTAGTAATGTATGGTAATAGAGGTCCAGTGTGGATCGATTTGTTATATGGCAAGTGACCAATGTTACTGTGAAATATTATCAACCCGCCAAATGGCTTCTGATTTGAATTTACGACTAATATCAAGATTTCAGCCATAACCAACGGCTTGACATTCCGTCCGAAGCACGGCAAGACTCGTGATAATTTTCGTTTTCACTTGTAGGCCATTCTATACCAGACCGTGCGCGGCGCCGTGGTTTTTGTGTTTTGAGGTCTTCCATAGAATCTTATTATTTCACGATTAATTTTAGATACATCATAAAAACATTCACTCTTATTTCTGGAATAGGCATCTTGACCGATGCTTGTCTATCCTTCTACCACGCAATCGATATCTTCGACATGGGATTGATCACTGAAGCAGGGACCTACGTCTTCATGTTGATATATAAGATGATGATAATGGTCATAACCAAAGTTAACTTGCCCGAGTATGAGCGGCTTATGCGAGCCATGAAGGAAGACTTCAAGTACATTGAAACCAAGAGCGAGAAGTACAAGTAAGATATTCTGTTTGGTCATTTTATTACTGTAGGCACGTATTTTTCTAAGAAACCGAGTGTTTATTATTTACTAAGTCTCAAACCGTACATTAAATTCATTCACAGAATTTGGAAATTGGCAATCACACATTACACACCTTTTGCAGATATTTTTAACTGACAAAAACCCAGTTTTCTCAAAATTAATGGATTAGGCCCACTTGCAGAATTTGTTTAAATACCAATTTATCCTTATTTTTAAATATCACAGCAGAATGATCATTTAATGTTAGTTAAGAATAAACCGAGATTTAAAGAAATGTTGCGAGTGGGCCTTAACTTTTATAAGCTAACTCGTAATATCTGAAGTCGAGTAATAGATATCCTTTGATAAAAGTACATCTACGATCATCTAGACTAGACTCTAAATAAAATTTACAGCGCCTATGTTCAACGTAGCGTGAAAGTCGTTTGAAATTGTCGTGTTTGTAAGATTTTTATTAAAAGAAGAGGTATGTACCTAAGCTTTATGTTTTGTACAGTTTGAGTTATCTAGTTGTTTATAAAATGTAAGAAATCGAATGTAAAATCATGCTGTTTTTTGTTTCATGCATTACATTTATCCAAAACATGTAATTAAAATTTTCAACCGTGCTGCATTAACAGCAGGGGTTAAGGTAAGGGCGACAAATCCAGTAACGGCTATTAATTTGTCACCCTTAAGCTAGGACCTCATTACCACTTTACATCAGGTGGAATGTGGTCAATATAAAAAGCATATAACGTGAAATTAAAAACTAACCGTATAATAAAACTAGGACAAATGGTTGTACATTGCTAATTTATCATTCAAGTAAAAAGTTTTTTTATGTAACTTATTTGACAGGAAAGTCTTCTTCGAAACTCATCTGCAGACGTTCCAAGCATGCGTATGTGTTTGCAGTTTTATGACTTGGCTAGCCTCAAGCCTGGTGCTGTATGCTATTTGCAGTCTCCTTATCCACCAGGCCATACACACTCCAGGGGATGGCTCAACTAGACCCCTGGTTTTTCCATTCTGGGCTCCCGGAATAGACTACACGACATCACCTGCTTTTGAATGTGCCTTCCACTTCGCCAATATCGGAGTTATAGCTTGCACATATAATTACACTTGTAAGTAATAGTTTTAGGTAAAATAGATTCATACTAGGGGACAATTAAATACTTAAGCTTAATACTTAAATACTTAATTTTAATAGTATGTATCATCATTGTATATTTAAAAGATACCGTAAAGTTATTTTTAATGCTTAATTTATTGTTGTTTATATAGATTTCTTTTTTTTTCTTCACTATTACCGCACCCATATACAAACTATCTGCATGACCCATGGGTCGACTGGTAGAGAATGTCCCTAGCATTAACTTCACCTGTTTTTCATATTTGTGCAATATAGTTTTTAAATAAATAGATATATAAGCAAAAACGTATGGCAACACGAACCTTGAAAACCTTTTAATAAGTGTTACAGCATTAAAATAACAACACAGTGTTCAGATAAGTTCAGATCAATAATGATTTATCAAATTATTTAAGAATAGGTTGGCGTGCCGCTTATTTACAACACGCAAACAAAGTATTTCCAAAAGCAATTTTCATAACTTTTTCCAAATATCTAGATGGTCCATCCAAATGTTTAGTTTAAAATAAACAATATTATTGAATGATTTACGCGTTTGTAAATAGCTAGCCCTAAAGTGCTATTTGGAGAATATGTCATGCAATTGATATATTATGTATGTTCTTATTTTTATAAATTATAAATTTAATATTCAAACAGGAATACTATAAAGCTAGTCAAATGCTATTGAATTAAGCCATTTCGTCATAAGAACCTTCCTTTGACAAATCAAAAACTGCTGACAATCCCGCAATGATATACTTCAAAAATCTCCTTGTATTTCAGTTGTGCTTCAAACAAATATAGTTTGGGTCCGCCAAATCGCATCTAAGGCCGAAATGATATGTATGTGTATCAAAGACCTTTTAGAAGGCATTCAGCCGGCCAGTAATGAAGAGGAAAAAAGTCACTACGCAAGTTTGATCAATTTTCGGATGAGGGAAATAATATCGCAACATCAATCTATGAACAGGTAATGCTTATAAGTTATGTAGAGGTACAAATACCTGTTGGAAAATATTAAAATTAAATATAGTAGAACTCTAAACACAAACTTATATCGTGATGTATTTTGAGATTGTACTTACCTCACATATTGTCGTACGAATGCGTACTCTTATTTACTTAAGTCCTTATTATTTAATTTCATTTGTTTCGCTAACAAATTGTAAACTCGTTATACATTTTAACCTATCAGAACTGGTTTAATTTAAATTGCGCTAGTATTACGAGTATCTACCAAAGTGTATTGAATGTTGCTATTCAATATTCTGGAATAACTAGTTAGAATTACAAAATTCTTAAACGAGGCGGTGTGAGCAATATATTAAAGTATTGTTTACTAGAAATCTGGGACTGGAAAAAATTTGGGATTAATAATTGCATTTAAGTAACTCAACAGGACCAAGGGGAACCAAACTGGCTAAATAACATACAAGTAATATTTTTAAATCTGTCATTAAAATTTAGTAATACGCAACAGAAAAAAGTTTCTCAACAAACAGATAAAACGTCGATGTACAATCGTTTACCAAAAATAATAAACACGTCACAACCGGTCCGCGAAGCAAAAGAAAATTGAAACGGATTTGAGCAAACTTCGCTCCCCTCAGATGAATAATGATGATCCCCATTTCACAGGTTGTTAGACAGCTACGCGTGCGTCTTTAGGAAGTGTTTGATGTTTGAACAGTTCCTTTCGAGCCCAGTAGTGTGCATGCTGGCCTACTGCTCCGCTGAGGTTTGGACACCCCCTAATAAACAGGCAACAAAGTATTTACACAGTAACGATTTTCATATTATGTTCAATGAGAACGAAAGACGGGTGCATACGTTCCAATCGGGGTTTTCAAAAGCAATGGTTAGGGTTTATTCATTGCAATTTTAGTGAATAGAGAAGAACAAAATGCTTAGCAGTCCGTTTGATAACATAGTTTCTAAGATAAGCAGTAGTATTATATACATATCTTAAGAATGATTGAAACTAACAAATATTATTTGTGTTAGTAGATGTAAAATAATAATCGGTACATTTAACGGCTAGTTTTTATTGTTTATTAAGTACTTGTAATAAGAAATTTGGCTTTATTTTAAATTACACATCCATTTATATTCTACATAAAACACCGAGGAAATTATTAATCACTAAACTTCAACCTGCAAGATACTCAATTGTCATTAACCAAAAAAAATTGGACTCTGTCCCATATCTGTCAAAGTGTAGTTCGTGTTGTCTAAAATTGAAAGCATAGGTAATAAGGATAGCAAATTTAATATATTCACTATGACTAAAGTTAAAAGGTATTGTGAAGAAACTCAAATCTCTAAATATAGCTAGCGGACACTAAGATGTTTTTTATTTGTTGGAAAGCGTAATTGGAAGATTAAATTTCTTCCTAACATTAAAGTAACGAGTATCTACAAAGTTTAATCCTGAAAATCGTATGATATCTTACCACTCTCTACACTGTCAAAACAAACATTAATCAACTTGTTTTTAAATCGAGAAGTTCTTATAGATAGTTCTTAAAGACATTTAATTAACTTTTACATTTTTTTTATTTCAGAAAATTGATGCTGGTGAGATTCATGTCGTCATGATGGTACTTTTGAGTGGTGCTATAATGGTATTGTTTCTTCCCTGCTACTTGTGCACTTTTATGCGAGACAAGGTAAATGATGTTGAAACAAAGATATAAAACAATATAATAAAAAGTAAAATCTTGTAAAGGTACACAGGGAAAAGGCTCTAATTGAAATCAAGTCGTCGTTACAATAATAGGTCTATACCTATTTAATGCGTGGCGGCCTGTAACTACTATTCTATAATAGTAGTTACAGGCCGCCACGCATGCCAAATAAGAATGTTAATCATTAAACCGCGCTATGTAAAAAAAAACCGTAACAGTTTGGTCTGCCCATGAATCGAACCAAGGACCATAAAACCAGAACTGCTAACAAACGTTTAATCAAAACTGTTCAAGTACGCAATAAAAAAAATCTGTTAATAAAAAAGGTTACATTAGTATTTTCCAATGCAAGACGTTTTTTTACGTACGACAAAATTTTGCAACCTTTATACAATGACACCCCAAATGGAAATGATAAGCGGTTGATCCGGTGAAAGGGTCAGATACAACGTCAAACTGCCAGAATAGGTATATGGTCAAACTATTGTAACAATACGAAATCTTTCAAGGTTACCCTTATATGTGATGCCTGTTGGGAGATTAAGTTCTGGGATGCGGGACCCAATATACGCCCATACTTGATATTGATCATGCAAAGATGCATGCGGCCTCTACCATTACAAGCGCCTGGGTTCCAAGAGGTTTCTATCAAAACGTTTTCTAGCGTGAGTATTAAAATGGTATAAATAAGTTAGAAAAAAGTATAATTGCTAGGTATCTTATTGCCTTGACGGTACGATGCACCAAATTTCCCCAAATTTCCCCACTAAAAAAAAAGATATGTTATTGCTTATTGAAATTTAACTTTGTGCAGTAAACTGTAGCTTAAAACTAAGCTTATGATGACAAGCTGCCATTATAGAGTCGCACACGTCAGACGCACGTCAGATTGTGGTATAATTCGATAAGGTATAAGTATTTTATAACATCATTAGCAAAGTAGTAGCACTAACCATCATATAGAAACATGATCGAATCTTTCTTTGAAATGAAAAAATGTAATTCTGATTTGAAATTAACCATATTTTTTTCAGAAAATGACATCAGCATACTCCCTATTCAACATGCTCAGGCAAGCTGACATTGATTTGTAAAGTATAAGTAATTGTACTTGTAACAATGAAAATGTTTGAGCACTTGTAGGCGAAAGGCACTCAAGTAGTAACTGATTACTTAAAGAGATATTGAACTCTGAACACACAATTTTTTATTTTAATTCTAAATTGTACTCATATCTTACAGTTTAAATTTGCCTAATTCGTATTTAATTTTTATTTCATTAAAAGGAGCTCTGATTAAAAAAAAGTTAAAAAAAATCCTGGTAAAAAAAGTTGTACGAACTAATTATTATTGTAATTTAACGAAAATAGTACTGATTTCAATTGTTCCTTTTTCAACCATGAAATAATAAATGCAAAATAATTCATAATAAATATTCCAGCAATATTGTATATTATTTTATATTTTGAGGGATGCATTTTAACCACAAAATTTATCGATTTATTTCCATGTATTTATTATGTTGAATTACCTATAAATTAAGCTGAATGTGTACGTTTTGTGGCATATAAAACTAGTGACAAAGGCACATCGTAACGGGGGCAAATGATAATAAAGAGTGGCGCATTTTATCGGCGCAATTCGGCGCATTCAAGTCACGCTAATTTTAAAATAAACTTTCTATAGTTTGTAGTTTAACGAATACTTCTGTGTGTACAATAGGTTTTAAGGTATGTTTTTTCACTCACTGTCCCGATGCAAATGCCACTTTCAAATCTCTTTATGGCTCTCGATCGCTTATTACTTTTTGTTAACTTTGTATTTCATAGTGTAGTTCCCCATACCATCACTTTTTTAAACTGCTATTAAGACATTGCCAATCAGCTGATATTATTACTGTTTTAACGATTCTAGTCCACTTTTTGCGGTGACGTGTATCAACCCACTGCCGTTTTAATTTGGATCTTTTTTGCCTACCTACGTCAATCATATGAATTTGGATTCGGGTCGCCTTATTATTTTTTACATTAATCTCTTAAATGAACCTAGTGTAATAAAATCACATTAAACGTTGTTATTGAAATTTTATGTGCTTTTAAACAATTTCTTAGTTTTCTCACGGCATGATAATTGAATGGTGTTCTTCAAGCGGGGAGCAAACACCTCGTATTTAGGTAGGTACTGAAATTAGTTTTTCTAACATAATTTTATTTTTTTGATATTCAAATAGATATACTAAATATCACTAAATACTGAATAGCAATTTTTTAATCTTATAATTATAGTCAAAATACTTTGGATAAGGCGTTTTAAAATCAAAGAAAATCAGAAACTACGTTTTAACTCTTGAACTTACGATTGATCTTCAAAAATTTTCGTTTGTTCGTTTCGTGCGTACTGTTTCTGCTAGGACCAAAAAAAATGTATGATTATTTGAGAAACGTATGACATAATATTTATAAGTACCGCTTTAATTTATTTATTTTATTGTTAGGTCATAGAGTACAGGTGATAAATGAAAGGACAGCAAGTGAGCGCGTTTATTGGCGCGACTCGACAGGCGAGTCACGTCCTTGGTCGTCGCCGCAAACACATTGTTTTGGAACTGCAATATTTGTATTATATTTATTGCAGCTATTACCCACTACTACTAGCTGTTATTCACTTTTTTTTTCATTATTCGGCAATAAAATGTATCCCATGTAATTCGAATTTCATACATGTACCGATCACCGTATAATTTCATACGAGTCAGATATGCTGAACTCATTTAGCAGTTTTACGTGAGACTAACAAACTTTCATCCTTGCAAGGATGATCTTTTTATTACTAGAACAAAATTAATTAATTATTAAAATTATGTTTTGTTAGGAAACCCATAAGAATTAAAAAAAAATATTGTGATTATACAAAGTAGTATATACAAAAATAAGTCAAAGAGTAACAGGTGACAAATGACAGGAGAGCGTGTTTATCGGCGCGACTCGGTATGCGAGACACGTCGCCCGTCACCGCTGCAACTATTTCACTATTTCTGATGTTTTAATAAACAATGTAGAACCATTTTATATCTTGACAAACACGAATGCTTGCAAATGAAATTAGTAAAAAAGTTGCACATATGAACACATAAGTCAACGACAACACGTTAGAAAGTTTTGCAAGGTCGACCTTAGACAATTTTGATGTCATTACCCTTAACATTAAATCTGATTGTTGAGCAGCGAATTTCAGAAAACAGTCAGAAATATTTAAACTAAAACGTTGACTTTGATATATATATCTCTATGTAGTAATCAATAGTAGAATTTAGATGATTATTGCTGATAACAACATATTTTATTTTCAAAAGAAAAAGTAATTTGAAAACCAGCATTGTTTCAATCAAAATACATATATAGTTAAGCATGTGACACTATAATATTTTAGACTATAAATCGTTGGCATAAGAATAAATATCGAAATTCAAGATTGCAAAAACAAGTAAAACAATGATTGAAGATTAATTTATTATCTTCAAAAATGAACAGCCTTAACGGCCGCCAAAAGAACAGTGTACTTTATTAAAAAAAAAGAAATAACTACCCTCAACAAAACATAAACAAGAGAATGAGTCAGTAAGAAGACAAATAGACACTTCCACAGCGCAATATCGAATACAACACGTAAATTATCACACTCCAACGGACACTGAAAATAGAGTAGGAAGAAAGAGGCAGGCTTTATCCAATAATAATTCTCACTTGAATCGCTCTATTTGCCCGCCGTCGTACGATCTGATATTGAATATGGATAAAGTGAATTATATTCTGAGTGGCGGGCAGCGTCGACTCGCAGAGTTTCAGATAAGAGGATTACTTACAAGTTATAATTGGTTCTCGCTATTCAACTGAATAAGAGAAAGCTCTGGTGTCTTTTCGAGCACCTCTCCAGATAAGAACGGTTTTTTTTTTGCGACGAATAAGAACCGAGCCAAGGTGTATTTAGCGTGCAGTCGGAATTCTTCCTTAATTAATTAAGTCACGACGGTTAATAAGATCTTTTCAGCGGTCTTTTTAGTTTTTTAATACTAATATATTATACCGTAGCTGCTTAAAAGCTGCTTCTTTTAATTAGTATCAGTTCACAGTTACAAGAGCTGTAACGAAACTACGAGTACTCGTCGAAGTTAAAAGTGTTGTTTTGTTTATAGTTATTATAAGGTTAAATAACAGGTCCCTCTTAGAAACTATTGCGAGTAATGATCATTCAACAAAGTGGAAAAGAAATACTTTCAAGCACATTTAAAATGAACTTGAACGCATAGTACTGATAAAAATAATAATTATTAGCAGAGACGAACAAAGTCAAATAAAAACTATGATTTAATTCTATGAGATTTAATCCGACAATAAAAGAAAAATAACACTTAGACTCTGAAACCAACACAAACTTCGTCAGCAGTTTTTTTTCTGCCCAACATTATGCTTCCAATAAGAGTGTTGTTCTATGGTATCTAGTATATATGGGTATTCCCAGTTCAAGGCTATATCTTTGGATTCATATACTATCTCCTACGTGGACAATTAAATTCATAAAACGACGACCTTTTTTCTTCTATAGGACACGGGCCGCGAGGTCCTATGTGACTATGACTCGGGGAGACACATTCCGATTCGAATCTGATTGGTTCACCTACATCGCTGTTTGTTGTTTACATCATTAACTACAGTTCTAAGAAATTTGAGGTATGTTCCATAAAAACCCATTTTAGTACATGAACGCTCATGTATGGCAATTTTCCTTCGCGTTAAAAACAGTTCACAACCGGGCTCCACTACGCAGCTCTTTAGCCTGTTTGCAAAAAAGCCGGTCACATTGAACGAACACTGTTAGGAGCTGAGAGCTCGGACATGTTTGCTGCTAACGCAATTACCACTGCACCGGCATCCTGCAATCTGGGCCCGATTCAATTAACATTGGCTTTTAAGTTCACCTATTGTCCGTATAACTATGTTACAACGCGCGCTGAATTATTTGAACGGGAAAAAATGTTTTAGCCCTCTTTGCTTATCAAGTGGGCTTCAAGACAGGTTATTAAATTGAACGGCATCGGTGGGTAAACATTTTAATAGCGAGACTAATATATGTTTTCTGTAGTTCCTACGTGGAGCAAATTAATAAATTGATCTAATCTGATTTTTACTATTCTCTATCTCTCTAGGCTTCCTTAAACTGTGCCATTTTTTTTCGTGTAGTATATCTTGTTTATTTATTTCTGATGTTTGTTTCCTAAAAGACCAGTGCACAAGCTTGCTCCATGAATCTGTCTTGCATGACCATGACTAAACTATTCCAACTTCATTGTGCAATTGTGCAATCGCTAACAATATACTCGTAGACTTAAGTATAATCCGCATATCCATCAGTACACCTATGAAGCTGCTCTATTCCATTGCAGTCGAGACAATGTCTTTGTCATCATTATAGCTACCAAACCATCAAAGTCTAAGTCAAAGGGGATATTCGGATGGAATTGGTTTGACAATCAAGTGCACTTAATTTAGAGGGTGTGTTACAAAATGCAGTAAATACCAAGTTAGGTGAAATTTTTGAATAAACGTTCAAATATTGTCTAATAATTAATGCAATGTAATGTTTAGTAACAAATGCGGCAACGTGGCAAGAAAGAAAAATTAAATTTAAAACTTCATATCGGATAAGATATTTACTGCGGTAAACACACTTAATCAATTTTTGTACAACCATAATCGCTGCTCTTTAAATATGTACCTATTATTTTCTTTGAAAACGTGTCGTTAAGCATATTTCGTTACCATCATACAACAAATATCACGAATGCTACGAAAACAACGTAGCGTTAAAACGTGAATCAACGGCTACGGTGAACGAATGCTTAACTTTTTTGTTTGCATATTATTTAAAGTAAACAAATACTCTACCACTCTTACTACATATATGAACTGTGTCAAAAAAATATGGCCATAGTTTCGCTTATTTTCTATTCTTAATATTTCAGAAAATATAAAATAAATGCTTAATATTTTATATTTTTATATTAATTTAATTCCATATAAATAAATCATAAAGTAAGATAAGACATAAAGTTTCATCCATGCCACATCGACAGGATTTTTAAAAGTATTCCTTTTGAAATTAATTTTTTTCCTTACAAAGGACCAAAGGTACAGTCACGTTCATAAAGATATGAGGTGTGAAGGTAGTCAAAAATATATGAGGAACAAAGGTGCAATAATATATTATCATTCAAAGTCACCTAAATATTGTACACATCCAACAAGTCATAAATATCTTCTCATCATAAGTCTCCAATAACATGTACATGATTACAATCATCATTAATATGTACGCATTCAAACTGCTCATTGGTATCTAAGCGGTAAGAGTGATCATAAATATCTACACATTAGGCAGATTTTTAAATTTCGAGTGCGTAAAGTGTCAGCCTTCCAAGCAGCAAGGCTTCAATTGTTTCACCAATTTTGTTTTCTTCGTTTGCTGTGCCCGCAACGTAGACATCTCTTTGTAAGCTTTTATATTAACTTCAATTTTGTATGTACTACATTATTGGTTGAATTGACCCAGTTCAGGTTGACCAATTGAGCTGAAATTTGGTATACTTAGATAACTGCGATAATGATACATTAACACGGTAACATGGAGCTGGTCTGATAATGGAGTTAGAAGATACACATAGGAACACCTGTTCCTGTGGACCAATTGAGCTGAAATTTGGTACACCTTCGTATGGTTTAAAAAACATTGAGTGATGAGTTTTATGTATATCTTGGTTTTTGTTTGCTTTGTATGTTCATAATAAAAGCTTGTTTATAAGATATTTTCATCCACCAATAAATCTTTTTCTAAAATAATCTAAACTCATATTTTCTATTCCTATTATAAAAGTGTAACAGGTCCGTGTTAATATTTAAAAGATTTTGGAAAAAGATAAAGTTCAGGGGGTCTCGAAAAAAGCAATTGAGGCCAAAACCTGGTGTTTTAAGAATTTTTGTCTGTCTGTGTCTGTGTGTTTGTGTCGACATCACGCAAGAACAACTGCACCAAATTTAACGGAGTTTTCCAAGATTTATTTTAGCCGATCTAACTTGAAAACAAGGCTACGACTTATCAGAGTTTAAATCCAGGAACTCCTAACGGGAGTGTTTTAATTAATCCCATGGCTATAACTTTTGATCAGTTTACAGTCAAATAGTTGAATTTTTACAAAATGTGTTATTACGCATTATGTCAAAATCAATAAGAGAGGTAGGGCATAGCGTTTTATAGCTCGAACTGGAGCAGCCCGACTGGTGAAATACCTCCACCTTACAGAGGACCGCAGCCAAATAACAATCACTTCGGTGTTGTTGTGTTCCTGCGTGTGAGTAAGGTTTGCAGAGCTCCTGGGGGGTGCTACATTAGTAGCAGGGGTCAAGCCTTCAAGGTAAGGGGGACAAGCCCAGTAACATTATTTATTATGCTGTACTTGTCGTCTCTAAGCTAGGACCTCATTACCACTTAACATTAGGTGGGATGAGATCAATCTTGAAGTGTAATATAAAAAAAATCAACTACCTATTTGCCTCTATAGCCACTATGACATAACTAATAATAATACCTACTAAATTAATTTATCTTAATTTATTAAAAACATCTAAGATTATTAAGGTTCCGTAGCCAAATGGCAAAAAACGTATCCGTTATAGATTCGTCATGTCTATTTGTCCATCCGTATGTTGCAGCCACTTTTTTCGGAAACTATAAAACCTATACTATTAAAACTTGGTATGTGGATGTTTTTTGTGAACCGTATTAAGGTTTTTCACAAAAATAGAAAAAAAAACAATACTTTTCAGGGGCACCCCATACGTACAAATTAAGAACCATATTTTAATTTTTATCCTTTTTAATAATAAATAGTAAAGTTTAAGCATTTTTTTTTATCATTTCATAATTTACTTTCATTTCATTTATCAAATTTAGTACCGTGAATTAATTATCATAATCGACTTAACTAACGGATCGCAATTGAGTGTAGATTGTAGTCGGTTCAATTCCCGGGTGAATTTACAAAAACTTTAAATTCAGTTTCCTATCTTTACAAACTTCCACTTGCATGCACGTAATTTTATGGCATAGCCATATATTTGTAGGCTGTGACGCAATTGGACATCCTAGTTTTCGTTTATCCATGTGTCTTAGAACGTCACTGTCAATAATAACAATGAAATCAATCGTATCTTGTAAACATTAAAGTTTACTTTTCTTTACTACCAACATATTTATGATCACTTTGAATGCTTAGATACCAATGAATACTAAGGATGCGAATATATTATTGCTCATCTTAACACATAACATATTTATGGAATCGTGTAGTTTAGATAATATTGACCACTCTGTACGCTTACAACAATATGACGACCTGACAACGTACATAAAAATGAACTTCTGTCATTCAGATAATTTTGACCACTCTGGACACTTAGATCTTTATGAAGCTGACTGTACTCAATCAGAATATTTAGTAACATGACTAAAGGAAATCATAATGGCGGCTAAAGAAAGCTGCTGTAGTGAATACTTATGTAGGGTATAGAAAAGCACCACAAGGAGATAAGAATGAAAATTCCAACATCCACATCGATCTTTATTACAATTTTCAGAACGGAGGCCACATTATATTAGATTACTAGTGAGTCCGAACGCTCAACGTCAGACGAAAGTATTATCGTTACAGGATCAACGACTTTGCGACCTTTTTGTGGACCTTTGAGATAAGTTCCCCCATTCCCCATGACATGGGGTTTTCTGTAACATCTGCATTGAGAAGTTGTCGACCACAGCCGGCGGTCAAGCTGGGCCTATTTGCCATCCGACATTATCAGCGCGGCAAATTTTCAACAATCTCAGTCCCTTTGTGGGCCGCTGCTGGCCATGACATGTCAATTACGATATCCTGTAAACGTCTGATGTAGGTACATACGACCGCTGTATATTGGAAGTGGGGCGGTCCGTGATTTTAGGTTTTAAAGCGGTTCGGTTTGTAAACAGTATGTTGCTCAAATTATCAAATACCACTGTTTTATTCAATAGAAGACACGTTTGTTCAAATCATTGTTACGTACTTTTGTTAATTACCCTTGGA
This sequence comes from Glyphodes pyloalis, assembly GCA_037074685.1. Lineage (NCBI taxonomy): Eukaryota > Metazoa > Arthropoda > Insecta > Lepidoptera > Crambidae > Glyphodes > Glyphodes pyloalis. The sequence continues at coordinate 7,498,762 of JAYKKO010000008.1, forward strand.
AATTCTTTATTTTTATTTTATTATTTATATGCCCTTACAACTAAATTGATAATTTTTCCTTGTTTAATTAATTACACACATTATCTTCACTAATCATAGGCAAAGAGGTAATTGATGGATTTTTTTTTAATTTAAACTAACTGGGCACCTTTGATTTTTTTATAGAATGCTTTGATTTTAAAAAAATACAGTTACCGAAACATATTATTTTGAACCATGTTGTACTATTTTCTATTTTTTTTAATCGTCGTATGTAGAAAAATAAAATAAGGAAACCACAACTTAATTATCATACATAACACGAGTGAGTATATCCCCGTCCCAAAACTTATTGTCCAAAATTACCACACCTCACCATTTTCACTCATACCCTAACAATTCAACTGCTAACACTATCAGAGAAACAGACTGAAAGCTAAATTAAAGACACGACACGTGACACGTCCGCTAGTCACCGCTGCCGAGGTTTGAGTGACATCTTATTTCCTCATCGCGACACTAGCGCCACACTAACATAATAGCGCATTATTCTATATTGAGCGAAGCCGGAAATCGCATTCTACATTTAGTTAACTGGCAGTTTTGTTACCCTGCCTGTTGACTGGTGGGTGATTTTTATAACACGGCTTATAAAATACATCTACTTACTTAATCAACTGCTAATCTTTGTTGATAATAGTATTTCTAATAAAATGCATTAAACTAATAGCGATTGATTTTACTACAGGATTATCTATTAACGTTGTTATATACAAAACTACATTGTTTTATAGAATTTAAAATCATGACAATAAAACATCAACTTAATTATTGTAAGAATAAATTGTTACTTTCATAATTCTAAAACAATAACATAACTTTAATATTTCCCTAACGACTACAGTCAAGAGTGAGTATTGTATGAATCATTAGTTTAATTAGTGCGTACTATTTTAATGTTTAATTAAGGGAAACTTAAATATATCCTGCAGAATACGGCAAGTTACCGAGTTCGAAATTCTAGGAAACATTTTGTTATAATGAGGGAATGTGAAACTGATGTAATAACAATTTAAATAAATAATCATGGCATGGTGTGGCCGAGCTTGAAATTAATATTAAACAATTATTTTCTATAAACAGAATTTATACAGTTGAAGGTGACACAGTATTTAGACAGACTTGTAAGTATGTATTATGCATTTATGAACTTCGTTGAAGTGATAAGGTCAAGTAACAATTAATCATTTTAAAAACACT